>CM056051.1:51797628-52997628 GCA_029574335.1 Rana kukunoris | reverse complement strand
CAGCCGCCCTGTCTGCACATGTTACGAGTCCTCAGTTTGCAACACATTCATGCTCTTGGCTGCTTTGGGGGATTTTAATATCAACAAGGATCATTCCATCAATACACATGCATGTGATCTTAAAGCTAACCACAGAACTACGATCCTGGACCATGTTATGTATACAGTTTATGGAATTACAACTAATAAAATGAAAAGGGAACATATGGGGTTCAGTGTAAAGTCAAGCAATCTGCTTTCTATCTAGTGGTATGAAGGGAATTCCCAATTATGACAAGGAAGAAAGGATACTAATCTATGGGCTGAAGTCCATTTCTACTATGAAAAATGTGTTAGTTGATTTACTAAAGTAGGAACTGTTCACTCAAACAGTGAATGTTCGCTTAGCTTAGTAAATAAAACGGAGTTGTGTTTTTACTTTGAACATCCAATAATGTGCAAGAGAATAAAAAAAAATAGAAAAGAAGGAAAACCGCGCTGACAAGTGGTATATATATATATATATATATATATATATATATATATATATATATATATAGATAGATAGATAGATAGATAGATAGATAGATAATAGCTGCCTGCACAACAGGTATACTGTATATAGGCAAAGTGGAAATGGTAAAGTGCGGCGCTGATAATGATGATTTTGATGTGATCAAAAAATATATAAATAGGTGAATAAGAGGGTGATGTCTATATGAATTGAACCATTAAAATGCACTAATGTGCTAATTTAAAATACACACAGAAGGTAATACATGAACATTAATAAAACAACCAAAATTAATGGTGCATAAAACATAAAAAACAAAAATCCTGATAAACAAAGTGTATAGATGTACAAAGAGATAGATAAATATCTATATTGAACATCAAAGTGATTGTGTTAATAAACACCAATAAAAAAAAGAAGATTTTTGCTTTTTAACGATTTAATGAAGAAATGAACACAGCAGGGGCGGACTGACCGTTCGGGAACTCGGGCAATGCCCGAGGGCCCCATGCCACTAGGGGGCCCCACCAGGGTTGCCAGCATCAGTAAAACCAGCGACAGTATATAAAAATCTGTGTTTTTCTACATTTGTCCTGGAAATGTCGCTTACCGACATCCTTTTGGTCTAAAAATCCCAAGATTATAGCTGCCCCACCTCTCCAGTACCTTTTTTAAGTGGGTGTATGTGTATTCTGTGTGTCTGCAAACTGTGTGTATACTGTGTATGCATACTGTATGTGTGTCTGTATACTGTGGCCCCATAATCTCCTATTGCCTGGGGACCCCATAATCTCCTATTGCCTGGGGACCCCATAATCTCCTATTGCCTGGGGACCCCATAATCTCCTATTGCCTGGGGGCCCTATTATCTCCTATTGCCTGGGGACCGCATAATCTCCTATTGCCTGGGGGCCCCATAATCTCCTATTGCCTGGGGACCCCATAATCTCCTATTGCCTGGGGACCCCATAATCTCCTATTGCCTGGGGGCCCTATTATCTCCTATTGCCTGGGGACCGCATAATCTCCTATTGCCCGGGGGCCCCATAATCTCCTATTGCCCGGGGGCCCCATGAGTTGTCAGTCCGCCCCTGGAACACAGCTTGACTATATTTACTAAAAGTGAATTTCACCTTGAAATTCGAACATTCGCTTTGGTAAGTAAACAGTTTTAAGCATCTAATGGACCTCCATGGCTAATTTGTGATAATTGTTGACTGGTACAATTGATTAACTTGTGGCCAACATATTATTTCCCCCCATATAATTGCTGGAAACATTTTCAATCAATGGGAAACAAAACCATAAATAGTGTTAAACCTAACCCAATGGTCAGTAACGCATAATTACAGCCTCTGTGGAACTAAAAGTCCCAGCAGTCTAGGATGTTGGTGGCAAAGCTGCATTGAAATTTCTGTTTTATTTAGAAGATCAGCCTAGAGCAACCACTGTGGCTGAACTCACTGCTGAAATAAAGCTAAAATAAGGTTAGTCCCCCTCTTGCCATTATCTACAAAGAAGAAAACAGAATTAGACCCCTGCAAACTAGAGTAGGCGTTCTTACGTCATGGTGCTGAATTTGGGCGGAAGACATTCCAGAATGGCCTTTATTACTGGGAACTGTATTTTTATTAACAGATGGAGAGCTTCAGCCCTTCCTGAAACAATCACACACTGAGTCTATTAATAAGTGGATTGCATTGCGACGACTTGGGGGGTTATTTACTAACAGAAGACACCCATGTCCTTAGGATATACAGAAACCAGTGCATGTTACTTTATTAGCAGTCCAATTTATTTAATACAAGTGTAAAACCCAATTTATGCAAAGGATCCCTAGACAGAGTACACATCCTCTTCTGTCTGCGTATTTACAACTGTAGTAGCATTTTTACATAAGAAAACAGAGGCAGTTAAATATTGTTTACATTTTTTGTAACCATCCAAAAACATTTAAAACACAAAGTTATGTGTATTTAAGTTGTAAGGCCAAATTTGGAAGTGATTTAAGTTTTTGGGCAACAAAATGTCTATGGAAAAGTAATCATCATGGTCATCTGTTCTAGGGTCAATGATCAGTCAGGCAAGGTTGAAGCCATGCACAATTGTTTGAACTGTCCCCTCCTCCACACACATAGATGCATAGATAATGCTCAGCATAATATAATGTTGGTTCTGTTGTGTGTTATACTACCATTGTATGGATAAAGATAAATAAAAAAAATGGGGGGGGGGGAGTGTATTTCATTCATTCTCACATCTCCCCTAAACATATGTACAAACATGTAATTTATTTTCAACTGCTGCAGAAATAAAAAAACAAGGGGATTGCAAACTGAAAAAAAAAAATCGCCTTAGTCCAGGTTTACCAGGCATGTAGAACTGAACTAGAGCTGAACCATTATTTTAGGAACACGCAATATAACATGTAAGCTTAATGCCGCGTACACACGATAATTTCTCTGCATAAAAAAAACCCAACGTTTTTAAAAACGTCATTTAAAATGATCATGTGTGGGCTTCACACCGTTTTTCATCTTCTGAAAAAGACAAAAAAAAAATTCATTTTTCACGTCATTTTAAAAAAAATCGTTTTTTCGGGTTGTAAAAAATGATCAGAAGCAAGTTATGAGACGGAAGCGCTCGTTCTGGTAAAACTACCATTCATAACGGAGTAAGCACTTTCATCACGCTGTTACAGACAAAAAAGCACGAATCGTCTTTTACTAACAAGGAATCAGCTAAAAAGCAGCCCCAAGGGTGGCGTCATCCGCATAGAACTTCCCCTTTAGAGTGCCGTTGTACGTGTTGTACGTCACCGCGCTTTGTTCATCATTTTTCAAAAACGATGGTGTGTGGGCAACATCGTTTTTAATGATGGAAATATGTCGTTTTTTGGACATGCTGAAAAACTGCGTTTTTTTTCATGCGGAAAAACGATCGTGTGTACGCGGCATTACTGCTTTGGAGGGATTTTTGTCGTATTCTCCGCAGACCAGGCAGGGATAAAACACATGTAAATGAAAAGAAATTTGGAACTCCCTATTTTTAAATTCCCATGCTCCATAGATGGAACTTGGAGCAATGCCTACTTCTGAAACTGGAGTGAAAACTGATCAGCTGTTCCCAGACTCGCTTTACAGTTGCATGGATTTGATGAATGAATGAGCTAAATTTAGATGAAGGTGTGGATATGGAAAGAACAGCACAAATCTGATAACAGACATTCTACAAATCGCAGCCTTGGCAATGTAACCAAGGAAGATAATGTCAGTTCACAAGGCTAAATTCATACCAAGGGTGCTGGTTCTATAACAAGATACTATACCAATAATGCAGCTATCACATGGCAACATGTCTGCAGCTAAACATATATCTGGCTGTATGTAATTATATTACTGGATCTGATGTAATATGGTAGAAGCGGCAGTAACCAGTACATCCGAGCCAGGATTATGCAATGTGAACAGTCATGGCATTTAAGGTATGAACTATAAGGATACAGACCATGGATCCTATGTAGTGGACAGCTTCAGCTCCCCTGCTTCCTCCTCTCACACATCTTACACGCAGCATGGTGCCTGGGCTACCTAAAGGAAGGAATGTTCTCAATGAATCAGACAGCTCAAAAGCCTTGTGTTATCCCAACTCAAGCCAAGTGGTCTGGGTAGAGTACAGCTTCAAAAGCTCTTTATATGAACTCCCCAGCCCTCTCTATTGGCTGCTGCTGATAACAGGTGGTGATAGTGTCAAAGCTAAAGGTCACAAATTCCCAGATTAGCAAGTGTCTCTTCCAAGAAATATAGCACCTTTACCCTTTTTTAGCTGCAGCAAGACAGTGGGAATTAATGTGTAAAAACAAAGCAAGGCAACATCTGCCAGGCCAATACACATAATGCAGCTACAGAATATGTAGCCGGTAGCTGTTATTATAGGAACAACTGGTGACTGCAAGATAGTCATAGTTCATTTACATCCTATCACATCCCATAGTACTAAGCACGATTTCTAACAGACGGTTTCGCTAAATTGTTTCTAGTAGGATAATTAAAGCTGTTCATATACAAGAGATAACAGTCGCCTAGTTAGCCATTATGGTTGGATAATGTCATAATTTCATGCAGGGCCAGGCAGAGGGGTAGGCCTTGGGCACTTAAGCAGGACGGGAGGCACAAAAACAGCAGAACTTACAAACTATATTGCTAAATCAGTTGACAATTTATGGGGAAGTTTGGTGGTTTTCGTTTTGGGTTCTAAAGGACGTTGTCTTGGCATTGAAATCATGTCTATGGGAGGCCAACAACCCACCAGTCACCTGCTGTCTGGGACAACTATTGATTGATCTGGTTAAAAATAACTGCCTTTTTTCATTTTGTTTTTACCCTGAGCTATCTGGCTGCATTTTTGTGGCTTTCCTTGTCCATCAATATGAACAGAAACCTTCAGCTGAGCATTGTAGTGTTTAGCACTACAGTCGAAAATGAACGTTGATTTACCTATTCGAAAAACAAATGTTTTGAAAAAAATATTTAATAAAATTCTACTCTATGTTTGGCTAGCTTAAGACCAGTTGGTATCTAATTTCTCTGGTGTGAGCTAAGTGGCAGGTTGACTACTGTGAGTTAGCTAGCCAGGTCACCTGCCCAGGTCAGGGAGAAGAGGTTAATGTTCTACCGCCTTCTCTGGGTTAGTTCACAGGCTTTTTTGGGGTCTGGCTTTTTGTATTATGAAAGGATAGGTCAGGGCCCCAGGGCATGTGGGAACTATTGAAGAAGAATGTTGCTGGGACCGGCTGTCCGCTCTAGGGATGCGACTCATCGGGACTCCGAAATTATGTACACTACCACTCTGGATCTTCCAAATATGAACTTTACCTGTAAGGACTCTAATTGGTACAGGTATGCTTGGGCAGTCACATTTAGCATTAGTTAGCTGCTTTGATCCTAGTCTAAAGTTATTCAAAGGGGTGCATGTTGAGTTCTAGTGTATCCCAAAAGAACCAGGGCCTGTAAAAGCACTATACAGAATATCACCACTGATGCTCAAATTGGGGGCATTGCTTGTAATAGCGGTTGCACAATATACTGTATATAAAATCTTTATTTTAGAAACTTTACACCATTTGCATTGGGGTGCATTTGCTAATGTACTGTATTCCCAATGCATGTACAGTAAAAATCAAAGTTTTCCAACAAGTGTTCCGACAAGCATTTTGTTGTACTTTATTCGGTGCAATGCAGCAGAGGATGAACCCATAACCAAGCCTTCTGAGTTTGTAGTCTCGAAATAGAACCAAAGTTGAAAAAAACAGGCAGCATCTTTATTGCAGAAGAGACATGCAATGTCCAACCAAGACTGCTGAAGACTGGCACCAGGAAGAAGCTGGGGAGAAAATGCTGGTGCTGGCAAGGGACCTTGTGGGCGTCTGCTTTAACATGGCTATAGCCAGCACCATGATCATGCCAGTGAGAGCAGACTTTGTTCAAAAAAAGAGGGAATACACATGGAGTGTATGCTGCAAACAATGAGAAGCCTATAGAGACCTCACGGGAACTAGTAACAAAAGACTGCTTTCAAAAAAAGCAATTGAGTGTTACCAAAAAAACAAAGCACTGGCATTAGCGCAACGCGTGATGTGAATAGACCCATAAAATGTGCAAACAAAAAATGCAATGTAGAGGTTTCAGTCCTGGAATCCCTAGCCTACGAATGGCTTCTATTAAACACTGACCATGCTTATGAGCAGCTGTGGAGCTGTAGACACGTGCGTATATAAGTTTTGGAACCAAAGCAAAAGTTAGCACTGTATATTTACACTAACCTCAAGTGTAACTCGCTTTCTGTTAAAAAGGTTGGAAGATGTGTAAGGAAATCACTTTAAAAAGGATGTTGTCCTAATTTATTCCTAGACAGATCTGTGGGAACACAGGAAAGGGAGAGGACTTGTTCTCGTAAATGCTCTCATCCAAAATTACACTGCCAGTCGTAGTATTGTGTGGAGGCAGCTGTCAATGAAGGGTTTCTCTAATTTAGACACGTACACATATAATATAAATAATGGGAAATAAGGCCTGATTCTGCCTCCAGTGAAAGGATCGTTCATCTTGTGTATTTTAATAGAGAGGGCTGTCTGTTTTTGTAAAAATAATCCACAATCAATCCTTGTCAAATGATTTGACCATGACCAGGACTTTTGTTAGAAATGTGATAAAGATATGATTATTTTCTATCAGTTCTCCATAAATCTGGGTATACATGCAGAGTTTTTTTTTTTTAGTTCAACCAGTGTTTTTTTTTTATCAATAATAGTTTTATTTAGAAATTTCCAACACACGTATACATGTAAGATCATTCACATAAGCAACATCTAGTGGAGTGGTCATTACTCTACAGGACAGTGTCCAAGGCTTTATCTGACTCGCTGTGTACCTTCATAGAAGGCAGCTAAGTGTCTGTAGTGATTCACAGCCACATAGACCAGTTAAGTGCAAGGTACAAGAAAAGAACAAAAAATAAATAAAACACACGTCAGTGCAGCAGTATACTAGTGAACAATCTAGAAACAACCGTGATTGCACGGGAAGAGATAAGAAGAGAGGAAAAGAAATAGCAAGAAGAAGAAGGGGAGGAGGTTGATAGGGGGAGGAGGGGGATAGGGGGAGGCAGGGAAGGAGGGGGGGGGAAGGGGAATGGGATGGTAAATCACCAGTGTGGTTTAGGTACCTGATCAGGGTGTCTCCTCCCGACGGTGCCAAAGCTCCCAAACCTCGTCGTGGGCCTCCAATCTGTCCATCATTCTGGCCATCATCCCCTCCATTAGTTCCACATCCTTGATCCTTGCATATAGCGCTTCAGGGGGGGAGGGGCAGGGCGCTTCCAATGTAGAGCCACCAGACATCGCGCTGCCGTGAGGATATGTCTGGTCAGTTTCTTGTAGGGTGCCGGAAGGTTTGGTGGGGGCAATCCTAATAAGTAAACTTTCGGGGTCAGGGGAAGCGTCCTATCTAGAAGTCTGTCCAATAATTGCTGGACAGAGTTCCAGAAGGGGACGATCAGTGGGCAACTCCAGTAAACATGGACAAGCGTACCCCTGTCTTGTCGACAGCGCCAACAGCGGTCCGAAGTGGTCGGGTAAATGGCGTGAAGAACATCTGGTGTCATGTACCAAAAGTAGAGGATTTTATATATGTTCTCCTTGTATAGCGTACAAATCGAACTTTTCGCCGCTTGGGACCAGATCACCTGCCATTGCTCCATGGATATCTCCTCACCCAGGGCCTTTTCCCACTTAAGCATGTATGCATGTTTGCCCTTAGTATCTACAGGCTGAGAATTCAGTATTTTATATATGTTAGAGATCAAACCCCGCTGTGCTGTGCCCGCCAATATCAGCCTCTCAAAAGCCGTTGGGGGGGAAAACTGCAGGTTTGGGGTGAAAGTCAACGCATAGTGGCGAATCTGGAGATATCCATAGAACTCTTGGCGTGGCATATCATATTTTGCCTGAATGTCCGCAAATGTGCGCATTTTGCGAGTCAGGGGATCCACTAGGTTCCCGAAGTGAAAGAGGTTCCTTGCCGTCCATGGAGCAGACATTCTGTGGGTGAGGCTATCTGGGATTTTGGGGTTGCCGGCGAAGGAGGTCAGAAGGGATCCGTCAGAGGATAATTTATGCTGGCGTACCAATTTGCGCCACGTGCGTCTAAGCTGGGTCATTGGACCTAACATGCTACCGGGATCAACCTCCACATCCGCATGTAAGTTGTTTGGATGTACCGGGGCCAGCCAGAGCTTTTCTATTTGAGTCCATTTATTGTACGACCGCAACGTGAACCAGGAGGCTACTGCCTTCAACTGGGTCGCTTGGTAGTACTTTACGAGATCAGGGTATGCTAGACCCCCCTCCGATCTTGCCACCAGCAGCACCGACCGGTGGACTCTGTGACGCTTGTAGTTCCATGTATACTGGAGCAGCTCAGTCTGGAGTTTTCTCAAATGGGCGTAGGGCACTGGAATAGGTAGGGTTTGGAACAGGTAGAGTAGTTTTGGGAGGATCGCCATTTTTATTGCCGCTACTCTCCCCAAGAGGGAGATGTGGTGCTTTCTCCATTGTTGTAGAAGGGTCCTAATAGTACGGAAAAGGGGGGGGAAGTTCTGCTGATAAAGGGTAGCGTAGGTGGGAGTGATGTGGATCCCCAGATATTTCAGTGAGGAGGTTTTCCAGCTATAAGGGAAGGTTGTGTGTAGGTGGGCCACCTCCCCGTCGGGGATGTTAAGCGGGAGTGCTTCTGATTTGGACGCATTTATTTTGTAGCCTGACAGCGCTCTAAAGCGATCAAGCTCCGCGTGCAGGTTTGGGAGGGAGATCCTGGGTTGGGTGAGTGTGAGGATGACATCGTCTGCAAATAGTGATATTTTGAACTCTTGATCTCTAACTAAGATCCCTCTGATATCTGGGTTCTGACGGATGGTGGCGGCTAAGGGTTCTACACATAGCGCGAACAGCAGGGGAGACAGGGGGCACCCCTGCCTGGTGCCGTTAGTTACTGGAAATGTGGAGGAGAGGGCAAAGGGGGTCTTGACCTGGGAGGATGGGTCGGAGTACAGGTGCTGGATAGCCCGCAGGAATGGCCCCTTAAAACCCACATGTCGCAGCGTGGCAAACAGAAAGGGCCATCCCAAGCGGTCAAAGGCCTTCTCGGCGTCTAGGCCCAGTAATATGGACCTCTGACCCATTCTGTTCGCCATCTCCACTAGGTCAATAATTTTCCTAGTGTTGTCCCCAGCTTGACGGAGCGGGACAAATCCCACCTGGTCCTTGTGTATGAGGGAGGGGAGTACTGAATTCAGTCGGATGGACTCAACCAGTGGTTTTAATGATAAAACCTCACAGATCCCGGCATCCCCACAAGCGGTGTAACTGCAGGGATTTCTCACACTGCTGCTCTATTGTACTCTGAGGCCTCGTACACACGACCGAGGAACTCAACAGAATCCATCAAGAAACTTGGTGGCAGAGCTTTTTTACGGTCGTGTGTATGTTTTTCATCGAGAAAACTGTCGAGGAACTCGACGAGAAAAAAAGATAACAAGTTCTCTTTTTCCTCGTCAGGAGTCTCAATTTCCTCATCGGGCTGGTTTTCAATGAGAAACACGTTCGTGTGTATGCTTAGAAACCCCTGCACCTTCGGTAAAAGTAGCGTTCGTAATGGAAATAGCACATTTGTCACGTTGTAACAGACGGAAAAGTGCAAATGTCTCTTACCAAACTTTTACTTAACACGCAGTAACATGAGATCAGCAAAAGCAGCCCCAAGGGTTGTGTCTGTGGAATCGAACTTCCCCTGCCATCTTACGTGTTGAAGTCACCGCATTTGAGAACAACGAGATTTGGTCTTGACAGTGTGTATACAAAGACAGCTTGTCAAGATTCTCGACAAGCCTAACAAGGAACTCGTCGAGGAAAACGATGTGTCTTTTACGACGAGTTCCTCGGTCATGTGTACGAGGCCTGACAGCTCGGACTCCAGCCTTCCAGAATACACAGATCAGCCAAGGGCGGACTGACAACTCATGAGGCCCCCGGGCAATAGAAGATTATTGGGCCCCCAGGCTTACAGATGGCCACCAAGCCATGTGGGAGTACAGAGGCGGGGCAGCTAAAATCTCGGGATTTTCACATCAAAAGCATGTACATTTTGGACATATCAGGGACAGATGTAAAAAAAACACAGATTTTTACATGCTGTCCCTGGTTTTAATGAGCCTGGCAACCCTGATGGGGCCCCCTAGTGGCATTGAGTTCCTCAATGGTCAGTCCGCCCCTGAGATCAGCTAATGGCTGCAGTGGTTTTCCAGCTGGCTTGTTCAATAGAAGTTGGTCATTGAACTGTTTCAACAGGGAGGGGAATGCACACATTAAAATTCATCTGGTTCCTGCTCAACGATGTTTAAGGCACGGTAATAGAACTCTCAAGATACAAGTTTTATTTATTTTATTATTACTGTACAGGTACAAAAAGGTGGAGAACTCCCGCGCTGTCTGGTGGGCCTAATGGGGAAACTGCTGGAGTGACCTGTGGATCTGATCCTAACAGAAATAATTAGACATGTGTAGACTGGAATATTTTGTTTCGTTTTTTCGTTTTCGTTTGGAAAATACATTTTTTTAGTTACTCCCGAAAATCGTTTTGATTTATTTTGTTTTTCGTTGGGGAATAGCTTTCGTCCGAAAATCCAATAATACTTGGTTTCTGTCGAATGGTCAAAAAGAATATTCGACAGAACGTCGAATCTTTACGTCGAATCGTACATTTCCGTTCGAATATTCCGCCTACAAGAATTCTAATGTTTTATGACTAGTAATAATGTCGAATCTATTTTCTCATGAAGAGAAATCTAATCTCTGTAATGTCGAATCTATTATTTCTATAGTGTTGAATCTTTTCCCTATAATGTCGAATCTTTTCCCTATAAAGTTGAATCTTTTCCCTATAAAGTCGAATCTTTTCCCTATACTGTTGAATCTTTTCCCTATAATGTCGAATCTCTCTATATCAATTTTTTACCGCAACAATAACGAAAATAAAGCATTTTTTATGTCGGATATTTCGGTTTTCGTTACTTGCGCTTTCGTTATCGTTTGTTAAAACGATAACGAAAAAAACAGATTTTCGGCCGAAAATGCATTCTAACGAAAACAAATGCACATGTCTAGAAATAATGATGCATATATGAAAATAGTGCTGACTGCGCTGTAGGGAAGGGAGGGGGGGGGGGATAAGTGAAGTGGAATGTAAGTAAACAATAACAAATAGAAAAGTTACTATGATACTGCTAGATCTAGCAGTAAACCCTAGGTGCATGTGAACTGATGCATAAAAAAAAGTCCAAACAAAATGACAATAGTAAACACAATCAAACACGTAATAAAAGTCCCAAACATAAGGATTCCTGTGCCATGTGAAATATTCCAAAGGGAAACACAGCATAAATGATACGAAAGTCAGTGTTTAAATAAAATTCCTCCACCAAAAATGCAGCGTGCAATTTTTGGTGGAGGTGTTTATTTATACACTGACTTTCGTATCATTTATGCTGTTTTTTCCTTAGGAATATTTTCTTTCCACAAGATATTTCTAAAACATAGCATGTACATACCAAAACTTACACCCCAAAATACATTCTGCTACTCCTCCTGCATATGGCGATGTGTGAGACTTTTTCATAGCCTGGCCACATACAGAGGCCCAATCTGCAGGTGTTCTAGGTTTATAAATTAAACATCTCATTTCCTGACTACCTATTACGTTTTTGAAAGCCCCTCATATTTCTAACACATAGCATGTTCAAGGAGTTGTAAAGGAAAAATGTTTTTTTGCTGAAATGACTGTTTACAGGGTATAGAGACATAATAGTTAACTGATTCCTTCTAAAAATGATTAAAAACAGATCAAAATCAATCATATAATGTGCCTGCACTTTCAGTTTCGTTTTTGCTGTTGTTTCCTGTCTCTCTGATGTACAGAGCCAGAGAGCCAATAGAGGGCAGTGATGGTTTGTAAAACCAAACTGGATTGGTGCTGAGGGGTTTTACACACACCTCCTTGATTAGTGACCACAGTGAGAAAGCTCCCAGTACTGTGGTTATCAGGGAACAGACAACCAAGAAGTGTGGAGATCAGAGAGGAATTACAGCAACATCAAAGCAAAAACGAACAATGAGGACATGAAACAGCACTGCATTAAGGTAAACGAAGCTATTTAGCTAAGATTTTTTTTTCCTTTAGTGACCCTTTCATACCAATTATACCCCAAAATTACACCCCAACGGGTAAACAAAAGACTACCTGTGGTTTTAGTAGTGCAGTTGGGAAATGAAGATCTAGGTGGGGGTCTCGTGGATTTACGTTAAATTACATATGTATTATATTTTGCCAAATTGAAAAAATAAATAACAACCTTTTTTTACCAATGGTGGGTTATTCTTTCAGCATTTGATCATTGAAGTCGATTCCCCCCATGAACAATCCGTAGTCGTGGACACATGGTGGTTTCTGGATTGGGCAGTTCCTTCCGGGGATTTGCATGTAGGCGTCATTATGAATTGATGAGAGCATGTATATGTCTCATTTGTCCCTCCACTTGATAGCCAATATCTCCTCATTCCGCAAAGTCGCTGACTCCCCTCGTTGTAGTCTTGAACTAACAAGCCTTTGCGGGAAGCAGTTCCTATTCGCTCTTACTGAACCACATGCTGGAGTCTTTTTTCGGTGAAGATTTTGGAAAAGGGGCAAACTTGTGTAGTAATTATCCACATATAAATGGTAACCCTTTTGTAAGAGTGGAAGCTCCCAAACAACTTTTCCAGTGGATCCAATGTACTCTGGACATTCAGGGGGATGCAGCTGGGTGTCCTTTCATTTATACACCAGGAAGACATACATGCCACTGCCTGCTGTTCTGCCTGATCGATGCTGCATCCACCTATGTAAGTATGAATCAAAAAAAATAATTCCTTTACTTCTCTTTTAAGGATGCGATGGTTGGCTTCTCGACAAGTTGCTTAACAACCAGCTATTCTTCACACCGAATTGGTCGATCATTTTTCAACTGATCAGAATTCGAATTGTTCTGAAAATTTGGAATTAATTCGAAAATGAATGAACAAAACTAAAATTAACAAAAACAAAACAAAATTTAACGAAAACAAAACCAAACAAATTCTGAAACGTAACAAAATTAGTAACATAATAAATATATCCGAAACGAAACAAAGTTTTCTGTTCTGCATATGTCTAATAAACATATTATATAAGAATGGGATTTAGACTGGGTCCCAGGACATGTGTACTACCCTACACGTTCAAGAACCAGCGCTGCTACCAGCAGGAGTTTTTGGTAACTGCTTTATCATTCACTGCGTATAGACCTAAATACATACACTATGCAGGTCTAACCACAGTGCCATCTGAGTAACCCTGTTAAAGGGGACTTCCGTAGTCCTGGGACCCCCTTCTGTCCTCCACCATTTGATGTCCATCGGGACATATAGGTCCACTCCAAGAATTCTCCCTCTTGGTCCAGCTGCTAGGTACTTACCCTTTGTCTGCCGTGGCTGATTGGGTCAATGGACGATGTGCCGATTGTCTCCTGACGAAGCGATACAACTCGCGAAACTAGTTGAGACCAGAGACTGTCTGTCTCACGACTCCAACTTCTACATTGAGATCCCCCTTTCTTTTTTCTAACAGAAGGGAGTGTTTGACCGGTGTTTAGATTTTGGTTAAATGTGTCTGTATCGTTCCTTTTTGTGATGTATTTTTTATTCTTTCTTTGTTTTTGATATTTGTATGTGAATAAACCTTTTTTACAATTTATCTTATATGAATCACTCTGGTTGCTCTCAACCTAATCATACTGTACCGGTATAGTCCTCCCCGCCCACTTGTTTTATTGGAGTCTCAGGGTTGTAGGGAATCCCTGAGTCCCCTAAAAAGTATACGGTATGTACGGCAAAAAAAAACAGCATACTGTAGATGTCGGAAGTATGCTGGATGTAATGGTATATAGATGTTTTTAGGGTGAACCTCCGCTTTAAATCTGCTAGTACAACAGGTTGATAATGCTGCTGTCTAGGGGTGGCTCCATTGGTCCTACAGTGTGGTAGAGACACAGTGAAATGTAAAAAAAACGAGTGCAGCCACCTAGTTGCCAGGCTGTCATGCTGATTCTTTGGATTCTTTTCCTAGAGAATGAATAGAGATAAAGAAGTCTGACTTTGTTTTGCTGCATGCAGGGCCGGCGCAACCACCAGGCGGACCAAGCGGCCGCATGGGGGGGGCAGGTCCGCAGCCTGGGATGGGGCGAAAAAATGACCTTAGAATCGCGGCTGTACGATTTTTCAAAAGCCGCGCCTCCGACGTCTTCTGTTCCGTGATAGGCGGAACATTCAGCTTCCCATGAGGCACTGTGTTCAGTGTCCGCCTATCACGGAGGCCCTCTCGTCCTGTGTTTGGTGTCCGCCTATCACGGAGGCCCTCTCGTCCTCGGACGAGAGGGCCTCCGTGATAGGCGGACACTGAATACACTGCCTCATGGGAAGCTGAATGTTCCGCCTATCACGGAACAGAAGATGTCGGAGGCACGGCTTCTGAAAAATCGTACAGCCGCGATTCTGGTAAGGTAAGCTGTTACTGTTAGGTTACACGGCCGCGATTCGCATGGGATAAGGTAAGGGCTCAGTCTGGTCATGTAATAGGGCACAGTCTGGTCATGTAATGGGGCAGGTCTGGCATGTAATGGGGCAGGTCTGGCATGTAATGGGGCACAGTCTGGCATGTAATGGGGCAGGTCTGGTCATGTAATGGGGCACAGTCTGGCATGTAATGGGGTAGGTCTGGTCATGTAATGTGGCACAGTCTGGTCATGTAATGGGGCACAGTCTGGTCATGTAATGGGGCAGGTCTGGCATGTAATGGGGCACAGTCTGGTCATGTAATGGGGCACAGTCTGGTCATGTAATGGGGCAGGTCTGGCATGTACTTGGGCAGGTCTGGCATGTCATGGGGCACAGTCTGGTCATGTAATGGGGCAGGTCTGGCATGTAATGGGGCACAGTCTGGTCATGTAATGGGGCAGGTCTGGCATGTAATGGGGCAGGTCTGGCATGTAATGGGGAAGGTCTGGCATGTAATGGGGCAGGTCTGGCATGTAATGGGGCACATTCTGGCATGTAATGGGGCAGGTCTGGCATGTAATGGGGCAGGTCTGGTCATGTAATGGGGCACAGTCTGGTCATGTAATGGGGCACAGTCTGGTCATGTAATGGGGCACAGTCTGGTCATGTAATGGGGCACAGTCTGGTCATGTAATGGGGGCAGGTCTGGCATGTAATGGGGCACAGTCTGATCATGTAATGGGGCACAGTCTGGTCATGTAATGGGGCAGGTCTGGCATGTAATGGGGCACAGTCTGATCATGTAATGGGGCACAGTCTGGTCATGTAATGGGGCAGGTCTGGCATGTAATGGGGCACAGTCTGGTCATGTAATGGGGCAGGTCTGGCATGTAATTGGGCAGGTCTGGCATGTAATTGGGCACAGTCTGGTCATGTAATGGGGCAGGTCTGGCATGTAATGGGGCAGGTCTGGTCATGTAATGGGACAGGTCTGGCATGTAATGGGGCACAGTCTGGTCATGTAATGGGGCACAGTCTGGTCATGTAATGGGGCACAGTCTGGTCATGTAATGGGGCACAGTCTGGTCATGTAATGGGGCAGGTCTGGCATGTAATGGGGCACAGTCTGGTCATGTAATGGGGCAGGTCTGGTCATGTAATGGGGCAGATCTGGCATGTAATTGGGCAGGTCTGGCATGTAATGGGGCACAGTCTGGTCATGTAATGGGGCAGGTCTGGGATGTAATGGGGCACAGTCTGGTCATGTAATGGGGCAGGTCTGGCATGTAATGGGGCAGGTCTGGCATGTAATGGGGCACAGTCTGGTCATGTAATGGGGCAGGGCTGGCATGTAATGGGGCAGGTCTGGCATGTAATGGGGCAGGTCTGGCATGTAATGGGGCAGGTCTGGCATGTAATGGGGCAGGTCTGGTCATGTAATGGGGCACAGTCTGGTCATGTAATGGGGCACAGTCTGGTCATGTAATGGGGCAGGTCTGGCATGTAATGGGGCACAGTCTGGTCATGTAATGGGGCAGGTCTGGCATGTAATGGGGCAGGTCTGGCATGTAATGGGGCACAGTCTGGTCATGTAATGGGGCAGGTCTGGCATGTAATGGGGCAGGTCTGGCATGTAATGGGGCAGGTCTGGCATGTAATGGGGCACAGTCTGGTCATGTAATGGGGCACAGTTTGGTCATGTAATGGGGCACAGTCTGGTCATGTAATGGGGCACAGTCTGGTCATGTAATGGGGCAGGTCTGGCATGTAATGGGGCACAGTCTGGTCATGTAATGGGGCAGGTCTGGCATGTAATGGGGCACAGTCTGGGCATGTAATGGGGCACAGTCTGGGCATGTAATGGGGCACAGTCTGGGCATGTAATGGGGCAGGTCTGGTCATGTAATGAGGCAGGTCTGGCATGTAATGGGGCACAGTCTGGTCATGTAATGAGGCAGGTCTGGCATGTAATGGGGCACAGTCTGGTCATGTAATGGGGCAGGTCTGGCATGTTAGTGTGTTTTTTTATATAAAAAAATTATTGAAAGAAACATTTTTGCAAGGGAGGTGGATGGCCGTTGGGGGGGGGGGGGGCTAAAATGGAGCTTCGCTTGTGTAGGCAGAAATCCTTGCACCGGCCCTGGCTGCATGCATTTTCAGAAAGTCTGTCAAGTGTAGCGAGTGGAATAACCAATTTTATTCAGTGTTTTGATTATGTCAGAATGTCAAATTCCCATAAAATCATTTTCTATTATATGAGGTTTCACCTAGAATTGCATACTTCACCTTTTTCTAATCTCATCCCTAAAAAACAGAGTCCAAAGAACAGAAAGAAGGATTAGGACAAACAAAGGGATGAGGCGGAGCACTGAGAACAAAAGGAAAGATATGCCCCATGGTAGTTTGGTTCCATTTACAAATCAAGTAGATAAAGGCGAAAGCAGAAAACAATAGGATTGTGTCAATTTGCAAATCAGGTAAACAATTGGCAGTACAGAGGTCAAAAACAGCCTAATGAAATCCTATGACAAACAAGGAGACTTCAGGCACTGCTCTCTGGGAAATGTAGATATACAAGCCTCTCATAAACATAAACCACCAAAAAATTGCCATCCTGCGTCTTCAAAATTTTCTGGCCACAATGGTTCAAAAGCAATCCATTGGAAAATGGAAATAAGAAAAATGTTTGGATAAAATTCTGATGGTGTATGGCCAGTTTAAGTAAACACTTCACCCACTTCATCACACTGAATTTGCTAAACCAGAACCCTAATGCCGCGTACACACGGTCGTTTTTTGTGATGAAACAAAACGACGTTTTAAAAAACGTCATTTAAAATGATCGTGTGGGGGCAAAACGTCGTTTTATGTCTTCAAAAAAACGACCAAAAAAAAATTCGAACATGCTTGAATTTTTTACGTCGTTTTTCAGAATGTCGTCTTTTGTTTCACAAAAAAATGATTGTGTGTGGGCAAAACGACGTTTAAAACGACGTTTTTAAACCCGCGCATGCCCAGAAGCAAGTTATGAGGCGGGAGCTTCAATGGAACAGAGTGCCGTCGAAAGTGTCTTACGTAACCGCGCTTTGCAAGAGCATTTTCAGAAAACGATGGTGTGTATGCAACATCGTTTTTTAAAATGAAGTTTGAAAAACGTCGTTTTGTTTCATGAGATAAAACGATGTTTTTTACATCACAAAAAGTGATCGTGTGTACGCGGCATAAGGCCTCGTACACACGACGGTTTTCCTCGACAGAATTCATCAAGAAACTTGGTGGCAGAGCTTTTTTGCAGAGGAAAACGGTTGTGTGTATGTTTTTCATCGAGAAAACTATCGTGGAACTCGATGAAAAAAAAAAAGAGAACAAGTTCTCCTTTTTCTCGTCGGGAGTCTCAATTTCCTCGTCGTGTTCCTCGTCGGGCTGGTTTTCAACGAGAAACACGTTTGTGTGTATGCTTAGAAACCCGCACATGCTCAGAAGGGTGGCGCCAGTGGAATCAAACTTCCCCTTTATAGTGCCGTTGTACGTGTTTTACGTCACCGCGTTTGAGAACGTCAAGATTTGGTCTTAATAGTGTTTACGCAAAGAAAGCTAGTCAAGTTTCTCGACAAGCCTGACAAGGAACTTGTTGAGAAAAATGATGTTTCATTTACGATAAGTTCCTTGGTCGTGTGTACGAGGCCTGACTTGTACTGTTTTGGTTTAGCATGAGGCTGATTGCTCTAGTCAGCATGGAAAGCACTGTTATAGTGCGTACACGCAATTGGATTTTCCGTCGGAAAAGCCTTGGATGTTTTTTCAGACGGCTTTCCGCTCAAGCTTGGCTTGCATACACATGGTCACACAAAAGTTCTCAGAACTTTCGACTGTCAAGAACGCGGTGACGTACAACACTACGATGAGCCGAGAAAATGAAGTTCAATGCTTCTGAGCATGCGTTGAATTGATTCCGGGCATGCGTCGGAATTTAAAGCAGGTGGAATCGCTACAGACAATCAGAATTTCCAATTGGAATTTTTTCCATCTGAAAATTTGAGAACCAGCTCTCAAAATCTTGTTGGCGGAAATTCTGACAGGAAAAGTCAGATGGAGCCTACACACGGTCGGAATTTCCGACCAAAAGCTCTCATCGGCCTTTTCTTGTTGGAAATGTTTACCTTGTGTACAGGGCATAAGGGTAAGGGTCATGCTGCACTAGGAATTCTATCACTGGTGGTAACATGCAAGCAACAGGATCTCTGAAAAGAACACTCGCCTGCATCTAAAGGGCCATATACACAGGTAGAATATGGGGTGACATTGGCTGGTTCAAAAGAAACTGGCCGACATTCTGCCCGTGTATACGGCAGCTGGTTCAACAGAAGCTGTCAAAGGGTCTTGACCAAAAAAAGTCTGCCGATCAGAATCCAATCAGCGCTTTGAGCCAATGGCTGGCAGAGAAGGCCGCCCTCCTGTCAGAACACAATAGCTCAGCAGGGAAGATCATTGTACTAACATTGCATAGTTCCTCCCAAACTTTTCAGTTTTTTTTTTGTTTAGCCCACTTGGTTAAAGGAAAAAAAACAAATAATGTGTACTAGGCTTAGGGCTAGCCATACTCAATATTTTCTGACAGACAGAGCTGCTAGCTATACACTGAGGCCGTGTACACACGATCAGTCCAAACTGATGAAAACGGACTGAAGTTCAGTTTCATCGGTCCAAACCGACCATGTGTATGGCCCATCAGTCTTTTGTCCTTCAGTCCAAATTTTTAAAACTTGCTTTAAAATCGGACTGATGGACGCCTACCGATCGGTCAAAACCGATGGTTAGTGCGCAAAAGCATCGGTTCAAAACCCGCGCATGCTCAGAATCAAGTCGACACATGCTTGGAAGCATTGAACTTCATTTTTTCTGCACATCATTGTTTTACGTCACCGCGTTCTGACACGATCGGCTTTTGAACTGATGGTGTGTACGCACATCAGACCATCAGACCATCAGTCTGTGAACTGATGAAACTGAACTTCAGTCAGTTTTCATCAGTTTGGACTGATCGTGTGCACAGGGCCTAAAAGATTGCTCCATCTACACTAATAGAATTGATAGAGGAATCTTTCTTGCCAGCTATTGTATTCAGACAGCCGCAGCACCTGCAGCTGTCTAATTACCTGAACAGTGACTTCATCTGATTGAATGCAGATATGTGGTTTTTCAGCTCTTTAGCGCCACCCTTTGGTCACCTTTTGCTAATGTTGTGTTTGGTGAGCATTGCTTTCGTGCATGCGTGTTTGTACTTTTGTCTGAGGGACTTGTGTACACATGATTGGATAATCTGACAACAGACCGTTGTCCACGAAAATTTTTAAAGCCTGCCATCCAACATTTGTCAGTGGAAAATCCGACAACAATTGTCCGATGGAGCGTACAAAACGGACGGATTTTCAGCTAACAGTCTGTCAACACACAATTCCCGTCAGAAAATCCAATCGTGTGTACGAGGCTTAACTGCCTCCAGATATATAAGGTGAGCATATTGGTACGACATCAGTAAAAAAAAATTTAAAAGTTACAATATGAAGTGATATTAACCTCCCTGGTGGTATGATTATGTCACATTTTTGCGTCTCAAAGTGGTACATTGTTTCGCATTGAAATTTGGCATTTTATATTGTAGGCCTGTAATTCTTAGGAATAACTCACTTAAATCTGTCCAAACAAGAGTCTAGTAAGCATTCCGGTTATGATAAAGTTTGAAACACAAAATCATAAATTATAATATAATAAATATGATTAATTATAGCAAAGAGTAATATAAATAATAAAATGTATTCAATAAAGTAATCAAATCAAAAACACTGAAATTTGCTCAGTTGCAGAATTGTCGCTGTCGTTACTTTCAGTGTTTGATGACGAATTTCCCCACAAATCACTATTTCTCAAATCTGCAAGTGATTCTAATTTACTATCGCTGTTTTCTAGGCGGTTTTTGGTTGCTATGGACAATCTCAAGTTTCCAGGCAGAAAGAACAGTATACAGTATACAGGGCTCAAAATTTCAAGCCCTGGGCTACTAGCCAGGCCTCAAGAGTTACTCACCACCAGTTGCCCCACCTAATTCATACACTGCCCTGCGCTTAATTGCACCTGTAAACAACACGCCCTCGTAGATTATCTCATGGAATGACACTGTTAAATGCTTTATGCAGAATCAAGTTACACAATTAAATATTACCAACAACAACTTTACCAAAATGGGACAGGGCACTGTGGGCAGACCAAGAGGGACAGGGCACTGTGGGCAGACCAGAGGGACATGGCACTAGAACTGGGTCTCTTCCCCATTCTCTTGCTGTCTCCTCTGCAACTCCCATCCATTCTCTCTCTCTCTCTCTCTCTCTCTCTCTCTCCCCCCCTCTCTTTCCCCCTCTCTTTCCCTCCTCTCCCTCTCTCTCTCTCCCTCCCACCCTCCCCCTCTCTCTCTCTCTCTTCCCCTCCCTTCCCCTCTCTCTCTCTCTGTCCCCCCTCCCTCCTCTCTCTCTCTCTCTCTCTCTCTTCCCCTCCCTCCCTCCCTCCCTCCCTCTCTCTTCCCCTCCCTCCCCCTCTCTCTCCCTCTCTCTCTCTCTCCCCCTCTCTCTCTCCCCCTCCCTCCCTTCCATCCCCTCTCTCTCTCTCCCCCTCCCCGTCTCTCTCCCCCCTCCCTCCCTCCCTCCCTCCCTCTCCCCCTACCTCTCTCTCTCTCTCTCTCTCTCTCTCTCTCCCCCTCCCTCTCTCTCTCTCCCCCTCTCCTATTCATCTCATCATCAGGAGCCTGTGTGTGCGGCTCCACGCTTACTTGTCCCCACTTCCCCCTTTTATTGAGGCTGGCAGTGAGGAGATGAGACCAGTCTGTAGTGCTCAGGCTGAACTGTTGGACACTTACATAGAGCACAAGGAAAATATAACTGCACAAACTGGAAGGCTGCCGATCTCATGTCAGGGCAACTTTCAGTGAGCGCTGCACCGGAGTGGTAATTTTCGCAATCCTCCACCTCACTCATTTTATTCCTGCTCCCTGCTCTCTGCTCTCCAGCTACATTGGTCGGGGGGAGGGTGCTCTATGTAAGTGTCCAACAGAGAAGGTATGGTGGTGCAGTGCAAGGCACTCCATTGAATCACATGGCACGGTGGCCGATACAACTTAATAAAATGTCACTGACATAAAAATTTAACAGTACAATGCGTCACAATTGGTGTATCAGCTGTGAATAGACCCTTATTGTGCAAAAATTGAGATTTACTTTTATGTTCCATAGGGAGGAAGCTGCTTTTCCCCCTTTTCTTTCATTAGGAATCCTTTTACACTTATGCACATGCAGTGTCAAAAAAGTAGTCTGTGCTATTTGCTAGAAACAGGCCAAGCTGAAGCGCAGAGATGTACGCTCGTCATACAGGAATTATTATTTTTTTGTACTTAAAATGCATTTTCCTATGGGAAAACAGATAACTGTGGGCAGACGGTCATTGAGCAGATATCTGATTGCATGTCTACTATTTTATGACGGCAGTAATAGGATCAGCTCCAAGAGGGTTTGCCTATAGGATTTAAAATAAACTGACCCTGGCCTGGGGCCCTCATTTTACGAAGCTACCCCCCTTAGCTAAATACAGCATAGAGTACTTTGTCTTCTCGGCTGCTCACCTCTAGCTTGTTTAATTTACTTATTTTTCTTCATAGAATGGGTAAAGGTTAAATGTACTTTTAGAGGACAGCAGAAACTTTTAGATGGCTTGTAATACTGATATATATATACGTTTTGACCTGCAGTATAATAAGGACACAAAGGGCCAGATTCAGGTACAATTACATTGGCGCAGAGTATCAGAGATACACTACGCCGCCGTATTTTACCTGGCTCTACGACCACTTCATGACGATTTTGGCCCGTAAGGTACGGCGGCGTAGTGTATTTCTCGCGGCGTTACGTCATTTTTTGTTTGGGTAGCGTCGTTTACGTACATTCCTATTCCCGGACGACTTACGTAAAAAATTAAAAAAAACGTTGAAATTCGACCCAGGAACGACGGCCATACTTAACATGGGCTGTCTAATACTAGACCAAATAAAAGCTGGAATAACTTTACGCGGCAAAAAGATGACTACAGATGCCGTAAGAGATTGCGAATGATGCTCGTAACTTCGTGGATCGTCGGAAAAAGCTCATCTGCATACCCCGATGCGGAAAATGACGGGAACTCCACCCAGCGGCCGCAAATTTATTGCAGCGTAGATCTGAAGGCATAAGAACACGTAAGCCAGTCGGATTGAAGCCCAAAGCCGTCGTTTCATGGTTTGAGGATTCAGACTAATGAAACGACGCGCGTAATTTGAGAGTAAGGGCCATGTGAATCTGGCCCAAATTGCATATATTTAGTGTTGTCACATTATATTTTCTTCATGCAGATCATGTCACTGTTCTCATCACTCAGGCTCTCGGAATAGGTAGTGCTCTTACCTGGGAAATGTATATATATTTGTTAGTTCATGAGCAAAAAATTAGAGCAGAGGTCACTCAATCACTGAATCATAAATAATTGAACTGAAATCTACATTTTTATAGCCATCATTTCATAATATTGACACTAATAATTTTAATGAATCACTTGCCTACCGGGCACTTTCACCCTCTTCCTACCCAGGCAAATTTACAGTTATCAGCACTGTCACACTTTGAATGATAATTGCGCGGTCATGCAACACTCTACCCATATGAAATGTTTATATTTTTTTTCACACAATTAGAACTTTCTTTTGGTTGTATTTGATCACCACTGGGTTTTTTATTTTTATCTAAACAAACAAAAAAAAGTTTGAAAATATGAAGAAGAAGAAAAAAGCAGCACTGACTTGCATCACTGATGGGCACAAATTGGCATTGCTTATGGGCACAGATTGGCAACACTGTTGGGGCTGCATTGATAATCAGGACACTGATGATCAGTGCCCTGAGTATCTGTTCTGGTCTCCCCTATGTGGAGATGCCGCTGATCGGCTCACCTCACCACACACTCTGACAATATGAGGCAAGGAGAGCCGATTAGCGTCACTTCCATGTTTACATGCGATCGGCTGTGATTGGGTACAGCTGATCACATGCATAAAGAGCCACATCATTAACTCTTTACCAAGATCTGGGTTGGGCCGTGTCCCAGTGACACAGCACGCCTGTGATTGGCGGGGGGGGGGGGGGGGGTGCGGTGTGGGCGGTTTGGGGGATTCTGCTATCTAGTCATTTTTGACCTTAACCTCCCTGGCGTTATGATTCTTTCTGATTTTAGGTGCTGAAAGCGGTACCATTATTTGCAAGGAAATTTGGCGTTTTATACTGTAGGCTTGTAATTCTTAGGGATAACTCACTTAAATCTGACCAAACACGAGTCTAATAGGCATCCCGGGTATGAAATATTAAAAAAAAAAAAAATGATAAATTATAATATAATAAATAATTATAAATAATTATAACAAATAATAATATAATTATAATAAAAATTATTCAATAATGTAATCAACTCAAAAACACTGAAATTTGCTCAGTTGCAGAATTGTCGCTGTCATTACTTTTATTTTTTTATGATGAATTTCCCCACAAATCACTATCGCTCAATTCTGCAAGTGATTATAATTTATTATCGCTGTTTTCTAGCTGATCTAAAAACATTTTTGACATAGGGACACTTTTGGTTGCTATGGGCAATCTACAGTTTGCAGGGAGAAAGAACAGTTTTTATTATACAAAAGTACATGTAGGGCACAGGACAGACCACTAGGGACAAGGGGGGGGGGTGTATTTTTTACATACAGTACTGTAATCTATAAGATTACAGTATACAGTATGTAATGTGTTTGTTTACTTTTTTGAATTTGGCACCGTTCTCCGCCCCCGTGCTTTGTAACGTCGCAGGGAACGGAGATCGAAGGCACACAGGTACACTGTGTGAATCGAGCGAGCACCCGCTCGCTCACACAGCGTGGATGCATCGCTGGATCCAGGAACAAGGTAAGCCAGCACGCGCTGCAGGCTCTGCATAGCTACCCCGAGCGTGACTTGGGGTTACACACACACGCACACACGCACAAAAAGAAACACCCCGAGTCACGCTCGGGAATACCGCCAGGGGGGTTAATGCAGGAAATACAATAAAAGAGCGTAATGGGAATCTGGTTTGTCCCATAATCATACTTACCTAGCTGGATGGAGCATCAGACCGATGCTGCATCTGTCCCCTGGCGTGTCTCTACTGAGTACCATGCCACCAAACACCGCCGATGGCTCGGTTCTCTCAGCTCCCTGAGCAGAGAGCTGCTGTCTGTCAATCAGCCGGTCTTCTGTTCTGCTCCTCCACCCCCACTGCTGTGGAGGAGCGGGGAGGGCTGCCTCAGCGGCTGAGATGGGAATCTGGCGGATTCAGACTCCCAGAGTCGGCATGACGTGGTGCCTGGACTGATTCCAGTGACGTCAGCAGAGAGCGGACTTCAGACCGCTCTCTGCTGAAAACGAGTCATAAGAGCAGTGGTGTATTTAGGTTTTATGCTGCCCTAGGCCTGACTAAACTCGTGCACCCTCTAATTTAAATATGGCACACCCCTGTCTGTCAAGACCACACCTTTTCCTCTTAGAGCTTCACCTCTAGTCTATTGGAATGTAAACTCTGCATGAAGCACAGGTTAATACAGGTCAGAAGGAGGTCAATGGATTCTGAATGATCACAGAAACATCTCAAACTGATGTCAGAACAAATGCCGGTGCTAAGTGATAACAAAGGCACTTCCAGTGGTGGAAGTGCTCATATTTACCTGCTAAAATACCTCGAAATGACATCACATTGGGCCAGCAGATAGGATTGGTCTAAATCCATATTTGTGGATTATTGGACATACAATGGTGATCTGACCACACAGGTACCGCTCTTGGCTGTCGGTGTCACTTATCCCAGGAGGAACACTGGGGATGGGGAACTGCTCAACTAATGTTCCATTTGATGGTGGTCATGTAAAATTCACAAATCGGTTTCATAGTCAAAGAATTAGGACTCAATCAGGCCAAAAATAACCCCAAAATATTTCAACATACAGTCTGAAAGATCTTTAACCTGTGTATGTTTTATTACAATACATTTTGCTAAATAAAACAGGAGTTACTGGCAAAAAGATGTTCCTATAGAGATAAACCTAAGACAAATCAGCAGGTTGCAAAAACCATGAGCAAAAAAAGTACACTAAAAGTGTAGCTTAAGCTGATGGGGACTCTTTTCATGCAGGAGCTGGGAGGAGGCTGTTTTTTTCATGTGGGGGGCAGCTTTTTCGCTGCCCCCTTGCAAAGTGCTGCCCTAGGCCTGAGTCTTGTCGGCCTAGGCCAAGATACAGCATTGCACAAGAGTGCAAAACGAATTGCACTCCTGTGACCCTTAGCAGAAGCCCAACCAAACATGCTCAGGATGGACTTATTTTAAGGTAAAAAAATGTTTAGGCTTTATAACCACTTTAATGTGGATTACAAATAAGGCAGCCCATAGATAGATTTTCTTTCCTTCCACCACAGTCAGTGTTTATGGGGGAATCTAGCCTTCCCAGCCAGCCAAACACAATGGTTACTGGTAAAGGCTATGACCGCTGCCAGTAAATCACACGTGAAAAATCTGGCAGGCTAGTTGAAATTTACAGAGCGATTAGTGCTATAAATGTGCACTGATTACTATGTAAATGTCACTGGCAGGGAAGGGGTTAACACTAGGGGGCGATCAAGGGGTTAACTGTGTTCCCTATTATGTGTTCTAACTGTGGGGGAATGGGACTAACTAGGAGAGATGATAGATCATGGTTTCTACTTTGTGGAAACACACGATCTGTCTTCTCCCCTCTGACAGCACTGGGATTTGTGTGTTTACATGTGTGGCAGTGGGCATGCGCACCCTCTGGTGGCTCTCCTGAGCAAAGCTGTATATATACAGGATTTCGCCTAGTATAGCAATTCTGCCGCAGTTTATCTGCGTGAGGTGGTCAGTAACCATCTGTAAAAACACTCTGTGTGAAAGGGCCCTAACTGTATTCGGCTTTTACCAGCGTTTTTGAGCTATTAGCTTCTGTGGGAGTATAGTTTTGCTGCAAAAAAAAAGCTAAAAAAAAAAACGCTATTGCAAAACTCATTCTACTGCTACAGCTTTCTACACATAATGCTACGGGGTTTTTTTATAACGTCCAGTTTGCATGAGGTCTAACAGCAACCAGCACAAAAACCTCGCTCTCACCCACTCTACTGTATAGCCCATTTCCCCACCTCTTATAATGGCTTCCTTTTTGTGGCCCCCAAAATAATGTCAATGCCAATTTTATGTTGGTGAAATAAAATAAATAAATTAAGGTGAGTGGGTAACATAAACTTACAGCAGTGTAAGGCCTTGTTCACAGGTGGCCAGGGGGAAGTAAAAATGGTAGGATAATTCACGTCTTTACTGCCTTACCCCCTAGTTGGCCACCTAAACTGTGCAGAGGGGGTAGTACAAAATGATACAGCATGACGTTCGTCAGGCACTACTTCCGCAGTTTCAGCACAGTATTTCAATAGAAAACCTCAATTCAGATGGGCAGCCACTGCTCTCCTTTGTGCACATGGGCAACACTCTCTATCACCCCTCTGAATAGTGGAGAGAGTGAAGAGAGTGCTGCCTGTGTAAACAAGGCATAAAGAACAATACTGATATACAAAACTAAGAAACACTTAGTAACAATACTGAACAAAACAAAGTAAAAAAACACAAAGCAAACAATGCAATTTCAGTTTACATACAATAAATCTGGGTACAGACAACCAGCAGGTTGAATGGAAAAAAAGCTGACAGCTAAGGTCAGAGCCACTGTACTAAGAACGGGTGGCGGCCGGCAAACAATTTTTGCCCATGAGTCTTCGACAGAAGCCAGCCAAACGGGGCAGGTTTTTCATTAATTGAACACAAGAACAGGCCGATGCATACAGAAGAGGCCGCATGATGGGCAGAGCTCAAAAGCAGTGCTCAATAATACATCCGCCCAATTGTAAAAAGCACTGGACATCATATGGACTCTTCCCCTTGTTGTGTTCAATGTATAACCATACATCCGCCCCTTTGAGAATAGCATCTGCCCCTTGTTGTATTCAATGAATAACCCGCCTCGAGCATCGGGAGTGAGCGGTATGTTGATTGCCCAATGCTCCAAGTTACATTGTTCATGAAGAACTGATACGTGAAAAATTAGTGGTTAAACCCACAAGTGATTTTTCCTTTTCAAACTAAAAGATTCAATCACCTATAGCAGGGGGTCTCCAAAGTTTTCAGTATGAGGTCCACATCATATTTTTTTTTTAAATAGTTGCAGATCACAACAAATTAAAATTTAAATTAATGAATACGGTCCAAGGCCCCAGACTATGGAGCGCTTTACCAACCAGCATTCGGTTGGAGGAGAATCACTTGGCCTTTAGAAGAAAGATCAACACCCATCTCTTTTGATGACAAAGGAAAAATGGACAACGAGCGCCCAGAGGCGATTCAGTTCGCATGTGCTGCACTATATACGTTTTTCACTCACTCACTCAATAGTTTTAGCATGAATCAACATGATATGACAACAGAGAAAAAGATTCAATAAAACAAAGCAAAGAAATTCTAAATAAGCTTGAGTCCCCTTTCACTTCATCAACCCCGTCAAAGACCACCTTTACATCAGAATCCCCCCCACGCATAAAAGTCCACCCTACCATCAGAGCCCCCCTTACACCAGGGTTTCCCATTAGAGTCCCCCCTTTTATCAGGGTGTTGGCAGAAGTAAGTGCCCTTTAATGGTAGCCCATGTGGTGTTGCAATGGGTGGAGTTTGTGATTGTTTATATGCCAGCCATGGATGGGGCCTAGAGAGTTGGGTTATGGCAGCAATCCACCCCTAATCAGGAAGATGTAGTGCTAAACTGGAAGAGAGAAAGAGCCACAAGAACTTAATCTAAGAGGTCCTGTTGCTTGTTATAGGAACCGCCGTGGGGCCTAGGGTAAGGTGACCAGATTTTTAAAATGAAAACCGGGGACATATTTATTTATTATTAGTAATAGTGGCAATCAGAAACTCTCTGCCCATCGCCGCCTCACAGCCTGTTAAGTCTTACTCTCTGGGCCCCGGATTCTACTGAGTGGGGAGCAGAGGAAGATCACTCTGCCAGGGAAGGCAAGAAGATAAACAGGCAGGGGGCTAGCCGGGACTTGAGCCAAGGCAGAAGAAAATGCGAGCGGAGCTGAATGGGCACCCAAAACCTGACCAGCACATGATCATCAGAAAGGGGCACAGATAATGGGAACCCCCCCCCCCTTAAGCTAGTAAGAGAGCAGGGGTGTGTAATTCAGATTTTTTTTTATTCTGCACTGACTGTCTTAAATATTGCCCCATACCCTGTTCAAATCCAATCTGGGGACAAAACCGGGGACAGACTTGGTCCGGTGATGGTGTCCTCAATCTGGGAACTGTCCCCAGAAACCAGGGATGTCTGGTCACCCTAGTCTAGGGAAAGCACCCTATGTGTGTGCAGGAAGCACCGAAGAGTTAACCACCTGTGTAAGAGACTGTAACATCTGGGATGATGGTTGTAAGGGTACATTGGGACAGTATTAAATGTTGTGCACTAAGACACTACTGGCGTGTAATGGAAGTATAATGTTCTGCACTGGAAATTTCTCTGAAAATGTCGTGTGAACTTTAGAACCCTGTTAAAGTCTATGGGACTCGAAAGTTTGAAATCTAAAGTGCTAATTTTAAAGGCTAATATACAAGTTATTGTCCTAAAAAGTGTTTGGGGACCTGGATCCTGCCCCAGGGGACATGTATCAATGCAAAAAAAAAGTTTTAAAAACTGCAGTTGATTTGGCAGCAGTGATTTTAATAATTCCTTTAAGTGAAACAATAAAAGTGAAATATTCCTTTAAATTTCGTACCTGGGGGGGGGGGGGGGTGTAAAGTATGCCTGAAAAGTAGCGCTTGTTTCCCATGCTTAGAACTGTCCCTGCACAGAGTGTCATTTCTGAAGGAAAAAAAGTAATTTAAAATCACTCGCGGCTATAATGAATTGTCAGCTCCCGGCAATACAGAGAAAAGTCAAAAATGTGTGGGGGTCCACAGCATTTTTTTTTTAAATTTGGGGTGGAGTTCCCCTTAAAATCCATACCAGACCTGAAGGGTCTGAAATGGATATTTGGGGGGAACCCCACATCATTTTTTTTTTATTTGACGCAGGGTTCCCCTTAATATCCATACCAGACCCGAAGGGCCTGGTAATTGAATTTGGGGGGACCCCCACGCATTCTTTTTTTATGAATGACTTTTCTCTGTATTGCTGGTATCCGACAATTCATTATAGCCACGAGTGATTTTAAATGACTTTTATCCTTCAGAAATTACATTTTGTGCAGGGACAGTTCTAAGCACAGGAAACAAGCGCTACTTTACAGGCATACCATACACCTAGGTACGAAATTTAAAGAAATATTTTATTGTTTCACTTTAAGCATTATTAAAATCACTGCTCCTGAAAAAAATGGCGCTTTTTAAAACTTTTTTTGCATTGATACATGTCTCCTGGGGGAGGCCCCAGGTCCCCAAACACTCCCCTGGGGCAGGACCCAGATCCCCAAACACTTTTTAGGACAATAACTTGCATATTAGCCTTTAAAATTAGTACTTTAGATTTCAAATGTTCGAGTCCCATAGACTTTAACAGGGTTCTAAAGTTCACACAAACTTTTGGTTTGTTCGCAGGTTCTGGTGCGAAAAGAATCCAGGGGTGTTCGGCTCATCCCTAGTCATGTGATTGAAAACTGTTATGCAAAGAAAACGTATTGTTGAATGTTCCTGAGTTTTGAAGTACAGGGCTAAAACACAACTGGACTGGACATTCCTTTATTCTGGTTAACAGGCCATGAATATGTGCGCTTGAGGGCTTCAGGCCAGGAAAAGTGTGACACAATACGGTGGAGATTCTCCAAAATGACAGATAGGTGACTATCTCATCTGTAGTGCCCTGTCCTTATTAGGCTAAATGTAGTTTTTGGCTCTGCTGTTCTGGAGTAGCAATTTATTTTCTAGGTCTTGCCAAGGTTCTCTAAGCTTGGTGGTTGGTTGCTTCTGTCTGGCTCTGGAAGAAGCTTGCAGAGATACAGGAGGAGGGCCAGCCACAGAAGTTATGAATATTTATCTGTCTTAATCCCTGGGATGGGGTGCCCAGAATGTAGCTGGGGAGAAGATAAATATTTGTCAAGATCACTCAGATGTGTTATTATCCAGTGTACTAAAGAGCTGTTGCTAGACCTCAGTTTGTGCTTAGCTGAAGGTCTGAAAGAACTTGGATGTTAAAATATTTGCTGGAAGGCATCACCTGTGGAAGCTGAGCTGGAGAAGGACCTCCTATTTCTTTGACGAGTATTATATGGAGGCTGGGTGGATGACATCTGTCCTTAGATTTTGTGAGGCCATTGTCTAGGATTTCAGGTGTGCATGTTGCTTGGGGGTTAATGCTAGCGGTTGCTGTAAGGACTGGGACTGCTCACACAGAGTCTCAGATTAGCTGGCTAGCGCCTCTACCTCCAACAAAAGATGCTGTTCTCCTGTCTCTGTTTTGCATTTTGGAGTATACTGTACCCTCATTCTTTATCATGTTTGAAGCACTGCAATAAATCTACAAAAAAGGCATCCCCTAGACTGACCCCATGTTTGTTGGTGTACTGGAACTGGTGTCAGGGCCTGGCAGACTCTGAACACATAAAGGGAGACCTGAGTCATTCTTAGCAGCTCCTTTGAGGGTGAGCGTTACACATCCAGGTACCGACATCCATTGGGGAATACTCTGGTCTTCATCAGTGTCCCCCCTTACATTAGAGTCCATCCAGTTCAACCATAAAAATAAAAAAATAATAATATCATACAATCATATATCCCATATCCCATATACCCAATTCTATATCCACAGTTGATCCAGAGGAAGGCAAAAAACCCCAGCAGGGCATGCTCCAATTTGCTACAGCAGGGGAAAAAATTCCTTCCTAATCCCCCAAGAGGCAATTGGATTTTCCCCGGACCAAATTTACCTATAAATGTTAGTACCCAGTTATATTATGTACATTTAGGAAAGAATCCAGGCCTTTCTTAAAGCAATCGACTGAGCTGGCCAGAACCACCTCTGCAGGGAGTCTATTCCACATTTTCACAGCTCTTACTGTGAAGAAACCTTTCCGTATTTGGAGGTGAAATCTCTTTTCCTCCAGACGTAAAGAATGCCCCCTTGTCCTTTGTGTTGACTGTAAAGTGAATAACTCAACACCAAGTTCACTATATGGACCCCTTATATATTTGTACATGTTGATCATATCCCCCCTTAATCTCCTCTTCTCAAGAGAGAATACATTCAGTTCCTCTAATCTTTCCTCATAGATGAGCTCCTCCATGCCTTTTATTAGTTTGGTTGCCCTTCTCTGCACTTTATCCAGTTCCCCAATATCCTTTTTGAGAACTGGGGCCCAAAACTGAACTGCATATTCCAGATAAGGTCTTACTATTGATTTGAACAGGGGCAAAATTATATCTCTATCTCTCTGGAGTCCATACCTCTCTTAATACAAGAAAGGACTTTGCTCGCTTTGGAAACTGCAGCTTGGCATTGTATGCCAAGATTGAGCTTATGATTTACCAAAATCCCCAGATCCTTCTCCAGTACGGATCCCCCCAGTTGTACTCCCCCTAGTATGTATGATACATGCATATTCTTAGCCCCCAAGTGCATAACTTTACATTTATCAACATTAAACTTAATTTGCCACTTATTTGCCCAATTAGACAGAGCATTGAGGTCGGCTTGGAGACATCCTGTAAGGACGTTATTCCACTGCATTGCTTGGTGTCACCTGCAAAGACAGAAATGTTACTTTTGATGCCAAACCCAATATCATTTATAAAGATATTAAAAAGTAAGGGTCTCAGCACTGAACCTTGGGGTACACCACTGATAACCTAAGACCATTCAGAGTAAGAATCATTAATCACAACAATTCTGTCTTTTAGCCAGTTTTCTATCCATTTAAAAACTGATATTTCCAATCCTGTAGAATTTACCTTACACATTAGGAGTGTGTGGGGAACTGTATTGAACGCTTTTGCAAAATCCAAGTATACCACGTCCACCGCCACCCCTCTTACATCAGAGGGCAGGATACAATTTTGCAAAGGGACAAATTTGGCTGCAAGCCATAGTTTGAAAACCTAGAGGGAACAGGTTCTGAAAGAAGGACAGGCCCTCCAAATCAGGGACAGTTGAGAGTTTTGCTCAGCTGAGTGATATTGAGGATAATATGCGGTAATATTAGGATACTGTATGCAGATATTGTTTATGAGTCAGCTGCATAGCTGAGTAAAGTAAACCCCGGCTATATAAATGTGTTAGGCAGACTGCGTTACATGTCATAAAACTTGGCTGACATCCCAATGCCACTTCTTAATTCCTGGACAGTATACTGCTCATTTGCATTGGCAGGCACTGAAGATACTCTACACAGTATTAGCTTTTACTGGCATAGATTCAAGGTACAAAAGCTGCGTTCAAATTAAATTGTTGACCCTCAAAGTGCATTGTCCTTATGAGTCCCAAAGATATGACTAGCTTTGCTAGTTTTTATCTTTGAATCTTGCTGAGACTAAATGCTTGTTAAAGATGAAGGTAACATAAAATAAATATTACATCATTTTATATTCATTCCAGGATAGCTGATGTGTTATTTTCTATACAGCATGCTATGCAATAATTATTTCATGAAGCAATGCAGTAAGCAATGATTACCCATAGCAAATAATCAGAGTGTAATTTACAAAGGTAAGATTATTTAAAATACATTTCTTATTGGTTGCTGTAGTTGCTTAAACTTCACCAATACATTTCTGAGTACTTGAAATATTTAGTACCCCAGTAACAATAAAGACAAAAGGGCCAACTGCAATGAACCCATGACCGCCAAGGGCCCACCAGAAGATCTGAACACTGCATTCTAAGTCCCAAAAGAAAAAAAAAACCACTGTGGGTGCACACAACTGTAAATAATACTAGTAATATTAAAAAAAAAAGGAGCTGGCCTCTCCTTAGATAGTTCACCTGCCAGAAAGTGATGGAAAATCCTTCCCTCTCCTCCTGTATTACGTGGCGTATAATGTAATCAAATGACTGGGAAACAAGCCACCTGTCCCTCTTGATTAGACTAGAAGAGAAAGGTGGATACAATTATGGAAGCTGAAGGTTGGGTGCACTTGATCAGGAACCAATAGGATACATTTATGGATACTTAAGCCACGTACACAAGATCAGTCCATCCGATGAGAACGGTCTGAAGAACCGTTGTCATCGGTTAACCGATGAAGCTGACTGATGGTCCGTTGCGCCCACACACCATCGGTTAAATAACCGATCGTGTTAGAACGCAGTGACGTAAAACACAACGACGTGCTGAAAAAAATGAAGTTCAATGCTTCCAAGCATTAACCGATGGTCGTGCGTACTAACGATCGGTTTTGACCTATCGGTTAGGAATCAATCAGTTAAAATTTAAAGCAAGTTGGCTTTTTTTTAACTGAAGGTTAAATAACCTATGGGGCCCACACACGATCGGGTTTGACCAATGAAAACGGTCCATCAGACCGTTGTCCTCAGGTTAACCTATCGTGTTTACGAGGCCTTAGGCAGGTTGGATGTATTAATCCACTGGGATACCTGAGACATTTGTTAATATGGTGAAACTCCACACCTAGTACCACCAAGTACCATTATTAAAGATCACTTGAAAGATACAACACCAAGGTTTATGCTTAGCGTGTGTCTCTTTTCCTGTTTCCCCCTTTTTGTTTGTTCTGTTTTTTTTTGTTTAATCTCTCTTTATAAAATTTTTCTTTACATAAAACATTTAACATTTAACATACTTTGACACTTAAAGTTAGCTCAATTCTACTTTCCTTTACCATATGGTGGTTTCTTCAATCCCCCCCCTTAAAAAAAGGGGGGGAGCCTAGGGGGTGAGCGAGAAGAAGAAGTGTTTGAGACTATAAAGGATGTATTAATATATGTATATTTCTAGTCCTATATAAATGTGGTATTTATTATGTTTCCTTTGTGCCTTTTTATACTTGTTTGTCCGTGATTTAGATTTACCTCCCTTATTGAGGGGGGAGAGAAAAAATTGTGTTTTAGGTGTTATATTTATATGTGTCTTCTTATTTCTAATTATCCTGTTCCCTTTTAAATTGCACGTGTTTTCGAATCCCCCCCCCCCAAAAAAAAGGGGAAGAAGAGAAAAAAAAAACATTCTCGCCTCCCCCTTTCCCCCTCCCCCTTAAAATATTTGAGGTGGATCGTTAGCCACCTTCCCATATTCCTCTAATGTCACATTCTCTACTTATCTTTGACATATTAACAAAATATACATAAATACTGTGACAGGAAGTCAGGTAAATCTGTGGGTGTTCTCACAGACGGGAGATACATTTCTGCCTTGTTTAGACAATACACCAATTACTACCAGGTGTCGGCTACGGAGGTAGCCAAAAAGGTTTAGTGCGTTGGAAAACTTCAGCTGTTCAGAATGAGGTAATTAAGGCCTCTACAAGTTATCCAAAGGATGACTACTGATTGCTGCATCCTGAGGCTTTTTAAATTAAGGAGAGCAGTGGGCTGAGAAAGACTTCTGAAGAGGTGAGGTGGTTGTTGATTTTTCTGTGTGATAAAAATCAAAAAGACTATTGTTTCTCTGCTGTATGACCAGCAGTGTCTGCCCAGCAGTAGGCTGTGCCAGACTCCATAGATAGGTTCCTGTGTGGTGAAGGTAGACGCCCCAAGTGGCCAGGGTTTATTTTATGTTTTGTTTTGTTTATGCTGTTTGGATGCTTGCACTTGTTTCCAGCAATATGGAAGATTAAACCAAACTCTTTGTTTTCAACCGTCTTCGGCTGCCTCTCTGTATAGTTCAGTGTGTAGTGAACCCATCCAGGGGGGTCACACACCCCGGTTACCGAGCTAACCCCTTACAATACATACACATTAAAAAATAAAGGGCCAGATTCACAAAGACTTACGTCGGCGTATCTCCAGATACACCGGCGTAATTTCAAAGCGAGATACGCCGAAAAACATGGCTTCAACCGTCCAACATAGCTTGCCTATGCCGGCGTATCATGGGCGCATAGTTACGCTGCACGCATTCGGCGTTCCCATGTTAAATATGCAAATGAGCAAGATACGCCGATTCACGAACGTACGTACTCCCGACGCAGTAATCTACGCTGTTTATGTAAGGCGTTCTTCCGGCGTTAAGATAAACTGCCAAAAAGGTGGCGCATCCCATGCAAAGGTATGGACGTCGGAACAGCCGTCGTTTTTACGTCGTTTACGTAGGCGGTACGTGTATGGGGCTGTGCGTAAGTTACGTTCACGTCATAGGCATTTACGCCGACGTATCTTAGGGAGTTTATGCGACGTGATTCTGAGCATGCGTGCGCATGCCCAGTTCGACCGGCCATTCTTTAGCATGGGTCACGCTCAATTTAAATAGATGCCGCCCACCTCCTTCCTACTTTGAATTAGGCAGGCTTACGCCGGACGATTTACACTACGCCGCCGTAACTTACGGAGCAAGTGCTTTGTGAATACAGCACTTGCCTCTCTAAGTTGTGGTGGCGTAGTGTATATTCGATATGCTACGCCCGCACAAAGATACGCTACTCTACCTGAATCTGGCCCAAAAGCTGTATATTGTTCCCCATCTTTCTTTTTATAGTTCCTATCTCCTTTTCAGAGCTTCATAAGGCTTTTGGTTTTATCCGTCTATTTCTTGGTTATGATTTTCCCAGATTTCCCAGATTTTTTTTAATTTCTCCTGTTCATGCCTGATGTCATGTATCTATTTTTCTGCTCCCATTATTGTAACTACTTCCCTTTTCCATTCTTGAAGGGTGGGACATGTAACCTGTTACCTTGGCATTAATCTTTTGGCCACATTTAATAAATGCGGTACAATACTATTTGTATGAGTTTTTATAGCTCTTGTGGTCCCATGGAACAGGAATTGTAATGGTGTAAACTCTATTGTTTCCTCAGACATTTTCCTGATTCATGGCACCACTTCCTCCCAAAAGATTCTTATCCCTGGACATGCCCACCAAATGTGGAGGTATGTTCCCTGTTCCCCCTATCCTCCTCCAACATCGGTCATCTCTTGTTGGATATATTTGAGCTAATCGCACCGGGGTGCGATACCATCTAACCAAGAACTTATATGCCTTTTCTGGATAGCTGAGCTTGTGTAATTGTGTAATTGTGATTATTTTTTTAATTGCAATGGAATCTGCATCCTAGTTCTTTTTCCCATTCTTTAATAAGTAAGGGGTTATTTTATTCTGTTCACTGCGTATTATTTTATACATTTGTGACAGTAAATGGTCCATTTTTGATATCTTTCTACTTTTTTTTAAATATATATAGTTAAGGAATTCAGAGTTCTTACTTGAGGGTCTAATCGTCTAAAGAAGCTTTGCATCTGGCTAAATCTCCATCCTGCCAGTACCATATCTCCTTGTGATGATACTAAATCTGCCTGAGGGCCCTTTCACACGGGGCAGATCAGTATTGATCCGCCCCATGTGTGTCCGTCTGCTCAGCGGTGATCCCCCGAAAATCCCCGCTGAGCTGTCAGCTGACAGGGTGGTCCCCGCACACTGTGCAGGGACCACCCTGTTTTTTTTCCCGCTCTCTCCTATGGAGACCATATGTCCGTGTTCATTCGATCCGCTCTGCAGACGGAAGAAAAAATAGTTTTTTTTTCCGTCCGCAAAAGCAGATCTTTGCAGAGGCGGATAATTACAGGTGTCAGCGGATGTTTATCCGCTGACACCTGCAATTGCATAGGGACCAATGTATGTCCCGTTTTCATCCGCAACGGATGGATGAAAATGCGGACATACGGTCCGCACATGTGAAAGGGGCCTGAGGCATCAAGACTTTTGTTTGTTTTGTTTTGGTTCTTTTCATTTATTTATTTTTTGTTATCTGGTTGTTACAATACGTTGGGTAAACCTTGCTACTGTTATTACAGTGGATGTCCTAATGACTGTGTACTAGACCTGCACGATTAATCGCAAAAAGATCGCAATCTCTATTCACCCCCCCGTGCACGATCTCCAGGCTGGATGACCAGCGATTTTCAGATTATATGGCTATAGGAAAGTCCCCGCCTTCGGCCTAGCTCCGGAGCGGCAGCCATCTTGGTACATCTGGCAGGAAGTAACATTTCATCACCGCCATCCTGCTCCACCCCACACTTCTGCACCGTAATGTTAGTGAGAAGGGGGCAAGCGGACATCTTGTTATACCCAACAGAGTTTTAGCTTTCACAGTTATTTTCAACACAAAATGGAGCTTATGTGCTTAAATACAGTATGTGTAAATCTGACAGACTGTTTACATGTTAAATTTTAAAAGCAGCAGCAAACCTTACATGCTTGCTAATGTGACATAACACCTCTGATTTTCACATTTAGAAGTGGAGCTGTATATAGAGATTGTATATAGGAAAAGCTGTCCCTGAAGTTGTTGAAGTCATATGAGCATCCCATAACCTCCCACCCCTATCCAAGTTATTACCCTTAATAAATAACACAAAAACAAGGTGACGGACTGTTCTCTGGGGTCCCAGATTGCTTGCGGCTCCTCAGTGGGTGCGCTACACGTGTAATGTAACAATAGAAGTATTTATATATCTCTATTTATCAATAAGCAGAACAGCAGCTAAAAAAATTTGCAAAACATTTGTAACAAATCACAATGAGCCCTACTCTAACCCTTGGGGAGTCCTAGACAAGATGCAGTCTTTTGGACACAGGATGTTCCTTTAGGTGTGCTTTATAAATTGCTGTTTTGTGGATCCAGTGAATACGGTGAAGAAAGCCCCAGAGAAATGTATGAATAGTTATGTTTCAAAGAAGGAAAACAATTCCTTCCCCAAAGGAGCTGCTGAAGATAAGACAGGTTCTTTCCTAAAACAGTGCAAAGGCAGCCAGGCAACAGTGCATTTACTCTGGCTCAGAAATCAGTCTAGGGCAGGGGTGGGCAACCTCGGCCCTCCAGCTGTGATGAAACTACAAATCCCATCATGCCTCTGCTTTTAGGAGTCACGTCTGTGATTGTCAGGGTCCTGCAATGTCTCATGGGACTTGTAGTTTCACCACAGCTGGAGGGCCGAAGTTGCCCACCCCTGGTCTAGGGTATGCTTTTTTGTACTTTATTGCTGAATAAACTTGTAACAGAAGAGGGTAATGGGGTGTGGGATGCTCCAAAATGCCAAGCACAACTTGCAGAGGACTCTTCTATATCAGTTTTAATAGTAAAGCCTGTAGTTGCACAGCAAAAGACTATGCAGGAACAAATAACATGAGTAGTTGTAGACTATAACAGTCTATGGGTACATAGCTGAAGGCCATGCAGGAATAAATAACATATTGTTATAGACTAGAACAGACTAGAACAGTCAGAGTTATTGCAGCTTGCGAAACAGCTGGAGACCATGGATAAACTGGAATTAGGCTCCTGTCACAAATCCCAGGGGTAGAAAAGTCCATGAGCTCTGTCCATAGGAGAGTAGTCCAGCAGTCACTCCAGGAGGTGCTCCAGGGGCAGACAGCCCCCGCAAGCTTGCAGATCAGTTCCCTCTCAGCTCACAGATCACTCTCCATAGGAAGGGAAAAAAAGCCAATCTCCTTAGGGCCCCCCAGATTATTTATCAGCAACCCAGCCACCATCTGGGCACACCTGGCCAGGCCCTGATAAATATTCAGACTGAATATTCCCTAAATTACCCCCCCCCCCCCCAGCTCTAGAAGTTTCTTCTAGAGGCAGGGAAAAGTAATCAAACTCCCAAGCTGTAAAGCACTGTACAGAGCAGCGTAAACAATCACTGCTCCTCTGATTACAGATAAAGCCAAAAACGAAATGTACATAGCAGCCCAATTAGGAGGATGCTACATCTACCAATACGGCATTTGATTTACATCCAAGATTCCATGTACACAACTGAACTGCATACTCATACTGCTATGGGCAAATAAATAAAATAATATACAAAAGCTTAATTTCCTCCACCCTTCCCTTGTTCATCTTCTATTTATATGCCAACGACACGGTGAGAAGAGAAGTAACCCAAAAATGTGTTTACTAGTCAGAGTTTACTTTTCATTAGTTAGATTGATGAAAGATAACTGCTGATTTGAGTTGACATAGGCTAAAGCAATCTTAATTCACAAAGCATTAGCACAGGGATATGACCGGGCCACTTTTTGAGATTCGGCACTACGTCCCTTTAACTGACAATTGCGCGATCGTGCGACATGGCTACCAAACAAAACCTCAGCGGTTTTTATTTTTTGCGCTATAAACAAAAATAGAGCAATAATTTTGAAAAAATAAAAAGAATATTTTTAACTTTTTGCTGTAATAAATATCCCCCCATATAAAAGTTTTTTTCTCAGTTTAGGCTGATACGTATTCTTCTACATATTTTTGGTAAAAAAAATCGCAGTAAGCGTTTATTGATTGTTTTGCGCAAAAGTTATAGCATCTACAAAATAGGGGGTAGTTTTATGGCATTTTAATAATATTTTTTTTTTTTACTAGTAATGGCGGCGATCTGCAATTTTTATCGGTACTGCGACCTTATGGCGGGCAATTCGGACACTTTTGACACATGTTTGGGACCATTGGCATTTTTATAGCGATCAGTGCTATAAAAATGCATTGATTACCGTAAAAATTTCACTGGCAGGGAAGGGGTTAATTATGTTGCCTAGGTCTGTTCTAACTGAAGGGGGGGTGGGACTGACTAGGGGAAATGACAGGTCGCTGTTCATACATTGTATGAACAGACGATCAGTCATTTCTCCCCCTGACAGGACCGGGAGCTGTGAGTTTACACACACATTTCCCGGTTCTCGCTCTGTAACGAGCGATCGCGGGTGCCCGGCGGTGATCGCGCCCGCCGGGCACGCGCGTCGGCACCCTAGTGTCTAAATTTGCGAAATTACGTTATATTACATGATTTTCACGCAGCCAAGCCGACCTGCTGCCGTAAAACTGTGGCGGCTGGTCGACTAGTGGTTAAGCAGTAAATAATTGTCACCTTTTCTGAAAATGAAGATTGTTATTTTGATTTGTTAGGTTTGATGAAGTGAACCTGTCTAAAGCCCCATACACACGGCCCGAATGCCACACACGATCGTTTTAAAAAAATGCTCTAGCAAAACGCGGTGAAGTACAACACGTACGACGTCTAGCAAAACGTGGTGAAGTACAACACGTACGACGTCACTATAAAGGGAAAGTTCCATGCGGATGATGCCACACTTGGGATCTGCTTTAGCTGATTTCTTTTTTTTAAAAGACGATTCGCTCTTTTCTGTCTGTTACAGCGTGATGAATGTGCTTACTCCATTACAAACAGTAGTTTTACCAGAACGAGCGCTCCCATCTCATAACTTGCTTCTGAGCACGCGTGGGTTTTTAATGTCATTTTAGCCCACACACGATAATTTTTTACAACCCGAAAAACGACATTGTTTAAAACGTCATTAAAAAAATGCAACATGTTCGGATTTTTTTTTTTCGTTTTTCAGAACCCGAAAAATTATGGGAAGCCCATGCCGAAAAATGATCTTGTGTACGTGGTTTAAGTGGTCTTAAAAATGTCCTCCTCCCCCTCCTATCTATCCTGAATACACCCCCCCCCCCATCTGTATACACATTTTTTTGTATTCCTTGTCTGGTCATTTGTTTGGACAGCTCTAGCTCCCCGGTGCAAGGAAGCACTCAATACAGACAATGCCAGTGCTCCCTCTTCTCCCCTTTACCAGCTGCTATGCACTATAGCAGACACAGGAAAGCCAGAGTTGCTGGATTACTTGACCACACTGGATCAGTTGCTCTCCTCTCGTCTTATAACAGGGGCAGACCCTGTATGCCATCTGCCCTGGATCAGCATTATGCATTGTCACACCATAGCAAAGAACTGGTCCTAGAAATTCATTGGCTGTTATGAAGCTTGTGACGCTGATCCAGGGCAAACTAGGTCTTTTGCTTGCGGCACCTTATAGCAGTAGGGCAAATGTGTGTAGTGCCTGCTGGAGAAGATGATTGATGGTCAGATTATATTCTTATGTCTAATGCCTCATACACACGACCGGTTTTCCCAACGTGTGTATGCCGTGTGTATGCTCCATAGTAGTTTTCCCGATGAGAAAACTGCCTTGAAAAAAATTAGAACCAGCTTTCTTTTTTCCGGTTGTGATTCCCGGAGGCATTTTTCCTGTCACGAAAACCACTCGCATGTATGCTTTTCCGAGGGGAAAAAAAGTGCATGCTCAGAATCAAGTATGAGACGGGATCCCTCGTTCTGGTAAAACTAGCGTTAGTAATGGAGATAGCACATTTGTCACGCTGTAACGAACTGAAAAGCACAAGGCTGAAAAGCACGAATCGTCTCTCACCAAACTTTTACTAACACGAGGATCAGCAAAAGCAGCCCAAAGGGTGGCGCCATTTGAATCGAACTTCCCCTATAGTCCCGTTGTACGTGTTATACGTCACCTCACTTTGGTCGGGTGGGATTTGGCATGAACGTCTGTATCCAGGGCAGGCTGGAGAGGAATCACGTCGGGAATTATTTTTTTTCCTGACCGGTCGTGTGTACGAGGCATGACAGTTATTTGTATGCCTATAACAGTGCTTCTCAAATAGTGGGGCGCTCCCCCCAGGGGGGGCCCGAGGCTCCATGAAGGGGGGCTCGAGCCTCCTTCCGGACTGCGGCGATCGCGACATTTAGTAACCGCTTCTGTCCCCAGCCTCCTCCGCTAGTTAGAGGAGCGGACCGCGGGAGGCGGGACATTTTTAAACTGACGAGCGGGACCAGAGAGGTAGCAGCCTATCATGTTGGACGGCAGGTGATTGGCTGCTAGGAGGTGGTCCTAGCAGCCAATCACCAGTTCGCCCAAAAGTCTCCCCTCCCCGCCCAGTGCTGCTGCGGCTTCACTTGACGAATGTCCCGCCTCCTGCTCTCCGTGCTGAAAAGTTACAGGTAGGAGTGGAGAGGGAAGGGAGGAAAAATATATGGAAATGTTAAGGACGAGGAGTGGGGGCTGTGCTGTGGGGGGAAAAGGGGGGTTATGTGATGGGGCAAAACTGTGTGCAGGATATGTGATGGGGGTCATGTGGGTCATGTAAAGGGAGCAATACTGTGTGGGGGGATGTAATGGGGGTCATTTAAAGGGGGCAATACTGTGTGGGGGATATGTGATGGGGCAATACTGTGTGGGGGGATATGTGATGTGGGTCATGTAAAGGGGGCAATTCTGTGTGGGGGGATATGTGATGGGGCAATAATGTGTGGGGGGATATGTGATGGGTAATACTGTGTGGGGGGGATATGTGAAGAAGGGCAATACTGTGTGTGGGGGGATATGTGATGTGGGTCATGTAAAGGGGGCAATACTGTGTGGGGGGATATGTGGATACAGTGTTATGCACAGGTGTACTTATAACAATTTTATAGACAAATGATACTATTTACAGTCGCGTGCGGGGGGGGGGGCGCAAAATGTTTTCTTCTTCCTAGGGGGGGCATGACAGAAAATAATTGAGAAGCACTGGCCTATAATCAGCTGCAGTCAGTGGATAAAGTGATGCTTTAGAGGGGAACAGTGAGGGCAATAACCTTCAGGTATCTGGATTAAAAACTGCAACAAGTGCCAGTGAAGGTTGCATAGTTCATATTACTCAAGCCACGATTAAATGAAATTCTACTCTGACCTACCAGTGAGTGAACATGTAAATTATACCAGCATGGCAAAACACATGCCAAAACTGACATAGTATTAGCAGAGACGGCTCCAGACACATTTTATAGTGGATGCTGTGCTTGTGCTAGGAATATGAGTTGGAGGAGCCAAGTCCCTGACCAAAAATCCCTGTTATAATAAAAACAGATATAGCATAATGAGGAAATGAAAAATGCAATGTTATTGTAACCCTCTAAATCTGTTGAGGATTCTCACATCTGAAAAGAAACATACTGGTGTAGACACATCTCAACAGTGGTTTATAGCTACAAAATATGTGACAAGATATGCACTTCCACAGAAAAATGGCATGCATTGAAAAGGGGATTCACTCCAGAGATAAAACAATAAAACTATAATTCTCCCACTCTACAAGACTCTGGTCCGGCCGCATCTTGAGTATGCCATCCAGTTCTGGGCACCAGTCCTCAGGAAGGATGTGCTGGAAGTGGAGAGTGTCCAGTGAAACAAAGCTAATAGAGGGAATGGAGGACCTCAGCTATGGGGAAAGGCTACAAGCATTGAACGTATTCTCTCTGGAGAGAAGACGCTTGAGAGGGCATATGATATCAATGTCCAAATACCGTACTGGTGACCCTAGCATAGGAAGAAAACTTTTCAGTGAAAGGAAATTGAAAAAGACATGCGGCCTATCACAAAAAATTGGAAGAGAAGAGGTTTAACCTTAAACTGCTTAGAGGGTTTTTTACTGTCAGTGCAGTAAGGATGTGGAATTCTCTTCCACAAGCAGTGATATCAGCAGGGAGCATCAATAGTTTCAAAAAAATTTAGATGGGCACCTTAACGACCACAACATATAGGGGTATACGATGTACTATTGACATAAACACACACATCAAAGGTTGAACGGGATGGACTGGTGTCTTTTTTCAACCTCACCAACTATGGCCCAGATTCAACAAGCACTTACGCCGACGTATAGCACGTTACACCGACGTAAGTGCAAATGTGCGCCGGCGTATGTGTGCGGCAGACCCACGAAACCAACATGCGCCTAAAAACAGGCTTCACCCCGCCGATGTAGCTTGCACACGCCGGCGTAGGGTGGGCGCACATATGGGCTGGAAGCATTGTGCTGCTCCTATTGATTAGCCATTCAAACATACAAATGAGGGAAATACGGCTATTCACGAACGTGCGTGTGCCCGGCGCATGCTACGCGAGATGCGCGTAAGTTGTACGTCCGGCGTAAAGTTAATCCCCATAAATGAGGTGTAACCCGGAAACAGACATGCACAGGTCTGCACCAGGGAACACAAGCCTGCGTATTGTGCGTTGGACATCTGTCTGGCTGGGCGTACGTTATGTTCACGGCGTACGCGGTGATCGGGCGTAGCTTAGGCAGTTGTACCGGCGTGGTTGTAAGCAGGCGCAGGGGGGTGCTGTGCATGCATCTACGTCACGGCGCATGCGCAGTTCGTGATAAAAAAACACTGCGCCACGCTGGCGTACCAGTCTGGCGCTCGGCCCATCATTTGCATGGGGTCACGCCCACTTCCACCTACGCCGGCGTGCGCCGCTCGAAACCCACACCACGCTGGCGCGGCCTTGGGAGCACTTGCTTGATGAATGCAATGCTTGCCTCCCCGCGCTACGTTGGCGTGTCGTACAGTGTGTGCGCTACAGTGTCGTAAGGTGCGCCATGCTCTCTGTGAATCTGGGCCTATGTAACTATATATGTAATCTGAAGCCCCGTACACACGGCCGAGGTTCTCGGCAGAAACCAGCGAGAACCTCGCTGGGAGCCGCATTCTGCCGAGAACCTTGGCCGTGTGTACGCTCTCGGCGAGCCCCGCCCGTCGGGAAACCTGTCGAGCAAATAGAGAACAGGTTCTCTATTTGCTCGACGGCCCATCGAGATGAATGGCTGGTTGCCTTTCCCGACGGGCGGGTCGCCGATTCTGCCGTGTGTACGGGGCCTGACATGCTTATGTTTTCGAGAAAGACTCGGCTACCAGTGGTCTTGGCCCTTGGTGTTTCCTTCAATAGGACATCAGCTGCAACAAAATCTGAAGACTGCTTATGAAAAGGCTTGAACTGTTTCCAGCACCTAAGAGCAGCACAAAGATTAGTTATGATTTGAAAGTTCAAGCTCATGATCTACAGCCAGATGACAAAGTGCTGCTGAGAAACGTGGGTCCTCATGGGAAGTACAAATTAGCTGAGAGTGGAGTTCACAGCCATACATCATTTGTACTCATTTGCCTGACTTTTTAGTGTATCTAATTTGCCCAGAGGGAAAGATATGGCTTTTAACGATTTGGCTCTGTAATTATCTCTTATCACTGAGATTGATGTATGATTAAAGAAACGGTTCCGAAAAATCCATTGCTACAGAAAGTAGACCTGACGACACACAGGTGAACAAACCACTGTTCCAGTGAGTGATAACCCTGACTTTTACCTGAAACACCATAGTGAGAAATTCCTTTCAACACAAATTATGCTAAAAAACACTGTTTTGTTCAATGTAAATGTTGAGTAAAGTTTAGTTGAATAATTCTGAAAGATAGGCATGCTTGGTGCTTCTGGCTCTCGTAAAAAGCTACAGCAGCCTGCAGAAATCAGTATGTACTAAAAATTCTGAATTCTATTTTTTAATTAATATTTAAGGCGCCTACAGCCATAATGAATAGCCATAAGTCTTTAGAGAACCAACTCTGAATATTGTAGAAAATACTACCTGGCATGAATGAATGAATGGGTTGTAGTTACATATTATTACACGTTTTCCTTGTATTCTTGTTTTATGTGAGATACAGGGAAGGTTAGATATCCTTTAAAGTTTGTGTTTCAAGCGGTGTGTTTGTTATTGACAGATCCTGAAGTGTCTAATTATCATTATCACAAATTCCAGCATGCATGGAATATCTTTTATTCTCTCCCAAGGTAGGGATTCTAATCTTTCCACGTACAGCTCGTACCTCAATGACAATTATTAACCACACAGTGAATTGCTCTTTTTTGTTTTAAATATTTGCAGTGAAGAATTGCTTTGATATGGCTGTCTTAAAAGCAAATACCTGCCTATTCAACAGAAATTCACAATGTCACCTTTGTCCCTCTCCATTCAGATCACAATCACGGTCCTGCTTATTGCATGTAAATGTAGGGAAACACAATTTCTAGTTACAGAGTGTTGAAGGGCTTGCCATAGTCAGAGATAAGCTTTTTGGTGGCCTACGGTTATACACAGCTAGGTATATATTTCCCTGAGACAGTGGATGGGGAGACATAGGGCCAGATTCAGGTAGAGTTACGCCGGCGTATCAGTGATTCGCCAGCATAACTCACACTTTGAGCCGGCTTATCTGTTTTCTGTATGCAGAAAACAAGATACGCCGGTTTGTTGCAAAGATCCGACAGGTGTAATTGTATTACACCGTCGGATCTTAAAGGCAGTTTTAAAATGGCCGCCGGGGGCGTTCCCGCTGATTTACGCCGAGAATATGTAAATCAGCGAGATACGACAATTCACAAACGTACGCGGGCCCGACGAAGTTTCCGTAAGGGGCCCGACGAAGTTTCCCGGCGTAAAGATAAAGCAACAAAAAGCAGGCACATCCTATGTTAAGTATGGCCGCCGTGACCGCGTTGAATTGAAAAAGTTTGACGCCGTTTGCGTAACTCGTCCATGAATGGGGATTGACGTCATTGACGTTCACTTTGAAAACACCGTCATAATTTGGAGCATGCGCACTGGGATACATTGACATCCGGCGCATGTGCAGTACGTTCGCTGCGGGATCGTGCCTATTTTAAATACTACACGCCCCCTACCCGCCCAATTTGAATTCCGCCGGCCCATTTTTGCTACGCCGCCGCAACTTTAGGAGCAAGTGCTATGTGAATACAGTACTTTCTCCTAAAGTTTATGCGGAGTAACGTAAATGAGCAACGTTACGCCAGAATAAAGATTCGCCCATCTACTTGAATCTGGCCCCTAGAATGTAGTACAGGGGCCCAGTTTTGCATCACCCCAGAATCACCACATGCGTAGCCTTACTGTTAGGCCGCTAACTTACTGAAGTCCAGTTTCATCGGTCCAAACCGATCGCCCATCAGTCTGTCGTCCTTCGGACCAAAGTTTTAAAACTTGCTTTAAAATCGGACTGATGGACGCCTGACCATCGGTCCAAACTGATCATTAGTACGCAAAAGCATTGGTTCAAAAACCCGCGCATGCTCAGAATCAAGTCGAAGCATGCTTGGAAGCATTGAACTTCCTTTTTTCAGCACGTCGGTGTGTTTTACATCACTGCGTTCTGACACGATCGGTTTTTGAACTGATGGTGTGTACGCACATCAGACCATCAGGCCACTTCAGCCGAGACCCGATGAAAACGGTCCGTCGGACCATTCTCATCGGGTTGGACCAAGTGTGTGTACGCGGCTTTAGGGACGAGCCGAACACCCCCCTCCCGTTCGGTTCGCACCAGAACCTGCGAACAGACCAAAAGTTTGTGTGAACTTTATAACCCCATTAAAGTCTATAGGACCCAAACATTGAAATTTTAAAGGCTAATATGCAAGTTATCGTCCTAAAAAGTGTTTGTATCAATGCAAAAAAAAGTTTTAAAAACTACAGTTTTTTCGGGAGCAGTGATTTTAAATGACTTTTTATCCTTCAGAAATGACACTTTGAAATGAAATGACACTTTGTGCAGGGACAGTTCTAATGCCACGAACACACGATCACTTTTCGGCATGAAAAAAAACTACGTTTTTAAAAACGTAATTTAAAATGATCTTGTGGGCTTCACATCGTTTTTCATCTTCTGAAAAACGACAAAAAAAAATTCGAGCATGCTTCATTTTTTAACGTTTTTTTTTTTCGGGTTGTAAAAAATGATCGTGTGTGGGCTAAAACGACGCTAAAAACAACATTTTAAACCCATGCATGCTCAGAAGCAAGTTATGAGACGGAGCTTGAATGGAACTTCCCCTTTAGAGTGCCGTCATACGTGTTGTACGTCACCGCGCTTTGCTCATAATTTTTTTGAAAAACTATGGTGTTTTTAATGATGAAGTTGGAAAAACATTGTTTTTTCCCATGATTTCCATTCATTTTTTAAGCATTATTAAAATCATTGCTCCCGAAAAAATGACTATTTTTTAAACTTTTTTTTGCATTGATACATGTCCCCTGGGGCAGGACCCAGGTCCCCAAATTTTTTTATGACAATAGCTTGCATATAAGCCTTTAAAATTAGCACTTTAGATTTCTCCCATAGACTTTTCCAGGGTGTTCTGCGGGTTTTCGAATTTGCCGCAAACACCCCAAATTGTTGGCTGTTCGGCGAACAGGCAATGTTCGAGTCAAACATGAGTTTGACTCGAACTCGAAGCTCATCACTACTTACTATCTTCTTTTCTGAATCTCAGCAATACGACAAAATATTACTGGCAAAGATCCTACTATCTCTGCCCCCTGTCTAGCAGACATACCGTTACTAGCACTGAAATTGGTCATGGCCATTGGTAAACATCACTCCTCTGTCAGAAATCTCGTGAGAGCACCTGATCGTGGCCAGTTTATGGTGAAATTATGCTCTTTCCACTTCCGGATTATGGCCCCCAACAGTGGTCATTTGAACATTCAGAAGTTTAGAAATCCTTCTGCAACTAATGCCATCAGTATGTTTTACAACAATAAGGTTGCAAAGGTCTTGAGAGAGCTCTTTGCTTTTACCCATCATGAGATGTTTCTTGTGTGACACCATAGTAATGAGACACCTTTAGTTGAGACTAAACCAGCTGATATTAATTTGCACTGACGAGGGGCAGGATTGCTTTCTAATTACAGATAGATTTTAGCAGGTGTCCTGGTTTTATATGTCTTTTTTGTACCTCCTGTTCTTCATGTGTTCAATACTTTTTCCCTGTGTCATTCCATTACAAAACACACAATTTTTTAACTTATTTGTTTTGGTTTCTTTGCGTGCATGGGTTGTTACTGACGTGGTAGAAATTGTCAATATCACCTGTAGCGCCCCCTTACTTTCAGTACGGGCGCTACGCTAAAGTTAGCGGGTGAATGGGAGAGTTACTTTGCTTCCATTCCTAATTTGTCAAATTGCAGGCTGTTGCTATTTCAGAAATGTCCTGTAGGCCGGTCTGCGGCCCCGAGGTGTGATTACACCCCTGGGTGGCAGCTGGCGCTAGAGGGGTTCTGACAGAGCCGCTCTTCCCCAGCAGCCAATTGGAGTAGTTCTTCCCTCGCTGGGCATGCTGGGGAGGGGTATATCTGGGGCAGCGGCCGCATGTTCTGGGTTAGTTGGGGTCCATGTTCCAGGTGCGACATCCACCTTCAGGGTGCGCGCATCCACGGACCCCGCTCGCATGGCCCACCTGGCCAGAACCACCTGTTCCATGGAGACCCATCCGGATGTCGATGGGGGCCCCAGTGACTTACTGGGTCCCCAACCTTACTGAAAAGATCCCAGGCTGTGTGCCGTTCGGTGGGGGATTGGCTTGAGGAGAACCTGGAGGCAGGTTATCCAAAAGGGCTTGAACGAACCATCGGGGATCTGGTTACTGGAATTGAAAGGTACATGTCAGCTGTCAACCCGGTGACTCCTTTCATTGCATTTACTGGGAGGATTCGCTCAATCCGAATTGTTCTCTTAAGTACTGAAGTACTGCGCCTGTGGCAGAGGCCCGAGCCAGGTCTGTCATAGAGACCTGTTCTTCCCAGCAAGCTACAAGTGACATTCCGGCTGCCAGGCTTATAACAAGGGTCTGTCCGGGGGCACTTCACCCACTCTAACGGGAGTGGCGATGAACTGTATTTACTACTACCGAGAGCAAGACTGCTCTATTTCATATACAGGCCTGATACCACATTGTTCTCTATTGCTTCATCAACCTTTCCTATCTCCCGTTGATGTTGGCCATTGTTGGGCCCTGGAATAAAGCATTTGAAAATCCATTTGGTGACTGGACATTCGCTCACTGCTACTACTCACTGCTACTGCCCCTAGACCAGGGGTGCCCAACCAGTGGCCCGCGGAGCCCTCTGATGTGGCCCGAGGCCTCCTGGTCTGGAATAGCGGGTTGGCATAAGCTGATGCTACATGTATAGCGCCATCTCCTGTCACAGGTGGTGTGATACCAAATTCTCTCTGCCTGGGACAGCAACAGTTGGTGATACCTGAATGGAAGACCGTTATTAAAGGTACGTTTAATACTAAAATCACAGTATATGGCATATACTTTCAAACTGATTTGCAGGTGCAGCGCAGAACACCTGCGGGTTACCTGCACTGAGCCATAGAATTCTGTTAATACCTGTGGGTTAGTGCACTTCAGAAAGTGCGCCACACTTGCAGGATATAATAGAAGTCTATGGCAAAGTGCAGCTAGCACGCAGGAAAGCCACAGGTGAACTGCGCTGCACCCTCGGTGTGGGTATACTACAGCGCATCAGTGTGAAAGCAGCCTTAGGCCCCTTTGACACGATCAGTCTGACCCGATTGGACCCTTTGTGCACCTCTATTGAGCCACAGATGTCAACAGACTTGTGGTCGTTTAGACACATCTACCTCTAATCTGATAAAAAAAAAAAAAAAAACAGAAGGAGGGGGTCCGCCGCCTTCCACCTGGGAAGATCGGATTGGAGGGCCAATAGAGTACAGTGGGCTGTGCCCCTGTATGCTCTGCATATGTGGAGTGGACATGGGCCTCTCATTGTGGCCCGCGACTGGTTACCAAGTCGCTTAAGTGGCCCTCACTCCTCAAAAGGTTGGGCACCCCTGCCCTAGACACACTTCAAGGTAACTTAATACGCCGATCCCAAACAACAACCAGCGGCTCCTGAGGGGGTAGCGCTACACACCTATATTTACCCAGAAAAATAGTGACGTGTTTATATCTCTCTCTCATAAAATTGGTATACATTTTTAACCCTCTGGTGTTGATATAGAGAAAGAAAGATGTGTTCTTCCTCTAAGCGCACAAGCTTCTCTCCCAGATTCTCTATCTCCTGAGCTGGAGAATCTGGGACGGAGATATGTCATAGTAACAGCCAGTGACATCTTCAGATCTCACTTTCATAAACTAGCCGTTTGTGACCAGATGGTTGTGTGCTGTGATGAGAAGCTGAGAACATGTACACATAAGAGATCAGCGTTTCTGTTTTTATAATAGGACACCTTAGAGTTAATCGGAAAAACCAGCAGCAATTGTCATAGGCAGAGACATCAAATAGAGCACTGGGGAGATCCTGAATGAGGAATGGGTCATTGCCATGACTAATGTGTGTAAATGTAATCTTCTGCTACTGAGTATTGTTAACAATATATATATATATATACAGTATATATATAAATATATATTTTTTTTATAGAGGGGCAATAGAGTCCCTGAAAAACATGTGAAAACAGACCTAAAAAAAAAAAAAAAAAAAAAAAAACTTTACCCACCTACTGTCTTCAAAATAGAAATACAAAATATTAATATGCAATATGTTATTTTTATCTGACTATAAAGAATGAAAACATTTCAAAATAACTACAAATTCTGTTTAAAATACAGTTTTGTTTCCTTATAAAATGTTCAACATATGTACTGTAGTGCTAGTGAAGCAGACCATATATAGCTTTTCATGTTTATGTGGGGGAAGCATCACCGTGTCATCGGCATTCTTGGATCACCCCCAGATTTTCCATGACGCTCGGCCCCGCGTGCGTTTTGCATCATGACATCACGCGATTGCGATGGAGGTGACGGCAGTAGCCGAAGCACTAGCTTACAGGAACGTCGAGGGAGTCAAGGGTATGTGGTTGATGAGGGGAAGGGAAAAGACGAAACCTGGCACTAATTGGCTTAGACCCTATTTAACCACTTCAGCCCCAGAAGGTTTTACCCCCCTCCTGCTTAGGCGAAATTTCAGCTTCAGGCACTGCGTCGCTTTAACTGTCAATTGCGCGGTCGTGCGACGTGGTTCCCAAACAAAATTGACGTCCTCTTTTTCCCACAAATAGAGCTTTCTTTTGGTGGTATTTGATCGCCTGTGCAGTTTTTATTTTTTGTCAGTGTTCTAAATGTAGGGGGAGGGGGGTGACTGGGGGAGGTGATCCATCTGTGTCCCTATGTACAAGGGAAACAGCATCGGTCTCCTCTCCCTGACAGGACGTGGAGCTCTGTGTTTACACACAGAGCTCCACGTCCCTGCTCAGTTACTGGGCAATCGCGGGTGCCCGGCGGCGAACGTTGCCGCCGGGCACGCGCATCGAGTTCCCAGCAAAGCGGCGGGTGCGCGCGCCCCTCCTAGCGGCTTTAAAAGACAAGGACGTCATATGATGTCCTGTCAGAACAACAGAGCTATCTTGCCGCCGTCAATTGACGGCGGCTGGTAGACAAGTGGTTAATGTGCCTAATTTTCCCGGGTCTGATTGTGATCCCGGAAGAGCTCCCTCCACATACACTGAAAGGATGCGAGCCCATGTGCGTACTAGATCCAGCATACTTCATATATTCATATTGCTTTTGCACATTATACTACACTCTGTAGTTACTTAGCAATATCATTACTGCTTTAACCACTTAAGGACCGCCGCATGTACATATACGTCGGCAGAATGGCACGTACAGGCACATTGGCGTACCTGTACGTCCCTGCCTAGACGTGGGTCGGGGGTCCGATCGGGACCCCCCCCGGTACTTGCATCGGTCCCCGTGACTGTCCGAGCGATCCGGGATGAGGGGGCGGCTGTTCGTTTTTGTCCGCCCCCTCCGGATCGCTCCCAGCCAATGCGCGTCCTCCTACGCATGTCAATTCCTCCACAGGAAGGGGGAAGTGATGTAATCTCTCCTCTCACACAGTGAGTCTGCACAACACTACACTGACACCAGTGACACATAGGCACATTAACCCCCCCGATCACCCCCCTGTCACCGTGTCACTGAATGCAGTGATCATATATTTACTGATCACTGCATTTAGTGTCAGTGTGACAGTTAGTGTGACAGGCAGTTAGTGTTAGGATCAGGGTAGCCCCCATACCCCCCATATAAAGTTTTAACCCCTTGATCACTGCCCTAGTTTACCCTTTCACTCCCTATTGCCAGTGTCACTAAGCGATCATTTTCTGATCGCTGTATTAGTGTCACTGTTGCCGCTAGGTAGCTATTTTTTTTTTTTATTGCGATTTTTTTTTACTAAAGACATGTGGCTGAATAAATAAATTTTGGCCTAAATGTTTGACTAAAATTTAGTTTATTCGATTTTTCTTATAACAAAAAGTACATTTTTTTATTTTTTTGTAAAAATGTCGCTCTATTTTTGTATATAGCGCAAAAAATAAAAATCGCAGAGGCAATCAAATACCATCAAAAGAAAGCTCTATTTGTGGGAAGAAAAGGACGCAAATTTCGTTTGGGAGCCACGTCGCACGACCGCGCAATTGTCTGTTAAAGCGTCGCAGTGCCGAATTGTAAAAACGCCTCTGGGCTTTTAGCAGCATATTGGTCCGGTCCTTAAGTGGTTAAAACACATATATATCTACACTTATTTACAAATACCAGCATTGGGACATACAATCACACTGACCTTCACCATTCACACATACTTTCTTTCACTTTTGACATCTCTAATCTTCTGCTTACGCCACTTGATTTGTTAGTCTTTTTTGTTTTGTTTTTTCACTTTTCACTGTACATATTGCTCTTTCTCCTCTCTTTTTTTTTTTGGTTTTGCACATTATTGTACACACACTTGTACTCCCAAACTCTTACACGGTGCACTAACATGCACTCTGGACCTATACACCCATACACATACACACACATCACTTTCTGCACCACACATTTTTCTGTCATCCTTTTCAATCACTTCATCCACTAGCAGCATGTTCACTCTGCATTCACTTATATATGTAGCGATACCCCCTCAAGGGCCGCTGGTTGATTTGGGATCGGCGTATTAAGTTACCTTTCAGCGTTGTCTAGGGGTGAAGTTAGTGAGCAGAGCAGTAAGCGAATGTCCAATCAATAGTTGAGGTTTTCCAAATGCTTTATTTCTTGGGTCCAACACAACCAACATCAACAGGAGGTAGATAGGACAGGTTGATGAAATAAAGAAAACCTTGCAGTATCAGGCTTGGGTGAACAGGAAAGCAAGCCTGCTTTCAGTAACTGTATATTGCGGCGCCACTCTAGCCAGAGCGGGTGAAGTGTTCCCCGGACAGACCTCTGCCACAATCCTGGCAGCTGGAGTTCCACTTTAAGGTTGCTGGAAAGAACAGGCTCTCGCCATGGACCTGGCTCTGATTTGGTTTAAGATGCCAGATGAGGCCCCTGCCACAGGCTCTATGCTGACAATGTGAACAGCAGAGCGAATCTCTCCAGTCAATTACATTTGAGTGACCGATTGACAATAGCAATATACCTGTCAATGTGTCAGTCACTGGATGCCCAATGGTTCGATCACGTCTTTTAGATAACCTGCCTCCTGGTTTTCCTTGAGCCGATTCCCCACCGTACAGCCAGCAGCTTAGGATCTTCCTTGTAGGGGTGAGGGGACCCAGCAAGTCACTGGGGCCCCTCGGCAGCATCCGCCAGGAACTCCGCGTAACTTGCGACCCAGGCCTGGTAGGCCATATCACCCAGTCTGTTGGATGAGCACACCCTAAAGGTGGGTGCCACACCTGGAACCAGGAACCCGCGAAGAACCCTGAAAATTGGCGCCTGCCACAGATATACCCCTCCCCAGCATGCCCCGTGAGGGAAAACTCCTCCAATTGTCTGCTGGGGAAAAGTGGGTCTGCCAGAACCCCTCTGACGCCATCTATCGTCCGGGGGTGGGATCGACACCCCCGGAGCGCAGACTGACCCACAGGACAGTTCTAAAATGACAGCGGCCCAAATTTAACAAAATTAAGAGTGAGAGCAACATAACTCTCCCACTCCCCACTAACTTTAGCGTAGTGCCCATACTGAAAGTAAGGGGGCGCTACATATATTATACCTACCATGTCTATGGTTTTGGTATATTTAAAAATAACAACATGATTTTCTGATTTTAGTATTAACAATACCTTCATACTCCACCATATTCCTTTATACATATCTATGCCAAGATCTTAATAGTTCACAATTACATTCTTATTATAAACACATATTGAATCATTATGGGTGTCGTCTGCTTTCCTCCCCCCCTCTCACAGGTCCACACTCGAGACTCTCTGCAAGCCTCTGTTTGGTTGACTCCCGCCTGGAGAGATGGGGGACGTTTTTCATGGAAATATCGGGATCCTTTGTCTGCACTACGGCCATCATCTCTGGTTACATGTCATCTCTCTTATGCTTAGAGCGAATACAAATCACCCTGAAGAAGACCAATTTGTGGTCGAAATGCGTCGGGGTATTCTTATGGAAGCTACTTCATCAACGGCACTATATGTATTCCATTGTATCATTTAATATTTAATCATTGTTGAGATAAGTCTCAAACTGTCTGTAACCTGAATTGATTTTTAATATCACAACTATCTGCATCTTCATCTTTATTACTTGTGATACAGAAACCTAGTAAAGATCTCTTTTATACATTTCCATGTCTTTGAATTTAATAAATTCTATACAGTATGTCGCTTAAAAGGCCCCTGGGGGAATTTTTCCATTTTTGTCTGTACAACATTTTGGGGTGTGCGGCCATTGGACTTTCAATATATGCATTTTTTCTTGTCTCTTCATGTTTATGTGTATAACATTTTTATACATTTTGGATATACTAGATTGTGGCTTTGTGTAAAATTGATGTGAATATATAAAGAAAGCATAAAAAATAAATACTGTTAATATTAACTATTCCTGTGCTGTCTTAACCACTTAACCCCCGGACCATATTGCTGCCCAATGACCAGAGCACTTTTTGTGATTCGGCACTGCGCCGCTTTAACTGACAATTGCGCGGTCGTGCGAAGTGGCTCCCAAACAAAATTGGTGTCCTTTTTTTCCCACAAATAGAGCTTTCCTTTGGTGGTATTTGATCATCTCTGCGGTTTTTATTTTTTGCGCTATAAACAAAAATAGAGCGACAATTTTGAAAAAAATTCAATATTTTTTACTTTTTGCTATAATAAATATCCCCCAAAAATATATAAAAAAACATTTTTTTTCCTCAGTTTAGGCCGATACGTATTCTTCTACATATTTTTCGTAAACAAAAATCATAATAAGCGTTTATTGATTGGTTTGCGCAAAAGTTATAGCGTTTACAAAATAGGGGGTAGTTTTATGGCATTTTTATTAATATTTTTTTTTACTAGTAATGGCGGCGATCAGCATTTTTTTTTCAGTACTGCGACATCATGGCGGACACTTCGGACACTTTTGACACATTTTTGGGACCATTGGCATTTTTTTAGCGGTCAATGCTATAAAAATGCGTTTGATTACTATAAAAATGCCATTGGCATGGCCGTGAAGGGGTTAACACTAGGGGGCGGGGAAGGGGTTAAGTGTATTCCTGGGTGTGTTCTAACTGTATGGGGGGGTGGCCTCACTAGGGGACATCACTGATCTTCTGTTCATACACGCTTGATCAGCATTTCCCCCGCTGACAGGACCGGGAGCTTTGTGTTTACACACATAGCTCCCGGTCCCCGCTTTGTAACAAACGATTGCGCGTGCCCGCCGGGCACGCGCGCGGGACTCGGGGTGGCGATCGGGGACGTGCACGCGCCGCCGTTGGCGGTGCGCACTGGCCCCCTAGTGGTCGCTTTAATGCGGACGTATAGCTACGGGCTCTCGCCCAGGAGAGCCACATTCCCGCTGTAAAATGACAGCGGGCGGTCGGCAACAGGTTAAAGGGGTTGAAAAGGTAAAAGCTTTTTCACCTTAATGCATTAAGGTGAAAAAACATCCGACAATACTGGCCCCCCCAGCCCCCCCGTTATACTTACCTGAGCCCTTGAAAGTCTCCTCTTCGCCGTTGATTGGCTACAGTGAATGGATTAAAAGCAGCGCAGCCATTGACTGATAGTGTTGCTCACGAATATTCGCATTGCGAATATTAGTTACGAATATTGCATATTCGAGTATTCGCGAATAAATCGAATATCGCGGTGAATATTCGCTATCGCGAATATTCGTATTTTTTCACATTTATTTTTAAAACAGATCACATCCTAGTGATCTCCATCGACGTCTAAAAGCATTGCTGGTATGATTAGAGACCCTGGGCCGAGTAGCTGAGGCGATCCTTTTATGTTGCCGAATATTCGCAATGCGAATATTCGTATTACGAATATTCACGAATGCGTTCTCTGCCCTTCTGTGTTTTGTGTATAAAAAAAAAAAAAAAAAATTAGCTTTAGTTTAGTCATATAAGTTTGTGTAAGTAGAGTAAGGCGGCGTACACACGATCGGATATATCCGATGAAAACGGTCCGCGGACCATTTCCATCGGATATGTCCGATCGGGAGTTTGATCCGATGGCGTGTACACACCATCGGATCAAATTCCCCGCCGCCGGACGGCGCGGTGACGTGGCGATGACGCGGCGGTGACGTTGACGCCGCCGCGTCACCGATATATGGAAAGACTCCTGCGCTACCAAGGGGGATGGGTGGGAGTGGAATTGGGCTGGAAGGTGGACTGGGGATTCTGCAGCAGACTCCTGACACTCTGTCCTGGGCAGAGAGAAAAATGTATATGTAAAAGAAGGGGGTGTTGTCTGCGCTGAAAGTGAACAGGGGGGGAGGAGGGGGGGTGTGGGTGATAGGGGTGAATGGATGGGACGGGTGGCTGGATGGGTGGATGCAGGTGGGTTTAGGACAACATGATAACCAACATAATCGAAACAATGATGTGAATGAATATACACATAAGGGTGATAACCAATAAATACAAAAATTATTATTACAATAAGGAAAAACCCAACACACTAGCCAGTGTAATGTGAAACCAGTGAAAAACAATCCTAAATCCAAACTATAAGACCAGAGAAAATTCCATGAGGAAATGCCTCTGGATGGAAAAAATGTGAAATAAATAAAGTCTCTAGTGAAAAAACCCGAGAGTCCAGATAAGTCCAAATTGAAATGGTGGTGCCAGGAAAGGGTGACAGCAGAAAGCACCTCAGGTGGTCCCCAGCTCCTCACCTCAAGGCTATAGCTCGGATAGCCTGCAACAGCACCTCCCGGTGGAGGACAGTGATCCCTCGGCAGGGCAAGCAGCAGAGGCACTCCTCAGCGGTAAAGGTAAAGCAAAAAAGAAAGCAAGTGAGTGACAATAAAAGACGTCTAGTAGGCAACGAGTGTCACTTGTACATCCACTCACCACGGGGTGATGGATGATGGGCCTATCTCCCACGAACAGCGAGTTCGTACTTCTAATGGCAGATATCCTCTTCTAAGCTGGCCAGATGGTCACTCACAACAAGGGATCTCTCAGATGGCATACATGATAAAAGAAACAGACCATAGCGCAATCCCGCAAGGTAAAAAACACATTTAATAAAAAAATAAATAAAACTCACATTTAAAACGATCCAAAAGGCACAAAACAAACAGACGTCAGGAACACACTGCGTCAGGCGTGTGGACTCTGTGGCTCCTAGGATCCCTACGCGTCTCGTCACACCTCGTGACTTCGCTACGTCACCGCACCAGGAAGTAAAACACTTCCGCGCATGCGCCGAATCCATTCGGCAGCGGCGCGGCGGCGGTGGGAGCCGACATGTCTGCTGGTAAGTGTACTAACCAGCAGACATGTCGGGCGGACAGATTCCACCGGATGGATTTCAAAGCATGCTTTGAAATCTGTCGGGTGGAGAAATCTGTCCGCTAGCCCATACACACGAGCGGAGATGTCTGCTGAAACGGTCCATCGGACCGTTTTCAGCGGACATATCCCCTCGTGTGTACGCCGCCTTAGTGTTTAGTGCCTATTAGTTTAGTAATCCAGGAAATGATCTCCGTTTTCGCGTGTTGACGAGAATTTCGCAATCAATTTCGCATTCGCACTAGCGAAATTTCGCTATTTTTTTTTTTTTTTGATAAAATATCACGAATATTTGATATTAACGAATATTCGAGAATACGTTCTCTGCCCTTCTGTGTTTTGTGTATAAGTTTGTGTAAGTAGAGTTAGTGTTTAGTGCAAATTAGTTTAGTAATCCAGGAAATGATCTCCGTTTTCGCGTGTTGATGAGAATTTCGCAATCAATTTCGCATTTGCACTAGCGAAATTTCGCACTAGCGAAATTTCGCAATTTTTTTTTTTTTTGATAAAATATCACGAATATTTGATATTAACGAATATTCGCGAATATTCTTCTATATATTCGCGAAATATCGCAAAATCGAATATGGCGTATTCCGCTCATCACTATTGACTGACACTGCTGTCAATCACATCCAATGACGCGGTGCACCGGGGGGCGGGGCCGAGTGATACAGTTGGCGGCTATGGCCGCCGCTGTATCACGGGAGTGCGCCCGCAATAACTCAACACTATGCAAGCAAAATTAGTGAAAAATAAAGAATCATATGTTTAACTATGTGGGGAAAAAATGGCTTTATATATTGTCCAAGCTGTAGGGATTTGTATACTGTAATAATTACAAAAAGACTCCAGATTTATGACTGAACACAGAGAATTGCATTACATGAAATAGAATTTTAGAATGTGTCAAATGATACGATCTGCCTAAAAGGTATAAACTGAGCAAAGTCTCATATATCTTCATTTGCCATAATGGAATATATGTTTATGGATGGAACGCTTCCTTTAGGGTAATTTAATCAAAGGAGCATTCAGGAATAGATACAACCATGGCCATTTGTACCTTCTTCCAATCACAATCCAGAAGCAGATATATCCCCTGGTTGTAATTTCATATCATGTCTTGTGATCGCTATTTAAAGAGACACCCTCACACATGACTTAATCCCATCTTAGATGCTGCACGGACGTGCGACAAGTTGACAAGGGCTTACAGAAAGATTGTCATACAGTTAGCTGATAGTAATTTTATATATATTCTGACACTTGAGCTTTAATTGACATGATGTAATGCTTATTCGTTTTAGTGATTGTAAAGGCATAATTTTAATTTTTTTTTACAATAAAAAATATGATATACCTACCTGCTCTGTGCAATGGTACTGTACAAAGCAGTCCAGAGCCTCCTCTTCTGAAGTCCCCCACGGCGATGCCCACTCCTCTCCTCTAAGTGCCCCCTCAGCAAGCTGTATGCTGAGGGGGCACCCATGTGGGTGCACTCCCAAACTGGGCTGTGTTCGTCCATAGACACCCACAGTGTAGCTCATGGGTCCTCAAACTATAGTCCTCCAGTTGTTCAGGTACTACAATTCCCATCATGCCTAGTCATATCTGTGAATGTCAGAGTTTTACAGTGCCTCATGGGAAGTGTAGTTCTGGAGCAGCTGGAGGGCCATAGTTTGACGATCCCTGGTGTAGCTCAAACATGCCCCCTGCTCACTCTTCACATGATTTCACTAAGAGCAGCGAGAGCCTTTGTCTCCCACTGCTCTCAGTGTGCCCTATGAGAGCAGGAAGAGGAGACAGAGCTGGATTGGTGAAGGAGTCAGGTAAGTGTTGAGGAAGGAGGCAAAACGACCAGTGGGATGCTTTTTACCTTAAAGCGGTTGTATACCCTCATATATTACTTGCACATACAGGTAAGCCTACATTAAGGCTTACCTGTAGGTGCTTGCAATATCTCCTTAACCTACATGGTTAAGGAGATATTTGCAGAAAATCTGGCACCGATGTCTATGGCGCATGCACACCGTAGACAACAGCGCAGGCACACTGAGCAAGCCGGCTCTTGAATGGGAGCCTGCCGGAAAGGCGCGCATGCACGGGGATCATGCCGTTCCCTGCGCATTCGTGGGAGTGACGTCATCGCCGCTTTGGCCAGTCACAGCACCGGAGAGGCGATACCCGGAAGTCACTCCCGGTATCATGGTGGCGGCGGAGGAGAGGAACGAGGTTGTGCAGGTTCTTCGATCTAAGGTAAGTAATTGATAATGAGCTAGTATGCTAGTCATACTAGCTCATTATGCCTTTGTCTTGCAGGGTTTTTTGTTTTATTATTTTTGGGTATACAACCGCTTTAATGCAGGGAATGCATTACATTGGTTTTATAGACAAAGTGTTTTATTCTATGCATTAAGGTAAGAAACCTTCTCTGTCCAGCTCCCCCCTCGCCCTAGTGTCCCCCTTATAGTTACCCAAGCCAGATCTCGATCCAGAGCTGTGCCCAAGAGCAGCGGCTGTCTCTGCTTTGCCTCCTCACTGGGCATAGAGGCAGCAGCGAGAGCCAGGCAGAGAGTAGGGGTGGGGTCACGCGGCACTGTGTGTGTCAATGGACACACATAGAATGGCTGGGGACCAAGCCCACATAGCAAGGTGGGAGGAGCCAGTAAGTGCCAGTAGGGGGACCCCAGAAGAGGAGAATCAAGTCTGCTTTGTTCAAAACCATTGCACAGCGCAGATAAGTATGAAATGCTTGTTTAATTTTGTTTTAGTTTTTTTTTTAATTAGGTTTACAATCACAATATGGTAAAAAACAAACAAACAATTGTACCCCTTTAAGAGGAGGGTATTCATAGTGACTCAATGAAAGCACTGGTAGCTGACTATAAATTATTTTCTTTTTTAGCATGTGCTATTTTCCTCACCATAGGGTAGGGGAGGGAAGCTATGGTTCAAGGTGAGCGACATATCATAAAGATATTGACGTTTTGACATTTCCGCGATTGACGCTTCAGTCCAATGCTTTTTAACTTTAAGTAATACTTGGGATCTGTGTGCAATAAATGTTTAGTACCAACCGTCTTCAATCCAGATACTGTATAATATGTTTGGCATCCCAGGTTTCATAACATTTTACAATGTACTGGGCCAAAAATAGGCATATGATAATTTGCTGTAGAGGAAAATCTTGGTTTGCAAGCATAATTCGTTCCAGAAACATGCTTGTAATCCAAAGCACTTGTATATCAAAGCATTTTTTTACATGGTATAAAAGAGACTAGAGGCACCTCTAAGGCCTTGTACACACGAGGGAATAGATCCGATGGGAACGGTCCGGTCCGACAGCGCGGTGACGCGGCGGTGACGTTGACGCCGCCACGTGACCGCCACGTCACCGCACCAGGAAGTAAACACTTCCGCGCGCATGCGTCGGATCCATTCACAGGATACGACGCATGTGCGGGCAGATATGTCCGCTGGTTTGCCGTACTAACCAGCGGACATATCTGACGGACAGCTCTCCGGCGGAAAAATTCCAAAGCATGCTTTGGAAATTTTCCGCCGGAGGAATCCGGCCAGAACGGTCCGTTTGCCCCTACACACGAGCGGATTTTTCGGCTGAAATGGTCCGTCGGACCATGTTCAGCGGATTTATTCACTCGTGTGTACAAGGCCTTAGTGTAGCAATAAGTTGCTAAATGTTGTATCTTCATAAAATGTAACCTTATTGCTACACTTAGAGGGCCCTTTCTTCTCTTTTATACTCAGTTGTGACATAACGCTACTCTTATATCAATACATCGCTTGTATATCAAGGCAAAATGTATTAAAACATTTTGCTTGTCTTGCAGAGTTACTCTCAAACCAAGGTTTTACTGTATTTGCATTGGAGCTATGTCCCTATGTGACCAGCATAATTCTGATCCATACTTCAAGTTATGGGTTGATATTGTAATGCAGCCTTTCTAGACCAGGGTTCCTCCAGATATTCCACGCTAACAGTTCTTCGCTAAATGAGCAACTTCTGCCTCTCAGATGAGTATCCAGTGACACCAATGGTGTATTAAGGTCCCTTAAAGTAGATGTAAACCTGATTCATGAAATTTGACCTAGGCACATATATCTGCAATGTTTTCTTATCTCTCTTCAAATCTCTGAATTCCGTGTGTTTCTGCTGCTCTGTTCTTCTGGTATCAGCATGATAACTTCTTACAGGTATTCCGACAACCAAGATAAAACTGGATTGAATTTTGTGGTGGGATGGGTGCTATAAATAGATTAGCAGAGAGCTGGTCTATTCACAGCACATTCCTTTGTTCCTCTGTCTATGTGGCGTGTGAGGGGAGGTGCGCCTTACCTCCAATCAGCTGTCATACAGTGTATTCCCAGACCTCACTTCTAATGCTGAACAGGAAGAGAAAATTTCTAGCACGATGTGCACTTTCTAAAGTATATAGCAAGCTGAAGACAGCAGCTATACATGTAAAACATATGTAGGGAGATTTGTTTAATCCCTGTGTATCGTCTGAGGCTGTTTACTTCACTAGGTATATGTGAGGGTTTACATCCACTTTAAGGGTGGGTTTCTTCCCAATGACCACCAATGTAAAGAGCATTCTCACTATGGTTCCTGCAGAGGTTGCCAGGGGTTTCTTACGCAATGAGAAATTACTGCCTCTTAGATGAGTAACCACTGACACCAATGATCTTTTAGCTATTCTTGAGGATGGGATTCTTCCAAAAGACCAATGTAAGGAGCCAGTGCCGATCCTGACCTCTCTGGGACCCGAAGCAAAATGACATGTCACATTAAAGTTGAGAAGCGGGGGGGCAAGGCCGACAGTGACATGTCACATTAAAGATATTAAAGATTAACGTTGAGAAGCAGGGGGAGGGGGTGTTCTGCTGTCAGAAATGGCATCTAACATTAAAGTGGTGAGAAGCGGGGGTGGTGACTTCTTACCTCTTCTCCCATGCAGCGAGTTGAGAAGCCGAAAATGACTTTTCACCAGGCTGGGCCTTTAGTAATTTAGGAGGCCCTCCGCAGCTTTGCGGGGCCCTAAGTGGCTTGCATAGTGAGCCTATAGGGCGAATCGGCCCTGTAAGGAGCGTTCTTCCCACTGATAATACCGCTAATGTTGCATCAGCTGTATATACAGTATAGTAATAGGGGGTTTCCTGAGATCTGATTTTCCTTCACGTTAAAAGGTTTAGAAAGGCTGATCTAGTGTAAGGTTTAGAAGCCACTTTGACCACCAATACCCCAGTGGGGGCAATGAGAGCGCATGTAGCCAAAATTTTGCTTGGGTAAACATTCTTGTTCATATGAATGTATTGGTGAAGTGGGAGGAGATAAGAACAGCTGCCACTGCTGGGGTCACTAAAGCTGGCCATACATGGGAAATGGAAAGGACCCTGGGGGTTCTAGCAGTTGACAGGCTCAGCAATGGCCTGTTACCGAGATCGGAGATGCTGGGTGTCATCACTGATCGCCCTGCTGCGCGCCCCTACGGGCGAGCGCGGCATGAAATCCTGCAGGACATCAATAGACGTCCAGTCGGGATTTCAGAACCACTTCCCAGATGCCAATCTGCGATTGACCGGGCGGGAGGTGGTTAAGTAATTACATAACACTCAGTTATTTTGCTAACCCCCCAGAAAATTGATTTGGATACACTTGTAGGGATGTAGTGATTTCCTAAATTCTTTTTGCTGTGTATTGGGATCTGTTAGACCCCTTTCACACTGGGGCGTTTTTCAGGCGATTTAGCGTAAAAAAAAACGACTGTAAAGTGCCTGAAAGAAGCTGCATCTGCAATCCCAATGTGAAAGCCCGAATGCTTTCACACTGAGGCGCTGAGCTGGCGGGGCGTCAAAAGTCCTGCAAGCAGCTTCTTTTCAGTGATTTAGGAGCATTGAATACACCGCTCCTAATGCGCCCCTTCCCATTGATGCGCTTTTTTTAACGCCAAAGCGCCTGAAAAACGTCCAGTGTGAAAGGGGTCTTAGCGGAGCTTTACAAGTGTTTTTCGGGTGCTGGCAGTGTGAAAGGGCTCTGAAAGCACTCAGACTTTCACATTGGGATTACAGATGAGGCTTCTTTCAGGTGCTTTACAGGCGCTTTTTTTTTACTGCCAAAGCGCCTGAAAACGCCCCAGTGTGAAAGGGGTCTTAGTGTAGTATTAGTCAGCTTAGTTGTGTGCTGGCTGTGCACTCTAAGGCCCCTTTCACACTGGGGCGGGAAGGTGTGCTGACAGTATAGTGGCGATATTTTTAACGGCGCTATACCGTCGGAATTGCCGCGATATTCGACCGCTAGTGGTGCGGTTTTAACCCTCGCTAGCGGCCAAAAAAATGGTTAATAGAGGCGCATTGCTGGCGGTATAGCCACGGTGTCCCATTGTTTTCAATGGGAAGGAGCGGTGAAGGATCGATAAACACACCGCTCTAAAGATGCGGCTAGCAGGACTTTTGGAGCAGTCCTGCTAGCGCACCGCCTCAGTGTGAAAGCCTGAGACTGCAGGGCAGGAGTTTTTCAGGCGCTATTTTTAGCACTAAACCGCTTGAAAAACTCCTCAGTGTGAATGAGGTCTTAGTGCTAAAAAAAAGCACCTGTAAAGCACCTGAAAGAAGTTGCATCTACAATCCCAATGTGAGAGCCTGAGTGCTTTCACACTGAGGTGCTGCCCTGGTAGGGTGTCAAAAAAAGTCCTGCAAGCAGCTTCTTTGTAGCTCTTTAGGAGCGTTGAATACACCGCTTTTAAAGCGCCCCTTCCCATTGAGGCGATTTTTTTAACGCCAACGTGCCTGAAAAACGCCCCAGTGTGAAAGGGGTCTTAGCAGTGCTTTACCCACATTTTTTGGGGCGCTGGCAGTGTGAAAGGGCTCTGAAAGCACTCTGGCTTTTACATTGAGATTGCAAATGAGGCTTCTTTTAGGCGCTTTACATGGGCTTTTTTTTACCGCCAAAGCGCCTGAAAACGCCCCAGTGTGAAAGGGGTCTTAGTGTAGTATTAGTAAGCTTAGTTGTGTGCTGGCTGTGCACTCTAAGGCCCCTGTCACACTGGGGCAGGAGGTGCGCTGATGGTATAGCAGCAATATTTTTAACGGTGCTATACCGTCGGAATTGCCGCGGTATTCGGGCCGCTAGCGGTGCGGTTTTAACCTCCGCTAGCGGACGAAAAAGAGTTAATACCGACCGCAATGCACCTCTGCAGATACGGGATACAGCCACAGTGTCCCATTGTTTTCAACGGGAGTGGTGGAAAAGCGATAAACACACCGCTCCAAAGATGAGCAGCCCTGCAAGCGCACCGGATCAGTGTGAAAGCTCGGGACTGCAGGGCAGGAGTTTTTTAGGCGGTATTTAGGCGGTATTTTTAAAAACTAAAAAAGCCTGAAAAACTCCTCAGTGTGAAAGGGGCCTTAGTGTAGTATGAGGCCTCGTACACACGACCGGTTTCCTCGGCAGAATCCATCAACAAACTCGGTGGGAGAGCTTTTTTGCCGAGGAAACCGGTCGTGTGAACGTTTTTCATCGAGGAAACTGTCGAGGAACTTGACGAGCAAAAAAGAGAGCAAGTTCTCTTTTTCCTAGATGGGAGTCCAAACTGGCTCGTCGTGTTCCTTGTCAGGCTGGTTTACGACGAGAAACACGTTGGTGTGTATGCTAAGAAACCCGCGCACCTTCGGTAAAAGTAGCGTTTGTAATGGAGATAGCACATTTGTCACGCTGTAACAGACTGAAAAGTGAAAATGTCTCTTACCAAACTTTACCTAACACGCAGTAACATGAGATTAGCAAAAGCAGCCCCAAGGGTTGTGCCAGTGGAATCGAACTTCCCCTGCCGTCTATGGGCCAGATTCAGGTAGATGAGAGCATCTTTGCTCCAGAGTAACGCTTCTCATTTACGTTACTCTGACGACCCTTTCAGCGCAAGTACTGTTATTCACATAGCAGTTGCGCGTAAACTTGCGCCAGAGTAACGATAATGCGCTGGCGTAACCCGACGCAAGGGGAAGTGGGTGTGATCATATGTAAATGATGGGCGGAGCCCAGCGCAGAGGCTTACGTTCAGGGCATCAACCACGGAGCATGCGCAGTGAGTGAGGCTCCACTCGCCCCCTTTGTGCGCATGCTCACAACTTCCGTCGGCACCACTTCACGGGAAACGTCAGCGCAATGCCTTCCGTTGGGCGTTTAAATGCGCCTGTAGAAGCGCCATTCCGGCACTAAAGTATATCCTGCTCCCCCTCCCCGCAGTGATGTTACTTTTGTTCTGAGATGGCTGCTCCCGTTCCCCGCAAACATAGGAGAAAGCTGAACTTTAATGGCCAGGAGCTGTCAGCCGTCATCTCGGCTATGGAGACCTATGATGTCTTCCTCCATGGCTGTAAAATTTGACAGACAAGCATGGACAGAGGTGTTGTCCTGCAAGTGGGGGTGCTCAGCTAGCTCTTATCGTCGGTAACGCTGCTGTAGCTGCTCTCCTGCTGACCTGTGACCGTCTGGAGTAAAGATAAAGCAGCTATTTGTAGAAATAACTTTGCGCCGGACGGACGAGATACGCGCGGCGCATGTAGCCAGCGTATGGTGCTAATCCGTTCGTGAATTGGGAAAAATCCCTCATTTGCATATTTGCAGGGGAAATCAATAGGCGCGACTGATGCGCCAAGCGAAATTAAGCGCTGACGATACTCTGGCGTCGGAACGTTCCGCCGGTCGCAAATGGCCCGTTATTGGGCGCATCTAGTTTGGTGGGTACGGGCACATAGAAACGACGGCGCATCTTCACAGTTACGCGGCGCATATCGAAATACTCCAGCGCAACTCTACCTGAATCTGGCCCTATGTGTTGAAGTCACCGCGTTTGAGAACGAGGAGATTTGGTCTTTAACGTGTGTACTCAAAGACAGCATGTTGAGTTCCTTGACAAGCCTAACAAGGAACTCGATGAGGAAAACGATGTGTTTCGGCCGTCGAGTTCCTCGGTTGTGTGTACGAGGCCTGAGTCAGCTTAGTTGTGTGCTGGCTGTGGACTATGGCCCGGATTCACAAAGCACTTACGCCGACGTATCTCGAGATACGCCACGTAAGTGTAAATATGCGCCGCACCCACAGAACAAGATACGCCTGAAAATAGGCTTCATCCGACCAACGTAACTTGTCAGCCGCGTACACACGGCAGAGAACTTCGACGGGCAGAACACATTGTTCCGCCCGTCGAGGTTCTCTGCCGGCCGTCAGATTCGGTGACCCGCCCGTCGGGAATGGCAACCAGCCATTCATCCAGGCGGGCCGTCGAGCAAATAGAGAACATGCTCTCTATTTCTGCTCGACGGCATTCCCGACGGGAAGCTCGCCGAGAGCGTACACACGGCCGAGGTTCTCGCTGGAATGCAGCTTCCAGCGAGGTTCTCGCTGGTTTCTAGCGAGAACCTCGGTCGTGTGTACGCCGCCGTCTACGCCGGTGTATCGTAGGCGCATATTTACACTGGACGCATCTGGCGCTCCCATTGATTTTCAACACATCTGTATGCCAACATGCCAGGCATTGGCATTAGCTTCAGGCATGGGCCTGGGGGGTGCTGCCGCAAATTGAGAAAGACGAACTAAAGAAAAATATATATAAAAAAAGGAACTAAAAAGAATAAAAAAAGAAATTAAACAATATCCCACATTTTAGGGGCTTGCAATCTGGGGTCCTGTGCTCACGCACACCACATCCACCTCACATTGGATTAGCCTAAGTCCACCATGTAGGACTTGGGAGCAGCAACGCCACGCCAAGGCCCCAATGATATTGCTGTATATTCATACCACATTCACACGGCCGTGGGGATAACCTCTCCCCGACGACCCAAGGTGACCCAAGGTGTCACCCACATTCACACACCAGTCACACTGTAGCATACACTCATCATGCAGATACTACAAACCAAAAAAAAGGAACATGCCATTGGCCGACATGGCATGCCCTTACTGGAGGATGCACATACCTCTGTGCACGTCTCGCCAAAAAAAATAGCTCATAATCTGAGCACAACAACAAAAAAAGACCATTCATTTGCCCTGTCGTGGGCCAGGCATGGTGGCACGGCTCTGGCTCCTCAGTTGTCTGGGGGGAGCCTCGGGTGGGGGGAGGCATCAGGAGTAGGATCATCCCCTCCTCTGCCAGATGCGGACTGCCTGCCCTCTAATGCATGAGCAATGCGGGTGAGGACCGCATTCGTCTGCGCCTGCATCCGCAGCTGGCGGTGTGCCGCTGGTGGCGCCTCGTCTGCCGTCCCTCCGCCTCGATGGCAGCAGTGTTGGCCTGTACAGCCACTGCCAGGCTCCTCACCTCCGTCACGGGGCCTGATGTTGTGGCCTGCAGCTCCCCAATGCAGGTCACCACAGCAGCGCAGTTCCCACTCACATCCTGCAGGCTTGGGCGTTTTACATTGGTGCCAATGACCTGTACAAAATTGCAGTAAAAAACGCAGCGTTATTCGCGGCAAATCACGGAAAAAACGCCGCAATTTGTCGCGGCAAATCGCGGTAAAAAAACACCTCAAATCGCCTACGCTTAAGTGTGAATGCAGCCTAAGGCTGCATTCACACCTAGGCGTTTTACCGCCTGAAGCGCGACACTACAATACGCCGGAGGGTCGAAATTACATTATTCTCTATGGAAACTGTTCACATCTCCTAACGCAGAACGCGGGACAAAACGCCTATTTTTTGACGCCGCAAATCGTGGTACTTACGCCGCAAATCGCCTACGCTAAGGTGTGAATGCAGCCTAAGGGCCAGATTCTCAGAGGCGCTACGACGGGGTATCGCCTTTTTTTTGTCCTCGTATCTATGCGAGTGATGCTTAGCATCACTTTTGCATAGATACGCTTCTACATCCGACAAGTGTAAAAGCATTACACTTTCGGATCGTAGGTGTAATGACAACTCCGGCCACTAGGTGGCCTTCATGTTGTTTTTTCATTTGCATATGCAAATGAGGCTAGTACGGCGATTCCCGAACGCTTTTACGCCGCCCCGTCGTCGCGTACGTCGTTTACGGACTCGTAAGGTTACCCCAGCTTCTATGTGGAGTAACCTTACTAAGTTCCGTCGGATGCCGTCGGACGCCATGTTAAGTATGGCGTCGGGTCAGCGTCGGCTTTTTCCGTCGCTTCCGTCGTTTTACTAACTCGTTCGCGAATAGGGACTTGCGTAAATGACGCTCACGTCGTTTTGACGTCGGTTTCAACGACGCTTCCCGACGTGAGCTGGAGCATGCGCACTGGGCTTTTTCCCCGGCCGGCGCATGCGCAGTTCGTTCGACGTGGGGGCGCGCTTAATTTAAATACAAGCCGCCCCATTTGAATTGCGCGGGTTTACGCTTGGCGATTTACGAGACGCCGGCGAAAACTACGGAGCAAGTGCTTTGAGAATAAAGCACTTGCTCTAGTACGCAGCGGCGGCGTAGTGTAAATGGCTTATGCTACGCCGCTGAAAATATATGAGAATCTGGCCCTAAGTGTCCAGTGATTATTCTCAGTCACATGCTATGTGAGTGTTCTCCAGCAGGGTGTGCTAGAGAAATTACTGCACATTATAGATATTTAATACCTGGCCAATCAGCAGATCTGGGGAGCTTGCTGTGCATGCTGGGAGAATTATTAAGTATCTGAGTCACTTCCTGCTCTTCCTCTTGAGGTGATGTCTGTGTGATCCACTAATCTAGGCCTCAGGCCTTAGGGCCTAAAGTATGGAGTGTTGAGGTATCTCCTGTCATGTGAAGTGTCCCTAAGCTGCTGGCTGAGATGAAGTGCTACTGGCCATTGTGGAAGCAAAGCTGCAGTTGTCCTACCACAGGGATGGTGAGTGACTGACTGAGCTGGGAAGCACCACATGAACCTTCCCGCTGCTGTGCTGCCTTGTATCCTAAGACTGAGAATATACAGGAACCTCAGCTGTCAAGGAGCCACATTTATGGGATGTATTCCATCCAGCAGAGTTCTGTACAGAAGAATAGGTATTAGTGAGAAGACCATGTATGAGATCAGAGACTGTGTATTGTTAATGGAACCCCTCGGGTATCCTGTGTGCCCTCCACCCTTATTCAAAGTGACTGGCGCCCTTAATTAATCCACCATCACCCAGGAAAAGGACTTTCACCCTGAGAAGGAATGTGCCTGGGACAATAATCACCAAGTAAGTGGGTCTGGGACATTCACGTGTACCTATTGGGCATCAGTAGATCCAAATGTGCCAGGACTGGCTACCGATAGCGTTACACACTGTTTTAGCAACTACCCTGTTCATTATTTTTAGTATGAGCTGAAAAATTGTCAAAAATATGAAAATGTTCATTTTAGCTATTGTACACATCTGGCTAGATTCACGTAGAGCGGTGTAATTTTGTGCGGGCGTAGCGTATCTCAGATACGCTACGCCGCCGTAAATTAGAGAGGCAAGTGCTGTATTCACCAAGCTAAGTTACGGCGGCGTATTCAAATGTGTTTGTGGGTGTGTTTTATTTAAATTAAGTGTGACCCCGCGTAAATGATGTTTTTTACTAACAGCGCATGCGCCGTCCGTGGACTTATCCCAGTGCGCATGCTCCAAATTACGCCGCTAAGACTCATTAGTTTCGACGTGAACGTAATTTACGTCCCGCCCCATTCACAGACGAGTTACGCAAACAACGTAAAATTTGAAAAATTTTACGCGGTCCCGACGTCCATACTTAAAGGAGTGTTCCAGCCAAAAAATGTGTTTATTAAGAGTCAGCAGCTACAAAAAGTGTAGCTGCTGGCTTTTAATAAACACTCACTTACCTGCTCCTGCGTTCCACCGATGCACCGACCGGAGCTCCGCTCCTCTCCCCCCCCCTCCCCAGCCGGCGTCTCCATCCCGACTGTGGGCACCCAGCCGTGACAGCCTTCGGCTTCACGGCCGGGCACTCACTGCGCATGCGCGAGCTGCACTGCGCATGCGCGCGCGGCTCGCCGCTGATTGGACAGTGTCCTAGGCCATCGCCTACAGGGAGGGGCTGAAATAAGGCGATTACGCCTAATCGCCTTACCAGCCCCTCGGCGGAAGCAGGAAGTGGGACAGGAAGTCCCACTCCTCCTGAAGCCCCCACTCCCCCCCCAAAAAAATTACATGCCAAATGTGGTATGTAAGGGGGTGAGGAGTGGAACAAGCAGAAGTTCCAAATTTGGGTGGAACTCCTCTTTAACATTGGCTGCGCCATCTTGTTGCAGCTTTATCTTTACGCCTGAAAACGGCGTATCTTTACTGCGATGGCCGGGCGTACGTTCGTGAATAGGTGCTAATTTACATATTCTAGGCGTAAGTCAGCGTACATGCCCCCAGCTGCCAGCGTAAATAGGCAGCTAAGATACAACGGTGTAGGAGACTTACGCCGGGTCGTATCTTAGCAACATTTAAGCGTATCTCACTTTGAGAATACGCTGAAAGATACGACGGCGCAGATTCTGAGTTACGCCGTCGTAAGTCTACCTGAATCTAGCCAATCATTTTTAATCAAAAGTTTTTTTTTTTTTTTTTTTTAACGCACCATATCTCTTTCGTTGTGCCATTTACAGGCTGTAAAAGCTTTCTTGAAATCAGACTTCCAGTGATCACCTGATTAGCTCTTGTGGTGATCACATATCTGGAACCACGCTGATTGGCTCCTGATCGATGATCTGAGACTGCAGCTGGAATTGACAGGGAAGTGACAGATCTTGGAGCGTGCTGAACTGTGCATACCTATTTTACAGCTGCTATGTAGAAAAACATTCTCACAGTACAGGGAGCTATGCCTAAGAACATTTTTTAGAATAGTTAAAGCGTGTCTCCACTTTTGCAGTCAAATTTACACACCATGCCTTGAAAAAAAATTTTTTAAATAATATATTTCTTTCTTGGCCAGACTGCAAGCTGCTGTTGTAAATGAGAGGAAACTTAAAGCGGAGCTCCACCCGCATTTTTTTTTTTTCAAAGTCGGCAGCTACTAACAGTGTAGCTGCTGACTTTGAATAAGGACACTTACCTGTCCTAGGCGCCCGCACTGACGTCCCCCGCCGATACCGATCCTCGATCCCGGCACCGCCATCCACAGTCAGGCAAACAGGCAGTGAAGCATGGCAAGTAAGAGCATGGCAAGTACAATGCAAACAAATGTGGATAGGGAAATAACTTAAAAAAACATAAAATAAAAAAAAATAATAATCTTGACCTAGGAGGACGAGGTCCATATGGAGTAGGAGGTTGAGGTGGTGGTGGATGTGGTAACATTTGTTGCCAGGGTGGAAGTGGCGTGTGGGCGTAAGGGGGGTAAAAAGCCCTGGTGAATGCTCTTGCTGCGGCTCAGGTCCCTGGTTCTGTTTTGCCTGAGGATGTGGACCAGGACCTTCCTTGTAAAGAAGACCCCTCACTTGGGTCAGTACAGGACAGGACACCTGTCAGTGCACTTATCAGTGCTGTAAGGGACTCCCTTAACCACTTAAGGACCGCCTCCTGCAGATATACATCGGCAGAATGGCACGGCTGGGCACAAGCACGTACCTGTATGTCCTCTTTAAGTGCCCAGCCGCGGGTCGCGGCCCGGTCCACAGCTCTGTGGCCACGGGACCCGTGGACCCAATCGCAGATGGAGTCCCGGGATCGGTCGCTGGAGCTGAAGAACAGGGAGGGGTGTGTGTAAACAGAGCTTCCCCGTTCTTTACTGTGGCGCTGTTATTGATCGTGTGTTCCCTGATATAGGGAAACTCAATCAATGATGTCACACGTCCAGCACCGCCCCCCCATAGTTAGAAACACAGATGAGGTCACACTTAACCCCCTCAGTGCCCCTAGTGGTTAACTCCCAAAACTGCAATTGTCATTTTCACAGTAAACAATGCATTTTTAATGCATTTCATGCTGTGAAAGTGACAATGCATTTTTAATGCATTTCATGCTGTGAAAGTGACAATGGGCCCAAAAATGTGTCAACATTGTCCGATGTGTCTGCCATAATGTCGCAATCATGAAAAAAATCGCTGATTGCCGCCATTAGTAGTAAAAGTGGTGCAGTGAGTAGCACTTTCGCCTAGCAGCAAAAGGGTCGCTGGTTCGAATCTCAACCACGACACCATCTGCCTGGAGTTTGCATGTTCTCCCTGTGTCTGCATGGGTTTACTCCGAGTCATGGGCGTCCGCTGATTTTTTTTCAGGGGGGGCACTTTGGCAGTTGCGATACACAGTCGCATTTAACCTTTTCTTCGACCGCTAGCGGTGGTTAAAAGCGCCCCCCCCCCCCCACGTTAAAATGTAAAAACACCCCACTGTGCTCCCTGCATCTTTCAATATCTCTTTATCACTACTGTGCACCCCCTCTCCAGAACTGCATCACTGCACCCCTTTACATTACACAGCACCCTGCGCCTCTGGACTTCTTTACATTACACAGCACCCTGCACCTCTGGACCCCTTTACATTACACAGCACCCTGCACCTCTGGACCCCTTTACATTACACAGCACCCTGCACCTCTGGACCCCTTTACATTACACAGCACCCTGCACCTCTGGACCCCTTTACATTACACAGCACCCCGCACTGTGCAGGACATTAATGCATGAGTTACCATAACCAGTGCAGGACATTTACCCCCCCACCCCCACCCCCACCATGCTGCATGTTAAAAAAAATCAGACAGTCATCACAGTTAATAATCTTCAGACTGCATCATGCCATACGGAATGCATTTTAAAGATTTTTTTTTAATATGCAGCATGGCGGCGGCGGGGGGGGGGGGGGGGGGGGGGGGGGTAAATGTCCTGCACTGACATTAATACATGATTTACTATGACCACTAACCAGTGCACCCTCCTGGCGTTTTAAGGGTATATATATACAAAGCAAAATGTGAAGGTTTTTGTTGCTTAAAGTGCTAGTTGTTTGGCTGTCTCTGCTGGCTTTGCAGCCAAGAAACTAGTATTTTCAGAAGGGCAGTCAGTAAAAGCAGTCACACACACTTGTAAAATGGCTCACTAATCAAATAATAACAATCACAATTTCATAAAGTAAAAATCAAAGTGTATTACCATGCAGCTGGTGTGTTCCCTTAGTGCATTGGGGAGCTGTACTAGGGGGGTCACTGTGCCTGTACTAGGGGGGTCACTGTGCCTGTACTAGGGGGGTCACTGTGCCTGTACTACGGGGGGGTCACTGTCTCCCTATACTACGGGGGGAGAGAGATGTGGATATTACAGTGGGGGAGATTTTTTATTTTTTTTGCTGATCCGAAAATGATCCGATCCGTGACTCCCGATCCGAGTATCGATCCGATCCATACGTTTTTTGATCCGTACGTTTTTTGATCCGTTGCACCCCTACTTTTAAGTGAGTGAGAAACTTATATAGCGCAGCAACATGCGAACTGAATCGCCTCTGGGCGCTCGTTGTCCATTTCTCCCTTGTCCTCAAAAGAGATGGGTTTTGATCTTTCTCCTAAAGGCCAAGTGATTCTCCTCCAACCAAATGCTGGTTGGTAAAGCGTGCCATAGTCTAGGGCCTTGGACCGCAAATCTTTTTTCTCCTTTGGACTTGTATCTGGCTTTGGGTATCTGGAGATTTTGGTTATTGGATCGCAGAACGTGATTGGGGTTATGGGCATTTCGTTTTTCGCATAGATATTGGGGGGCATTACCTTGAACACATTTATGCGTCAGACAGAGTGCTTTAAAAAGTAATTCTGTCTTTTACTGGCAACCAATGAAGGCTTCTCAGTGAAGGTGAGATTGATTCCCAGGGTTTTTTCCCAGTCACAAGTCTAGCGGCCGTGTTTTGAACGATTTGCAGCCGAGTGATTTGGTATTTTGGGAGTCCGAGGTAAAGGGCATTTGCAAAGTCAAGTCTGGAGTTAACAATTGTTCCCACCACGACTGCTATGTCTTCTTTAGGAATAAATGAAATAAGTCTGCGTAGTAGGCGCAGCAGACGGTGCGATCCGCTGACTACTAACTCTATTTGTGCACCCATTGAAGGGACCCCTGCCTTTAAGGAACAGACTGATAGCAGGTCCGAAGCACTGACCTGCTCCATGTTTACCATGCTGGGGTCTGCCTTGCGGACTATTGTGGCCACTACCCTGGTGTCTCAGACACTCACTGAATGGGCAAAGATTTTGCGCCAGTCTGTGGAGGAGCACCAACTTCCTCCAGAAGTTATTAGGCTGGCGGACCAGCTGGTTCAGGGCCTTGTATATGTCTGTGATGCTTCTCTGGATGCAACCCCCTTGGTATCCAGAGCTTCTGTTTCGGTGCTGGTTTTGCGCCGTTTCATTTGGCTGAAATTATGGTCTGCTGACCAAGCTTCCAAAAAAGCCCTGGCAGATTTACCCTTTCAAAATTGGAAGGCTTTTTGGTTCCTCGCTGGATGACATTATCAAGGATGTCACTGGGGGCAAGAGCACTCTCCTCCCTCAGTCCACCAAGGGGAAGGAGCTGGGTCCTTCTTTTCCCACACAGAAGCTGTATTTTCGTCAGTCAGGGCCTGCGGGTAAACCCTTGCAGGCCGACAAGGGCTCAGATGGGGGACAAAAGCGTCCCTGGGTGTGTAAGCCGAACAAGCTGGCATCCAGGCCCACCACTGCATGAAGTCTTGCCCCCGCCTGACTCATGGGTGAGGGGACAGCTTCGCAGGGTCTGCGAGGTGGTCTCATCAGGGTACAAGATAGAGTTTCTTTCCTATCCACCGAACAGATTCTTTCCCTCAAGTCTCCCTCTTCTGCCGGCTCGTCGGTCTGCCCTGTTAGGGACAGTGCAAGACTTGCTGAGTTGCGGGGTGATTTTACCCGTCCCGTAAGACGAGAGGTTTCAGGGTTTTTATTCAAATCTGTTTGTGGTCCCAAATGAGGACGGGGTCTGTCCGATCCTGAAACTCAAAGCCCTAAATGCTTTCATGAGGGTAAGAAAGTTCCATATGGAATCCATTCGTTCGGTGGTAGCTGCGCTCCATCCAGGGGACTTTCTGGCGTCCTTGGACATCAAGGACGCATACTTGCATGTCCCAATTTGCGCAAGTCACCAGAGGTTTCTGCGCTTTGCGATAGGGGAGGACCACTATCAGTTTGTTGCCCTTCTTTTTTGTCTAGTGTCTGGACCAAGAGTTTTCACCAAGGTGCTCACACCGATTCTAGCTTTGCTGAGAGAGTGAGGCATTGTCATCGTGGGCTACTTGGACGATCTGCTTCTGACAGCAGCTTCTGGCTCCGAATTAGAGGAAGATGTGTCTATAGCCAGCCAGACCCTCCGAAAATTTGGGTGGGTGTTGAACAGTCAGAAGTCGGTCCTGGTTCTGACTCAGCGCTTGGAGTACCTAGGGTTGATTCTGGACCCCTCAGAAGTGAGGATCTTTCTATCCCTGGAGAAATTGCAGATGCTTTAGTCTGCAGTGAGGGTGTTGGCATCTCGCAAATGGTCGTCTCTCTGCTTTTGCATGCGAGTCCTGGGCTTGATGGTAGCCTCTTTCGAGGTGGTACCGTATGCCCAATTCCACACTCGAGTGTTGCAGAAGGAGATCTTGTCCAAATGGAACAAATCTCCATTGTCCCTGGATCGTCAGATTCAGGTCAGTCACCCGGTCAGGGTCTCTCTGAATTGGTGGCTGAGATCCCCGGCTCCTTGGTCCGGGAAGCCGTTTCTTCCCTTCCAGTGGACAGTGATTACGACAGATGCCAGCCTCATGGGGTAGGGGGTCCAGTCAGCCCAGGGTCGCTGGACTCTGGAGGAATCCCGTCTGCCGATCAATGTCTTGGAACTTCGGGTGATCAGGCTATGCCTCTCCTTGTGGTCGAGGAGGTTGAAAGGTCGCCCAATCAGGATCCAGTCGGACAACGCCACAGCGGTGGCATATGTCAACCATCAGGGGGGAACGCGGAGCTCGGCGGCAGCGTCCGAGGTCACTCACATCTTAAGGTGGACGGAAAGAAGCGTGCCGGCTCAGTCGGCCATCTACATTCCGGGCGTAGATAACTGGCAAGCAGACTACCTGAGTCACCAGATGCTGGAACAGGGAGAATGGTCCGTGCATCCGGAGGTGTTTCAACTCCTTTGCAGGAGGTGGGGCTCACCGGATGTGGACCTCCTGGCCTCTCGTCTCAACCGAAAGGTGTCAAGGTTCGTGGCTAGGTCCAGAGATCCTTGGGCAGACACGTAAGATGCGTTAGTGCAGGAGTCGACAATATCCGGGGGCCAGGTCGCAATTGCGACAAGAAATTGTGACCTGGCGCCCGCACCCGCCGCTAATTGAGGCCGCGGCTAATTCTAATTAGAACCCCCAAACATTATATATATTTTTTATTCTAACACCCTAGAGAATAAAATGACGATCGTTGCAATACTTTCTGTCATGCCGTATTTGCGCAGTTGTCTTACAAAGCGTACTTTTTTGGGAAAAAAATACACTTTTTTAAATTAAAAAATAAGACAACAGTAAAGTTATCTCAATTCTTTTTATATTGTGAAAGATAATGTTACGCGGATAAATTGATACCCAACATGTCATGCTTCAAAATTGCGTCCGCTTGTGGAATGCCCTTTAAAATCTCCATAGGCGACGTTTAAAAAAATCTACAGGTTGCATGTTTTGAGTTACAGAGGAGGTCTAGGGCTAGAATTATTTCTCTCGCTCTAACGATCGCGGCGATACCTCACGTGTGGTTTGAATACCGTTTACATATGCGTTTTCTGGCTCCTAACTTTTTTAGCTGGCTCCTAGATTCCAAGCAAATTTGTCAAACCTTGCGTTAGTGGCCCCGTGGGGCTAGTATCGGCTAATTTATGCCTTTCCCCCATTGAGGTTGCTTCCTTGGCTGCTTCGCAAAGTGGAGGCAGAGGGGATCCCAATGATTCTAATCGCTCCGGATTGGCCCCGGCGTCCTTGGTACGCTGATCTTGTGTGCCTGATGACTGATGCATCCTGAAGGCCTGCCGATGCAGGAGGACCATCTATCTCAAGGTCCCATACTGCATCCTGCTTTACAGTCGCTGGCTTTAACGACATGGCTATTGAAAGCTGGGTGTTAAGGGACCGGGGTCTTTCCGACTCGATCATTTCAACCATGCTGAGGGCACGGAAGTCTTCTTCCAGGAAGATCTACCATGGCACCTGGAAGGCCTACATCTCTTTGTGTCCACAGACGTACTCGGTGTCCAGGATCCTGCTGTTTTTACAGCGTGGAGTGGATCAAAAACTTGCCTTAAGCACCATTAAGGGACAAATTTCAGCCTTGGCTGTGTTCTTTCAGCTGCCTATGGTGGCCCATTCTCTGGTGGGTACCTTTGTGCAGGGGGTTCGTCATATACTTCCCCCTCTTAAACCACCTCTTTTCCCATGGGATTTGAACCTGGTGCTCTCTTAAAAAATCAGAGAGATTCCTTTCTTGATACTATCTCAGAAGGTGGCCTTTTTGGTGGCCATTACGTCTTTCAGATGTGTTTCTGAATTGGCGGCATTGTCTTGCAAGTCGCCATACTTGGTCCTCCTTAAGCATAAGGCGGTGTTGCGCCTGCAACCTTCCTTTCTTCCGAAGGTGCTTTCGGCCTTTCACCTTAACGAGGACATTGTACTTCCATCCTTGTGTCCTCAGCCGGCGCATCCTAAGGAGGTTGCGTTACATACTTTGGACGTGGTACGTGCCTTGCGGGTGCACCTGTGTGCTACGGCTCTGTTTCGGAGGTCTGACTCACTTTTTTTGTCGGTATCCATTCTACAAAAGGGCCTGGCAGCCTCGTCGGCCACCATTTCTCCGTGAATCAGGCAGACCCTCATACAGGCCTATGCTCTTAAGGGGCGGGCACCCCCCTTTCTGGTCACGGCAGATTCGACAAGGGCAAATGTGCTTCCTGGGCTTTCCGACATCAAGCATCTGTCTCACAGGTGTGTAAGGCAGCGACTTAGTCGTCCGTTCACACCTTTTCCAAATTTTACAAGGTTGATGTGAGTGCATCTTCTGATGCTTCCTTCGGCTGCAAGGTTTTGCAGGCGGCTGTTTAAAGTTGCAACTTCTCCGTTGAGGAGCTCTGCTTGTTTGGGGTGAAGTTGTGTGTTTTTTTACTGATACTGTTCCCACCCTTCGGTTTTTTTTACACTGCTTGGGGGCGTCCCACTTGTCAAGACTTAAGAAGGCAGTGTCCGTCCATGGACGATAAGAGAAAATTAGGATTTTTTTGTACTCAACATAAAATCCTTTTCTCTGACGTCCATGGACGGACACAGCACCCACCCCTCCTTTTTAGGTTTGTACTGCTTGTTACGAACTGAAGCTGCATGCTGCAGGGAGGAGGGTTATGTCTGGAGGGACCGCTCTCTGGGCCGGGCTGTTCAACTCTGTTTAAGTAACATGTTTAAATATCTAACATGTTTCTGCCTAGTCCTCTCCTGTGAACAGGAACATTACCCACTTGTCAAGACTTATGAAAGCTGTGACCGTCCGTGATAGGCGGAACTGTGTCTGCTGAGAAACGCCAATCACGGAAGGGACCAAGAGGAGACCGTGACTTTTACACAATGAATGGATGCCCGCAGCCTGTCAATCATTTCAGGTACACTGACTCGGGCACAGTGACGCTGCAATGGGCACAGTGAGGATGGGCACAGTGAGGTTGCAATGGGCACAGTGAGGTTGAAGTGGGCATAGTGAGGCGTGCAAATGGGCATTGTTGACCCTCTTTTCCGCTTACAGTAGCTGCTGCATTCTTACCCTATCCTTATACTCGAGTCAATACGTTTTCCCAGTTTTTCGTGGTAAAATTAGGTACCTCAGCTTATACTCGGGTTGGCATATACGGTATAAAGAAGGTAGTGAATCTCATCATAAGAACATATAGTGCATTAAAGAGGTTGTAAACTATCATGTATACTTTGTACCTATAGGTAAGCCTAGATGAAGGCTTACCTATAGGTACTGTAAATATCTCCTAAACATGCACCGTTTTGGAGATATTTACTGTATACTGCACTGATGATGTCATCGTGCCCGTGCATTTTTTTCTGGAAATTGTGCTGTGACTGGCGGCTCCCGCACGCATGCACAGGAGTGATGTCACGCAGCTCCAGCCAGTCAGAGCCAGAGTCCGCGGCCCCTCCAGTGGGGACGACGTGGGCTACGTTTGCAGGTAAGTGTCACATAATCTGCTAGTATGCGATGCACATTAGCACATTATGCCTTTACTTTGCAGGGAACAAAAAATAAAAAAACATCCGAGTTTACTTCCTCTTTAAATTCTCCACACTCTATCCCTGGCAGGATTGGAACAGGTAAACTTATATGTGAGAGTCAGCGGATTTCTGGTACAAAGTGCTTCTTTCTCTAAGTCAGTAAATTCTTTGTTATCATCATCTACCTGATCAACATCTGACAGCAGCAGTAAATTCCTGGTGCGCTAAAAGTGGCCAATATATGAAGGTATACGAATATTGATGAATATACCTTCAAGAGGCACTTTATTTACCCCAATGCACCTCTATTATGTAGTGTAGTTTGCAATTAATGGAATCCACTTATCTCTACCAAATCTGCTGAGAACAGATCACCAAAGGATAACTTCCCCAATGGGACAAGGATGAAAAAAAAAAGAGAACGATAGGGGTTATAACCCTCCCTTACTCTATCCACAACTCTATAAGCTCTATCTTTAAAGTGTTACTAAACCCACAACAGTAAAATCAGTCTGTATATGCAGCATAGCAGGCTTGTTATACTCACTGTGGAACTTAAAGGGGTTGTAAAGGTAAAACATTTTTTACCTTAATGCATCCTATGCATTAAGGTAAAAAAACATCTCACAGCACCGCCCCCCCCCCCCCCCCCCCCCCCCCCCCCCAGTCCCCATTTTACTTACCTTACCGTTCGAATCTCCCGAGTGCGTCCACGTCATCCTCTTCGGTTCCCAGCCTGGCCGTTGATTGGCTAGGCTGGGCGGATTGATAGCAGCGCAGCCATTGGCTGGCGCTGCTGTCAATCACAGCGGATGACGCGGCGCACCGGGGGCGGAGCCGAGTGATACAGTCGGCAGCTATGGCTGCCGCTGTATCATGGGAGCGTGCTCGCAAAAGCTTTCCACCGTGCGAGCGCCCTTGCATGAAGATGGAAAGCTTTTGCGAGGAGGAGCCCAGACAGCCGCCGAGGGACCCCAGAAGACAGCTTTCCGGGCCACTCTGTGCAAAACGAACTGCACAGTGGAGGTAAGTATCACATGTTTGTTGTTTTAAAAAAAAAAAATCCTGTGTTTAGTGTCGCTTTAACCCCTTCCTGACCAGCAACTGCAGTTATATACTGTGGCAGGCGCATTGTGGGCGGTATTAACCTTTTTTTCGCCGCTAGCGGGGGTTAAAACCGCATCGCTAGTGCCCAATATTGCGGTAAATACGACGGTACTGCGGCGCTAAAAATCGTGCTGCTATACCGTCACCGCACCTCCACTGCCCCATGTGAAAGGGGCCTTAGTATGAACTCTGATTTCTCTCCTCACCCAGGCAGTCCCACCCCCCCCACAGTTAGACTCACTCCCTAGGTAACACAGTTAACCCCTTGATCGCCCCCTAGTGTTAACCTCTTCCCTGCCAGTGACCTTTACACAGTAATCAGTGTATTTTTATAGCACTGATCACTGTATAAATGCCAATGGTCCCAAAAATGTGTCAAAAGTGTCTGATATGTCCACCATAATGTTGCAATCGCTAATCACCGCCATTACTAGTAAGAAAATAAATATATTATAATAAAAATGGCATCAATCTTTCCTCTATTTGTAGACGCTATGGCCCATGTTTACGTAGATCGACGTATGTTTTTGCCGGCGTAGCGCATCACCTTTACGCTACGCCGGCACAACGTTGAGAGGCAAGCATGCTATTCACCAAGAATATGCGCTCAACGTTGCGTCGGCGTAGTGTATAGTTGTCGGCGTAAGCCGACGTAAGTCAAAGTAGGTGGAAGTGGGCAGGAAGTGGGCGTGATATATTATAATGAAGCGTGACCCCATGCAAATGATGGGCTGAGCGTCAAAAAACTGACTGTGCATGCATCGTCTCTTGGACGCAGCCCAGTGCGCATGCTCACAGTTACGTCAAAATAGCTGCCTAAGATACGTCAATACACTGCCTACGACGTGAACGTAACCTACGCACAGCCCTATTCACATACAACGTGAAAGACATAACATACGACGGCTGTTCCCTGGTCCATACCTTTGAATGGGTTGCGCCACCTATATGGTATAATAACTTTACGCCGGACGTAAGCCTTAAGCAAACCGCGTATATGAAGCGGCCGGGCACATCTAAGTTCGCGAATCGGCATATCTTACTCATTTGCATATTTTAAATGGGAACGTCGAATGCGTCCAGCGTAACTATGCACCCACGATACGCCGGCGTAGGCAAGTTACGTCGGCCGGCTTAAGCCTATTTTTTGGACATATCTAGCTTGGGGAATCGGCGCAGAGAGACGACGGCGCACATTTTTACTTACGACAACATATCTCCAGATACATTGGCGGAAGTCCTACATGAATCCGGGCCTATAACTTTTGCACAAACCAATCAATATACGATTATTGAAATTTTTGTTAGCATAAATATGTAGAAGAATACATATCGGCCTAAACTGAGGAAAAAAATAGCTTTTTTTAAAAAGAATTGGAGAAATTTATTATAGCAAAAAGTACAAAATATTGTGTTTTTTTAAAATTTGGCACTCTTTTTTTTGTTTATAGCACAAAAAATAAAAACCACAGATCTGGTCAAATACCACCAAAAAAAAGCCCTACTTGTGAGAAAAAAGGACGTCAATTAGTCAGTTGAAGCGGCACAGTGACGAATCGCAAAAAAAAAAGTGATTAAAGCAACACTAAAGTAATTTTTTTTTTTTTTGGTAAAATAACAAACATGTTATACTTACCTCCACTGTGCAGCTTGTTTTGCACAGGATGTCCCCGAACCCAGTCTTCTGAGATCCCTCGGCGGCTGTCTTGGCTCCTCCTTGCAAGAGCTTTCCACCTTAATGCGAGCTCCCGCCCCCGGTGCACCGCGTCATTGGATGTGATTGACAGCAGCGCCAGCCAATGGCTGCGCTGCTATCAATCCATCCAACCTAGCCAATCAACGGCCAGGCTGGGAACCGAACAGGGTGACTGGGACGTGCATAGGATGCATTAAGGTGAAAAAACATTTACCTTTACAACCCCTTTAATCCTCTGCATTGTGTAAAAAGGCTGTTTAATCCTGTATGCACAGATCCTCCCCCTCCTGCAATGTCTATCTGGGAAAGGCAAGCTAACACAGGCAGAATAGCCGACCTGCACATGCCCAGTTGTATATTTTATGCTAGAGAGAACAGTTACTTGTTCTCAGAGAAAGCCAGGTCACATGATATTGACATCACACATGTTGGCGTTTATACAGGCTGCAGTGGAAATCTCCTCCTTCCTGATCTCTCAGCACTGGAGAAACTGTGCAGTTTATCATGTAACCGTGGTATACAGGTCATCCAACAAGGTAAGTGGCATTGGAATCTTGATGAATGCAGTGGATGGTTTTACTTTCATGGAGGATATCTTTATCATGAACAGGATGCAGGAATATACAAGTGTATGCACTGAACATAGACAGAACATTCTGTAACTACATGACCATAGAATAACACATTTTACCACTGCAGTGCCACCTGCTGGATATAAAGGTATAATGTATATATATATATAGATATATATATATATATATATATATATATATATATATATATATATATATATATATATATATATATATATATATATAGATATAGTCAGGTCCATAAATATTGGGACATCGACACAATTCTTTTTTTTTTGGCTCTATACACCACTACAATGGATTTTAAATTAAACGAACAAGCTATGCTTCGACTGCAAAGTTTCGACTTTAATTTGAGGGTATTTACATCCAAATCAGGTGAACGGTGTAGGAATTACAACAGTTTGTATATGTGCCTCCCACTTTTTAAGGGACCAAAAGCAATGGGACAATTGGCTGCTCAGCTGTTCCATGGCCAGGTGTGTGTTATTCCCTCATTATTTCATTTATAAGGAGCAGATAAATGGTCCAGAGTTAATTTCAAGTGTGCTATTTGCATTTGGAATCTGTTGCTGTCAACTCTCAATATGAGATCCAAAGAGCTGTCACTATCAGTGAAGCAAGCCATCATTAGGCTGAAAAAAAAAAAACATCAGAGAGATAGCAAAAACATTAGGCGTGGCCAAATCAACAGTTTGGAACATCCTTAAAAAGAAAGAACGCACCGGTAAACTCAGGAACACCAAAAGACCCGGAAGACCACGGAAAACAACTGTGGTGGATGACCGAATAATTCTTTCCCTGGTGAAGAAAACACCCTTCACAACAGTTGGCCAGATCAAGAACACTCTTCAGGAGGTAGTTACAGGGCTTTTTTTCTGGGGGAACTTGGTGGAACTCAGTTCCACCACCTTTGGCTCAGACCCTTTGGTGCCCGCTCACCACAATCACTTGTGAACACAGAAGTCTGGTTTCTGTGTTTACAAGTGACTGCTTTGTAACCCCCTGAACTCTGCACACTGTATGTAATGCAATTCTGGTATTTAATGCCCCTTTAAGACCCTTCTACTGTTTGTGAAATCTGAACGGGTCGTGGTTGAGTTCCTGCACCTATTTTCTGAGAAAAAAAGCTCTGGGTAGTTATATGTGTGTTAAAGTCAACAATCAAGCAAATACTTCACCAGAGTATATACAGAGGGTTCACCACAAGATGTAAACCATTGGTGAGCCTCAAAATCAGGAAGGCCAGATTAAGCCTTCACAGTTCTGGAACAACATCCTATGGACAGATGAGACCAAGATCAACTTGTACCAGAGTGAAGGGAAGAGAAGAGTATGGAGAAGGAAAGGAACTGCTCATGGTCCAAAGCATACCACCCCATCAGTGAAGCATGGTTTTGGTAGTGTCATGGCGTGGACATGTATGGCTGCCAATGGAACTGGTTCTCTTGTATTTTATTGATGATGTGACTGCTGACAAAAGCAGCAGGATGAATTCTGCTCATATTCAGCCAAATGCTTCAGAACTCATTGGGAGACGCTTCACTGTGCAGATGGACAATGACCTGAAGCATACTGCGAGAGCCACCAACAAGTTTTTTTAAGGGAAAGAAGTGGAATGTTATGCAATGGCCAAGTCAATCACCTGACCTGCATCCGATTGAGCATGCATTTCACTTGCTGAATACAAAACTGACAAAACAAGAACAAGCAGGAACTGAAGACAGTTGCAGTAGAGGCCTGGCAGAGCATCCCCAGGGATGAAACTCAGCGTCTGGTGATGTCTATGCGTTCTAGACTTCAGGCTGTAATTGACTGCAAAGGATTTGCAACCAAGTATTAAAAAGTGAAAGTTTGATTTATGATTGTTAATCTGTCCTATTACTTTTGGTCCCATAAAAAAGTGGGAGGCACATATACAAACTGTTGTAATTCCTACGCCATTCACCTGATTTTGATGTAAATACCTCAAATTAACTACTTGCCGACCTGCCACCGCAGTTATACGGCGGCAGGTTGGCTCCCTACGATAGCTCTACGTCGGCTCTCGCAGCAGGTTCTAGGGGCGCACGCCCTTTTTATAACTGAACTCTGCTTTTATAACTGAACTCTGCTTTTAATCTTCTCTGCAACTTTATCCCTGACCTGTCTGGTGTTCCTTGGCCTTTATGATGTTTGTTCACTAAGGTTCTATAACAAACCTCTTCACAGAACAGCTGTATTTATACTGAGATTAAATGACACACAGGTGAACTCTATTTACTAATTAGGTGACTTCTGAAGGCAATTGGTTCAACTAGGTTTTAGTTAAAGGTATCAGAGTTTCCTTCCACTTCACAATTATGTGCCACTGTGTGTTGGTCTATCACATAAAATCCCTATAAAATACATTTACGTTTTTGGTTGTAACATGACAAAATGTGGAAAATTGCAAGGGGGTATGATTACTTTTTCAAGGCACTATAACTATACTATAAAGTCCATGCCTTGAATTCAACTCTAAGAGGTATCTAAACCCAAAAACCAAAATTGAATATATGGCAGCTTACTAGTCCTTAAATGCAGTGGGTGCATTCGTTTTCTTATCTTGGATTTTTTTTTCTTTTTTTTACGTATTGATCTGGCAAGTACCATGCTTCCTGTCTTAGATTGTCTCCACTCTGGATCTTTGGAGAGCAGCATTGTTAGTCTAGGAAGAGGGTGGCATTTAATGCACTTGACTAATAAAGTTGAACTTTAGCTAACAGTTTATAAGAAGTTACAGCAACAATTTTTGTTTCCCTTTGAGATAAAAGTGTAACACCCTCTAGTGTGATAAAAGTAGAATGGCTAAAGTTTTGTTAGAGTAGGTAAATTTTCAGACTTGGCTGACAGCCAAGTGCAGGTATATTTTGATCTGGTTTGGGAGTGACTCAGAGAAGAGCTGGTTGACTCACAGGTAGCCTCACCAAGACCTCCCACTTCTTTCCAGAATGTTCTAGTGTTTTCTAGAAAGGAAGGAGGAGAGGTTGGGTGGAACTTTCTGGGGTGTTTTGAGGAGCCTTGGCTGGCTGGCAGGGGACAGGCCTCCATAAATACCCACGGTAAGCCCAGCTAAGGGAGAGTTGGTATCGGGTGAAAAATGGAGATGTTTGGCTGTCGTGGCCTTAGAGGGAGGTCCTTAGTCTGGGGGGGGGGGTGACTTTGGGCCTGGGCTCAGGTGCGAATGGGACTCTTACAACCCATAGAGGTGTCCTGACCAGTAGGTACAGGAGGAGCAAGAGAGGACAGCATGAGAACACTGCTGGGCAATTCTCCAGGAGTGGTGCTGGGAGCAGTAGCCACATGTAGGACAGCTAGCACCAAGGACTACCATAATTTTTCTACACCATATGGGCTTGCAGTCCCTGCTTGCAAAGGGCATTTGCATTGGGCCTGGCTGAGCCAGTGTTTGGCCTATCTATCAGTGGTCTGGGAAGTGCAAGCAAGTGATGTGCAGGAGGTAAATAGGAGATTGTATATACTGTGAGTGTATATAGTTTCAGCCCCAACATTGACTTTCAATGATCTGGGCATCCCCTGATTTTACTATCACTATCTACGTTAATTTCCCTCAATAAAAATACAAAAAAACAAGTGCAAGGGCTGTTTCATGTCTCTGGATGCTTGAGATTGTATGCCTGGATGGGCAGGGTGACAGATGGACCACAACACTAAGGGCCCTTTACACGGGGTGGAACGTGTCCAGGCTCTGCTTTGCTCAGCAGGGATCGCTCCGTCGATCCCCGCTGAGCAGGCAGATGACAGGTTTGTCTCTGCACACTGTGCAGGGACTGACCTGTCAGAGCGCCGCTCTTCCCTATGGGGAATTGGATGACGACGTCACCCGATCTGCCAGACGGATGGAAAATAGGGTTTTCCTCTGTTTCCTGTTCCCCTGAACGGTCCACCACAAAAATATATTTAAAAAAAAATTCCTCAGTTTAGGCCGATACGTATTCTTCTACCTATTTTTGGTAAAAAAAAAAATCGCGGGGGCGTGGCCTGGCAGGGCAAAGTGATGGCTGCTTAGTCCGTCGGCTCCTGAAGATAGAGGAGAATTTTCTACCTTTCTGGGGAACTACTGAGCTAATTCATCATGGGCAAATTCCACCGGAGTGCCTCGGCGTCCCGGGCACCGAAGGAGACTGGACTACAACCTGGCCGCAATATCCCCAAGCTATTTCGCTCCCTCCCCTCCGACTCACACGTGGCCTCACAGGCTGCAGGGCCTACATCGCCGAGCGTACCATCTGACTCCCAGTCAGAGGACCGGGAACCCCTAGACGGCCACGCCGGATCATCTGTGAGGCTATCGGTCAGCCTCTCTGACCTCAACAGGGTTGCCTCTGACATTACCACCACCTTGTGGGCCGCCATCCTGGACTTGAAAACCAAGTTCCGTGCGGTAGCATCCCGCCTCGGGAAGGTTGAGCAAACGGCACAGCTCCACTCGACCGCCATTAGGCAAGTGCAACATACTCATGACGCCTAGCTATCATACCTGTTTGACCTCCATCACCACGTCGAGAACCTCGACAACAGGGGCCGCAGGCACAACATTAGAGTGAGGGGGGGTGCCGGAGGCGATTGGGTCGGAAGCCCTGCCGCAAGCCATTTGCTCCATCTTTAATGAGTTGTTGGGCCGCCCGATGGATTCCCCTGTGGAGATGGAGCGTATGCACCCCCTCCCCGTGATGGAGAACCCCCGAGAGATGTTATCTGTTGCATTGTCAACTTTCCGTTAAAGGAGAAAATAATGAGGAAGGCGAGGGAGAGGGGCCGTATACTCTTTAACGGTAACGATGTGAAGCTCTTCCAAGACTTGTCTCAAATCACTCTGCAAAACAGACGGGCCCTGCGACCCCTTCTGGATGTTTTGCGCAACCGAAACATTGTGTATCGCTGGAAGTTTCCCTTCTGCCTGTCCGCCTCCACTAGAGGGCGCTCTGCACTCCTACGTTCGCCGGACGACCTGCAACATTTCTGAGAGCAGCTCGACATCCCGATGGTGGATCTCCCAGACTGGTGCTCTTTCCACTTTCCCTCGGAACCCTGGTGCCAAGTTACCCACCATCCTTCTCCAAAAGCTCAAAGGCAACGATCCCATCGGCGGAGGGCGACCCCTTCCTCATCTGGAGCCCGGCACCCCGTCGAGACCAAGATCGCCACAGATCCTCTCGCTACCCCCCGGAGAGATCGTATGGACTCCTGACTTCCCTCCCTCTATAGATTTCTGCCGCCCGTAAGTGACTCCTTATTCTGTTTTGTTTTTGTTCAGTCCACGCTCCAGTGCGGTCCCCCCCTCCGGCCAATCTTGCTGCTGACCGTCCGCCACGGATCTCACAAGCCATCTCCTCCCATGCACACTGTCCTTTTGGTCGAATCCATTCCGCTCTACAGCTCCCGGTTTTCTGACCCCCACAGGATCTCCCCCTTGACTTTGTGTGTCCATGTCCCACATTCTGGACTTTTCCACCTCAGGAATGAAGCGCCGCTGTGCAGCCACATCCCGATTGAGGCATTGTCACACGGCGTATCCCTTGATATTCCACCCCCTCCCCCTACCCCGTGTCTTCACACCCGGAGCCCTGCTCCTTAGGCATGCCTACCTGGAGGAAGACCCTGGAGGCGCAAACAGTCGAGCTGCTCCCATTCCCTCACCGGGGCTGTACTCCCATGGGTGCTGATCTCCTGTCCGTTGCGCTCCCTGTAAGATTACCCGAGCATTGCCTGCTATTGATCCTCCCTTATCCACTGAACTGCCAACCTCTGCCCCCGGTGGAGGGTGACACGGTCTGATGTGGCCTCTGTCCCTATTCCGCTCCTGCGCGGTGCTCTCAGGCTCTTACTCTCCCACCCCGGCCCACTCCACCTATTGCCCACCCTGATCTCCGGGACTCTGAGCAGGTAGCTACGAACCACCCCTGGACTGCATTGCTCACCCTGGTCTGAGTTGCACGTTTCAAGATTGCACCATAGGCTTGGTTGGGTATTTTTTCTTGTTATTGTGTGCCCGTTTACTGCAGGCCCCCTTCTCCTCTCTCTCCCTCCCCCTCCTTGTCCCCTTTTCCCCCTTCCTTTCCATCCCCTCCCTCCCTCTTACTCCCCCCCACTCCTCCCCCCACCCCCCCCTCCTTACTCCTCCCCCCACCTCCCTCCCTGCTCATTCCCCCTCACCCTTCTCCCCCCTCCCTCCCTACTTCTCCCCCCTCCCTCCCTACTTCTCCCCCTCCCTCCTTACTCCCTCCTTACTCCCTCCCCTCCCTCCTTGCTTCTCTCCTCCCCCTCTCCTCCCCTTCCTTCTCCCTTCCCCTCCTCTCCCCTTCCTCCCCCCCTCTTCTTATCCCCCCTCCTCCCCCTCCTAACTTCCCCCCCTTCTTCTCCCCTCCCCCTCTCCCTGGCTTCCCCCCCCCTATGTATATGCTCCAACCCCTCTCCTTTTCTATCTTTGCTCTTCTGCTAGGTCAAGCTGCAGTGGTCTCCCAGCAGGGGCGGGGGGTCATGGTGGCTCCCTCTCCGTCTGGGACATCTACCGAGGGCAGTTGGCTTACCTGTTTGCTCCCTGAATAGTGGACTGGGAGGTATACCCCCCTGGCGTCCTGGCTGAGGATGTCCCCTGAGTCTGATACATCCTCATGCCCAGGAAGCCCGGAGAAGCGCTTCTTTAAACATTGCTAGCCGACCCGGACTGATAATGAGATGATCAACTGTATGCACAATTTCCTTTGTGAATGTACCAATGTGTAACTTTCTGTATACTGATGCCTAAGGGGGCTTATCTGCCTAGACGTGGCGTACCTGGGGGCATTCCTGCAGGCTGCCGGCCTATGTCTCCTTGAAATATCACCTTATTGTTCCTGCACCATGCTCTTTTTGGGCTTATATCCCCCTGGTTTAGGGAGGTGGAGAACTGCCGGCAGCCTGGAATACGTCTCCTGGGCCTTTAACGGGGCGTAAGCATTCTCCGTTAGAACAATGGTCCACCACTCATTGCTGGTCCGCCCGATACTGCTCCCCTTCCTATGAAGATGGCTGGTAGCTTTGGGCCGTCCAATATACCACTTGAGGTCTTGGATTACTTCTGGCCTATATACTTTTTACATCATACCTCTCCAAACACCAGTGGTGACGGGTCTCTATGTTGCAGTGTTTTACTTTTCTTTAGCAAGCTCACTCCTATTAACTGGCGGGGGACCCTGTTCATGTAGGCCTTCCAGACTGTTTAATGTTAAACGCTTGGGATCTGTTGTTTTTGTCTTTGCACTTGTTGTTATGTAAATGTTTTCATGCTCTCACTCAGGGTTTGATGTTTACCCATCATCCATATCTTTTAACTTTTTGGTGAAATTGTGGGATTTTCGTTTCCATGACTCCCCTATTGGGCTGCCAACCAGACTGCTTGGGTCCTCTCTCCTTTTACCTTGCTTAAACTCTGCCTCTCACACACTCTCTGCCCCCTGCCCTCCTATCTCCTTCACCGCCTCTTGAAGTTCCCCACTACGATACCATATGCCCTCTCCTCTATCTCAGACTTTGCTCCTGGTTAGATTTACTGTCCCCCAGCAGCAGAACCTTATAGGGCCTGCTGACACTCCAGTCCTCTAATCCCCAGGTGGACTAGACTTTCTATCCCCACCTCTGGTATTTCTCCCCCCTTGTCCCCCCTCCAAGGTGTAGGCCGCTTCTGCACACTTTCTTTTCTCTCCTCTTTTACCTACCTCCCCTCTCTCTCTCCTCGCCCCCCCCCTTTTTTTTCCCTTTCCCCCCTCAAATCCCCATCTGTTTGTCTTTGTTACGGTGTCGGTGGTCTCCCTCACTGGGTGGTCATCTGCACCCGCACTTGCTTTGGTGGATTTTGTGCTAAGTGTTTACTCCTTTCTTTAAGCTGTATGAGTATGACCTCACAACCCCGATCTCCCCTCTCGCTGAAGTGTGTGTCTCTTAATGTGCCGGAGAAACGTTTGCAGGTCCTCTCCGTACTGTCTAAGCAGAAGGCCAAATTTCTGTTCTTGCAGGAAACTCATTTTCGATCAGACTCTGTCCCTAAGCTCCGTAGTGCCCTCTATCCTACTGCTCTACACTCCACAAATCCCTCCGCAAAGACCAAGGGTGTTTCCATTCTGATATCTAAGCACGCTCCTTTCCACCTGTCCGACTCCTTGATAGACCCGGAGGGTAGATTCCTGTTTCTCAAAGGCAAATATGCTTCTAAACCCCTGACCCTTGCAAATGTGTATGCACCGAATGAACACCAGGTTTCTTTCTTTAAGAAAATCAGTGAGCTCTTAATTTCATTCCAGGAAGGCATCGTCCTCTTAGGGGGTGACTTCAATGTCCCCCTGAACCCTGACGTCGACTCCTCCACAGGTGCCACTTCTTGCCCTACCGAGCTCTGCGACACATCAAATTGCAGTTACAAGGCCTTGCCCTACACGACACGTGGCGCACCCTCTTCCCCACAACCAAGGATTACACCTTCTTCTCAGCGCCTTGCCAGAAATACTCTCGTATAGATTATTTCTTTGTCTCCCAACCTGACTTGACCTACTTAACCCAGGCCACCATAGACCCTATGTTTTTATCGGACCACCACCCTATTTCAGTTACCCTGGCCTTCCCCGAGTCGGTCCCCAGGATAAAGACGTGGCGACTTGATTCAGCACTACTCAAGGACACTGACTTCTCCTCGCGGCTAGACTCCTCGATCCGCAATTATTTTGCGGAAAACTCCTCCCCTGATCTGTCCCCGCTTACCTTATGGGAAGCACACAAGTGCGTTGTCCGTGGAGACCTTTTGGTACAGGCAGCGAAACTCAAGAAGCTCCGTCAGGCGACCGTTGCCGGACTGATCAATAAAATTGGCAAATTGGAAACCCTACACAAGGCCTCTCTTTCTCAGAGCTCACTGCAGGAGCTTACTCACACCCGCTCACTGCTGTTAGATGAGCTGGAAAAACGCACCAGGCGGCGTTATGTTCTCCATCAGAGACTTTTTTACGAACAGGGCAACAAATTTGGGAGGCTTCTGGCAAGAGCTGTGCGGGCCTCCAGGCCCTCCAATGTAGTCCACCAAATTCGTGACACTCACGGCGTTGCCATGTCTAAAAACGAAGATATAGCGAGATCCTTTGAGCAATACTACACCAAGCTCTACAACATAAACCCTGTGATCCAGACCCTGACCCTGGGAGCCGCTAGGGCGGAGGCAATTAGGGATTCCTTGGCTCAATATTCGCCGGGACAGATCCCAGAGGTTCGTGCGGCAGAGTTGGACTTACCCCTAACACCCGGGGAACTTCAAACCGCGATACAACAAATGAAACCAGGCAAGAGCCCAGGACCTGATGGGTTCACATTGCAATATTACAAGTCGTTCTCACATGCTCTCTCTCCTAGAATGCTAGCTTCTTTTAACGCCTTGGCCTCTCCGTCTGCCCCGACGGGCCGCTTGCTTGAAGCACATATCGCCGTTATCCACAAGGACGGTAAGGACGCTCTGTTAGTCCAGAACTACAGACCGATTTCCCTCCTCAACGTGGACATCAAGCTATACGCCAAGATCCTGGCAAATCGACTGTCCCCGCTTTTGCCCGGTCTGGTTGCTCAGGACCAGGTGGGGTTTGTCCCTGGCAGGGAAGCCAGGGACAACACCATCAGAGCATTGAATCTGCACCACTGGCTCACCTCTTCCGGGTCGCGGGGCTTCTTTCTGTCCCTCGACGCGGAGAAGGCGTTCGATAGGGTGGCCTGGGATTATATGCGGGAGGTACTGAGCGCATTGAGTCTCCACTCCCGCATGTTAATGCATATCTCTGCCTTGTATTCCACTCCCAGTGCAAGAGTGTGGGTTAATGGCCACCTATCGGATGCCTTCTCCATCAGTAACGGTACACGTCAGGGATGCCCTCTTTCCCCTCTGATTTTTGTTTTAACCTTGGAGCCTTCTCTGAACAGGGTGCGCTGCAACCCTGACATTAAGGGTCTCACAGTGGGTGACAGGGAGTTCAAAGTAGCGGCATTTGCCGACTATGTGCTTCTCTCTTTATCCCAACCCAGAATTTCTCTACCAAACCTTCTGAAAGACATTAAGAGTTTTGGTGAATTATCCCATTTTAAAATCAAATACACAAAATCTCACGCCTTGAATGTATCCCTCCCGAGAGGCGAGGTTGAGGATTGCCGAACCTCCTTTCCGTTCCTTTGGAAGGATAGGGCCATTACATACTTGGGTATCCAAATCACTGCAGACCTGTCTCATTTATTTTCTGACAATTTCCTCCCGGCCCTGCGGAAGGTTAAACAGGACCTGAAAGATTGGGGTGCCCTCAATGTCTCCTGGTTTGGTCGTTCAGCCCTCCTGAAAATGGTTATTTTACCGCGTCTTTTGTATCTCCTGCAGTGCATTCCGATAAACTTGCCTCCCTCTTTTTTTTTGCGGCATACAAATCTGCTGCCTCTGCTTTTCTCTGGAGGAACTCTCACCCACGTATCCAGTATAAGCGACTTACCCGCCAGAAAGACAAGGGTGGCATTGGCCTGCCCGACTTGTTCCTTTATTATATGGCAAGCCATCTTACGCGCATTGTGGACTGGAATGTGCATGCCACCAGGAAAAGTTGGGTGGCCCTGGAGAACTCTATCGCCCGATCCCCCCCCTTAACTCACTTCCCTGGATTGCACCGCAGCACTGGCCCCAAGAAATCAAGGAGCACCCTTTCCCCGGGCCCTCTCTTAAAGCCTTCGCCCGAGCTATAAAGGACCTGTCCTTTTCCTCGGTCCCGGGGCCTTTGACCCCCTTGAGGAATAACCCTGACTTTAAACCGGGCCTGCCATCCTCATTCCTGAAACGTGAATGGCCGCACGAGCAGATCCAAGCTCGCCATTTTTATTTCCATGGCTCCCCTCGCTCATACGAGGACTTAATGGCCGCCTCCCCATCTTCTTTCTTCCCCTTCTGGTCGTACAGACAGGTGAGACATTTTCTCTCCTCGCACTCACCCCCGACTACCTGGTCGAGACAGCTGACGCCCTTTGAGGACCTTTGCACGCAGACAACTCCACAGAGACACTTGATCGCAAGTATTTATCGCACTCTTCTACACAGGGGCCCCGATCTACCGGACCCTGCTCATTTGGCGTGGGAGTCTGAACTCTGTCTTCCCTTAGGGGAGGACGACTGGGCTTGTATCAATGAGTACACCCACAAGGGATGTGGCCATTCAGGAAAACTGCTACAAAATACAAAAACGCTGGTACAGAACCCCAGTTCTTTTACACAAATTTACACCTGGGGTCCCTGAAACGTGCTGGAGATGCGGAAAGGGTCGAGGAACGATGCTCCACATTTGGTGGGAGTGCGAATCCATTCAGCCTTTCTGGAAAGGAGTCCATGACCTTATCACAAAGGTGACTACCTACGAGCTGGAATACTCCCCGGCACAATATCTCCTGCACCATACATATATGACCAGGTCTGAATTCTTTAAATCTCTGGCCGTGCACATGGTCAATGTGGCGAGGCTCTGCATTCCAGTACATTGGTGCTCGACGCGCGCTCCGACGATTGGGGAATGGTTTAGGAGGATTACTACAATTGAAGAAATGGAGGAGCTTGTCCATATCTCACAGGAACGCATCACGAAATTCACCACTACCTGGGCCTGTTGGACCCACTTTAAAACGACTCACCTTTTTCAAGCCTATAGCGCTTGAACCACATCCAGACCGAGGTCAGGCTGGACTTTGTATTTAGCTGCGCTGACGTGTTGGAGATGGCCTTCTGGGGGGGACTGCCGACGCCGATGCGCCCCCCCTTAATCCCGTCTCCCCCCCTCCCTCTGCCTTCCCTTACCCTCCCCTCCCTCTCCCCCCCCCTTTTTTTTTCTCTTTCTCTCTCTTCATCTCCTCTTGCCTACACTTACTCACTTCTTCTTCAAATCAAATACTGGAAATAGGCTGAGACGATCCGAGGAGAGTCTCCTACGGTCAATGGTAAAGCTGGTGCCTATCTGGTACAAAATTCCGGACATTGACCCCGGCCTGATGGGTTACCCTTGGATGCTTATTTTCGATCACTGTATGCTTTTATATATATATATATATATATATATATATATATATATATATATATATATATATATATATATATATATATATATATATATATATTTTTTTTTTTATTACCATAGGCCGTGTACTCACAAGTCAAATTTTGTACCTGTACCCCGTATTTATGTAAGTTGTACTGTTCATTTATCTCTCAATAAACTTTTTATGGAATAAAAAAAAAAAAAAATAATCGCAATAAGCGTTTATCAGTTGGTTTGCGCAAAATGTGTAGCGTTTACCAAATAGGGGATAGTTTTATTGCATTTTTATTATTTATTTATTTTTACTACTAATGGCGGCGATCAGCGATTTTTTCCGTGACTGCGACATTATGGCGGACACTTCGGACAATTTTGACAAATTTTTGGGACAATTGTAATTTTTACAGCAAAAAATGCATTTAAATTGCATTGTTTATTGTGGAAATGACAGTTGCAGTGTCGGAGTTAACCACAGGGGGAGCTGATGGGGTTATGTGTTCCCTAATGTGTGTTTACAACTGTAGGGGGGTGTGGCTGTAGTTCTGAGATCATCGATTGTATCCCCCTATAACAGGGATAACACGATTACACACGGCTCTCGTACCAGGTCGCGGGAGCGAGCTGCGGGCGCTCGCACGTGACCCACGGCTGGGTAGTATTACAGGACGTACCTGTACGTGGATCTGCCCAGCCGTGCCATTCTGCCGACGTATATGTGCAGGAGGCGGTCCTTAAGTGGTTAAAGGAAGTTAAACAACTGGTCAGATAGCTAGATGTAAATAAAGAGGAAAAGTAAAACAAATGCAGCCGCCACATCTAAGAATTGGTAAGCTGCAATACAGTTGACCCCGCAAATTCGCAATTCAGAGTTTGCGGCTTCATTCGTTTGCCGATTTTTTTTTCCCCAGCCTAGCATTCACCTATAAGTGCTGGTTCACACAGGGGCGACCTGTCAGGCGACTTGTCAGCCTGACAATTCATGCTTCATGCAGTACAATAGAACCGTTCTAATAGGAGCGACTAAAACCGCTATGACTTAGAAAAAGGTTCCTGTACTACTTGGGGGCCACTTCAAAGCCGCTTGCATTGACTTCTATACAGAAGTCGTTTTGCAAGCCACACTGAAGTCGGGCTGTACGGAGTGGCTTCAGAGTGGGACGGGAGTCGGCCACTTTGAAGCCGACCCTGTGTATAGGCATTTTTGATTGGTATAGGTAATTTAAAAGACAGAGACGCCCAATGCGGTTGTTCAAAGAATTGGCATGAGTCGTCTATCCTTTGAACATCCACATTGGGTGCCTTTGCCAATCGAACTACCTAGGGCTTCAACTAACGATTTTTTTCATAATCGATTAGTTGGCCAATTATTGTTTCGATTAATCGGATAATCTTAAAAAAAAGCGTGGTGTACAATTTAGTTACAGTGCCTTGCGAAAGTATTCGGCCCCCCTTGAACTTTGCGACCTTTTGCCACATTTCAGGCTACAAACATAAAGATATAAAACTGTAATTTTTTGTGAAGAATCAACAACAAGTGGGAAACAATCATGAAGTGAAACGAAATTTATTGGATATTTCAAACTTTTTTAACAAATAAAAAACTGAGAAATCAGGCATGCAAAATTATTCAGCCCCTTTACTTTCGTGCAGCAAACTCTCTCCAGAAGTTCAGTGAGGATCTCTGAATGATCCAATGTTGACCTAAATGACTAATGATGATAAATAGAATCCACCTGTGTGTAATCAAGTCTCCGTATAAATGCACCTGCACTGTGATAGTCTCAGAGGTCCGTTTAAAGGGCAGAGAGCATCATGAAGAACAAGGAACACACCAGGCAGGTCCGAGATACTGTTGTGGAGAAGTTTAAAGCCAGATTTGGATACAAAAAGATTTCCCAAGCTTTAAACATCCCAAGGAGCACTGTGCACGCGATAATATTGAAATGGAAGAAGTATCAGACCACTGCAAATCTACGAAGACCTGGCCGTCCCTCTAAACTTTCAGCCCATACAAGGAGAAGACTGATCAGAGATGCAGCCAAGAGGCCCATGATCACTCTGGATGAACTGCAGAGATCTACAGCTGAGGTGGGAGACTCTGTCCATAGGACAACAATCAGTCGTATACTGCACAAATCTGGCCTTTATGGAAGAGTGGCAAGAAGAAAGCCATTTCTTAAAGATATCCATAAAAAGTGTCGTTTAAAGTTTGCCACAAGCCACCTGGGAGACACACCAAACATGTGGAAGAAGGTGCTCTGGTCAGATGAAACCAAAATTTAGATTTTTTGGCAATAATGCAAAACGTTATGTGAAACGTGGTAGTGGCAACATCATGGTTTGGGCCTGCTTTTCTTCAGCAGGGACAGCGAAGATGGTTACAATTGATGGGAAGATGGATGGAGCCAAATACAGGACCATTCTGGAAGAAAACCTGATGGAGTCTGCAAAAGACCTGAGACTGGGATGGAGATTTGTCTTCCAACAAGACAATGATCCAAAATATAAAGCAAAATCTACAATGGAATGGTTCACAAATAAACATATCCAGGTGTTAGAATGGCCAAGTCAAAGTCCAGACCTGAATCCAATCGAGAATCTGTGGAAAGAACTGAAAACTGCTGTTCACAAACGCTCTCCATCCAACCTCACTGAGCTCGATCTGTTTTGCAAGGAGGAATGGGCAAAAATTTCAGTCTCTCGATGTGCAAAACTGATAGAGACATACCCCAAGCGACTTACAGCTGTAATCGCAGCAAAAGGTGGCGCTACAAAGTATTAAATTAAGGGGGCTGAATAATTTTGCATGCCCAATTTTTCAGTTTTTTATTTGTTAAAAAAAGTTTGAAATATCCAATAAATTTCATTCCACTTCATGATTGTGTCCCACTTGTTGTTGATTCATCACAAAAAATTACAGTTTTATATCTTTGTTTGAAGCCTGAAATGTGGCAAAAGGTCGCAAAGTTCAAGGGGCCTGAATACTTTCGCAAGGCACTGTACCTGCTCTATGTAATGGTTTTGCACAGAACAGCCCAGATCCTCTACTTCTGGTGTCCCTTACTGATGCTTCTGGCTCCTTCTGTCTTTAGAGTGCCTCAATAGCAAGCTGCAAAGTATAGTATAGAGCGCCCGCTATAGCAAGGCAAAAAAACTTCTGCCTTTAGAACCACTCACTATCTGCCCAGGACTACATGTCCCATGAGGCATTGCTCCTCACACTTTCACATTCACAAATTCTTAGGCACTTAGTGACATATGTGGATGGTGTACTGAGCTGTATGTGTGCTGCACTGTATTTCCTGATATGTAAACAAATAATGCATACTATATGCAGGCTAACTAACCAACTGGCCAATTAATTGATTGTGAAAATAGTTGACAACTATTACATAATCGATTAGTTGTCGAATAATCGTTTTGGCCCTAGAACTACCTGATGGCTTTTTTTCCGCTGACTCTTTCACCCCCAAAGTGCACCCAGGATGGGAATGATGCTGTGTGGAGACAGGTTTTGTCCAACCTGGCACTAGGAAAGCTTCATGTTCCCCCTTCGCTGGGTGACCACATCCTCAACAATTGTAAGACCATTTTGACCTGTTTCACTTTTATTATGGAAGCACTGCATTCTTGTTTTTGCATTAACCTACTACAATATAAAGGCTCTCGCGCCTCCCCTAATTTTCATTTTTGGTGGAAAATCTAATGCCGCATACACCTGGTCAGAATTTCCAATGGAAAAAGTCAGACGTAATTTTTTCATTGGATATTCCGACTGTGTGTATGCCCCATCGGGAATTCTGACGGACTTAGAAAGAGAACATGTTCATCGTAAATTCCGTTAGTCTGTATGGAATTCAGACGGAGAAAAAAACATGCATGCTCGGCTCGTCGTAGTGTTGTACGTCACTGTGTTTTTGACGGTCGGAATTTGGTGTGTCCATGTGTATGCAAGACAGCTTGAGCGGAATTCCGTCAGAAAAAGTGGTCGGAGTTTACGCGGCATTAGCTTTACCAGAAACCCCCCATCCAGCTCCTCGGGATCTTTCAGTCCACAATCTACCACCACACCCCAGACCTCTTTTTCTGTAGCTTCCCTGCCTTACAAAGCAGTAAAGGCTTATAACAGCCCAGTGAGAGTCTGGTATTTAGAAGTGTAAACAAAGTTTAAAAATGGCAGTAATGCACGTGAACATACTGGTGACACGCCTAATAACCTTCAGCAATCTCCTGAGAATGGTTCCATATTTTCCCTATATGATCTATGCAAGGAAAGCTATTTCTTTGGAAGTAGGTGATAGCAAGCCCACAGGAAATAATCATATACAGTAGTAATATAACTCTTGATCTTCTACAGATTACTGTCAGAATAAGAATCATGCATACTACAGATTTCACCAGTAGAAGGTGACACATAGAACAGGCAATGATCCTCCTGTAGACAGGAATTTAGGAATCTTATGTTAGTGATTAAACTTTTTTTTATCTACAGACGTGTGGACTAACACAGTCAACATATTATAGGACAGTTACAAGTGTCTTCTTCAATTACAATGTTGTTAAATATGTGCTAAAATATGCAGCATTGACAGGATTTATTTTTAGATTCAGAGTAGTAGAAATCTGATCAGGGATGAGATCTGTAACAGAGATGCAAATCACACATGTACAGCCTGCAGCCTCTTGGCAAACCATCTTCTGGTTTCCAAGTGATCTCATTGTTACTGTATGCATTTCCTAGAAAATACCCCATGGACGTAGATACTCTTTTGCCGCGTACACACGGTTGGAATTTCCGACAACAAATGTTCGATGGGAGCTTTTTGACAAAAATTCCGACCGTGTGTAGGCTCCATCGGACATTTGCTGTCGGAATTGCCGACAACAAACATTTGAGAGCTGGTTGTCAAATTTTCAGACAACAAAATCCGTTCTCGTAAGTTCAAAAAAATTCCACACCTGCTCTGAATCGAGTTTGAGACGGAAGCGCTCGGTAAAACTAGTGCTTGTAAAACTAGCGTTTGCAATGGAGATAGCGCATTCATCACGCTGTAACGGACTGAAAAGCACAAGGCTGAAAAGCGTGAATCGTCTCTCACCAAACTTCTACTACCACAACTGGTATTGAACTTCCCTTTAAAGCGGAGTTCCACCCAAAATTGGAACATCCGCTTATCCCACTCCTAACCCCCTTACATGCCACATTTGGCATGTAATTTTTTTTTGGGGGGGGGGAGTGGGGGCTTCAGGAGGAGTGGGACTTCCTGTCCCACTTCCTCCTTCCGCCGAGGGGCTGGTTAGGCGATTAAACTTAATCGCCTACAGCAGCCCCTCCCTGTAGGCGTTCGCCTAGGACACTGACAGGTCCAATTGGACGGAGCAGCGCCGGGCCGCACGCGCATGTGCAGTGCCGCTCGCGCATGTGCAGTGGGTGCTCGGCCGTGAAGCCGAAAGCTGTCACGGCTGGGTGCCCACAGTATCAATGAGGATCCTGGCCGGGGAGGGGGGAGAGGAGCGGAGCCCCGGCCGGCGCGTCGCTGGAAAGCTGGAGCAGGTAAGTGTCTGTTTATTAAAAGCCAGCAGCTACACTTTTTGTAGCTGCTGACTTTTAATAAACATACATTTTGGCAGGAACACCCCTTTAATAGTGCCGTCGTACGTCTTGTTCGTCACCGCGTTCTTGGCGTCCAGAATTTCCGACAACATTTGTGCGACCGTGTGTATGCAAGACAAGTTTAAGCCAACATCCGGTTTTGTTGTGGGAATATTTGTGTACGCGGCATTTGTCTTATAATAAAATTTCCCTGAATGAATTGCACTTAGCAAAATGTCCCCTAGATGGCAATGTTGACTTGAGAAAAATTTACAAACAGTTTGCGCAGTGCTTTACATCAGGGAAGACAGTACAGTCACAATACAAATCAATACAGGAGGGATCAGAGGGTCCTGCTCGTAAGAGCTTACAATCTAGAATCTTAGGTCTTCTCAAACTTTTTACCCCATGGGAACCCTTGAAATAATTTTCAGCTCTTGGGATCTTTACAAAAAACAATTTATTGGGGGGAAAAATGACTCTTCTGTTTGTGGTCACTGAGACAGCTGTGGTCAGAATGCAACTTATACAGACAGTTCAAAAGATTATTGCTGCCATGTCTGTGCAAAGTGGTATTGTCCCCAGATTATGCGATCACCATCAAATGGGAGGTCAACTAGCCACAGCTCAAGGAACCCCTAGCAAGCGCTGGAGGAATCCTACGGTTCAATGCAAACTTTGTTGAAAAATTTGTTGAAAATTTCTCACTTGCATAAAAGAGAGGATTTAGAGGAAAGTTGGAACTGTGTGTGAGCATTTTAAGGTTTTATAACAGTATGGGTACATTTTAAACATTTTATTCTGACAGAATATCTGCAAACGGTACATTCCTAAAATGTTTTTATAGTACTACTAGGACCCCCTTATCACAGTCCCTATCAGATTCCCTCCTTACATCAGGGTGTCCATCAGAGTTCCTCCTTACATCAGGGTTTCTATCAGAGGACCCCCTTATATCACAGTCCCCATCAGAGTCCCTCCTTACATCAGGGTCCCCATCAGAGAACCCCCCTTACATCAGAGTTCCTATCAGAGGACTCCCTTATATCAGTCCCCATCAGAGTCCCTCCTTACATCAGGATTCCTATCAGACGACCTCCTAATATCACAGTCCCCATCAGCAGGGCCGATCCAAGGCGCCTGCAGAGGTGGGGGCGACGAACATCTAACAGACTCTTTAACAGAAGCCCTCTCTGTGTCCATCAGAGGCCCCCCTCCAGGTCCCGATAAAGTACTCTGCTTCTCTTCCTGTATTTTGTTTATTATTTAGAGATCATGTAAGGATCCCAGATTAATGAAGACTTCATGGAGGAGCATATCTGTGGTTGAGTCATTGCCATAGAAACATTTGTAAAGGGGAGGAGTTAGTAAAATTACGACGCCCATGTGGGGGCCCAAAAAAAAATTCTGCACCTAGAGTCCCTCCTTACATCAGGGTTCCCATTAGAGAACCCCCTTATATCACAGTGCCCTTCAGAATCCCTCCTTACATCAGGGTACCGATCAGAAAACCCCCTTATATCACAGTCCCATCAGATTCCCTCCTTACATCAGGGTTCCCATCAGAGGACCGCCTTATATCACAGTCCCCATCAGAGTCCCTCCTTACATCAGGGTACCGATCAGAAAACCCCCTTATATCACAGTCCCCATCAGAGTCCCTCCTTACATCAGGGTTCCCATTAGAGGATCCCCTTATATCACAGTCCCCATCAGATTCCCTCCTTACATCAGGGTACCCATCAGAGTCCCTCCTTACTTTAGGGTTTCCATTAGAGCACCCCCTTATATCATAATCACCATCATTCCCCCCCCCCCCACCGCAGGTGTCCCCATCAGAGTCCCCTGCACAGCAGGTATCCTCATCAGAGACCCTCCACCTCCCACAGCAGGTGTCCCCATTATAGTCTCCTCTACAGCAGGTATCCCCATCAGTCTCCTAGGTTTCCCCCACAGAAGCTGTCCCCATTAGAGCCCCCTCCACAGCAGGTGTGTACCTGTCCAATAGGTCCCTGTAGCTTGGGCGCTGAGAGCAGAAGCAAGTCAGGGGCGGGGCATTTGTGACATCTTTGATTGCTAGGAGCTAACAACCAATGACAGCAGCTCAACATTTAGTGAAGGCGGCACCAGATGAAATTTATAGTGATAGGAAGACAGTACTCGGAGGGCATTTCTGGGAGTGCAAGGATTGATTGGTAGCAGCTCCAGGCATCCAGAATCCTCTCATCAGCTGTCTATATCAGGGCTCGGCAAAAAGTTTAAAAGGCTAAAAATAAAACCTACATGACTGATGAAGGAAAAAAAAAAACGTTTAAAAAATATAAAAATTAAGGAACACTATCATCATTTAAACGTTACAAACAGAATATGTAAAAAGGAAATCAAGGATGCACAAATTCAAACCGAACGACAGATAATAGGACAACCCCCCCCAAAATTCTATTATAATAATATAATAAGGTTAGGTCTGAACATGTAAGCCCTTTACAAGATAATCTAGAGTTGGTGAGTGGAGTCAAAGAGAAGGCAAATTTATTAAAGCGGATGGCCCCTTAAAAATAAATATTAAAAGCCAGCAGCTACAAATAATGCAGCTGCTGACTTTTTTAATATTAGGACACTTACCTGTCCTGGAGTCCAGCGGCGTCCGCAGCAGAGGACGAGCGATCGCTCGTCCCTCTACTGCTCCCCCCTCCATCCACGGTGAGGGAACCAGGAAGTGAAGCGCTCCGGCTTCACTGCCCGGTTCCCTACGGCGCATGCGTGAGTCGCGCTGCGCCTGCCGATTGGCTCCCGCTGTGTGCTGGGAGCCGAGTGTTCCCAGCACACAACGGGAAAAACCTGTCTTTTGCCCGAGACTGTGGGCCGGAAGTGGGTGCAAATACCTGTCTTTAGACAGGTGTCTGCACCCCCTTCCCCCTGAAAGGTGTCAAATGTGACACCGGAAGGGGGGAGGGTTCCGATCAGCGGAACTTCACTTTAGGGTGGAGATCCGCTTTAAATACCTTCTTCAGCTTTGTGTATACAAAGGAGCATGGGGAGCTCATGTCCATAATGGGAATGGAATTGACACAATGGCTCAAAATGAATATGGTACTATGGACCTTGCTTTGTGCACTGGTGTACAGTCATGTTGGAACAGGAAGAAGCTATCCCCAAACTGTTCCCACAAAGTTGGGAGCATGAAATTGTCCAAAATGTCTTGGTATGTTGACACATAGTTACATAGTTACATAGTTACATAGTTAGTCAGGTTGAAAAAAGACACAAGTCCATCCAGTTCAACCATAAAAAAAAATAAAAATAAAACAAAGTAAAACACAGTACATCCTCCCATACACCCAACTCCATACCCACAGTTGATCCAGAGGAAGGCAAAAAACCCCAGCAGAGCGATGATCCAATTTGCTACCGGAGGGGAAAAAATTCCTTCCTGATCCCCCGAAAGGCAATCGGATTTACCCCGGATCAACTTTACCTACAAAACTTAGTACTCAGTTATATTATGTGCATTTAGGAAAGAATCCAGGCCTCTCTTAAAGCAATCTACTGAGCTGGCCAGAACCACCTCTGGAGGGAGTCTGTTCCACATTTTCACAGCTCTTACTGTGAAGAAACCTTTCCGTATTTGGAGGTGAAATCTCTTTTCCTCCAGACGTAAAGAGTGCCCCCTTGTCCTCAGTGTTGACCTTAAAGTGAATAACTCAACACCAAGTTCACTATATGGACCTCTTATGTATTTGTACATGTTGATCATATCCCCCCTTATTCTCCTCTTCTCAAGAGTGAATAAATTCAGTTCCTCTAATCTTTCCTCATAGCTGAGCTCCTCCATGCCTCTTATCAGTTTGGTTGCCCTTCTCTGCACTTTCTCCAGTTCTCCGATATCCTTTTTGAGAACTGGTGCCCAAAACTGGACTGCATATTCCAGGTGAGGTCTTACTAATGATTTGTACAGGGGCAAAATGATATCTCTATCTCTGGAGTCCATACCTCTCTTAATACAAGAAAGGACTTTGCTCGCTTTGGAAACTGCAGCTTGGCATTGCATGCCATTATTGAGCTTATGATCAACTAAAACACCCAGATCCTTCTCCACTACAGATCCCCCCAGTTGTACTCCCCCTAGCATGTATGATGCATGCATATTCTTAGCCCCCAAGTGCATAACTTTACATTTATCAACATTAAACCTCATCTGCCACTTAGTCGCCCAATTAGACAGAGCATTGAGGTCGGCTTGTAAATTGGAGACATCCTGCAAGGACATTATTCCACTGCATAGCTTGGTGTCATCTGCAAAAACAGAAATGTTACTTTTGATCTCAGACCCAATATCATTTATAAATATATTGAAAAGTAAGGGACCCAACACTGAACCTTGGGGTACACCGCTGATAACCTTGGACCATTCAGAGTAAGAATCATTAACCACAACTCTCTGAATTCTGTCTTTCAGCCAGTTTTCTATCCATTTACAAACTGATATATCTAATCCTGTAGACCTTACCTTACACATGAGCCGTGTGTGGGGAACTGTATCGAACGCTTTTGCAAAATCCAAGTATACCACGTCCACTGCCACGCCTCTGTCCAGGGTTTTACTTACCTCTTCATAAAAGGAAATCAGGTTTGTCTGACAACTTCTGTCCTTCATGAATCCATGCTGTCTGCTGCTTAAATAGTTTGTTTCCAGCAAGAACTCATCCATGTGGTCTTTTATTAAACGTTCCAGTATCTTTCCAACTATAGAAGTTAAACTAACAGGTCTATAGTTACTAGGTAAAGACTTTGTTCCCTTTTTAAATATGGGCACCACATTGGCTTTATGCCAATCCAGTGGTACTATTCCTGTCATTAATGAGTCCCTAAATATTAGATACAGTGGCTTTGAAATTTCAGAGCTCAATTCTTTTAGGATCCGTGGGTGGATGCCATCTGGTCCAGGTGCTTTATCCACCTTTATTCTGTCTAAATATTTCTGGACCATATCACTTTTGAGCCATTGTGGATTTGGGGCTGTGTCACTCCCACCCCCTATATCGACATGAGCTCCCCCATTCTCCATTGTATACACAGAGCTGAAGAAAGCATTTAATAAATTTGCCTTCTCTATGTCCTCAGTCACCCACTCTAGATTATTTTGTAAAGGGCCTACATGCTCAGACTTGACCTTTTTACTATTAATATATTTAAAGAATTTTTTGGGGTTTGTCCTACTATCTTTTGCAATCTGTCGTTCATTTTGAATTTTTGCATCCTTGATTTCCTTTTTACATATTCTATTATATTCTTTGTAACATTTAAACGACACTAGTGTTCCTTCATTTTTATATTTTTTAAAAGCTATTTTCTTATTGTTTATAGCTTTTTTAACTTTAACCGTGAGCCACATAGGTTTTATCTGTAGCCTTTTAAACTTATTGCCCATGGGAATATACTTTGCAGTGAGGTTCCAAAGAGTCTTTTTGAAGAATTCCCATTTCTGTTCTGTGTTCATCGGTGCCAATATTCCCTCCCAGTCCAAGCCCTGGAGAGCAGTCCTCATGCTTTGAAAATTTGCTCTCCTGAAATTAAGTGTTTTTATCTTCCCTGTATGTATTTCTTGCTTATAGTTTACATTAAACGAAATCATGTTATGATCACTGCTACCCAGGTGTTCCTTTATCTGAATATTAGTAATGAGCTCTGCATGGTTTGAGATTACCAGGTCCAACAGAGCATCATTCCTAGTTGGGGCCTCAATAAACTGGGGCCTCAATAAACTGGACACCTTAAGAGTTCCCTTCACTGGAACTAAGGGTCAAAGCCCAAGCCCTGAAAAACAACTCCACACCATAATTCCCCCTCCACCAAATGATTTGGACCTGTGCACAAAGCAAGATCCATAAAGACATGGGTGAGCGAGTTTGGGGTGGGGGAACTTGACTGGCATGTACAGAGCCCTGATCTCAACCCTATAGAACACCTTTGGTATGAATTTAGAGCAGAGACTGCAAGCCAGGCCTTCTCGCCCAACATCAGTGCCTGACCTCACAAATGCACTTCTGGAAGAATAGTCAAACATTCCCATAGACAAACTCCTTAACCACTAAGACAACCACTCCCCATCCTTCCACAGTTCAGCGCTCCAATGAGCGTGGAGGAGCAGAGCAGCGGAGATGAGAGAGAAAAAAGCCCTGGATAAATAAATGTGGTCTTAGAGCCGGTTCACACTGGGGCGACCTGGGATCCGACTTGAAGTCTCCCAAAGTCGTCCCAAGTCGTGTGGTTGAGAAAATCAATGGAAGTGAATGAGAGCTGTCTTAATACACACTACTGAAGTCGCTCCGACTTCAGAAAAGGTTCCTGCACTGTGGCAGGCGCAGCACTATGAAGTGCCTCATGCGCTGTGGCATTAGAAGAATTGTGATATCTCAGTCCAACAAGACTGTCTATTGCTCTGAAAATTCCTCTAGCGCCGTTCTATGGAAGCAGTAGGTTTAAAGAGCACACCAAATGCTTAAAATAACTTCTTTATTAACTTTTTTTTCATATAAGATACTGCTGCTTTGCAGCAGACAGTCCATGTACAAAAACACGTGATGAATAAGTATAACAGAAAATGGTGGTTCAAATATTCAATCTTGTTATTTAACATAAGATGGAAGATATAGTTCTTTCTTCAGTATTTATACTCTCTCTCTCTCTCTCTCTCTCTCTCTCTCTCTCTCTCTCTCTCTCTCTCTCTCTCTTTCTCTCTCTCTTTCTCTCTCTCTCTCTCTCTCAGTTATTAAAGCATTCTCTGATTTCTCTGAAAGGTATAACTGTGGTTTGCAACTTGGTTTGCAGGGTTGCTTTTGTAGGGTTAGCTTAGTTGGGTTTGGTTTGTTTGAAGGTATGATATGGTTCGGTTTGAAGGTATGATGAGTGGTGAAACTACAAGTGAAGACACAGCTAGATCCGTATTCAGTTCTAATCACACTATTTACAATAAGAACACATATATAACTGTGTACCATACCTAATTTGCCCTGTTGCTTCCATAAAACTTCTCTGTATGTCTGCTCTGCTCTGCTGTCTGCATGTGGCTTTCTGTCTCTGTGGAAAATAATTTGCAGACCATGTACTGGAAACTTCCTGACAGCAAAGAATGCAAAGCTGGCTGTGATTGGTCAAAACTCTGCTCAATGTGTGATTGGCTGTGATTGGGCCAAGGCTTATGATGAGTCACAAAAGCTTAACTCTATGCTTTCTGGCATGAATTTTACTGTGAATTGCCCACCTACTGCTGCCATACAAACAAATGACTTTTAACTGCTTGCCGACCAGCCGCCGCAGTTATACGGCGGCAGGTCGGCTCTCCTGGGCGAGAGCCCGTAGCTCTACGTCGGCACTTCAATGGCCTCTAGGAGGGCGCGTGCTCGCCGACGGGCGCGCGCGCCCCCGAGTCCTGTGCGCGTGCCCGGCGGGCACGATCGCCGCCGGGCACATGCGATCGCTCGTTAGAGTGGGGACCGGGAACTATGTGTGTAAACACATAGCTCTCGTTCCTGTCAGCGGGGGAAACGCTGATCTTCTGTTCATACAATGTATGAACGGAAGATCAGTGATTTCCCCTAGTGAGTCCACCCCCCATACAGTTAGAACACACCCAGGAACACACTTAACCCCTTCCCCGTCCCCTAGTGTTAACCCCTTCACTGCCAATGGCATTTTTATAGTAATCCAATGCATTTTTATAGCATTGATCGCTAAAAAAATGCCAATGGTCCCAAAAATGTGTCAAAAGTGTCCTAAGTGTCCGCCATAAGGTCGCAGTACTGAAAAAAAACGCTGATCGCCGCCATTTCTAGTAGGGGTGCAACGGATCAAAAAACTCACGGTTCGGATCGTTCCTCAGATCGGCAGTCACGGATCGGATCATTTTTCGGATCAGCAACAACAAAAAAAGACAGTGACCCCCCCCCTCCAAGTAGTACAGGCACACAGTGACCCCCCCCCCCAAGTAGTACAGGCACACAGTGACCCCCCCCCCAAGTAGTACAGGCACACAGTGACCCCCCCCCCCAAGTAGTACAGGCACACAGTGACCCCCCCAAGTAGTACAGGCACACAGTGACCCCCCCCCCCAAGTAGTACAGGCACACAGTGACCCCCCCCAAGTAGTACAGGCACACAATGACCCCCCCCCAAGTAGTACAGGCACACAGTGATCCCCCCCAAGTAGCACAGGCACACAGTGACCCCCCCAAGTAGTACAGGCACACAGTGACCCCCCCCCACTAGTACAGGCACACAGTGACCCCCCCCAAGTAGTACAGGCACACAGTGACCCCCCCCCCAAGTAGTACAGGCACACAGTGACCTCCCCCCCAAGTAGTACAGGCACACAGTGACCCTTCCCACCATAGTGCAGGCACACAGTGACCCCCTTCCCACCATAGTACAGGCACACAGTGACCCACTTCCCACCATAGTACAGGCACACAGTGACCCCCTTCCCACCATAGTACAGGCAAACAGTGACCTCCTCCCCCCCCCCTCCGTAGTACAGGCAAACAGTGAGCCCCCCCCCCCCCGTGCAGATCAGATAGCTGCGTGTGTGTCCTCTGAGCGCGGTCTCCTCCTTCTCTGTGGGTGTAAACAGAGAGGAGGGGCCGCCGCCGGGTGTACCAAGATGGCCGCTGCTCCGGAGCTAGGCCGAAGCCGCGGCCTTTCCTAATTCTATGCCCGCGGCGGTAGTCCGCGGATCGCATAGCGATCCGATCCGAAGGGGGTGACCCGTTCGGATCACGGATCAACCGTGATCCGTTGCACCCCTAATTACTAGTAAAAAAATAATAAAAATGCCATAAAACTACCCCCTATTTTGTAAACGCTATAACTTTTGCGCAAACCAATCAATAAACGCTAATTGCGATTTTTTTTTTTTTTTTTTATTTTTTTACGAAAAATATGTAGAATACGTATCGACCTTAACTGAGGGAAAAAAAATGTTTTTTATATATTTTTGGGGGATATTTATTACAGAAAAAAGTAAAAAATATTGAATTTTTTTCAAAATAGTCACTATATTTTTGTTTATAGCGCAAAAAATAAAAACCGCAGAGATGATCAAATACCACCAAAAGAAAGCTCTATTTGTGGGGAAAAAAAGGACGCCAATTTTGTTTAGGAGCCACGTCACACGACTGCGCAATTGTCAGTTAAAGCGACACAGTGCCGAATCGCAAAAAGTGCTCTGGTCATTGGGCAGCAATATGGTCCGGGGGTTAAGTGGTTAAAAGCATATTTTTTCTTTTGCTTCTGTGAACACAACATACAACTATTATACAACATCCAAACATACAATCACAGTGAATAACTCTGCCTTTGTCTCTCACATGTAAACATGTGCACTACATTAGGTTCTTAGCAGGTTTAGCTGTATATACATGTAGGTTATATTAGCTACCTAGGACAGTTTCTAGCTGGCCAGCTACATGTACTACTTCATTTAGACTTGTAGGCGATTTGTACCCATTGATTTCAATGGAAGTCGTCTCAGAAGTCTGATCACTGTCTTAACTGAAGCAACTTTCCAGGAAGATAACATACATTTCTCAGAAAAACCCCTCCCTCCCACAGAGCTAATTGTTGTTTGATGTCCTGGAGACGACTTCAAGTAGTGTTGTAAATCGCCCCAGATCGCCCTGTGGTTCATGCTGAAGTCGTGTTGGAGTTGCCTCTGAAAGTCGCAATGGAAGTCGTGTCGCCCTAGTGTGAATCGACTCTTACAGATACAACCGGCCCTTTGAGGACAACCATAATGCTGATGCGGCGCGCAATTAAATTTAGTTTGACCCTTTTCACACTGAGTCGGTTTTCGTTTTAGCGCGCAATTAAATTTAGTTTGACCCTTTTCACACTGAGGCGGTTTTCGTTTTAGCGCTGTAAATGGCCTCTAACTAACACCTGAAATCCACCTCCCATTAATTTCAGTGTGACTTTTCACACTGGGGTGATACGCTTGCGGGATGTTAGGAAAAGTCCTGCAAGCAGCATTGTTGTGGGGGTTTGGGAGCGCTGTATACAGTGTTTCCAAATGCCCTGCCCACTGAAATGAAACGCCTGCAAAACACTTTGAAAGTGCCGCAACCCCCTTTTTTAGGGTTAAAGTGCCTCACTAGCGGGCCCGAAAAGCAGTAAACAGTGGTTAGGCACAAAAATTGTTGTCTCTGGACAGCCGCACACTGAACAAATTGTAGCCTTTATTGAAAGAAGGACAGCACTACAAGTGACAGCAAAGTAAAATAAAATAAAACCCAACTTCTGACGCATTTCGCACTAACACTAGTGCTTATTCATAGCTATGCTGCGCAAATACTGCATGAAATAAAAAATTGCAACGGTCTCCATTTTATTCTAAAAAAATTACGATTTGAACTTGTAAACACATCAGCAAGAGGTTTAAATAAGGAAAAAAGGACCCAAAAGGGAATGATAGACTTTACTGGTACAAGGAAGACATATAATTGTTTAACCACTTGCCTACTGTGCACCTACACCCCCTTCCTGCCCAGACAAAATGTAAGCTTCCGGCACTGCGTCGCTTTAACTGACAATTGCGCGGTCGTGCGACGTGGCTCCCAAACAAAATTGGCGTCCTTTTTTTTCCCACAAATAGAGCTTTCTTTTGGTGGTGTTTGATCACCTCTGCGGTTTTTATTTTTTGCGCTATAAACAAAAATAGAGCGTCAATTTTGAAAAAAATTCAATATTTTTTACTTTTTGCTATAATAACCCAAAAAATATATAAAAAAATTTTTTTTTCCTCAGTTTAGGTTGATACGTATTCTTCTACATATTTTTGGTAAACAAAAAAATGCAATAAGCGTTTATCGATTGGTTTGTGCAAAATTTATAGTGTTTACAAAATAGGGGATAGTTTATGGCATTTTTTTTTTTTTTTACTATTAATGGCGGCGATCTGCGATTTTTTTATTGGGACTGCAACGTTATGGCGGACACTTCGGACACTTTTCTGAAATTTTTGGGACCATTTACATTTATACAGTGAACAATGCTATAAATATGCATCGATTACTGTATAAATGTGACTGGCAGTGAAGGGGTTAACCACTAGGGGGCGGGGAAGGGGTTAAATGTGTGTCCTATGAGTGTTCTAACTGTAGGGGGAGGGGGGGTGACTGGGAGAGGTGACCGATTGTGTCCCTATGTACAAGGGACACAGCAACGGTCTCCTCTCTCCCTGACAGGACGTGGAGCTCCACGTCCCCGCTCAGTTACTGGGCAATCGCGTGTGCCCGGCAGCGATCGTTCCCGCCAGGCACTCGCACCGGCTTTAAAAGGACATCACATCATATGAGGACAATGGAGAAACATGGGCAGAGATCCACTAACCCTGATCACCGGAGGAGAAGGGGTATGACGGGTATGGAGCCAGGGGCAGATTCGGGGGGGGGGGGGGGGCAATTGCCACCCGAGAAATTCGTTCTAGTTGCGGAATATGCAGGCGTTGGAGTCTGAGCGGGCGGCGAGCGAGAGTCAGAGAGTGGGCGGTCAGCTGGTCGGCTCTGTCGGTGTGCATGCGGTTGGCTAATCAACAAGCCGGCGGCTGGGGGAGAAGAGAGATGACATCATCTCTCACCGCCCTGCGCCCGCCTTGCATCCCTGCAGTAACTTCCGCCCTCACTGTGCAGGCAGGAGAGATTACATCATCTCTCTGCTGCCTGACTCTGACAAGCAAAACATCACCTTAGCAAGTGACAATCCGCAAGGTGTGGAGAGTGACAATCTGCATCTGGTGGCAGGCAAGTGACATTCCGCAACTTGTGGCAAGTGAAAATCCACAACATGTGGCAGGTGATGTGGCAAGTGACAATCCACAACGTGTGGTAGGTGATGTGGCAAGTGACAATCCACAACGTGTGGCAGGTGATGTGGCAAGTGACAATCCACAACTTGTGGCAGGTGACATGGCAAGTGACAATTCACAACTTGTGGCAAGTGACAATCTGGTTGCAGGCAAGTGACATTCCGCAACTTGTGGCAGGTGGCGTGGCAAGTGACAATCTGGTTGCAGGCAAGTGACATTACACAATTTGTGGCAGGTGGCGTGGCAAGTGACAATCTGGTTGCAGGCAAGTGACATTCCGCAACTTGTGGCAGGTGGCATGGCAAGTGACATTCCGCAACTTGTGGCATGGCAAGTGACAATCTGCAAAATGTGGCAAGTGATAATCTGCAACTTGTGGCAGGTGACGTGGCAAGTGACAATCTGGTTGCAGGCAAGTGACATTCTGCAACTTGTGGCAGGTGGCGTGGCAAGTGACAATCTGGTTGCAGGCAAGTGACATTCCGCAACTTGTGGCAGGTGGAGTGGCAAGTGACAATCTGCAACATGAGGCAAGTGACATTCCGCAACTTGTGGCAGGTGGCGTGGCAAGTGACAATCTGGTTGCAGGCAAGTGACAATCCGCAACTTGTGGCAGGTGGCATGGCAAGTGACAATCCGCAACTTGTGGCAGGTGGCATGGCAAGTGACATTCCGCAACTTGTGGCAGGTGATGTGGCAAGTGACAATCTGGTTGCAGGCAAGTGACAATCCGCAACTTGTGGCAGGTGACATGGCAAGTGACAATCTGGTTGCAGGCAAGTGACAATCCGCAACTTGTGGCAGGTGGCATGGCAAGTGACAATCCGCAACTTGTGGCAGGTGGCATGGCAAGTGACAATCCGCAACTTGTGGCAGGTGGCATGGCAAGTGACAATCCGCAACTTGTGGCAGGTGGCATGGCAAGTGACAATCCGCAACTTGTGGCAGGTGACATGGCAAGTGACAATCTGGTTGCAGGCAAGTGACAATCCGCAACTTGTGGCAGGTGGCATGGCAAGTGACAATCCGCAACTTGTGGCAGGTGGCATGGCAAGTGACATTCCGCAACTTGTGGCAGGTGATGTGGCAAGTGACAATCTGGTTGCAGGCAAGTGACAATCCGCAACTTGTGGCAGGTGACATGGCAAGTGACAATCTGGTTGCAGGCAAGTGACAATCCGCAACTTGTGGCAGGTGGCATGGCAAGTGACAATCCGCAACTTGTGGCAGGTGGCATGGCAAGTGACAATCCGCAACTTGTGGCAGGTGGCATGGCAAGTGACAATCCGCAACTTGTGGCAGGTGACATGGCAAGTGACAATCTGGTTGCAGGCAAGTGACAATCCGCAACTTGTGGCAGGTGGCGTGGCAAGTGACAATCTGGGAAAGGGAGTTACCATTCCAGGTGGGTCTGCTTGGTGATTAGCCTCCTCCTCCTCATAAACCATGGGTGCGGACAATGCGTATAGCAAAAAATAAAGATATGTCTTGGACAGCTGCACTCCGAAAAAATCTCTTTATTGCCTTTATTGGTAAAACAGGATAAAAACACTACAAGCCGCAGCAAAAATAGGACCCACACTGACGCGTTTCACACTAATACTTTAGTGCTTAGTCGCAGCTATGGTGTTTTTTTTTTATGCTAGTCTCACATGAAAATCTTGGAAGAGTTTACTAAAGTTACAAAAATTCTTGTACAACAGAATAAAAATTTGGAAGTGATGCCATGTATTGTATTTTCAAATGACAACTGTACCGATTAAACAAAAATCATACAATCTGGTATCTCACAATGAAAATTAATTTGAACCATTCGTGGTTTACTGGGACTATGCCCGCTGAAAGTGACCGTATAATTCCAGGGAGGCATCATGCCCCCCACATGTGTTCACTCCCAGTGTTTTATCGAGAAGTGCCTGGGATGTACTGCGCATGCGCTGTACGGAACAGCACAACAGCTGATTTGCCGATCAGCTGGGCTGACATAACCATGGCGTATGCGCACATCGTAGGGGGTATCTCTCGATGGGAGATACCATTTCACAGGCACAATTTAAACCTGTACAAACAGCGGGGGGAGACCGTACTTCTCAGATTTTGCATCGCTGCTGCTGGAGGGCGACTAGTTGAAGGGCTGGTTTTGTCTGTGTTGCAACCTGCCCTTTCACACAGACAAAACCGGACCATCAGCACACTGTAAATCTGCCCCGCAACAGCGAGGCACAATCTGAGAACTGCGGTCTACCCCCACCCCCCCTCCGCTGTTTGTATAGGTTTCAATTGTACCTGTGAAATGGTATCTGCCATCGAGAGATACCTCCTAAGATGTGTGCATGCGCCATGGTTACATCAGCCCAGCTGATCGGCAAATCAGCTGTTGGGCTATGACGTATGGCACATGCGCCATTCGTCCCGTCACTATTTGATTGGGGGGCACTTCTTAACAGAACACTGTGCACTGATGTAAGCTTATTTGTTTATATATTATTCTCCCTTTTTTTTTCATAGAGTATGCAACTTTTTTAATAATAAGCTGTATGTTTGCAAGATTTTAAATAAACAAAAATATAGCCTCCCTGCCTCTGCAGCTGAAGAGGGTAGCAGTTGAGTGCTCAACCATGGAGATTTACCGCCCCCAACCTCACGTTCACTTGGGATGTCATTAACAGTAAATGGCAAAACATGCAGGTGTTGCATTTTTCCTGTACAAAATAACACAATTTTCTAGGGTAGATATAAATCAATGATTTTTTATTTTATTTTTAAATTGTGTTTTTTTTTTTTTTGTTTTGTTTTTTATCAAATTTATTTTAATAAATGCTTTTGGAGTAAAATTCTATCTAAAGTAGGGGTGCAACGGATCGTCATTGATCCGTGATCCGCACGGATCAATGACTTCGGATTGGCACACACGTGGTCCGCGGGACTACAGAGCAAAGCGGTAAACACATTGAAATTGTCTCCGCTCTGTTTGCACACAGCCCCGCCTGCTCCTAACCACGCTGTGATAGAATGCGTGTCCAATGCGCTGATGTGTTTTGTCTATCACAGCGTTGGGTTAGGAGGAGGTGGGGGTGTGTGCGGGCAGTGTGGAGATGTTTTAACATACGGCGGTGAGTTGGTTTCTACGGTAGCAGAGAATGTGCTGCTGCCGTCCGTCAGTTCCCCCCCACACCTCTCCCGGCTGGCTCTGCCTCCCTCCCCCTCCCCCTGTTGCCGAGTCTCCTGTCCCTGCCGCAAATGGCACACAGTGAGATGGGTGAGCTGTGCTCTTCTGTTTTTGGAGGTGACAGGGTTAACTAAGAGAACCTGTCACGTTCATTTGCTATGACACAGGGAATTGTTTTCTCCCAAGTGATAGCAATAAAGTTAAATGTAAAAAAAAAAAAAAAATAATAATTCAATTAATAAAAAAAAAAGTATTAAAAAAGTAAAGAAGAAAAAGAATATTAAAAAAGAAAATTATACAATAATTAAAAAATTTAAAACAACAAGCTACAAAAAAAAAAAGTAATAATGTAATAAAAAAAAAAAGAACAAAAAATATTTGAACTAACCGTGCCGCTCCAATTGCTATTCTCCGGGGGGGGGGGGGTTCGGTTAATGGGGAGGGGGTGCATTGCATAACCTGGCCTTGGGGTGGCAGGGAAAGGAAATCCAGCCCTGCTGGCTGCCCTCTCACTTCTTCCACCCTGGCGAGGCCACAATTTGGGGCACAGTGAGGCAGCAATTTGGGGCACAGTGAGGCGGCAAATTTTTTTTTGCTGATCCGAAAAATGATCCGATCCGTGACTCCTGATCCGAGGAACGATCCGAACCGTGAGATTTTTGATCCGTTGCACCCCTAATCTAAAGATAGTTTTCTAATTAAGATACATTAATAATTTAGTTTATTTAGCATTAAATGGAGCTTAGTTATGTAGCATGAGGCTTTATATTCTGCAATATTAACATTTTTGATAAATTCATTCAATGATTCCAAACTCTGCAAACGGGGAGATAACATGCACTGCATTGATGCATTCACACAATGTCACAATAACCATGAGATAACACAAAGGAATATTCCTTTATCTCATTGTTTTGCAAATCTATGTACACTACAAACTATATGATTGAATCAGTTCTGAGATTGCTGTTTTACTAACCTGACAGCTTTTTATTCTAATTCGGAACCCTTTATTTTGTTTTGTAAATATTAAAGATTCTAACTACCAGCAAGAATAAGTCCTTTATATTTTAAAAGCACCTGTCTGTTTAGATCCATCATGGCAGCGCCTGTTAGCGGGCATCCACTCACCTGCTGCCACCACGTCCCTCACCTTGTTGTGTCACTGCTGCATCACCAGCATTCCCATTAAAATGAATAGGACTGTCGGTGAGTCAACAGCTGGTCAGAAGAAGAGCTTTTTAGAAATGATTTAAAAGTCTTTTTACTAGAGATTTAAAACATGATTTAAATTAACTTGATTTTAATCAAATCCACCCTGCTGGCCATACAAAAACAATGTATTTTCTAATCATTAGTGGGATCCAATAGATCAGGGGTCCTCAAACTGCGGCCCGCCGAGCACCTTTATCCGGCCCACTGCATGCAGGGCCGGTAGACTGCTGTGTCAGAAGCTCACTGAAAAGTTTGGGCGAGCTGTGATAAAAGTCACTGTGTCGGAAGCTCATTGAAAAGTTTGGGCGCGCTGTGATAGTAGTCCCGCCCTCCTCTTAGACCAGCTCGTGTAATAGACGCAGTGTTCTGTCTATTAGCTAGTCTAGGAGGAGGGTGGGACTACTATCACAGCGCACCCAAACTTTTTAATGAGCTTCCGACACAGTGACTTTTATCACAGCTCGCCCAAACTTTTCAGTGAGCTTCTGACACAGCAGGAGCAGGAGATCCCGATGCACACACTGACAAGTCAGACATCGTTTGGCACAGTAAGGCTGCAATAAGCTTGTAATGATGGTGGGGGGCTACAATGGTGAGGGGGGCTTGTAATAATGGTGAGGGGGGCTTGTAATGATGGTGGGGGGGGCTTGTAATGATGGTAAGGGGGGCTTGTAAGGATGGCAAGGGGAGCTTGTAATGATGGTGGGGGGCTGTAATGGTGCAGGGGACTTGTAATGATGGTGGAAGGGGGCTGCAATGGTGGGGGGGGGGCTTGTAATGATAGTGAGGGGGCTGCAATGGTGAGGGGGGCTTGTAATGATGGTGGGGGAGCTGCAATGGTGAGGGGGCTTGTGATAATAGTGAGGGGGGGCTGCAATAGTGAGGGGGGCTTGTAATGATGGTGGGAGGCTGGAATGGTGAGGGGGCTTGTGATAATGGTGAGGGGGGCTTGTAACGATGGTGGGGGGCTGCAATGGTGAGGGCGCTTGCAATGGTGAAAGAGGCTTGTAATAATGGTGAGGTGGGCTTGTAATGATGGTGAGGGGAGCTGCAATGAGGGCATAGTAAGGAGGCATTGAAAGTGAGGCTGCAGTGATGGGCACGGGTTGGGGGACTTTCAGGTGTTTTTTTGGCGCGGGGGGGCGGCGGCAGTGAAGGCCCCGGCCCTCTAACTGTCTGAGGGACAGTGAACTGGCCCCCTGTTTAAAAAGTTTGAGGACCCCTGCAATAGATGTATGTTTTTGACCACAGTGACTGGAAAATTTGAAGGAGCAGAATATAAAAACTTCTTGGTCAAAAGGAATTTTCAGACAATGTACGTGGTTTTTGTTCAGAAATTACCTTCATTTTAAAACTGAATGTTAAAAGTGAAAATTTCAAATGACATTCTTTTATTCTTTTATTCAGCGAATGTACAAAGAATTTCCGTATGAATATTCTCATACGAAAATCAATACGTGTATGGAGGATATTAGTTATGAGGAAAGGTTGCAAGCACTGAATTATTCTCTCTGGAGAAGAGAAGCTTGAGAGGGGATATGATTTCAATTTGCAAATACCATACTGGTGACCCCACAATAGGGATAAAACTAGATAAATTAGAAGAAAAGAGGTTTAACTTTAAACTGCATAGAGGGTTCTTTACTGTAAGAGCAGCAAGGATGTGGAATTCCCCTCCACAGGTGGTGGTCTCAGCAGGGAGCATTGGTAAACTATTAGGTAAGCATGTGAATGACTGCAACATACAGGGATATACAATGTAATACTGACATATTATCACACACATAGGTTGGACTTGTGTCTCTTTTCAACCTCACCTACTATGTAACTATGTAATACCTCACATGTGTGGTGTAATCACTGGGGGAGCAACGTGTGTGTTTGCATTTACATAAGCATGGGAGGAGGGGAGCACTTTAAATTTTCTTTATTATTATTGTTTAAAAAAACATTTTAATAATATAGATTTTTTTTGTATAAACTTTATTGCTGTCGCAAGGGATGTACAACATCCCTTGTGACAGCATGGGCCATGACAGAGCATCTTTATTGTGCGATCTGGGGTCTATTAGACCCTGAATCTTTCCTCTGGCTTTAAAGCGGAGCTCCACCCGCATTTTTTGTGTAGCTGCTGACTTTGAATAAGGACACTTACCTGTCCTAGGCGCCCGCGCTGACGGCCGATGCCGATCCTCGATCCCGGCACCGCCATCCACAGTCAGGGAAACAGGCAGTGAAGCCATGCGGCTTCACTGCCCGTTTCCTACTGCGCATTTGCGAGCGACGCGGCGCTTTGTGAATGGTCTGGCTGCTTTCTGGGATACACACAGTTCCCAGAATGCAGCGCGGCCCATTCACAAGAAGACACCGAGAAGAGGAGGAGGAAGAAAACCGCACCGTGGATCATGAGGGCAGATTCGGGACTTCCGCATAGCAACAGCCTATTTAGGGTGAGTATTTTTTTTTTTCCATTTCATTTTTATTTTTTATTTTTTTAGATTTAAAAATAAAAATAAAATCAGGGTGGAGCTCCGCTTTAATTGTAGCTGATCAGACACACATCGGTCTGATCGTCCTCTTACCTGGCCACTAACAGCCAGGCTATGCAATCAGATGGCAGAGCCTGGGAAAGGTGGTGAGAAGGGGGTGTTTAGCCACTCAAATCACTTCTGCATTAGAGGGAATCGGTGGCTGAAATATTTCAGTTTGGCATGATGGACATATTACGGTCTGCAAGTGGTTGAATCGAACTCTTGTCTTGTTAACTTGCCTACTTGATGCTTTTACCCCTTCTTGCCCAGGCCAATTTCAGTTTTCAGTGCTGTCGCACTTTGAATGACAATTGCGTGGTCAGGCAGCACTGTATCCAAATGACATTTTTATAAAAAAAAATTCACACAAATGGAGCTTTCTTTTGGTGGTATTTACTCACCACTAGGTTTTGTATTTTCTGCCAAACAAGCAAAAAAAAGACTGTCTTTTCAAAATCTTTAATGTTTTTTATTAGTTTATGCTATAACATTTTTCAAACGGGTAATTTTTCTCCTTCCCTGATGAGACGGCACTGTTGGGGTCAGCACTGTTGATCATCGGTGCAGATGTCTCCTTTCTCTCCTCTCCTCATGCTGTCACATGGTTGTAGATGGTTGAGAAAGAGTACTAGCACAAACCCTCCCAAATCCCTCCTAGAACAACCCTCCAATCCCCTCTCTTGGCACACACCCCTAAATTCTCCTCCTAGCACAACCCACCCACCTCTACCAAAAATCCTCCTTTTAACACATGGTTGTAGATGGTTTGGAAAAAGCGCAAGGTCCCCAGTCCTAGCACATACAATTACATGCAGAGTCCCTCAAGCATCACCCCTGTCGCCCGTGCTCTTCAACATCTACCTCCACCTACTCCTCAATATCATCAGCAAACAGGACCTGCTCTATCACTCATATGCTGATGACACCCAACTCTACCTCCTCATCACTGGAAAAAAAAGAACAATTCCGCACACTAGAAAATTGCCTCTTACTGATCGACAATTGGATGACGGAGAGTTCCCTCAAACTTAATTGATCCAAAACAGAACTTCTCTTTCTCCACGCAAACCTAAATAAAAACTCAAGGACAACAGGCACACCACCCACCATCCTCGGACAAACCATCGCCCCAAGCGCTAAAGTCAAAAGCCTCAGAGTAATCTTTGATTCGGACATGACCATGGACGCACAAATAGGATCCGTAGTCAGCGGATCCCACCAACTTCTCCGCCTGCTACGTAGACTCCTCCCCTTCATCCCGGAAGAGGACACAGCAGTAGTAGTTGGAATAATCATTAATTCTCAAATCGTCTATGCAAACTCCCTCTACCTCGGACTACCAAAATACCAGATTTTGCGTCTACAAGTCGTCTAGAATACAGCAGCCAGATTGATAACAGGAAAAAAAAAACTGGCTAACCGTAAAGGATCGGGTCACATTCAAGAGCCTCTGCCTCACTCACAAATGCACACAAGGAAAAGCCCCGCAATACCTATGCGAGAAAATAAAACACTACAACCCTGGTCACGCCCTTCGGTCGACGAATCAAAACCTGCTCTGCATCCCCAAGACCTGCTACAAATCTAAAGGATAACGAAGTTCAAGGACCACGGCTGTGGAACGTGCTATCAACGATCATTCGCATGGAAGAAAACCATTGCGCATTCAGGAAAAAACGTAAGACCCACCTCTTCTGAAAGGATCAGGACGACTCGATGCAAAACGCCTTGAGGCGATTTAGTTTGCATTTGCAGCACTATACAAGTTCTGACTCACTCACTCCCAAACCCTCCCAAATTACCTTCATGGCACAAACCCTCCCAAATCCCATCTCTTAGCACAGCCCAACCTGTCCCTCCTCCTCCTAGCACCCCCCCAAAATAACCTTCCTAGCACAACACCCCCCCCCCCCATCGCTCCTCCTAGCACCACCCACCCACCTCTACACAAATTCCACTTCTAGCACATGGTTGTAGAAGGTTTGGAAAGAGTGCTAGGCCCCCCACATAGCATAAACCTTTCCAAATCACCTCCCCAGCACAAACCCTCCCTTATTCTATCTCCTAGCACAGCTCACCTTATCGCTCCTTCTTTCACCCCCCCTAAAATAACCCCCCTAGCACATCCCCCTAATACCTCCTCCTAGCATAACCCACCTCTACCCAGATGCCAACAACCTGGTGTCTTTGGCAGAAAAACACAAAAAAAAAATAGAGCAGATCCTCTAGTTCTGGATAACAGGAGAGAATTTCCTATATATTTTGTGAGGGGAATGTGAAGGAATATAACATTTATTAAAAATTAAGATAAAATTACCTGAGATTTTGATATCTTTTCCTAGTTAAGGGGAATGTTTCATTACAGGATTTAATCATATATCCTGTCAGTACATACATATAAACATGGTTAGGACACATGTTAATCACTTAAGACCTGGACCTTTACGCAGCTAAAGGACCCAAGGTGTTTTTACAATTTGGCACTGCGCTGCTTTAACTGGTAATTGCGCGGTCATGCAATGTTGTACCGAAATAAAATTTGCGTCCTTTTCTTCCCACAAATAGAGCTTTCTTTTGATGGTATTTGATTGCTTCTGCGATTTTTATTTTTTACGATATAAACGGAAAAAGACCGAAGATTTAGAAAAAAATTATATTTTCTACTTTTTGTTGTAAGAAAAATTGAATAAACTACATTTTAGTCAAACATTTAGGCCAAAGTGTATTCAGCCACATGTCTTAATAAGCTTATATTTATTGGTTTTCGCAAAAGTTATAGCGTCTACAAACTAGGGTACATTTTCTGGAATTTACACAGCTTTTAATTTATGACTGCCTATCTCATTTCTTGAGGTGCTAAAATGGCAGGGCAGTACAAAAAACCCAAATGACCCCATTTTGGAAAGTAGACACCCCAAGGAAACTGCTGAGAGGCATGTTGAGTCCATTGAATATTTTTTTTTGTCCCAAGTGATTGAATAATGACAAAAACATTTTTTTTTTTACAAAAAGTTGTCACTAAATGATATATTGCTCACACATACCATGGTTATATGTGGAATTGCACCTCAAAATACATTCTGCTGCTTCTCCTGAGTACGGGGATACCACATGTGTGTGACTTTTTGAGAGCCTAGCCGCGTATGGGGCCCCAAAAACCAAGCACCGCCTTCAGCATTTCTAAGGGCGCACATTTTTGATTTCACTCCTCACTACCTATCACAGTTTCGAAGGCCGGAATAGCATAAACCCCCCCCCCCCCCCCAAATGACCCCATTTTGGAAACTAGACACCCCAAGCTATTTGCTGAGAGGCATTTTTTATTTTTTTGCAAGAAAGTTAAGTTGAACCCCCAAATATTATATATTTTTTAAAGCAAAGGCCCTACAGATTAAAATGGTGGGTGTTGCATTTTTTTTTATTTGCGCAGTGATTTTTCAAACGCATTTTTTGGGGAAAAAAATACTTTTTATTTTTTTATTTTAACCACTTAAGGACCGCCTACTGCACATTTACGTCGGCAGAATGGCACGGCTGGGCACATCAACGTATATATACGTTGATTTTAGTACCCAGCCGTGGGTCGCGGACCCGATCGCCGCTGGCGATCCGTCCCTGGAGCGGAACGGGGAGAGCCGTGTGTACACACGGCTTCCCCGTGCTTCTCTGTGGCCGCAGCATCGATCGCGTCATCCCTGTAATAGGGGGACACGATCGATGACGTCACACCTACAGCCACACCCCCCTACAGTTGTAAACAAACACACATAGGCACACATCCCCTACAGCGCCACCTGTGGTTAACTCCCAAACTGCAGCTGTCAATTCCACAGTAAACAATGCAATTTAAATGCATTTTTTGCTGTGAAAATGACAATTGTCCCAAAAATGTGTCAAAATTGTCCGAAGTGTCCACCATAATGTCGCAGTCACGAAAAAAATCGCTGATCGCCGCTATTAGTAGTAAAAAAAAAATAATTAATAAAAATGCAATAAAACTATCCCTTATTTTGTAAACGCTATAAATTTTGCAAAAACCGACCGATAAACGCTTATTGCGATTTTTTTTTTTACCAAAAATACGTAGAAGAATACGTACCGCCTAAACTGAGGAAAAAAAATGTTTTTTTATATATTTTTGGGGGATATTTATTATAGCAAAAAGTAAAAAATATTGCATTTTTTTTAAAATTGTCGCTCTATTTTTGTTAATAGCGCAAAAAATAAAAACCGCAGAGGTGATCAAATACCACCAAAAGAAAGCTCTATTTGTGGGAAAAAAAGGACGCCAATTTTGTTTGGGAGCCACGTCGCACGACCGCGCAATTGTCAGTTAAAACGAAGCAGTGCCGAATCGCAAAAAGGGGCAAGGTCCTTTGCCTACATTTTGGTCCGGGTCTTAAGTGGTTAAAGCACTAAAACACACTATATTGCCCAAATTTTTGATGAAATAAAAAAGATGATCTTAGGCCAAGTACATGGATACCAAGCACAAGAGCAGGGGGGGACAGGGATGCTTTATTTTTTTTTTATTTTTTTTTAGCTTTTTTTTTTTTAAACTGTTCCTTCCATTTTATTTATTTTTTACCATTTTTATTGTTATCTCAAGGAATGTAAATATCCCTTATGATAGTAATAGTTCAAAGCATCTGACCACACCAAGATCAGTGTGATAAAAATGCTTTCCCAATTTCCCAATGGCGCTGTTTATATCCGGGGGGAGGGGACATTCCCTCCCACTGAATGTAAAAGCAGTCTAGCGGCTAATTAGCCGCTAGGACTGCTTTTACATGAAAGCCGACCGATGGCTGAAAAGAATGATACCAAGATGATACCTAAACCTGCAGGCATCATTCTGGTATAACCATTCAAAGTCCAGCAGCATACCAGTACGGCTTTATATATCGTGGGAGCAAAAGCTGTTGCTGTCACACTAAATAAATCCGCGCTGCAACTGAATGGCGTACCTGCTAAGCACATGATGGTTAACATTAAAACAAAGTAACATTACAGTAGATCAGTAAGACCTTACTATACCATACCTGCAAAGCAAATACCAAAAAAAAACATTTTTTAACGCAACCTGTGCCTAAAATATATATATGCCGAAGCATGGGGGAATCCTCCCGCAAAAAAGTAATGCCGCGTACACATGGTCGGACTTTTCCACGGGCAAGCCTCCGTCGCAATTTCAACCGTATGTACGTGGCATAAAAAGTTATGCTGCGTACACACGATCAGACTTTTCCATGGGAAAGCCTCCGTAGGAATGTCGAGCGTATGTACGTGGCATTAGGAGCAAAATGGCTCCTCCGCCCCTAATGCCCCCATGCTGCGGCATATCTGCTCTTTTTTTTAACTGTGTTGGTGAAATCACCTCCTACAGCACTGGAGTCACGGCTTTATACAGTGCAGAAAATAAGTATTTGAACACCCTGCTATTTTGCAAGTTCTCCCACTTGGAAATCATGGAGGGGTCTGAAATTGTCATCGTAGGTGCATGTCCACTGTGAGAGACATAATCAAAAAAAAAATTCCAGAAATCACAATGTATGATTTTTTTAACTATTTATTTGTATGATACAGCTGCAAATAAGTATTTGAACTAGGGCTGTGAATGATCAAAATGTTTGTGTTCGATTAATCGTTTTTTTTTTTAATCGATTAATCGACTAATTTCGATTAATTATAACGCACATACAGATCCAACTACTTTTAGCTGATCTCCTTGCAGGCCGATTCCCAGTGCAGCTCCCAATCACTGGAAAAATGGAGAGCAGGATACAAAAAACACACAAAGGCAGCGCTCGATGGGAATAGCATTAAAACTTTTATAGTCTTCAAGTAGGTAACCAAATAAATATTGCACTGGAGATAAAATCGATGTAGCTACATAAACTGTAAAAATGGTGCGAGTAATACCAAATGGTACCAAAAGCAGTCATAAAAACCTGTAGCTAAGTATGATACTGGTATAAAAATGTGTACAACGATGCCACTGCTGAATCCAGATGAGGAGAGGTTAACATCAGTCCATCGGCATGTAGATGTCCCATGAAGGGAACTATCACAACTCCCAGTGGATGGTTGTAGAATCCCAGGTTGACAGAGGGAAGTAATAGAGGGAAGTGTAACAGCGCTTGCGTCAGGGCTGTCTTAATGAGAGGGCACACCTGGGCACTGCCCAGGGGCCCCAGCTGCATTGGGGGCCCCTGCAATTTGCCCAAAGCAGCTGGTCCTTGAGCCTACGCTGCCCCGAAATTGGTGGCCCCATGATGGCACTGAGAGTGATAGATACACAGGGGAGGCAGTCTGCCTTCTACCTACTTGATGTCTGTTTACCTGCACTGTCATTATTGTAGGGGCCCCAGAGCATTTCTTTGCCCAGGGGCCCAAGATGCTATTAAAACGGCCCTGGCTTGCGTGTGGCAGATAGTAAGGTCCCACCGGCATGCAGATATGAAGGCACAGCAAAGGAGCCCTTCAGATGGACACGGCAAGCCCCGCCGGTGTCCATGATGTCACCGTATCTCTGATAGAACTCCCTGAAGGCCCAGAAGCCGGCAGAGAGGTGAGTACCAGTCATAAGAATTTTTTAATCGATCAAAAAGATTTTGATCGATCAAAAAAATTAAAGATTAATCGATCGATTAAAAGTTAATTTGCACAGCCCTAATTTGAACACCTGAGAAAATCAATGTTAATATTTGGTACAGTAGCCTTTGTTTGCAATTACAGAGGTCAAACGTTTCTTGTAGTTTTTCACCAGGTTTGCACACACTGGAGGAGGGATTTTGGCCCACTTCTCCACACAGATCTTCTCTAGATCAGTCAGGTTTCTGGGCTGTCCCTGAGAAACACGGAGTTTGAGCTCCCTCCAAAGATTCTCTATTGGGTTTAGGTCTGGAGACTGGCTAGGCCACGCCAGAACCTTGATATGCTTCTTACAGAGCCACTCCTTGGTTATCCTGGCTGTGTGCTTCGGGTCATTGTCATGTTGGAAGACCCAGCCTCGACCCATCTTCAAAGCTCTAACTGAGGGAAGGAGGTTGTTGCCCAAAATCTCGCAATACATGGCCCCGGTCATCTTCTCCTTAATACAGTGCAGTCGCCCTGTCCCATGTGCAGAAAAACACCCCCAAAGCATGATGCTACCACCCCCATGCTTCACAGTAGGGATGGTGTTCTTGGGATGGTACTCATCATTCTTCTTCCTCCAAACACGGTTAGTGGAATTATGACCAAAAAGTTCTATTTTGGTCTCATCTGACCACATGACTTTCTCCCATGACTCCTCTGGATCATCCAAATGGTCATTGGCAAACTTAAGACGGGCCTTGACATGTGCTGGTTTAAGCAGGGGAACCTTCCGTGCCATGCATGATTTCAAACCATGACGTCTTAGTGTATTACCAACAGTAACCTTGGAAACGGTGGTCCCAGCTCTTTTCAGGTCATCGACCAGCTCCTCCCGTGTAGTCCTGGGCTGATTTCTCACCTTTCTTGGGATCATTGAGACCCCACGAGGTGAGATTTTGCATGGAGATTGACAGTCATGTTTAGCTTTTTCCATTTTCTAATGAGAATAGAGAGGGAGAGAACAATAAAACGACAACTATATATATATATTTTTTTTGTGTTTTACTTTTTTATTTTTTTTAACACTTGTTTTTGTAACTGTAACTGTTAGAGCTGAAACGATTAATCGATATTATCAATAATATTCGATAATGAAAATCGTTGTCAACGATTTTCATTATCGATTAGTTGGTCTGCCCTTCCGCCCATTCAAAGCCAGGGCCTCAATTACCGTTTGTCGTGGGCCCGCCGCAATCGAGCAGCGGGGGAGGTGGGGGAGCACGGAGGCACAGGATCCTGTGTCTCCGTGCGCCCCCATCTCCTCCGCCGCGCAATCGCCGCGGGTCCGCGACAAACGGTAATTGAGGCCGCGGCTTTGCGGCCTTGTGAAGTCCCAAGCTCCTTCTTCTGCGAGCTGGCACCATCTGGTGGTGGCCGTTTAACATTACAAGTTAAACAGCAATTGTAATGTAATTTTTCACCGCCATCTCCTTCCCTATAATTAGAACCCCCAAACATTATATATATTTTTTTATTCTAACACCCTAGAGAATAAAATGGCGATCGTTGCAATACTTTGTGTGACGCCGTATTTGCGCAGCGGTCTTACAAGCGCACTTTTTTTTTTTTTTAATTAAAAAATAAAACAGTAAAGTTATCCCAATTTTTTTTTTAGATTGTGAAAGATAATATTACACCGAGTAAATTGATACCCAACATGTCACGCTTCAAAATTGCGCCCGCTCGTGGAATGGCGTTAAACTTTTACACTTTAAAATCTCCATAGGCGACCTTTTTAAAAAAAAATACAAGTTGCATGTTTTGAGTTAGAGGAGGTCTAGAGCTAGAATTATTGCTCTTGCTCAGTCGCAGCGATACCTCATACCTCATTTGTGGTTTGAATACCATTTACATATGCGGGCGCTACTCACAAATGTGTTTGCTTCTGCGCGCAAGCTCGTCGGGACGGGGCGCGTTTTCTGGCTCCTAACTTTTTTAGCTGGCTCCTAGATTCCAAGCAAATTTGTCAAGCCCTGCCGTGTTCCCGGGAGGAATAGTGCCCCAGCATTGGTGTTCCCGGGAGGAATAGTGCCCCAGCATTGGTGTTCCCGGGAGGAATAGTGCCCCAGCATTGGTGTTCCCGGGAGGGATAGTGCCCCAGCATTGGTGTTCCCGGGAGGAATAGTGCCCCAGCATTGGTGTTCCCGGGAGGAATAGTGCCCCAGCATTGGTGTTCCCGGGAGGAATAGTGCCCCAGCATTGGTGTTCCCGGGAGGAATAGTGCCCCAGCATTGGTGTTCCCGGGAGGAATAGTACTGCTGCAAAGTTGTGTAATGTTAATGTTAAACGTTTTTTAATCTGCCGTTTGAGTTACTGTTAAATAAACGAAAAAATTCCACATTACGTTTTTTTTATGATTTTATCCGATTAATCGATTATGAAAATAATCGTTAGTTGCAGCTCTAGTAACTGTTCAACTTTTCGGTTCCAGGTTTGGGTTTCTCAAAATGTAATGGCATCTTGGGAGACCCTGTGTAAGTGTGCCTAGCCTGTGAAATGTTTTACTCTACGCTAATACTTCACTCGTTTGTGGAAGCGTTCAAAACATTCACCAATACAAAGACCAGGATCGTCGTCAGGACACCGGGGACAAAAATAACGGGTGTCATGCCTATATCAGCACTTAGTACAGACACGACATCTTCTTTGGGGGGCTCGTTGGGTAGGGGTACTCTCGAGGACATACAAAAAATGTCTCTAATGCAGTCGGCTTACTGCATTTGGTAGGGGATGGTGAGGTGCAGAACCGCCTGGATACAAGAGTTCTAAGATGATCTCATCCTGGAATTGAAGGAAGGATCCATTCCATCCTGAAGCTTTGTATAAGACATAAGCATTGAGTAAAGTCAATTGAAATAAATATAGAAACGCTTTTTTGTACCAGCGTCTCGCCTTACGGGCAATATGATACGGCACCATCAACTGGTCATTGAGGTCCACCCCTCCCATATTTTGGTTATATTCATGGACACAGAGGGGTTTCTCTACAAGACTAGCCGCCATATGAATTTGTACTGTCGTGTCTGCGTAAAGGGTGGTAAGAACGAAAACATTCTTTTTGTCCCGCCACTTCACAGCGAGCAAATTATTACTCCTGCAGCAGGCTCTCGCCCCAGCCTAAGACAAGAATCAACAGGCCGCTGGGGAAAGCCCCGGCGATTAGGTCGCACGGTGCCACATGCTCCAATCTGATGATCAAACAAGTGACTAAAAAGTGGTACGCTGGTGTAATAATTGCGAGTGAGTGAGAAACTTATATAGTGCAATACATGCGAACTGAATCGCCTCTGGGCACTTGGTATCCATTCCCTGGGCCCTCAGAAGAGATGGGTCTTGATCTTTCTCCTAAAGGTCAGGTGGTTTACCTCCAACCGGATGTTGTTTGGTAGAGCGTTCCACAGTCTCAGTCCTTAGACCGCAAATCTTTGTTCTCCGCGTATAAGTGGTACCCCTTTCCGAATAAGGGTGACACCAAGTCCCACACGATCTTGCCAGTGCTCCCCATGTAATCTGGGCATCCCTACGGCTCTATCTGACTATCTTTGCCCTCATAAACCCTAAAGCTCCATGTGCAGCCTGTTGACCTGTCACAAAGCTTATAGAGCTTGACCCCATATCTTGCACGCTTGCTGGGAAGGTCCTGCTTGAAACACAAGCGGCCAGAAAAAATTTAATTAGGGACTCATCAACGCAGACAACTTGCTGGGGTTTAATCAAGGCTGCATAACATTCGTTGAAATGGTTTGAGGGGCCAAATTTTTATAGAACTGGTCAAATTCAGGGTCTCCAAGCGGACGACAAAGTGCAGTGAAATGCAAGAACCGCAGGATTGCCTCGTATCGTTTCCTGGCTATGGAAGCAGAGACTACGGCCCAGAAAGGTTTTAAATTCGCAAACTGTAAGTGGTTTCCTTTACCTGGCAAGGGTCCTGTGGTTCTTGCTGCTCAACATCAGAACGGGGTCGGGTACGCCTGGCCTTGCTAGGGACCACAACTTTGTTGTCAGAGGTATCTGGCATGGAGCTGCTGTCATCTACAGCAGTGGTCCCCAACCTTTTTGGCACCGGGGACCGATGTTGTTGAAGAAAATTGTGCCAAGGCTCGGGGGGGGGGGGGGGGGGGGTCGGTCTATGCGGCTTTTCGCTGGCAATTTATTGGGGGCAATGTCTGGTGTTAGTGCTTCAATTATCCCGGGACCATGGTTGATATGGTGTCAGGATGATTGAAATGCTTTATTTCTATTATTACATTGTAATAGACAATGAAATAGTTCAACTCACCATAATACAGAATGTGCCAGAGAGTCACTCGCCATGTTGCCTGCCACCACATGCGGAGGGTCACTTGCCACGTTGCCTGTCACCAGATGCATTTTGTCACTTGCCACATCACCTGCCACAAGATTCAGGTTGTCATTTACCACCAGATGTGGATTGTCACCTGCCACCACATGAAGATTGTCACTGCAGTGGTGGCAGCACAGGTGTGTGCATTAGTTCAGAGGCAAGCCTGGAGTAGTGGGTAGTGACTAGTGAGGGAGAGCAGCAGTAATGGGGGGGGGGGGGTGGTGAGAGATGATCTCTCTGCTGCCCTGCCTCCAGCAGTGTATCGTAATTTGCCATGCTGTGTCGGTGGAGCAGTGATGCGGTCGTGCAGTGAGAGGTGATCTCTCCTCACCTCCAGCTGTGAGCGGGGAAGAGCAGGGATGCAGGCGGTGAGCGATGATCTCATCTGCTCACTCGCCTCAGTATATCGGCCCCGCTGTGAGCATGGAACAGCAGTAATGCGGGCGATGGGAAATTATGTCATCTCTCTGCTCACTCCGCCGCTGCACATCAGACAGTGTAGCCTTCTCGGCCCGGTAGCAAACAGGCCACGGCCCGGCAGTGGGCCCCGGCCCGGGGGTTGATGACCCCTGATCTACAGGATCGTATTCTGAGCCAGAATCTGACAGATGCGTGGCCTCCTCCTCACTATCTGTCTGGCTCAGAAACGTGTAGGCCTCTGCACTGCTGTACATACACTTTGCCATTTTGGGATGTAAATTTAGTGGTACAGTAGTGATGATTCACAGGTAAAAAAGCACCTCACTGTCACCAAACGTAGAAAACGCTTCCAAAAAAACTGTTAGCGATCGCAGGGATCAGGCCTTTCTCTGCAAATGCTGCAGTTATGTGTGTTGATCAATCGATACTGCACTTGGGTGGGTTGGGCTGGGCGGAGGGGCAAAACGCAGGTGCTAGCGGGTATCTAGGCTGATTCCGCTAACAATGCGTTTTTGGGTACCCTAGTATATATCTGATCAGATCAGGTATCGATCCGTTTAGATACTATACCACTAAGGGGGTGTATGCTTTGCGCGTGGGTGTAAGCGTTACTGGCACTAACCTAATGCTGCCTGGGGCGACTCAGACCCTGACTGACACTAACATTTTATTGATATCACCCGCAGGGCGATCAGGGGGTTAAACCTTTATTGGGTTATATACAGCGAGTGCACTGATGGTATAAACAGCAAACTAACCAGCGTCAACCGTAACACTTATACGGTCATCGCTGGTGAAAGGGTTAACTAGGGGGCAATCAGGGGGTTAAAACCTTTGTTAGGTAATATATGGCGGGTACCTGACGCTTTATAAAAACCTGGCGGCGAACCTAAATAACTAACTGGCTAACCAGCATCACCAGTGACACTTATACGGTGATCTCTGGTGAAAGAGTTAACTCTAGGGGCAATCAGGGGTTAAAACCTTTATTTAGAAAATGTATGGGGGTACCTAACGCTATAAAAACCTGGCGGCGAACCTCAAAAAAATAACTAGCTACCTAGCGGCACCAGCAATCATAAAAACGATCGCTTAGTGACACTGGCAATAGGGGGTGAAAGGGTTAACTAGGGGGGTGATCAAGGAGTTAAACCTTTATTAGGGGGGGGCAGGGGGCTACCCTGGACCTAAAGCTAATGTCCCTAACACTTTTTTCTGTCACAAATGACACTAAATGCAGTGATCATAAAATAAATTATCACTGCAATCAGTGACACTGTGACAGGGGGCTGGGGGGGTGATCTGGGGGTGACTGGGGGGGGGGGTTGTGTGCCTATATGTACCTGTGTCAGTGTACTGGTAGATGCAACTCACTGTTAGATGCCTTCTTTCCTCTGTGTCAGACGAAAAGAGATGACATCACTTCCTCTGCCTGTGTTTACAGTTACACAGGCAGAGGAAGCAGATGATTCACTGGGAGCGATTGCCCCCCTCATCCCGGATCGCTCCCACAGCAAACCGGACCGCCACAAGTACCGGGGGGTCCCGATCGGACCCCCGACCAACGTCAAGGCAGGCACGTACAGGTACGTTGATGTGCCTGTCCGTACCAATCTGCCGACGTATATGTACATATGGTGGGCCTTAAGTGGTTAATACATAAACATCTATTACACTTCCCTACACACACCAGAAGCGGAAGAAATAGCTATAGAGCCCCTTCCAGCCTTGGAAATGTTGCCTGTGCATCCAAGTGGTAATGAGAGGATTAAATAAAAGAGGAAGCAATTCAAATGTAAATATACCAAATTTGTATTGTGTTTATGAAAGTATAATTATGGACCTATACACATTTTTTCCTTTTCTAACTATATATACTCTGATTAAACCAAGAGTCCTTTGGTAAAATCAATTGGCCAGAAGTGAAGATCTAGTGATCCTCTTGCCCATTCGCTGACACACTTTTGACCAAGAGATTCCAAGCCTGCCCACCGCGGCAAGGTAGACTCTTCTAGGGCAGGACCTACACTAACTACACTAGGGTTGTCCCGATACCACTTTTTTAGGACCGAGTACAAGTACCGATACTTTTTTTCTTTTTCTAGCCGATACCGAATACCAATACTTCTTTAAATGTCATGTGACAGTTTTCAAATCACAATACAGACTAAGGATATTTTCTTTAGAATTATGAACAACTCAAGACATTATAAAAGAATAAAAATGAGTAAAAATGACAAAAAAAAATGTATTTGCTTGTCACGCAGTAGTAAAAAACTCGAAGAATTTTCACAGAACATGTTGATGAATACAAAAAAAGTATCGGCAGAAGCATCGGGAGCATTTGCGTGAGTACAAGTACTCCCGCAAATACTCGGTATCGGTCCTGAAGTAGGCCTCATCCTATATTCTGTGTGTGCGATCTACTCTCTCCTAATTTGGTTGTCTGTCTGTTTGCATCTATCTAAAGCATGGACCAGACGGTTTGACTTGTTATGACTTGAGTCAAGTGGTTGCTTGTTTGTATATATGTTTTTTGATATCTTACCTGTGTAATATATATGCATACAATTTTGACTTTTTATCAGTTATATTATCAATTTTTAACTTTTCTAATAAAAAAATAAATTTTCAATACATTTTGATTTTTAAAGATTTCTTGCCTCCCAAAATCCCATAGAGGAAACTTCTATTTTGTATTTAAGTCAGGGATGTATGCAGCAACTCCTTTTCCATAAATCTACAGCACAACCACAATCTCCACTTGTCTAAATTGGGTATTTAAAAGCCTTATAGGGGAAGCCCCAGCGATAAGGTCGCACAGTGCCACCGGTCGTGTGTATGCTCCATTGCAGGTTTCTCGACGAGAAAACTGCCCGCAAAAAATTTAGAACCCATTCTTCTTTTTTCTCATCGTTTTTCCCGGCGTTCTTTTTCTCGTCGCTAAAATCCCTCGTGTGTATGCTTTTCTGAGGAGAAAAAAAAAGCGCTTGCTCATAAATGAGCAAAAGCGTCCCAAAGGTTGGCGCCATTCAAATGGAACTTCCCCTTTATAGTGCTGTCGTACAGGTTGTTTTGGTAGTATTTAATCACTGTGTTTTTTTTTATTCTTTGCTAAACAAATGAAAAAAGACTGACATTTTTGGAAATAAAATGTTTTTATTCATTTCTGTTACAAATATTTGCAAACAGGTAATTTTCCTCTATCACTGATGTGCGCTGATGAGTTTTTACTAGTGGGCATCACTGATGGGCACTATTGCGACTGCTCTGATAATCAGGACACTGTCAGCGGTGATGTCTCCTTTCACACTAGCCAGTTACTAGCTCTCTTCTCTCCTTACACTGTGACATGGTTGTAGATGATTTGGAAAGAGTGCTAGGAGAGATAGGCCCCCCTCCTAGCACAAACCTTCCCAAACCGCCTCCCCAAGACCTCAACCCAAATCCCCCCTTCTAGCCCATAGTTATAGATGGTTTGGGAAGAGTGCTAGATTCCCCTCTTAGCACAAACCTTCCCAAATCACCTCCCTAGCACAAACCCTCCTAAATCCCTCCTCCTAGCACAACCCCCATACCCTTTCCTAGCCCCCCCTCACCTGCTCTAAAATCCCCATTCTAGAACAACCCACCCACCTCTACCCATATTCCTCCTTCTAGCACATGGTTGTAGATGGTGTGGGAAGAGCGCTAGGTGGGCCCCCCTCCTAGTGCAAACCTTCCCAAATCACCTTCCAAGCACAAACCCTCCCAAATCCCATCTCCTAGCACAGCCCACCCTATCTTTCCTTCTAGCAAAAGTTTCCTAATCCCTCCTAGCACAACCCCTTATTTGCTCCCAAATACCCCTCCTAACACAACCCACTCGTCTGAATGAATGAAAACTTATATAGCGCAGCACATGCGAACTTAATCGCCTCTGGGCGTCTCTACCCAGATCCAAACAACCTGGTGTGTTTGGCTTCACTTCAGCTTCTGCATGGCTTTCCATTCATCGCTGACAAAGGAAAAGCCATTAAACAGCTTCTGTTCCTCATCAGAAATAGGTTTTATAGGTTTTCCCCAATTATTTATGTTGTTCATCAGGTCTTCCGGTTTTATCGTCTCTCTTGTCAAGTTTCTGAAGCCCTTACGACGTCCGAAAAAAGGAGGGCGTGCTTCTCCTGCTTCCAGTTGCTTCCAGTTTATGCCGTTAAAAAATCGGTGATCTCGTATGTTGGCAATGTATTCATTGCGCATTGTTGGATCTTTACACAGGAGCTTTTCCAGAAAGTCTTTGATGTCAGGGTCAGCACCGGGTATTTTGCGTAGTTCAGCATACATTATAGGTTGTGGTGATAAAGTATAATAACATTCTTGGCCTTCAAAGGGATATTGATCAAAGGCAAGCATAAATAATAATGTCCCCAATGCAAAATAATCTACGGCTCCATCATATGGAACTTCAAAAAGCATTTCTGGAGCTGCATTAAACATATATCCCAAGTATTCTGTCAACATGTTACCTCCATACACATTGGTTGCTGCAAAGCCATAGTCCGCAATTTTTACATGACCGGTGCTATCTACAAGAATGTTATTATATTTTATGTCCCTGTGAACAATACCTCTGGAATGCAGGTGCTGCAGACCACACACAAGCTCTGCTGCCAGGAGTCTGAGCGTCGGGAGGTCCACTGTGTCATTGGTGTTAACTATGCCCATGTCCCTCAATACGTCACCCAGATCTCCACTTCTCATATAGTCCATAACAAAGTATATGTATGTCTCCGTCTGGAATGTGGCATAAGCATGAGCACAGAAAAGACTACCCCTAGCCATCTCCATGGCTATGCGCTCATTTAGCACCCTGTCTGGGTTATAATTAAGTGGATACCTCTTGTGGACAATTTTAATAGCCACCAGTCTTCCGCTGTCACGGTGTGTCGCCAGCACAATTTTCCCATAGGCTCCTTCTCCAATTATCTTATGGAAGATGAAGTTCTCTGGACCCAGGGAGGCAGTTTCACGTTTTTTACTTTCTGTGCTGTGGATCAATATTGTCCCTCTAACTCCTGCTTTGTCTGTTCTTGCTTTCTTCGTCACAGGACTCACACATTTAGGCTCTTCAGCAGATTTCCTCTTCTTTCCTCTCTGCTGTGCAGCGCTGCGTCCTGTCTCTGCAGCGCTGTCATATTTTCTCTGCTGTAATGTAGTCTCACTATCCTCCTCTGAAGAGCTCTGTACTTTCCTCTTCTTCACCACGGGACTCTCACATTCAGGCTCTTCAGTATATTTCCTCTTCTTTCCTCTCTGCTGTGCAGCGCTGTGTCCTGTCTCTGCAGCGCTGTCATATTTTCTCTGCTGTAATGTAGTCTCAGGATCCTCCTCTGAAGAGCTCTGTACTGTCCTCTTCTTCACCACTGGACTCTCACATTCAGGATCTTCAGTATATTTCCTCTTCTTTCCTCTCTGCTGTGCAGCGCTGTGTCCTGTCTCTGCAGTGCTGTCATATTTTCTCTGCTGTAATGTAGTCTCAGGATCCTCCTCTGAAGAGCTCTGTACTGTCCTCTTCTTCACCACGGGACTCTCACATTCAGGCTCTTCAGTATATTTCCTCTTCTTTCCTCTCTGCTGTGCAGCGTTATGTCCTTTCTCTGCAGCGCTGTCATATTTTCTCTGCTGTAATGTAGTCTCAGGATCCTCCTCTGAAGAGCTCTGTACTGTCCTCTTCTTCACCACGGGACTCTCACATTCAGGCTCTTCAGTATATTTCCTCTTCTTTCCTCTCTGCTGTGCAGCGCTGTGTCCTGTCTCTGCAGCGCTGTCATATTTTCTCTGCTGTAATGTAGTCTCAGGATCCTCTTCTGAAGAGCTCTGTACTGTCCTCTTCTTCACCACAGGACTCTCACATTCAGTCTCTTCAGTATATTTCCTCTTCTTTCCTCTCTGCTGTGCAGCGCTGTGTCCTGTCTCTGCAGCGCTGTCATATTTTCTCTGCTGTAATGTAGTCTCAGGATCCTCCTCTGAAGAGCTCTGTACTGTCCTCTTCTTCACCACAGGACTCTCACATTCAGTCTCTTCAGTATATTTCCTCTTCTTTCCTCTCTGCTGTGCAGCGCTGTGTCCTGTCTCTGCAGCGCTGTCATATTTTCTCTGCTTCCTTGGAGTTGCACCATTCTTCTCCATAGAATTCTCTCCCTCTCTAGTGCTATCAGATACTTCCTCTCTGCGCCTCTTTCTGGCGCTCATATCTGAATTATTAGATGTTGAACAGCAGACGTTCTCAACTCTGCTGACTTCTTCTTCCTCCTCCTTAGATTCCCTAAGGCGGCGTACACACGACCGAGGTTCTCGCTGGAAACTAGCGAGAACCTCGCTGGAAGCTGCATTCCAGCGAGGACCTCGGCCGTGTGTACGCTCTCGGCGAGCTTCCCGTCGGGAAGCCCGTCGAGCAGAAATAGAGAGCACGCTCTCTATTTGCTCGATGGCCCGCCTGGAAGAATGGCTGGTTGCCATTCCCGACGGGCGGGTCGCCAATTTCGACGGCCGGCAGGGAACCTCGACGGGCGGAACGATGTGTTCTGCCCGTCGAGGTTCTCTGCCGTGTGTACGCGGCCTAAGTTGCCTCTGGGAGATTGGAGCACAAGGCTCCTTCCTCTTACGGATCTGTCTCACCATTTTATTTTTTTAAATATAAGTATAAACAAACTGCTCTTTTCTTCCTAGGTTGCGTTGTCGCTCCTCTAATATATATTATATAATGTTCTATATAACAGAATGAATAATTCAACAACTCTGAAATGGAGCAACTGAAACAAGTCTGTCCTCTACAAGCTTCTAGTTAGAAGTGTCTGAGTGTCATCTGCAAGCTGCTATTTATTAGGAAGGACTCACTATGTACTATGAGGTCATAACGGAACATCGTTGCCCTGACAACTAGCTTCCCCACTCCACAGAACATGCGTTGCCCTGACAACTGGCTCCGCCCACTCCACATCTGTGGATTTTTTTTCCTGCGTGGCAGTTATTATGCAAATTAGCAAAACTCTGCAACATTACTGGACAGCAGTTATTATGTAAATTATTTCATATTTTTTGAGGTGTGCGTATATATGTATGTGTCTGTGTATATATATATATATATATATATGTGTGTGTGTGTATATATATATATATATATATATATATACAGTGAGTGCAGAATTATTAGGCAAGTTGTATTTTTGAGGATTAATTTTATTATTGAACAACAACCATGTTCTCAATAAACCCAAAAAACTCGTTAATATCAAAGCTGAATATTTTTGGAAGTAGTTTTTAGTTTGTTTTTAGTTTTAAATATTTTAGGGGGATATCTATGTGTGCAGGTGACTATTACTGTGCATAATTATTAGGCAACTTAACAAAAAACAAATATATACCCATTTCAATTATTTATTTTTACCAGTGAAACCAATATAACATCTCAACATTCACAAATATACATTTCTGACATTCAAAAACAAAACAAAAACAAATCAGTGACCAATATAGCCACCTTTCTTTGCAAGGACACTCATGCAGCCTGCCATCCATGGATTCTGTCAGTGTTTTGATCTGTTCACCATCAACATTGCGTGCAGCAGCAACCACAGCCTCCCAGACACTGTTCAGAGAGGTGTACTGTTTTCCCTTATTTGTAAATCTCACATTTGATGATGGACCACAGGTTCTCAATGGGGTTCAGATCAGGTGAACAAGGAGGCCATGTCATTAGTTTTTCTTCTTTTATACCCTTTCTTGCCAGTCACGCTGTGGAGTACTTGGACGCGTGTGATGGAGCATTGTCCTGCATGAAAATCATGTTTTTCTTGAAGGATGCAGACTTCTTCCTGTACCACTGCTTGAAGAAGGGGTCTTCCAGAAACTGGCAGTAGGACTGGGAGTTGAGCTTGACTCCATCCTCAACCCGAAAAGGCCCCACAAGCTCATCTTTGATGATACCAGCCCAAACCAGTACTCCACCTCCACCTTGCTGGCGTCTGAGTCGGACTGGAGCTCTCTGCCCTTTACCAATCCAGCCTCGGGCCCATCCATCTGGCCCATCAAGACTCACTCTCATTCCATCAGTCCATAAAATCTTAGAAAAATCAGTCTTGAGATATTTCTTGGCCCAGTCTTGACGTTTCAGCTTGTTTGTCTTGTTCAGTGGTGGTCGTCTTTAAGCTTTTCTTACCTTGGCCATGTCTCTGAGTATTGCACACCTTGTGCTTTTGGGCACTCCAGTGATGTTGCAGCTCTGAAATATGGCCAAACTGGTGGCAAGTGGCATCTTGGCAGCTGCACGCTTGACTTTTCTCAGTTCATGGGCAGTTATTTTGCGCCTTGGTTTTTACACACGCTTCTTGCGACCCTGTTGACTATTTTGAATGAAACACTTGATTGTTCGATGATCACGCTTCAGAAGCTTTGCAATTTTAAGAGTGCTGCATCCCTCTGCAAGATATCTCACTATTTTTGACTTTTCTGAGCCTGTCAAGTCCTTCTTTTGACCCATTTTGCCAAAGGAAAGGAAGTTGCCTAATAATTATGCACACCTGATATAGGGTGTTGATGTCATTAGACCACACCCCTTCTCATTACAGAGATGCACATCACCTAATATGCTTAATTGGTAGTAGGCTTTCGAGCCTATACAGCTTGGAGTAAGACAACATGCATAAAGAGGATGATGTGGTCAAAATACTTATTTGCCTAATATTTCTGCACTCCCTGTATATATATATATATATTATGGGCCAGATACACAAAGAATTACGATGGCGTATCTCCAGATACGCCGCTGTAAATTCAAATTCCCGCCGGCGTATCTTTGTTTTGTATTCACAAAACAAGATACACCGGAATTACGATAAGATACGACTGGTGTAACGTTATTACACTGTCGTATCTTAGTTGCATATTTACGCTGGACGCTAGGGGCTTTTGTTGTGTCTCCGCGTAAAATCTGCAAATGAGCTAGATACGTCGATTCACGAACGTACGTACGGCCGGCGCAGTGTTTTTACGTCGTTTGCGTAAGCGTAGGTCCGGCGTAAAGTTACCCCTGCTGTATAGAGGCGTACGTAATGTTAAGTATGGACGTCGGGCCAGCGTCGATTTTTCCGTCCACGTCATTTGCGTAAACCGTTCGCGAATAGGGATTTCTGTAAGTTACGTTCACGTCGTTTTCATTGATGTTTTGTGACGTGATTTTGCGCATGCGCACTGGGATACGTCCATGGCCAGCAGTTAAAAAAAAGCGCTGTTTGCGTCGGGTCATTCATAATTATAATAAAACACGTCCCCCACTAGTTAATTTGCATTACACCCGCGTACGCTGGCCCATTTACGCTACGCCGCTGTAAGCTACAGCAGCATTTCTTTGTGGATAAGGATACTCCGCTGTAAGTTACAGCGGCGTAGAGTAAATGGGACACGCCATGCTGGCGGGGCAGCTTTGTGGATCTGGCCCTATGTGTGTGTGTATATGTATAATATTGTGTGTGTATTTGTGTGTATATGTATAAATATATTTATATGTAGCACTACCCCCAAAGGAGCTGCTGGTTTGTTTTGGGCGGCATGTTACCTCTATTCCTTCGCCGTCTATGGTATACGATGATAGTTGAGAAACTTCAATGTCCACACTTTAAGCTTCCTTTCTATGCTTTATTTACCAAATGTGGAAAAGGATAAAAGTAGTAGTTGAAGAGGTGGAAGGGTAAGGTAGTAGGTTCAGGTGTAAAACTTTGTTCGGAAACACTCGTGCTTACATCAACGTAGCTTTTGTCGCCACTCTAGCCAGAGTGGGTATTGTGCACCTAGATAGGCCTCTCTCACTAGCCTAGCAGCCAGGGAGTCGCACGGAACTTTAGAAAAGTCTCTGTCACAGACCTTCTCAAAGGGTGGCGATATATTCGGTTCAGAATCCTTAACACAGGACCAAGCACCCAGATATCTCCTGAATAAACTCCTGTGAACTCAAAACTGACAGGCGACCATCACTCAGCCTCTCAGTAATTGTGCGTCCTTCGATGAAGTTCAAGGCCTCTCCTGAGATACCAGCCTCTTGCTCAGTGCTCTCCAAGACAGGTTCTTTCTTCGAGTGGCTTCCTCCCTCAGGACGGATAAGACAGGACCACACTGCAAACATAGACCCAGTCTGACTACCGGGTCTACTTAGTAGATCACAACCCCAGACCAACGTGGTCCCGGATGCCAGAAACACCTGAACATGCACCCCCGGCCACTTACGGGGAGTGGTGGAACGACAGACCAGGATCGGCGGGGACGACGACCACGGGCTAATGACATCTGTCCCTTAAGTACTCCTCCCCAGCATGCACAGCGGGATGATCAACTCCCTTTGATTGGCTGCTGAAGGGGAACACCCAAAACACCTTGACCTGACTGCTGCCACCCTTGGCCTGGAGTGATAACGACACCCCAGACAACAATAGTGGTCAATCATAGTACAGCCATGGCTGGAACAAAATTTGTGAAAAACAAAGTCTGAGTAAACTAACACTCACACTGCCCATTAATTTTAAAGTAGAGCCGGCCAGAAAGTAGCAGGCCAATACATATAAATATATATATATATGTGTGTGTGTGTGTGTGTATATGTATATATAATGTGTGTGTATGTGTATATGTATATATGTATATATATATATATACAGTATATATATATATATATGAAACAGATCTGGAGGATTGCTGCACTTAAAGCAGAGGTCCACCTAAACAAAAAATATTAAAAGCCAGCAGCTACAAATACTGCAGCTCCTGACTTTTAATAAATGGACACTTACCTATCCAGAGTGCCTGTGATGTCGGCAGCCGAAGACGAGCAACTGCCATCCTCGGTGAGGGAACCAGGAAGTGCAGCTTCACTTCCCGGTTCCCTACTGCGCATGCACGAATAGCGATGATCACTGGTCCCAGAACACAGCAGGGGGTGGGAAGTGGCGTAGATATCCGCAGATTCTGTGGACATCTATGCCCGGAAGTGGGTGCAAATACCTGTATTACACAGGTATCTGCACCCCGCTCCCCCCTGAAAGGTGCCAAATGTGACACCGGGGGGGACCTCCACTTTAAAAACATATTTTTATTTGTTCAAAAAATTTGTAAAATTACAGTTTAAATTAATCAATTTGAAATGTAACTTTACAAATCTTTTGAACAAATAAAAATAAGTTTCAATTTCGTTCATGGATGGACACATCTCCTTTATTCTTGACAGTAGGGTTTATGTGCCGTCTATCAGGAGAGGACTAGGCAGACATGTTAAACAGTTAAAAACATGTAAAAACGTCAAAGCTGAACAGTACCGCCCTCTATTTATATCCCCTCACTCTGCATCTACCAGGTCAGTTTTTCTCCTGCCTAGCATAGGAGGACCTGGCTCCCTATGGGACCATTGGTCCTGGAGATTTTTTATTTTTTTCTATCTACTTTTTTGATCCTGAGATCTACTATCAACTGCCGGCTGGGTGACATGCTGAATAATATAGATCCTTGTAGTCTCCCCAGTCTGTCTATCGAGCATGAGCAGACCTTTAGCTAGGTGCTGGGTCGGCCATGACATACCCCATTGCTCCAGGGGTGGCCGGTGAGCTATGCCATGGGGCACACATATGACCGGGCTATTGCTGTCCGAGTCACAGTGAGATGTGGCCGACATCCACTTTGTACTGCTCGATGATGGGTTTGTCAGGAATGCGTCCAGCAGTCCCCGCAGGACGGATAAGTAGGGTTCCTCCTGTTTCGGCAGGATGGAACAACTGGGCATTCCTGGGGTGGTCAATTAGGGGGTCTCTCACTCTTTCTTACTTCTCTCCCTGTCCCTTCCCACCTCCCCATGCATCTGGGCTGGGCCTGCTGTGTACCTGACCAGGGGTCCTCTTGGGGGGGGGGGGGCTCCGGGTACTAGCTGGGGGCTGTGCGGTGTGTCCGGGGTCCGCACTTAGTCTGGGTGGTCTGCCATGTGGGGGACCTACGCTCGATGGCCCAGCAAGTTTGCTGCCTTTTCTTTTACCTCAGAAACTTTCAGCGGCCATTTTGGATGAGCTGGCACCATTTTCTTGTAGCCGCGCTGGTTCTAATACTAATGCAGCTAGCGGCCATTTACTATCAACTGCCAACTTTTTTATTGTTTTTACTGATAATGGCAGCGATCTGCGATTTTTAGCAGGACTGCAACATTGCGGTAGACAAATCTGACACGTTTTTGATGCAGTCTTGTGCATTTTTTCCCTCTTTGTTCTTAACCTTAAATAAGTATGTGTGTTCCAGTGAGTCTTTGGTGCATTGCAGCACTTGTTTGATGTGTTTTACAGCGTTCCAGTTAGGGTTGCAATAGATCAAAAAACTCACGGTTCGGATCGTTCCTCGGATCAGGAGTAACGGATTGGATCATTTTTCGGATCGGCAAAAAAAAAAATTCTCCCCCACTGTAATATCCACATCTCCCCCCCCACTGTAATATCCACATCTCCCCCCCCCCCCACTGCAATATCCACATCCCCCCCCCACTGTAATATCCACATCTCCCCCACTGCAGTGGCGTCACTAGGGGTGGTGTCACCCGGTGCAGAAAAAAAATGTCACCCCCCCACCAACTGTAAACTGACCACGTTTATCATGGCTGCTGAGCCTCTGACGCCATGGACAGTTTATGTACCTCCATCGTCCACAGCTCTCCTCTGTCCTCTCTCCCCCCCCCCCCCCCCGCCTGTCAGCTCGTACTTGTGCCCACCCCCTTCTGCTGAAATAGCTATGTAATGTACACACAATCGCCTCTGTTAGGCCGCGTACACACGATCAAATCTATCTGCTGAAAACGGTCTGACAGACCATTTCAGCAGACAGATTCGATCGTGTGTACGGGCGGGCAGACAGATTTTGCCAGCAGACAGATTTTAAAGCATGCTTTAAAATCTGTCTGCTGGGAACCCGTCTGTCCGACATGTCTGCTGGTTAGTACGCTAACCAGCAGACATATCTGCCCGCACATGCGTCGAATGGATCCGACGCATGCGTGGAAGTAATTTAATTCCTGGTGCGGTGACGTGGCCGCGTCAACATCACCGCCACGTCACCGCGATGTCTGCCGGTGGGGATTTTGGTTTGATCGTGTGTACAGCGATCAAACCAAAACGGCCCAGCAGACAAATCTGATCAAATCGCTCTGTCAGACCGATTTGAACAGATTTATTTAGTCATGTGTACGCGGCCTCAGAAAACGTCCTATGCTCAAGTGTAAAAAATATGGGAATTTCTTTGTAAAAAATATGTCCATTTCTACCTTATTTCAGAGCGGCACTCACGTGATTGCTCGCTGCTCTCCCCCTCTCCTCCCCTCTCCCGGCTGATGTCAGCAGGGAATTCTTGGCCCCTCCCGCTGTAGCTGTCAGATCAGAAGAGGAAGCTGCGAGGAGTTGCATGAGTGGCGCTATAAAATAAGGTAGAAATGGGCATATTTTTTACAAAGGACTTGCTCTGGAGCATAAGAAGTTTTCTAACAGGGGATTGCATGTACTTTACAGCCACTTTAAGGCCGCCAATCAGATTCAGACTTAGGATTTTTGTATATGATTGGTAAAGCAGGAAGCAACAGGAGAGATGAGCACCATGGTCTTCAGGAAGTATGTTCCCAATGAAGTTTCTTTCTGATTTTTGTCAAATGCGAATTGCATAGAACTCTGGAAAACTGAGTGGAATTTGTGATTTTAGCGCAGCTGCAGTTTTTTGGAGGTGTATTTGGAATTCTTTGGTTTAACCTGTTACCTGTTACTTTTCTTTAAAGCGTAATTCCAGTCTAAGGCCGCGTACACACGTCCAAGAACCTCGTTGGGCTAAACTCATTGTTCCGCCTGACGAGGTTCCCGATGAGCGGTCGGAAAAGCTTGTCGAGCCAAAGTCCTCATTGAACAACGAGGAAAAAGAGAGCATTCTCTCTTTTTTGGCTCGACAAGCTTCCCGACGGGACGCTCGTCGGAAGTGTACAAACGACCAAGTTACTCGGCAGAATATGTCTCCCAGCGAGCTTCTAACTAACTAAGTACTCCGACCCCCATTCTATGTCTGTTCCAGATGTAATGGAAGACATCTATACTTACCTATGCTGAGGGTGCTCCGGTCACATGACCTGTTCAGTGGTGGCCTCAGTGTAGAGGAGAGATCGCTGACAATGGCTGCAGAGCCTGGACCATGACAACACCCATAGACTTACTGTGGGGTATCCGCTGTCAGCTGTCCCTCCTCTACACTGATGCCTGTGCTGGAACTCGATCATGTAACCGGAGTGCCCTCAGAATAGGTAAGTATAGATAGAATAGGCTTAGAGTGGGTAGTGGGAGTAAGTTTAGGCGTAGTTAATATCTTACTGGAATTATACTTCAGCCCCAGAAGGATTTACCCCCTTAACGACCAAGCCATTTTTGCGATACGGCACTGCGACACTGTAATCAAACAAAATTAATGTGTTTTCTCTTATCATCCATGGACGGACACAGCCTTCACAAGTCTTGACATATGGGTTATGTTCCTGTTCATAAGAGAGGACTAGGCAGAACATGTTAAATATTTAAATACATGTTTCTTTAACCACTTAAGGACCTTAAACTGCTTTTTTCTGCTAGAAAATTACTTAAAACCCCCAAACATTTTTATATATATATATATATATATATATATATATATATATATATATATATATATATATATATATATATATATATATATATATATTCTAACACCCTAGAGAATAAAATAGTGGTCATTGCAATACTTTTTGTCTCATCATATTTGCACAGCGGTCTTACAAGCGCACTTTTTTTTTGAAAAAATTCACTTTTTTGAATTAAAAAATAAGACAACAATAAATTTGGCCCAATTTTTTTATATATTGTGAAAGATAATGTTACGCTGAGTAAAATGATACCCAACATGTCAGGCTTAAAAATTGCGCCAGCTCGTGGCATGGCGTAAAATTTTTACCCTTAAAAATCTCGATAGGCGACATTTAAAAAATTCTTTTTTTTGCATCTTTTGAGTTACAGAGGAGATCTAGGGCTAGAATTATTGCGCTCGCTCTAACGATCGCGGCGAAACCTCACTTGTGTGGTTTGAACACTGTTTTCATATGCGGGCGCTACTCGCGTATGCGTTCGTTTCTGCGCACAAGCTCGTCGGGACGGGGCGCTTTATTTATTTTTATTTTTTCTTATTTTTTTATTTTATTTTATTACTTTTTACACAGAAAAAAAAATTGATCACTTTTATTCCTATTCCTTTTCCTATTACAAGGAATGTAAACATCCCTTGTAATAGAAAAAAGCATGACAGGTCCTCTTAAATATGAGATCTGGGTAAAATAAATAAGATAAAAAATAAATAAATTGAAACTGTAATTTTTTCAAATGACAAAAAAAAAATATGCTTCTTTAAGACGCTGGGCGGGACTGACGTTTTGATGTCACTTCCGCCCAGCAAAGCTATGGGGACGGGTGGGGCATATTTTTCCCTCGTTCGCATCCCCACACAGCTGCCGAACAGACCCGATCGCCTCCGCCGCTACCGACGGCAACGGTAAGCGGCGGGAGGGGAGGGCCCCTCTCCCACCACCGATAACGGCTATCTCGCGGCAAATCCGCTGCGGAGACTGACGTTATTGTTTAAAGGACCCTTAGCACTAAAGATGGATGCCTCGGTTGTGGCAGCAGCTGCTGCCGTTACCGAGATATCCATCTTAAAAAATAGGACGTATATATACAGTGCAGGGTCCACAAGCAATTAAGAGTTTAACAGCCCTGCCCAGGGGGTGGTCCCTCCTGACATAACCCCTAATCCCTGCAGCATGCAGCCACAGTTTTTTTCTGCCTTGTAGAGGAGAAGGACGTGGCTCCCTTTGGGCCCAGCGCCCTGAAGAAATTTTTTATTTTATTTTTATTTTATTTATTTGAGATTCTTCTATCAACTGCTGTCTGGGTGACAGGCTGGATATATAGATCCTTGTAGTCTCCTCAGTCCAGCCAGAGAGCGTGAGCACACCGTAGCTATGGGCTGGGTCTGCCACGACATACCTCATGACTACAGGGGTGGCTGGTGAGCTTGTTGCTCCAGGGTCCAGACATTAATGGGCTGTGGTGTTGTCTCACTCACAGTGGACCAGGCCGACAGCTACTCCAAAGCGGTTGTATGCCTGTCAGGAATGCACCAGCGGGTCCTCGCATGGACGGGTAAGTACAGTCCTTCCTGTCTTGGCGGGTCGGTACGGCTGGGTATTCCTGGAGTTGGGGGTCCTCCTATCCTCCCTTCCCTGCTCTCTGTCACATTTCCCTCTTCTGCTCTACCTCTGCTATCGGGTGGTCTTGTGGGGGAGCTCCAATTCCCACTGGGGGGCTCTGGGGTGTCTGGGCCCATTTTTTATCTGTGGGGTGCCCTTTTCCTTAGGGAAGCCCCATTCGGCCTTATTATCTACATCACGGCGTTTCACCGCTATTTTGCTGGCGCCATTTTTTTGTAGTCTGCTTTTTACATTGAAATTTCCCATTGGCGGCCATTTTGTTGTGGTCGCACTACGGCGCAGCTTGTTATTGCTGTCGGCCATTTTACTGTGGCCATGCCCTGTTATCGCTGAGGCATCCAGCGCCCATTTTGTGTGGGGTTTTGGCCTCTAGTGATGGCTTCTAAATGGCGCACAGCACATATCTCCTCACAGATTTTTACCTCACAGCCTTTTCCTCACAACACACGCTGTGTACAGAGGGCGGGCAGTGGGGCTGAGCAGTTTCTTGCTGGGTTGGTGAGTCCCTTGGGTAACCCCCCTGTCAGCGCAGCAAGGAGGGTGGACTTTTTTTCAGGTCTTGACTAGGTCCCTGAGAGCTGTCTGTGTAATGGAATCAGTACCTGGTCCTTCTTCCCCAAACAAGCCAAAGGTGGCAGCCGGTGCTCCTGCACCTGCGGTTCCCATGGACACTTTGTTGGCAGTCCTGGAAACATTTGTTGCCAGGCTGGACGCAGCATGCGGGCGTAAGGAGGTACGAAGCGCCCCCTCCCCCGCCATCTCCCAGGGAAGACAGAACCCCAGTTCTGGGTTGTCAGAGGATGTGGATCAGGACCTTCCTTGTGAGGAAGACTCCTCACTTGGGTCAGTACAGCACAGGGTTATCAGTGCTGTGAGGGACTCCCTTAACTGCTTCAGCCCTGCCCGCCGTCATATTACTGCGGGACGGTGGCTCTCCGTAGCTATACGTCCGCATTAAAGCCTGCGGCGGCGCGCGCGGCCCCGCTCACCCCCGAGTCCCGCGCGTGTGCCCGGCAGGTACGATCGCAGCCGGGCACGCGCGATCGCTCGTTACAGAGCAAGGACCGGGAGCTATGTGTGTAAACACAAAGCTCCCGGTCCTGTCAGCGGGGAAAATGCTGATCTTCTGTTCATACAATGTATGAACAGAAGATCAGTGATTTCTCCTAGTGAGGCCACCCCCCCATACAGTTATGACACACCCAGGAACACACTTAACCCCTTCCCAGCCCCTAGTGTTAACCCCTTCACTGCCAATAGCATTTTTATAGTAATCCAATGCATTTTTATAAAAAAAAAATGCCAATGGTTCCAAAAATGTGTTAAAAGTGTCCGAAGTGCCCGCCATAATGTCACAGTACTGAAAAAAAATGCTGATCGCCGCCATTACTAGTAAAAAAAAAATATTAATAAAAATGCCATAAAACTACCCCCTATTTTGTGCAAACCAATCAATAAACGCGTATTATGATTTTTTTTTTCGAAAAATATGTAGAAGAATACGTATCGGCCTAAACCAGGGGTGCCCAACCTTTTGAAGAGCGAGGGCCACTTAAGCAACTTGGTAACCAGTCGTGGGCCACAATGAGCAGAGCGGGCGAATGACGGTCACAGCTACTCTATAGGCCTCTGATCCGCCCAGATGAAAGGGGACAAACTCATTTCTGTTTTTCGGATTGGAGGTAGGTGGGTGTAAACAGACATCTGTCGCTCTATAGAGGCAAATTGAGGGTCCCATTTGGTTGGGCTGATTGTGTGAAAGGGGCCCAAGTCTCCTTTCACACTGATGTGCTGCAGTTTACCCACACCATGGGTGCAGCGCAGTGCACCTGTCTCTATCCTGCGGGTTAGCTGAAATTTGCCATAGACTCCACCTGTGGCCAAAGCTGGCGCTGTAGTGGAAGCATCGGCTTATGGGGCTCTGCTCTGCAGCCGCTTTCTTACTCTACCACCAGCTTCATTCACAACACTGATTCTGTGGTATGGAGGGTCGGCAACCTGCGATCTGGGCTTGCCAACCCACCATTTCAGAGCAGGAGGTCCTGGGCCACATCAGAAGGCTCCGCAGGCCACTGGTTGGCCACCCCTGGCCTAAACTGAGGAAAAACAATTTTTTTTTTAATATATTTTGGGGGATATTTATTATAGCAAATTGTAAAAAATATTGCATTTTTTTCAAACTTGTCGCTCTATCTTTGTTTATAGCGCAAAAAATAAAAACCGCAGAGATGATCAAATACCACCAAAAGAAAGCTCTATTTGTGGGAAAAAAAGGACACCAATTTGGTTTGGGAGCCACGTCGCACGACCGCGCAATTGTCAGTTAAAGCGACGCAGTGCCGAATCACAAAAAGTGCTCTGGTCATTGGGCAGCAATATGGTCCGGGGGTTAAGTGGTTAAGCTGGATGGTGCAGCTGAGGCATCCACTGAGGGCTCAGTCTTTTTTGGGTCGCACAAGTCGGACTGCTCTGTGAAGGTTTTTCCTTATGTGTCCTTTTTGACAAGTTCATTGATGAGGAATGGGAAAAGCCGCAGAAGTCTTTTGTGGTTCCTCAGCGCCTGGCGGTCCGTTACCCTTTTGAGGACAGCCTTTTGAAAAAATGGGCTTCTCCTCCGGTACTTGACCCTCCGGTTGCCCAGTTAAATAAGGTGGCCACTCTCCCTATCGAAGGAATCCCTGCTTTCAAGGACCATACTGATAGGAGGTCCGAGGCACTGACCCGCTCCATTATTACCATGCTAGGGTCTGCATTGTGGCCTATTGTGTCTGCAACCTTGGTGTCTCAGACACTTACTGAATGGGCAAAAGTTTTTCACCAGACTGTGGAGGAGCACCAGCTCCCTCCTGAATTTTAGACTGGCCGACCAGTTGGTCCAGGGCCTTGTATATGTCTGTAACGCTACACTGGATGCAGCCCCCTTGATATCCAGAGCTTCTGTTTCGGCGGTGGTTTTGTGCGGCCTGATTTGGCTGAAATGCTGGTCTGCTGACCAAGCATCCAAAAAAGCCCTGGCAGATTTACCCTTCAAAGGTGGGAGACTTTTTGGTACCTCGCTGGGTGACATTAGTAAGGATGTCACTGGAGGTAAGAACACTCTCCTCCCTCAGTCCACCACGGGGAAAGAGCCGCGTCGTAAGCCGCGTCCTTTATTTCCCACTCAGAAGCGGTATTTTCGTCAGTCAGGGCCTGCGGGTAAACCCTCCCAGGCTGACAAAGGCTCAGCTGGGGGACAGAAACCTCCCTGAGTGCGTAAGCTGAACAAACTGGCATCCAAATCCGCCACTGCATGAAGTTTTGCCCCGACCGACTCATGGGTGGGGGGATGGCTTTGCAGGTTCACAGCTCGGTGGACATCCCTGCTCTCCGACCAGTGGGTCTGCGAGGTGGTCTCTTCAGGGTACAAGATAGTTTCTTTCCTGCCCACTGAACAGATTCTTTCCCTCAGATCTCCCTCTATTTCTGGCTCATCGGTCTGCCCTATTGGGGGCAGTACAAGACTTGCTAAGTTGCGGGGTAATTTTACCCATTCCGCAGGATGAGAGGTTTCAGGGATTTTATTCAAATCTGTTTGTGGTCCCGAAGAAGGACAGGGTTCATCCAATCTTGGAACTCAAAGACCTCATGAACCCAACAGGAATTCTTTTAGGTAGTGTAGCTTGGTCAAGGACTTCCCAACCGTGTGCCAATTGGACAATCAAAAAAAGAAAGAAAAAGAAGAGGTTGTACAGATGGTCTCCTCTTTTGTCAGTAAATTAACAGTGTTGGGTTGACAGTACTGTGCATAACAGTAGAGCTCCCTGTCCTGACTCTTCATTTCATAGGTTGAGTCTTGTGTAGATCAGGGGTCTCTAAACTCTATAAACATAGGGCCAGTTTACTGTCCTTCAGAATTTCGGGGGGGGGGGGGGATATTAGGACCAGTGGGAGTAGAAGATGTCCTTTCATCCAGTAAGCGTACAGTGCCCTATCTTTGGGGTCAGTGGGAGAAATAGTGCCCCATTGTTAGTGTCATTGGTGGAATAACATCCCATTGTTGGTGTCATTGGGAAGAATAGTGACCCATTGCTGGTGTCATTGGTGGAATTGTGCTCTTTCGTTAGTGGGAGGAATATTGCCCCATTGTTGATGTCAGTGGGAGGAATAGTAGTCCATCATTGGTGTCAGTGGAAGTAATTGTGCCCCAACATTGGTGTCAGTGGGAGGAACAGTGCCCCATTGTTGGTGTCGGTGACAGAAATTATGCCCTATTGCCCTATTGTTGGGTTCAGCACAGTTTGGAGATCACTGGTGTTATTGATTATAAACGACATACACACCATAGTTTTTCCAAAATGCTCTAGCAAAGCGTGGTGACGTACACCACGTTCGACGGCACTCTGTTCCATTGAAGCTCCGTCTCATAACTTGCCTCTGAGCATGCGCGGCTTTAAAAACGTTGTTTTCAACATCGTTTTGCCCACACACCATCACTTTTTATGACACAAAAAACAACGTTTTGAAAAACGACACAAAAAATTCAAGCATGTTCGAATTTTTTTTTGGTCGTTTTCTTGAAGACATAAAACAATGTTTTGCCCACACGCGGTGATTTTAAATGACGTTTTTGAAAACGTCGTTTTTTTTCATCACAAAAAATGATCGTGTGTACGCAGGATCATTTTTTCAAATGACATAAAAAAAAAAGTTTCTTTAACCTCCCTGGCGGTATGATTCTTTAAGATTTTAGGTGCTAAAAGCGGTACCATTATTTGCAAGGGAATTTGGCGTTTTATACTGTAGGCTTGTAATTCTTAGGAATAACTCACTTAAATCTATTCAAACAAGAGTCTAATAGGCATCCCGGGTATGATTTTTTTTTTTTTTTTTAATTAAAAATTATAATATAATAAATAATTATAAAAAATGATCACAAATGATAATATAATTATAGTAAAAATTATTCAATAATGTAATCAAATCAAAATCACTGAAATTTGCTCAGTTGCAGAATTTTTGCTGTCATTTTTTTTTTTTTTTATGACGAATTTCCCCATAAATCGCTATCGCTAAATTCTGCAAGTGATTCTGATTTATTATCGCTGTTTTTTAGCTGCTCTAAAACAATTTTTGCCATAAAGGGACACTTTTGGTTGCTATGGGCAATCTACAGTTTGCAGGGAGAAAGAAAAGTTTTTATTATACAAAATGACATGTAGTGTACAGGGCAGACCACTAGGGACATGGGGGGTGTGTATTTTTTACATACAGTACTGTAATCTATAAGATTACAGTGTACTGTATGTATAGTGTTTGTTTACTTTTTTAAATTTGGCGCCGTTCCCCCCCCTACGTCGCGACGCTCGCAGGGAAGGGAATCGGCGGAACACACAGCATCAGGCGGACATCCGGCCGCCGAGTACTGCGGGGATTCATCGCTGGATCGCAGAGAAAAGGTAAGTAAACTTTTTCTGCATCCAGCGTGCCACACGCCGTGCCACACGCCAGGGAGGCTAGTCTGACCGGCGATCCAGCGGGAAACCCCCGCCGGATCGCCAGGAATTTTTTGGGGGAAAAAAAAAATGCACCCCGAGCGTGACTCGGGGTTACCGCTTCTGGCACTGAATGTTAACCCCGAGTCACGCTCGGGAATACCGCCAGGGAGGTTAAGACGCTGGGCGGGACTGAGGCCCCGTACACACGAGAAGCTCGCTGGGATCCATATTCTGCTGAGAAGCTCGATCGTGTGTACACTTTCGTCGAGCGTCCCGTCGGGAAGCTCGTCGAGCCAAAATAGAGAGCAGGTTCTCTATTTCCTCGACAGGCCATCGGGACTAATGGCTCGATGCCTTTTTCGACAGCCTGGTCGATGAACTCGACGGCCGGCCGAGAACCTCGTCGGGCGGAACGATGGGTTTAGCCCGACGAGGTTCTCGTACGTGTGTACGCGGCCTGACGTTTTGACGTCACTTCCGCCCAGCAGAGCTATGGGGGCGGATGGGGGGCGATTTTTTACCTCACTCGCATCCCCACACAGCAGCCGAGCGGACCCGATCACCTCAGCCGCTACCGACGGCTCCGGTAAGTGGCGGAGGGAGGGGGTGGCCCTCTCCCGCCGCCGATAACGGCGATCTCGCCGCAAATCCGCCTCGGAGACCGCCGTTATCTTTTACAGGACCGCTCACACTAAAGATGGATACCTCGGTTGTGGCAGCAGCTGCTGCCGTTACCGAGATATCCATCTTTAAAGTGCCGCCGTATAAAGTCGTAAGGCGGTCTGGAAGTGGTTAACCTCTTAAGGACCGCCTACTGTACATTTACGTCAGCAGAATGGCACGGCTGGGCACATCAACGTATATATACGGTGGTTCTAGTACCCAGCTGTGGGTCACGGGCGTGCTACCGTGACCCGGTCCGAAGCTCCGGGACCGCGGGACTCGCGGACGTGATCGCCGCTGGAGTGCACCGATCGGTCCCCAGAGCTGAAGAACGGCTTCCCCATGCTTCACTGTGGCTGCAGCATCGATCACCTCATCCCTGTTATAGGAGGACTTGATCGATGACGTCACACCTACAGCCAAACCCCCCCTACAGTTGTAAACACACGCAGGGAACACACAAATCCTACAGCTCCCCCTTGTGGTTAACTCCCAAACTGCAACTGTCATTTTCACAGTAAACAATGCAATTTAAATGCAATTTTTGCTGTGAAAATTACAATTGTCCCAAAAATGTGTCAAAATTGGCCGAAGTGTCCGCCATAATCACGAAAAAAATCGCTGATCGCCGCTATTAGTAGTAAAACATTTTTTTTTTTATAAAAATGCAATAAAACTATCCCTTATTTTGTAAACGCTATAAATTTTGCGAAAACCAACCGATAAACGCTTATTGCGATTTTTTTTTTTTACCAAAAATAGGTAGAAGAATACGTATCAGCTTAATCTGAGGAAAAAAAAATTATATATATTTTGGGGGGATATTTATTATAGCAAAAGGTAAAAAATATTGAATTTTTTTCAAAATTGACGCTCTATTTTTGTTTATAGCGCAAAAAATAAAAACCGCAGAGGTGATCAAATACCACCAAAAGAAAGCTCTATTTGTGGGGAAAAAAGGACGCCAATTTTGTTTGGGAGCCACGTCGCACGACCGCGCAATTGTCAATTAAAACGACGCAGTGCCGAATTGCAAAAAGCGCCTCCTCCTCTGACTGTTCCGTGATAGGCAGAAAACTAATTTTCCCAGCAGAGCCTCGGACGAGAGGACATCCGTAATAGGCGGAACACTGAACAGAGGCTCTGCTGGGAAAATTAGTGTTCAGCCTATCACGGAACAGCCTGAGGAGGAGGCGCGGCTTTAGAATAATGGACGCCCACAGCCTGAGAAACTCTGCAAACAGGAGAAGGTAGGGAGATCGTCGAGGCAGGGAATGGAATGGCACAGTGAGGTCTAAAGTGGAACTAAACCCTCCTATCTTTTATAGCCAAAGAGGTCATGTTAAAGCAGAACTAAAATTCCAGTATGATACTCTGAGCAGCCAGGCATTTTATTGCAGAAGAGATATACAGTGTCTCTTCTGCAATAAAACATACTTACCTGCCTGTTTGCAGCAGTTCCCAGGATCATGCACAGCTCAGCTCACAGCAGCCAGACCAATCCTGTGTGTCAGGATGACTAGCTCCTGCGCATGTGCAAGAGTAAAGTCATCCCACACCGGAAAATGGCTGAAACCGGCACACAGAAAGGGAGCAATGACAAGGTGAGTATGCTCCATTTACTTTCTATTTAAGTCTCTGTTTGATCTGTTGCTATGTTGCTGCACATATCGGCTATGACACCAGCTATTTCATGGCTTGACAGTTCGGTTGAGAGCACAAGCAACTTTGACAATTTTCATTGATGGCATGCTTGAATGTAACTGTTTTGGGAACAGGGTTGCCAACTTTCAGTAAATTTACAAACAGTTTATAAAATCTGTAATTTTTGCATGTGTCCATAAATGTCCATTATTGACGTGTAGTCTGTATGTCCGTAATGGACATTTATGGACAGATGTAAAAATTACGGATTTTACAAACTGTTTGTAAATTTACTGACGGTTGGCAACCTTGTTTGGGAAACTTCTTTAAATCAGGACTAAAGTTCTGTAGTTACAAACTGGGAGCCGGCAGGCTCTTTATTGCAGAAGAGATATGTTACCTTATACTGCCACCTGCTGGGTATTAATAGGTATGATGTTAAACAGATTCTTTCCCTCAGATCTCCCTCTATTTCTGGCTCATCGGTCTGCCCTATTGGGGGCAGTACAAGACTTGCTAAGTTGCGGGGTAATTTTACCCATTCCGCAGGATGAGAGGTTTCAGGGATTTTATTCAAATCTGTTTGTGGTCCCGAAGAAGGACAGGGTTCATCCAATCTTGGAACTCAAAGACCTCATGAACCCAACAGGAATTCTTTTAGGTAGTGTAGCTTGGTCAAGGACTTCCCAACCGTGTGCCAATTGGACAATCAAAAAAAGAAAGACTTGGACTTGGAAGTCGGGATGATGAAAGGGCTATGAAAACCTGTAAGTACAGAAACCCTATTCAGTTATAATGTACAAACTCACAATACCTATAGATGACGCTGCAACCTCATTCATCTGCTTGCATGTAATCTAACAGTAAAAAAAGTATCCTCAGTTGTCATTTTTTTCATTATCTTATCCTGTGTCTGTTCTTCTTACAACAATCGACACTGCAATTATTGCTCTGACCCATTTCGTGCAACCACTGATTAATTCTCTAATCCTTAAAATGCACTTGTTTAACTGCTTGCCAATCATATATTGTATATATACTACGGCAAGGTGGCTCTCCTGCGCAGGACCATGTACCTAGCACTTCCAGGTCTGGGGCGTGCAAACGCACCGCCGGCAATCTGCTACCACATAGTTGGAGCCAATCAGTGCGTCCAGCTGACTCAATGTCCGTCGGCACCTGCCAATCGTTCGGGACACAAGCAGAACGTCAGTCTGCCTATGTATACAAGCCAGATCGCTTGTTCTGTCAGTAGGGAAAGTATAGATCCGGTGTTCTTGCAAAACAGGAAGATGGATCTCTGCCTTCCCCTAGTGCAAGCACCTCCCACACAGTGACCAAGGACAGGTTAGGCTCAGAGGTAACCCTTTGATCACCCCTGAGTTTAACCCCTTTCCTGCCAGTGTCCTTATTACAGTGACAGTGCATATTTTTAGCACTGATCACTGTATTAATGTTACTGGTTCCCAAAAAAGTGTCACTTAGTGTCGGATTTGTCTGCCACAATGTCGCAGTCCTGTTATAATATGTAGCACAATCCATATTGGTCTAAACTGATGAAGAAATTGGATATGTTTTACAGCAGAAAGTAAAAAATATTTTTTTTTTTTTCCAAAATTGTCGCTGTTTTTTTGATTATAGCGCAAAAAAAAAAGAAACACAGAGGTGACCGAATACCACCAAAAGAAATCTCTATTTGTGGGAAAAAAGGAAATAAATTATATTTGGGTACAGCATTGCATGACCGGCAATTGTCAGTTAACCACTTCCTTACTGGGCATGTAAACCCCCTTCCTGACCAGGTGAAATTTCAGCTTGCGGCACTGCGTCGCTTTAACTGACAATTGCGCGGTCGTGCGATATGGCTCCCAAACAAAATTGGCGTCCTTTTTCCCCCACAAATAGAGCTTTCTTTTGGTGGTATTTGGTCACCTCTGCGATTTTTATTTTTTGCGCTATAAACAAAAAAGGACGACAATTTTGAAAAAAAATACAATATTTTTTACTTGTTGCTATAAAAAATAGCCCAATTTAAAAAAAAAATTCAGTTTAGGCCGATACGTATTCTTCTACATATTTTTGGTTAAAAAAAAAAAAATCGCAATAAGCGACTGGTTTGCGCAAAAGTTTAAAGCGCCTACAAAATAAGGGACAGAATTGTTATTTTTTATTTATTTTTTTACTAGTAATGGCGGTGATCTGCGATTTTTATTGCGACTGCGACATCATGGCGGACACATCGGACACTTTTGACACATTTTTGGCACCATTCACATTTATACTGCAATCAGTGCTATAAATATGCACTAATTACTGTATAAATGTGACTGGCAGGGAAGGGGTTAACACTAGGGGGTGAGGAAGGGGTTAATGTGTTTCCTGCATTGTGTTCTAACTGTGGGGGGAGGGGGGGTGTCCGATCTGTGTCCCTATGTACTAGGAACACAGATCGGTATGCTCTCTCTATGACAGGACGCTGTCATTGTGAGAGCCGGCAATGAGAGATGATCTTATATGTTTACATATGAGATCATCTCTCATTGGCCCATCAGATTGCATCGCAAACGGCCACTCTGATTGGCCGTTCGCGGCGATCTGTGATTGGCTGTGTCCAAGGGACACGGCTAGTACACGAGTTCCCCGCTGCGCGCTCTGGAGCACGCGCTGGGAACGAGGAAAGGGGCTGCCGTGAAAACACGGCAGCCCGGAGATTTAGCACCACCCTGCGGCCGCATATAGTCGTACGGCCGTAGGGAAGTGGTTAATATAATGCAGTGACGTATCGCAAAAAATGGCCTGGTCCAGAAGGGGGGGAGGGGGTAAACCTTTTGGAGCTGAAGTGATAACTGAGAGCTCAGGAAAGAGAATTAAGGAAACATTCCATACAGCCAAAATTGTAATGATAAATTGCAGCTTTAACTGTTAATTACATGCATGCATTCACTTTTCACACCTTAGCTTTTCAGGATTTTTTCATTGGTGTATTCAAAGAGGAGCTCCAGGCTCCTTCAGTAGAACATAAAAATCAGACTCCGGCCTTTGCACTCTTTCTTGGTTCTCTTGCCACCAGGTCTAGTTACCCATAGACATTAGATGACCATTGCCTGATACCCACATATCTTTCAGACCTACATAGCAATCTTGTTATCTATGGTGCACAGCTAACACTTTTGGGGCATCACCTTTAGTTGGATTGATAATCTATTGTCCAAACTCGCTTGGCTGTGCTGAGTTGTGCACCCCTCATAAACATGAACACCTTGGGCCAGATTCAGCAAGACTTGCGCTGGAGTATTGCGATATGCGCCGTGTAACTGTGAAGATGCGCCGTTGTATCTCCGCGGCCGTGCCCACCAAACTAGATGCGACAGAAAACGGGCTTTCCCCGACCGGCTTAACTTTCCGACGCCAGAGTATCGTCAGCGCATAATTTCGCTTGGCGCATCAGTCGCGCCTATTGATTTCCCCTGCAAATATGCAAATGAGGGAGATTTCCCGATTCGCGAACGGATTAGCACCATACGCTGGCTACATGCGCCGCGCGTATCTCGTCCGTCCGGCGCAAAGTTATTTCTACAAAAGGCTGCTTTATCTTTACTCCAGATGGCCGCAGGAGAGCAGCTACAGCAGCGTTACCGACGATAAGAGCTAGCTGAGCACCCCCACTTGCAGGACAACACCTCTGTCCATGCTTGTCTGTCAACTTTTACAGCCATGGAGGAAGACATCATAGGTCTTCATAGCCGAGATGACGGCTGACAGCTCCTGGCCTTTAAAGTTCAGCTTTCTCCTATGTTTGCGGGGAACGGGAGCAGCCATCTCAGAACAAAAGTAACTTCACTGCGGGGAGGGGGAACAGGATATACTTTAGTGCCGGAATGGCGCATCTACGGGCGCATTTAAACGTCCAACGGAACACATTGCGCTGTCGTTTCCAAGGAAGTGGTGCCGACGGAAGTTGTGAGCATGCGCACTGGGATGCATTGACAGTCGACGCATGCGCAGTACGTTCACCGCGGGATCGCGCTTAGTTTAAATAATACACGCCCCTTATCCGCCCAATTTGAATTCCGCCGGCTCAATTTCGATACGCTGCCGCAACTTTAGGAGCAAGTGCTTCATGAATAACAGCACTTGCTCCTAAAATTTCGCCAGAGTAACGTAAATGAGAAACGTTACTCCAGCTCTACCTGAATCTGGCCCTATGATTATACGAGCACATCTTTACCATGTACAACCTTCAAATAATCTAAATGTCCCATCAGAACTGGTAAGTGATTGGTTCCACATGTTTCAAGTGAGTATGTTTATTAGTTCCTTGTGTTGATGGAACAACAGTGGTGTCTGCGGACTACCTCAACCAGCAGGGTAAGCATCAAGGGCGTGAAGGGGCGTGTACAATGTGTTTCTGAGGCCCGCCTCCTTTATATAATACCTTTTGATCTCTGTGCATGATAGTTGTTTGCCGGTTGGATGGCTGTGCTGTTTTCCATCTCTCCATAAAGTTTGTTTCCTCCGCATACCAATAGCATTTTGTTTACCACAATCTAAGTCTGGATTTGTGTTTTTAATAAATAGATACTATGCTCTTATTGATACCTGCGCTGTGCCCATCTTTGTGTCTCTACATGAAATTTACAGACAAGAAATTGAGTCGGAAGACTTAAAGGATAACTCCACTTTCGTGGGGAAAAAAAATAGCAAATGGAGAAAAAATACTATAACGTATACCAGGGGTCTCCAAACTTTCTAAACAAGGGGACAGTTTATTGTCCTTCAGACTTCAGGGGGGCTGGACTGTGACCACTGGAAATAGAAAAATGTTCAGAGTAAACAATGCCCCATTTTTTGGTGCCAGTGAGAGGAGTGCCCCTTTGTTCATGTCATTAGGAGGAATTGTGCCCCATTGTTGGTGTCAGTGGCGGCCTGTCCATAGGGACGCACGGGCGCCGCCCCCCCCCTCCCGCAGTCACACACAATTTTTTTATTTAAAAAAAAAAATGGCCCTTTAAGAACTTTTATTCGGCTAAAATGTCATTTTGACATTTTAACCGCAGTTCTGGCGGCCGTCTATACAGGGCGCTGCAGCGCCACCCCCCTCTCGCAAATAACACACATTTGTGCATAAATGCACGAATGTATGTTATTGTTGATTGCCAGCTGCCTGGTCTATTCATATAACCGGACATGGGTCGCCGGTTACCCAAATAGCGGCAGCTGGTTGGCTGAGGGGAACTGCCTATCAAAGCCAGCGGCTCTGATAGGCTTTTCCCAGACCGCCCTCCAGCTCTCGGAAGTCTATTCTCGGAGCGCAGACAGCATGCGTTCCTTGAAAAAGACTGACGGACGTTTCAGCCAATCAGGTTCCAGGATTCTGGTTATCAAGAACCTGATTGGCTGAAGCGTCACCAAGCGGGACAAGACATCAAGGGAGGACATGGAAGCTTCAGGTAAGTTCATTTTACAGGGAAAGCACAGCACAGTGACAACAATAGGCACAGTGGCAACAATTAATGGGCACAGTGGCATGCACAGTGGCAACAATGGGTACAGTGGTGACAATTAGCACAGTGGCTGCATTTGATGGCATGGCACAGTGGTGACAATTGATGGCACAGTGACTGCGTTTGATGGCATGGCACAGTGGTGACAATTGATGGCACAGTGACTGCATTTGATGGCATGGCACAGTGACTGCATTTGATGGCATGGCACAGTGGCTGCATTTGATGGCATTGCACAGTGGTGACAATTGATTGCACAGCAGCTGCGTTTAATGGCATGGCACAGTGGTGACAATTGATGGCACAGCGACTGCGTTTGATGGCATGGCACAGTGGTGACAATTGATGGCACAGCGACTGCGTTTGATGGCATGGCAGAGTGGTGACAATTGATGGCACAGCGACTGCGTTTGATGGCATGGCAGAGTGGTGACAATTGATGGCACAGCGACTGCGTTTGATGGCATGGCAGAGTGGTGACAATTGATGGCACAGCGTCTGCGTTTAATGGCATGGCACAGTGGTGAAAATTGATGGCACAGTGACTGCGTTTGATAGGCACAGTGAGGCTGCAATTTATTTATTTTTCATTTGCGCCCCCCCAAAAAATTTGAGCACCAGCCGCCACTGGTTGGTGTCATTAGAAGGAATTGTGCCCCATTGTTGGTGTCATTAGGAGGAATTGCGCCCCATTGTTGGTGTCATTAGGAGGAATTGTGTCCCATTTTTTATGTCAGAAGATGAAATATTGCCCCAAGGGCCAGATAAAAGCAAGTAAAGGGCCACATCTGGCCCCCAAGCCATAGTTTGGAGACGCCTGGCGTATACAATTGTGACACAAGTCATAAAAGGGGGAATACAGCAGGGGGGAGCGAAAGCTCACTGTGGTCAGGATCTGAGGCTTCTAGTCGCACGTCTGCAGTTGAATCCTCCCCTGAAGGATCAGAAGTGACTGGTCAGTCTGAGCGACCTAGACTCCCAGGTGTTGTGGCTGCTTCCAACACTCCAGCCTCTGCAAACGTCACTAAGGACGATTTAGCCTCAGCACTGGCTGGTTTGAAAGGGAAGATATCTGAGAGGGAAAACGTGGCAGATCCCCCTCTCCAGCCCTTGATCTCCCAGGATCAGAACCAGAGTGGGCGGGGCCTATGGAGATACCTTTGGGGGATCAGGCAGAAAGGCCTACAGTTGATTCCGCTTCTGAGGGCTCATTGTCTGAAGAATAGGGTGACCAGACATCCCCAGTTTCAGGGGACAGTCCCCTGATTGAGAACACTGTCCCTGGACCAAGTCTGTCCCTGGTTTTGTCCCCAGATTGGATTTAATAGGGGGCAGGGGCAATTTCAAAGACAGTCAGTGCAGAATTAAATTACAAAAATTAGTATTCCCCCCCCCCCCCCCCTGCTCCGCCGTGCCTACTAGCATAGGGGGGTTGTATTTTTCCCATTATCTGTGCCCCTTTCTGATGATCATGTGCTGGTCGGAGTGGAGGAAATATTTCTTCAGTTTCGGGCGCATGCCCATTTAGCTTCACTCGTATGTTCTTCTGCCTTGGCACACATCTTGGCCAGCCACCTGCTTATCTCCTTGCCTTCCCTGGGGGAGTGATCTTCCTCCGCTCCCCACCCAGTAGTAGCCGGGGCACGAAGAGTAAGACTTGAGAGGCTGTGAGGCGGGTGGCAATTGACAGAGTCGCTGATTGTTGCCATTACAAGTAAAGAAAAAATATGTCCCCGGATTTCATTTAAAAAATCTGGTCACCTTACTGAAGAACCTTTCTCAGCCTCGCAATCTCAAAAATTGCATATTTGAGTTATACGGAGTTGGTCCGTTCTGCATACAAGTTGCCCCCTAGCAGAGGTGGATGATGTTTCCTTTTCCTCTTTGGGTTCGCTAAAACCTCCACAAGGTTCTAAGGCTTTCCCTGTTCACCCATTGCTAAAGCGGCTGATTTATGTTGACTAGGATCACCCAGATAAGCAGTAGATGCTGCTATCTCCTCTGTAAACATGAGTTTAACTTGTCCAGTGGACAATGTCAAAGGGCCAGATTCTCAAAAAATCGCGTACTTGCGGCGTAGCGTATCCCATTTATGCTAGGTGTATGCAGTTTTTACTGGCAAGTGCTGTATTCTCTAAGCACTTGCTCCGTAATTTGCGTTGGCGTAGCGTAAAGGGGACAGCGTAAGGCCACGTAATTCAAATAGGGAAGGAGGGGGGCGTGCTGTATTTAAATTAAGCGCGCCCCCGTGCCGAACAAACTGCGCATGCGCCGGCCTTAAACGTAGGCCACTGCGCATGCTCCATAGTACGCCGCAAATACAGCGATTACGACGGCAACGTAATTAACGTATAGGCCTATTCGCGTCAAGTTACGCAAACGACGGAAAAACACGAAGCTGTCCCGACGTCCATACTTAACATGGCTTACGCCGGACCTACGCAAGGTTACCCCTCATATAGCAAGGGTAACCTTATGCGTACGCAAACTACGTAAACTACGTTGACGTGGCGCAAAAACGTTCGGTAATCGGCGTATCGGCTCATTTGCATATTCGGCGCAGAAATCTATGTAAACGCCACCTAGCGGCCGGCGTATTATTGCATTTAAGATCCGACGGTGTAAGTGACTTACGCCAGTCGGATCCTAGCGTAATTCCGGCGTATCTTGTTTTCTGGATAGAAAACAATGACACGCCGGCGGAAAATTAGAATTATGCCGGTGTATCTGTAGATACACCGGCGTAATTCTTTTGAGAATCTGGCCCAAAGTGTTTAGAGATCCAGCCGATAAAAAGCTGGAATCTTTGCTGTAGCCGATGCAGTATCACCACCTGCGGTAGCAGCAATAGGCATTTGTCAATCTCTCAGGGTTTACTTCCTCTTTACATAGTTCCCCACTCTGCTAAAGAGTTTTTATTGCTGTATACAGTGGAACCACAGATTACGAGCATAATCCGGAAATGCTCGTTATCCAAAGTACTTGCATATCAAATCGAGTTTCCCCATTGAAGTCAATGGAAACGAAAATAATTTGTTCCGCATTGACTTCAATGGAATGCAATACTGTGTGCGGCCACAGGTGGGGGGGGGGGCGCTGGAGAGCCTCGGAAACGGCCGAAAAGGCCCAAGGACACTTCGGCTGACCTCGTCAAACCTTGGAAAGACTTTGTCGGCAACGTTCGGCTCTGCTCGGCTCCAGCGCCCCCCCCCTACATCAGGCTAGAAGCGGTACTGCACACCGCTTTGGCCTGAGTGCTTTCACACTGGGCCAGTGCGCTTTCAGGATGGAAAAAAGCCCTGCAAGCAGCGTCTTTGGGGAGATACGAGAGCGGTGAAAAGTGCCCTGCTAGCGGCCGAAAAGCCCCACTAAAATTAAGCCCCACCCCAGTGTGAAAGTAGCCTTTGGCCCCTTTCAGACTTATTTGATTAGTTCCACGATTTGGGACTGAAAAGTCGCATGACAAGTCATTCTCCATGATTTTCAAAGACTACCATTCATATTAGCAGGACTTTATGTCGCGCAGACTTCAAAGTAGTCCCTGCACTACTTTTTTTCTGAAGTCAGATCAAAGTCAGATCCCCGTATTAGCGGATCCGACTTTGGCATGTGACTTGTGCTCTGATTATCTTGAAGGGGTACTCCACGCCATTTTTTTTTTTTTTTACGGTCAAGGGTTCCCCCTCCAAGAGCATACCAGGCCCTTTGGTCTGGTATGGATTTTAAGGGAAACCCCCACGCCAAATAAATGCGTGGGAGTCCCCCAAGATCCATACCAGACCCTTATCTGAACACGCAGCCCAGCCGGTTAGGAAAGGGGGTGGGGACAAGCGAGCGTCTTCTGCTGCATCTCCTTCGCTATCTTCTGCTATTTTTCCCCTCTTTTGTTCGCTCTTGCCCGGTCTTCTCCGTTCTCTTCTTCCGACGTTGACTCGAAAAACTCTACCGCTTTAATGTCTGGTGTGCAAGCACTTCTATTGGCATGGAGCAGGGGGCACTGTGTGATGTCATGCAGAGGTCCCACCCCATATGACGTCACCAACCGGGGCATGATGGGCATGAACCTGTAATGTATGTACAGGTGGATTGTTATAGACTGTGTAATGTTTGTACAGATGGATTGCCATATTCGGTGTAATGTGTGTACAGGTGGATTGTTATACACTGTGTAATGTGTGTACAGATGGATTGCCATATTCGGTGTAATGTGTGTACAGGTGGATTGTTATACACTGTGTAATGTGTGTACAGATGGATTGCCATATTCGGTTTTAATGTGTGTACAGGTGTGCACCCCAAAGCTCAAACACATATGTGTATATCTATATACAGTGTATGTATGTATGTATATATATCTATATCATAGCTCCTAACTCTCCCTGATTTAAAGGAATGTCCCTCTGTCCCTCTTCCAGGGCCGCCATCAGGGGGGTTCAGGCAGTACACCTGTAAGGGGCCCGGGGGTCCCCAGGGCCCCAGATGGTAACCCCCCTCTTTTTTGCTTTATTTTTTATAAAAATATATATTTTTTAATATTTAATTTTTTATTAAAGGGCCAATTTTTTTTCTTTTATTTTTTTAGCAGTCCGGAGGTCCCCAGGGGCTCAGAGGCCCCCAGGGCCCCGGATGGCAACCCCTCATTTTTTCATATTTTTTTATAAAAAAATATATTTAATATATATATATATATTTTTATTAAAGGGCCAATGTTTTTTTTAGGGGTCTGGAGGTCCCCAGGGGCCCGGAGATCCCCAGGGCTCCAGATGACAACCCCCCTTTTTTTATAAAAAAATAATAATTTTGATATATTTTTTTTATTACTTTTATTTTTATTTTTTATATACATATAAATATACATACATTTATTATTATTATTAAAAGGCCCAGAGGTCCCCAGGGCCCCAGATGAGAACCTTTTTTCTTATAAAAATGTTTTACATTTTTTTAGATATAGATAGATAGATAGATAGATAGATAGATAGATAGATAGATAGATAGATAGATAGATAGATAGATAGATGGAGAGGTCCACAGGCAACCCCCTTGTTTTTTTTTATAAATGTTTATTTCTTTTTTATATATATATATATATATATATATATATATATATATATATATATATATATATATATTATTGAAGGGCCCAGAGGTTTCTTTTTATTAAAGGGCCCAGAGGTCCCCAGGGCCCCCGAATGGCTACCACCCTTTTTTTTATATATATTTTTCTTTGTTTATTTTTTTTGTAAAGGAACCCCCCGCTTCTCAAATCGTGGCAGGCAGCCCCCTACCCCCCCCCCCCCCCCCCCCGCTTCTCTCAATTTCAGGCGGCAGCACCCCCATTCTCTGCTCCAGGGGGCCCCCATGCCTGAAGCTGTGTAAGGGGCCTCATAATTCCTGATGGTGGCCCTGCCCTCTTCCCCCCTTATTTGTCCCTCATTTTGCTCTGATCTATACAGATGTATATAAAATGCACTTTTTATCTATCAAAAAGTGTTTTCCAGCAGCTTGTTGCATTTTTATAATCCAGAAGCCAATATGAAGGAATAGTATATATATATATATATATAGCAATGGACAGTGTTGATAGAGCAGAGGTTGGTATCAGTAGAGCAGTGGACGGTGTCAGAAGGGCACAGATTGGTGTCAGTAGTTCATTTTTTTTATTATTTATTACAATTATTTTATTTTTTTATTTGCAATTATTTTTAGGAGCCCCATTGGTTGGCTTTGGTGAAATGACAGGAGTCTAAACAGACCCCAGAGATTCCCCAGTCCCTTTCTCTGCAGTCAAGCAGCAGGGGGAATCTGCTCAGCACAGGGCTATTAGGGTGTGCCCAGGCACATCTGGCTCACCCTGTGCACATGCCTATGATGTGTGTACAGGTGGATTGTCATACTCGGTGTAATGTGTGTACAGGTGGATTGCCATATTCTGTGTAATGTATGTACAGGTTATTTGTCATACTCAGTGTAATGTGTGTACAGGTGGATTGTCATATTGGGTGTAATGTGTGTACAGGGAGATTGTGTACTTAGTGTAATGTGCATACAGGTGGAATGTCACGTTTAGAGTAATGTATGTGTGTACAAGTTGATTGTCATACTTTGTATAATGTGTGTATAGATGTATTGTGTGCTGTGTCACAGCTCCTATGTGTACCGTAATGTGCATACTAATGTACAGTATTGTCGTACTCAGTGTCATAGCTACTGTGTATAAGGTGTGTACAGGTTGATTGTCATTCTCAGTGTCATGTACATGTACATACTGGTGGATTTTTGTACTCTGTGTCACAGCTCCTGTGTGTAATGTGTATACAGGTGGATTGTTGTATTCAGTGTATTGTGCATGCATTTAGATTATAACATTGGGTGTCACAGCTCCTGTGTGTAATGTGTGTTCAGATGGGTTGTTGTACTTGGTATAATGTGTAGAGTCAGATTGTTATACTCGGTGTAATGTGCATACAGGTGGACTGCGATACTCGCTGTGTGTAAGGTGTATCCAGGTACAGGTGGGTTGTTGTACTCGGTATAATATGTAGAGGTAGATTGTTATACTCGGTGTAATGTGTATACAGGTGGACTGCGATACTCGCTGTGTGTAAGGTGTATCCAGGTACAGGTGGGTTGTTGTACTCGGTATAATATGTAGAGGTAGATTGTTATACTCGGTGTAATGTGCATACAGGTGGACTGCGATACTCGCTGTGTGTAAGGTGTATCCAGGTACAGGTGGGTTGTTGTACTCGGTATAATATGTAGAGGTAGATTGTTATACTCGGTGTAATGTGCATACAGGTGGACTGCGATACTCGCTGTGTGTAAGGTGTATCCAGGTACAGGTGGGTTGAACATTACCTGTTGCTGTGTGAGAAGTGGGAGGAGATCCAGGAGGATGTCACTGTATACCTGTCACTGAGTCCTGTCCCCCCTCCTCCTCCTCCTCCCTGAAGAGTTTGAACTGCTGTCAGCTGTGCTCTCAGATATGGTTAATAGTACACACAAAGGCAGGCAGAGCAAGTGCAAAGGCTAATTTCTCCTAAGCTCCATCTCTCAGCCCCCCTCATGATCACTGTGTTCTTCACTGCCCTCCCTGGGCTGCTGCTGCTGCCTCTCCTCATCAGCTTCATCTTTCCATACATCTTCCAGGACATTGCCAATTTCATCACTGTCGTTCGCTTTGGTATCAGGACCAGGAAGCGTTCCAACAAGACCCCAGCTTACACCATTGTGGACCTATTCCTGGAGAAGGTGGAGACGAGTCCCGACAAACCATTTATCCTCTACCAGGATGAAGTGTACACCTATTCCGAAATAGACAAACTCAGCAACCAGACGGCCAGAGCCTTGCGCAAGCATGCTGGGGTTAAGTCAGGGGACTGTGTGGCCCTATTCATGAGCAATGCCCCTTCTTATATCTGGATATGGCTAGGGGTGGCCAAACTGGGCTGCTCAATGGCCTGCCTCAATAACAACATCAGAGCAAAGTCATTTCTGCACTGCTACAGATGCAGCGGGGCAAAGGTCATCCTCGTAGAACCAGGTGAGTGCAGCTCTATTGTCATGTGACATGGGCCGGTGCCCTACAAGTGGGTTCCGGTCATTGGATGTGTGTATTTACAAACAATGTGACATGGGTCAGTGCCCTAAATTAAGTATGTATCCACTGATAATGTGACATGTGTCAAAGCCCTACATTAAGTATTTATCCACTGACAACTGACAATGTGACGTGGGTCAGTACCCTACATTAAAGAATGTATCCACTGACAACTGACAATGGATGTATAAACTGACAATGTGACATGCATGGGTCAGTGCCCTTAAGGGATGTGTCCACTGACAACTGACAGTGTGACATGGGTTAGTTCCCTAAATTAGGTATATATCCACTGACAACTGCCAATCTGACATGGGTCAGTGCCCTACATTAAGGATGTATCCACTGACAACTGACAATGTGACATGGGTCAGAGCCCTATGTATTCACTGACAGTGTGACATGGGTCAGTGTCCTGCATAAAGGATGTATCAACTGACAGTGTGACATGGGTTAGTGCCCTACATTAAAGATTTATCCACTGACATTTTGACATGGGTCAATACCCTTAAGGAATGCATCCACTAACAACTGACAATGTGACATGGGTCAGGCCCTACAGGTGGGTTCCAGTCATTGGATGTGTGTACTGTACTGTGTGACATTGACCAGAGCCTTACATGAGGGATGTATCAACTGACAATGTGACATGGGTCACCCCCCACATGTGAGATCCTGTCACCAAATGTGTGTATACTGCTAACTGACAATGTGACATACCCCACTACCCTACATGTGGGATGCATCTGGCCACTGGATGTGTGTGTGTACCGCTAACTAGTAATGTGACATAGACCAACCATCTTACATGCGTCTTGCCATGCGTTGTATGTATGCTGAAAACTGACAATCACAGTAAGTGCCTGTTCACACCAAAATTGCACAGAATTGCACTCTGCAGTCCTGTGTGATTCAATGTGATGTGATTTTCAGCTGAAATCACATTAAGGCTGAAATTGCACTAAAAGTACTGCAAACACACTGCACTGGATTGCATGGTACCTTGGTACCATGTAATCCAGTGCAGGCAAGCGCACTGTATTTGGGGTGTAAGGATTACATTGACACCCTCAGCAGATCGCACACCCGGTGCATTTTGAACGTGGTGTAAGAGACATGCATGGAACACAGGTTCCTCACACCGCATTCTGGTGTGAACTGAGAAGATAAGCAAGGAGTCACTGACATGCTAAACAAATCAGGAACTAAATGGCACATGCACCTCGCCCTCTGAAGATCACAGCTAGTGTAAAGTTTTATCTGCAGCCTTTTGTTACTGACATTATAATGACAACTTAAAGTGGTTTCTAAAGCCTGGACATTTTTTACCTTGATGCATTCTCTGCATTATGTTAAAAAATATCCCTATATTTGAATTCCCCCCACTCCCCTGTACACTTACCTGAGCCCAATCTCGATCCAGCACTGTGCCCGTCTGTAGTGGCTGTCTCCCTGCTCCGAGGCAGCAGTGGGAGCCATTGGTTACTGCTAATGTCAATCAAATCCTGTGAGCAGAGTGTGGTGGCAGGGCTGAGCGTGTGTGTGTCAATAGATGCACACAACCCAGGGTCGAGTCTGCAAGTTTGTCATTTACAAAAAAAATGTACCTTTACAAACACTTTAAAGTGGTTGTAAACCCAGATATAAAAAAAGAACAATGTGGTTGCAGTGGTCTCGGCACACCGCTGTGACCGGCGACATGTTGTCCCGGAGTTATTTCCTGGTTTGCGGGCTCTGGCGATGTGATTGACCGGAGCCGCAATGACGTCACAGTAACGGCATAGCAGCTAAAGAAACAGCATGAGCAAAACGTTTCTTCAGTGTGCATGTGCCGATGATGTCCGCACATGTGGATACAGCGAATACCTCCTAAACTGTGTTTAGGAAAAATTGACGGTACCTACAGGTAAGGGCTCTTTCACACGTCCGTTCAGTTCGTCCGTTTTTTGGACGTCCGTTAACGGACCTCAATGCTTCCCTATGGGTTAGCGTCCGTTAGCGGATGAGCATCCGCTAACGTCCGTTAACATCCGTCTGCGGTAAGCTCCGTTTTTTTGGACGGAAGAAAACCCTATTTTTCTTCCGTCAAAAAAACGGAACGGACGAAAAACGGACGTTAGCGGATGATCCGTTTACCATCCGATCTGCTAACGTCAGTTTTTCATCAAAATATGTAAAAAAAAAAAGTTCTAAAAAAAAAAAAACGGATGAAAAAAACTGATGAAAAACGGACGGAAAACGGAACGGAAACGGATGTAAACAGACGGAAAACGGACGAAAAACGGATGAAAAAACGGATCAACTGAAGGGGGAAAAAACTGATCTAAAAAACTGAACAGACGTGTGAAAGAGCCCTAAGCCTTATTATAGGCTTACCTGTAGGCAAAAGTGGTTATACTGGGTTTACAACCTCTTAAACTGTATTCTACCATTGCCACCAAATGTACAGTGCTGAAAATAAGTATTTGAACACCCTGCTATTTTGCAAGTTCTCCCACTTGGAAATCATGGAGGGGTCTGAAATTGTCATCGTAGGTGCAGGTCCACTGTGAGAGACATAATCAAAATTTTTTTTTCCAGAAATCACAATTTATGAATTTTTAACTATTTATTTGTATGATACAGCTGCAAAGAAGTATTTGAACACCTGTCTATCAGCTAGAATTCTGACCCTCAAAGACCTGTTAGTCTGCCTTTAAAATGTCCACCTCCACTCCATTTATTATCCTAAATTAGATGCACCTGTTTGAGGTCATTAGCTGCATAAAGACACCTGTCCACCCCATACAATCAGTAAGAATCCAACTACTAACATGGTCAAGACCAAAGAGCTGTCCAAAGACACTAGAGACAAAATTGTACACCTCCACAAGGCTGGAAAGGGCTACGGGGAAATTGCCAAGCAGCTTGGTGAAAAAAGGTCCACTGTTGGAGCAATCATTAGAAAATGGAAGAAGCTAAACATGACTGTCAATCTCCCTCGGACTGGGGCTCCATGCAAAATCTCACCTCGTGGGGTCTCAATGATCCTAAGAAAGGTGAGAAATCAGCCCAGGACTACACGGGAGGAGCTGGTCAATGACCTGAAAAGAGCTGGGACCACCGTTTCCAAGGTTACTGTTGGTAATACACTAAGACGTCATGGTTTGAAATCATGCATGGCACAGAAGGTTCCCCTGCTTAAACCAGCACATGTCAAGGCCCGTCTTAAGTTTGCCAATGACCATTTGGATGATCCAGAGGAGTCATGGGAGAAAGTCATGTTGTCAGATGAGACCAAAATAGAACTTTTTGGCCATAATTCCACTAACCGTGTTTGGAGGAAGAAGAATGATGAGTACCATCCCTACTGTGAAGCATGGGGGTGGTAGCATCATGCTTTGGGGGTGTTTTTCTGCACATGGGACAGGGCGACTGCACTGTATTAAGGAGAGGATGACAGGGGCCATGTATTGCGAGATTTTGGGCAACAACCTCCTTCCCTCAGTTAGAGCTTTGAAGATGGGTCGAGGCTGGGTCTTCCAACATGACAATGACCCGAAGCACACAGCCAGGATAACCAAGGAGTGGCTCTGTAAGAAGCATATCAAGGTTCTGGCGTGGCCTAGCCAGTCTCCAGACCTAGACCCAATAGAGAATCTTTGGAGGGAGCGCAAACTCCGTGTTTCTCAGCGACAGCCCAGAAACCTGACTGATCTAGAGAAGATCTGTGTGGAGGAGTGGGCCAAAATCCCTCCTCCAGTGTGTGCAAACCTGGTGAAAAACTACAAGAAACGTTTGACCTTTGTAATTGCAAACAAAGGCTACTGTACCAAATATTAACATTGATTTTCTCAGGTGTTCAAATACTTATTTGCAGCTGTATCATACAAATAAATAGTTAAAAAAATCATACATTGTGATTTCTGGAATTATTTTTTTTGATTATGTCTCATACAGTGGACATGCACCTACGATGACAATTTCAGACCCCTCCATGATTTCCAAGTGGGAGAACTTGCAAAATAGCAGGGTGTTCAAATACTTATTTTCTGCACTGTATTTCTAATGTGTGATTTAAAAATAACTAGGCCTCATACACACAGGGCGTATAAGGGGGCCTATAAGGTAAGGTACAGCTACCTGTACAGATTAATTACAGGGATACCACAGTACTTGAGTGCATACAGCTCTGAGCATAAACATGCATACTTGTACAGACTTCCCTAGGATGCATACTGGCTGCACCCAGGGGTGTACGTCTGTCTATACATGTACGTCTGTTTAGAGTTCATGTACTTAGCTGTATTGAGACACATAATGTAAAACACAGCTCTATTCCAGTGTAAATGTTCGATGTGAGCTTGTTGTCGGAAAATCCGACCGTGTGTAGGCTCCATCGGACATCTGCTGTCGGAATTTCCGACAACAAAAATTTGAGAGCTGGTTCTCAAATTTTCCGACAACAAAAGTTATAATAGAAGTTTAAGAAAAAAAAAACTTACATTTTGAATGCCCGTCGTCACTGACCGTCTGCTGTCTTGCCCGGCGGCCTTGTCCGGCGTCCGTCTGCGGCCTTGGAGGTGTACTCTCAGCTTCTCTCGGTTGTCTCTGAGCTCAGAGCGTGCTGTCTCTAAGCGCCGCCGACATAGGCCAAGCCGAGCCGAGTGTACTGCGCACTCGGCTAGGCTCGGCCACGCTCGGCTCCTCTCGCATAAAGGCTAGGAGGCGGGACAGGGCGTGACCGCGAGCGTGGCCGAGCCTAGCCGAGTGTGCAGTACACTCGGGTACACTCGGCTTGGCTCGGTCGATGACGGCGGCTCTCAGAGACAGCGTACCCACGATTTTCCCCTGATTTTAAGGGGAAAAAAGTGCACGTTATACGCTGATAAATACGGTACTTATATTTTGCTAACAATTTATGCAGCAATTTCCAATGTACATTCACATCACTTACTTGCCTTCAATGAGCTTATAATCTAAGGCCTCTATTTTACACATACCTCCCAAGATTCCACAGGCTGTCTCAGTCCTAGCGTCCTGTGGATCTGAGCTGTGTCCCGCATCTAGAATACTGCTGGTGTTCATCTCTCTGCTCTTTCTCTCTAGAACAGGGACTGACAACCCATTCATTGTGATCCAGTCATTGATCACAGGAGGTGATGGGTAGATCACATTAACCCCTAGGCGATTGGAAATGCTCCATCTCCATATGCAAAAAGCGGCTCACGGAAGCAGCATATTTTAGGTGTCCCGTGCAGATCCCTGCTGGACCTCCTCTTCTCTCCATCCTAGTTGCTTGCATGTGGATTCCTGTGCTCTGTCCAGCTGACCCCTATACTCTGCTCTACTAACCTCTGTGCTCTGGTCTGACCCCTTGGACTCTGCCCTGCTGACCCCTATACTCTGGTCTACTAACCTCTGTGCTCTGGTCTGACCCCTTGGACTCTGCCCTGCTGACCCCCTGTATTTTGCCCTGTTCACCACCAATACATTTTCCTGGTGTGGTGTACCCTGTACTCTGCACTATAATTTACTGACCCTTTTATTCTGCCCTACAAACCTTTGTATACTACCCTTTAAACGAATGACCCCATGACACGGCCCTACTAAATACTGACCTTTATACTCTGACCTACAAAATGCGAACCTCTGCCCACTACTCTATACTACTGATCCCTGTAAATTGCTATATAATCTACTGACCTCTATATATCGGCCTACAAACTACTGACCTCTGTATACTGTCCTACAAACTACTGACCTCTGTATACTGTCCTACATACTAATAACCCTGTACACTGCCCAACATACTAGTGACCCCTGTACACTGCCCTAGATACTAGTGACCCCCTGTACACTGCCCTACATACTAATGACCTCTGTACATTGCTCTGCATACTAGTGACCCTCTGTACACTGCCCTACATACCAATGACCTCTGTAACCTGCCCTACATACTAATGACATCTGTACACCTACATTATTATTATTATTCAGGATTTATATAACTCCATCATTTTACTCAGCGATTTACAATATAAAAAGGGAGACAATACAGTTATAATACAATAAAATACTAATGACCTCTGTACACTGCTCTACATACTAATAATGAAGAAAGAATTATCCGCACTCCGGTCGTTGCTCTTTAATAAAATCTTTGTTTTTATTGACAAGCCACAGTGAACAAACACCATATTGGTGGTTATGACTAAGGCCTTATACACCGAAACGCGTCAACTGTTTATATTTGCGTTTGTTCACTGTGGCTTGTCAATAATTATTTTTATTTTTTTAAAGAGTAACGACCGGAGTGCGGATAATTTTTTCTTCATGACTCTACTCAGCCAGCGACTGTGGATCGAGCACCCACAAGCTCTATCTATGTAGTGTATGGGTAGTAGCTGGCTTTTCTGTTTATACATACTATAAGCCCTGTACTCTGCACTTCATACTAATGACCTCTGTACACTGCCCTACATAACACTTACAATGGTCAGAACGTAATCTAGCAAGTCAGGCCAGACCTCAGACCAGACAGCCAGGCTTAAAACTAGCTGAACAAGTCAATCAGTAGTACCAGCTGTTCTGCCTTCATGGTAAACTCCTTCATCAGACCTGCCAACCAATTAATCTCTAGACATGAAAAAATTGTGAATGAATGTGAATGACAAGTCTCACCAAAACTAACTTTTAGCCCTGGTTCACATTGATGCAAACCAATGCCCGCAATGGGACTGTCCGAATCGATGTGACTTTGCACCGCCGCACCAAATCCCAAAAGTAGTTTCGGGTGCGATTTCAATTAGGGCCGAAACAACTAATCGATTATGAAATTAATCGATTACTATTTTCATAATCGATTAATCGGCCAGTAATGGGGTTAAAAAAAACTAAAATTATCCCTTTATGGTACAAAAAGCAAATCGCTACTGTAAATGTTACTTTCACTGTCCCACAGTAAAAAACGAACCCCTTACAGTAGCGATTATTTGCTCTTTTTGTACTAATTTTAGTTTTTTAGATTATGAAAATAATTATTAGTTGCAGCCCTAATTTGACTAATTTGATTTAAAGCGGAAGTAAACCCATCGATTTAACAGTTTCAAAAAGCAGTTACATTTCCTGCATGCCGGGATTGCCAACTGTCACATTGGTTGTGCTCTCAAATAAACTGTCAAACCATCCAATGGCTGGTGTCATAACTGATCACATGTGCAGCATCATGGCAGTTGAAGATTAAACAGAGGCCAAGATGGCAGCTTCCTTGCCTGAAAATGATAGGTGGGTTTACTTCCACTTTAATTAAGCTGAAATCATTGGACTGACATAAGGGAATGAAACCCTTCAAGTTCAGCCGAACGTGCACAATTTCAATTCCGCAGCAAGGTAGGCTAATGCCGCGTACACACGGTCGGAATTTCCGACAAGAAATGTTCGATGTGTAGGCCCCATCATTTTTTTTTCTGTTGGAATTTCCGACAGCAAAAATTTGAGAGCTGGTTCTCAAATTTTCCAACAGCAAAAGTTCTTGTCGCAAATTCCAATCGTCTGTATGCAATTCCAATGCACAAAAATCCTATGCATGCTCGGAATCATTAAACTTCATTTTTATCAGCTCGTCGTACTGTTGTATGTCACCGCGTTCTTGACGTGTCAGACAACAATTGTGTGACCGTGTGTATGCAAACAAGTTTGAGACAAAATTCTGATGGAAAAAAATCTACGGTTTTGTTTAGTTTTTTACAATGACTTTTGTTCTATTACCTTTACATTTCTTTGTGCTCTATTTGCTTTTTAATTGGGGCCTTTCCAGTTCATTCCTTTATTAAAAAAAAATGTTTTAAATCCCTATGCTGCCTATAATTTAGTATTTGTATTTAAGGTATAAATATGAATTCCATAGTAAATCACCACTATTCCTTCTTAGGCTACTGTCGCACTGAAGCGCTGGGTGCGTCGACACTAAAGTGCTGCTATTTTTACCGTCGTTTTTGCCGCGATTTTTGGCTGCTGGTGTTGTGGTTTTAACCCCCGCTATCGGCTGAAAAAGGATTAAGCCCGCCTGCAAAGATGCTGCTTTGCGGTGCTTTGGAGGCGCTGCTCCATTGATTTCAATAGTCAGGGACGCTGTAGGAGCGGTATATTCACCGCTCCTACAGCGCCTCAAAAAGATGCAGCTGACAGGACTTGCCAGCGCAACGCTCCAGTGTGAAAGCCCTCAGGCTTTCACACTGGATATAAAGAAGCGGCTCTTTCAGGGCGCTTTGCAGACGCTATTTTTAGAGCAATAGCCCCTGCAAAACGTCTCAGTGTGAAAGCAGCCTTATTTGCATGCTACACACACCTGATTCAACACCAGCATTGTATGAGTTTATTTGTAATCTTTGCACATAGAGAAACAATTACAATCAGACACTCAAGACTAGTGACACCAACCTCATAAAAAATGAAGCATAAAATGAAGATGATCAATTAGATTATAATCAATAATTAATCTGTATGATTATGATGCCTTTTCTAAAGTTAAAATGACATAGACATGGCCTCTTTATACGCAGATAGGTGATTAAGGGGTTATTATGTAAAACGATGGCACTGTTGAGGATAATAATGGCAACGACAACGTTGTAGTAACAGCTAATTAAAACAAATGCCCCCAGACTAAGTAAAGCCTACAGGGAGTTGTGATCCTGACTCAGCAGCCATAGGAGAGCATACTTATTGTCTGTCTCTGTTTACCCTGAAATACACAGTTCTAAAATCTTCTCTGTCTCATCTGTTAGGCCTGGTTCACACCTTTGCATTTTTTTAGTGCGTTTTCAGTTTTGCAGAAACACACTACAGTCCATTTAACATGGTTTCCTATGGGTCTTGTTCACACCTTTGGATTTTATGGAAAGGGCCAAGGATTTTTTTTCCTGGTTTTTGGTTCCATAGACTTCAATGGATCAAAAATGTGTTTTGAAAAACGCAAAATGCATCAACTGCAACCTGCATAGGTCTGAACCGGGCCTAAGCGGTTGGACTATTAATAGGACATGTCATTGGGAGACTCCCTCCAAGTTGGGTTGTCAGCAGGGGCGGACTGACAACTCATGGGGCCCCCGGGCAATAGAAGATTATGGGGCCCCCAGGCTTACAGATGGCCACCATGCCAGGAAGCAGTACAGAGGCGGGGCAGCTAAAATCTCGGGATTTTCACATCAAAAGCATGTAGGTTTTGGACATATCAGGGACAGATGTAAAAAAAACACAGATTTTTACATACTGTTCCTGGTTTTAATGAGCCTGGTAACCCTGATGGGGCCCCCTAGTGGCATGGGGCCCTCGGTCAGTGCCCGAGTTCCTCATTGGACAGTCCGTCCCTGGTTGTCAGTAGAAAGCCATTCATGTCCTGTTCATGTGGTTGTTTGCTCCAGTAACATGTCCTAACTCATCTGTGTCTGTTGGGGCCATGGAGACCTGGAGCCCCGATGGGTTCATTCACAATTAACTCCCCCTGGAATTTAGCCTAGACACAGCTGTATATGATGAGAATTATGCTTTCCCTGGCTGACACCCACATGCACCGTAGCTCAGTATATTTTTAAAACTGGCCAAAAAACATGGGAATCTGATCTTTGAAAAAAAAAAATAGTTTCCCACCCTCTGAAAGGTGATCTGCTGTGGGTTGTTTTTCAGATGGCAGTGGAGCAGCAGCTGCCAGATTTTCAGGAGGTTATCCTGCTGCCTCTTGAATGTGTGTTTTTTTTAAATCTCAGTGAGACTTTTGCTATAAAATACAGCACGGCAATCACAAGCATTTGGCTCACGGTTGCAGTACACTGCCATTGGCCCTAATGGGCCCATTTGTCAAACTCTGCAAACTGAGTTTAAATGGCTGCAAAGCATCACATGTGAACAGTCCTGTTTGGCTGCAATGGTAGAATTTACAGTAGCTGGGTGATTGGCAGCAGTAAAACCTCAGCTCAACTGTTTTTTTTCCTGTATGCCTGTGTAATAGGCATCCTATTGTTGTACAGTAATTCATCTCAAACACGTCTACACTGTTTCTGTTTCCATTGTTGGGTCATGTGGGTCCTGAAAACTTCCCAGGTCGTGGCTGGCACCTTTCTACGAAATGTTGCACCCGTGGTATTTACAGGTAGGGGGCGCTCCATCTGTTCTGTGATTCGCTTCAGCACAAGGCGGTTAGCAGTTCTTGGCCAATGATTTTATGGCTGGGACCTGCTGATCAGCTTAGAGAGTCACAGCACAGAGCCCTGTGTTTACAAACAACACAGGGCTCTGTACACAGAGGAGAGGTGTGGTTGTTATTTTTCTCTCTGCTTTCAGCCACATCTACTAGGAAAAGCAGCACATATGGCTAGATGCTAGATGTTAACCCCTTCCCAGCCAGTGTCATTAGTACAGTGACAGTGTATAGTATTAGCACTGTATTAGTGTCACTGGTGATGTACTGAATTAGTCAGTTCCCACTCAGTGTCAGTTAGTGTCAGATTGGCTGTGGCACTATCACAGTCCCACTATAAGTCGCTGATCACCGCCATTATTAGTACGACAAAATAAATAAATATTTCCAGCATATATGCCACCATCATTTGTAGATGCTATAACTTTCAAGCAAACCAATTAATATACACTTATTTTTTTTTTACCAGACATGAAGCCGAATAGATTTTAGTCTACATTTCTAAAGAAGTTTGATTATTTATTTATTTTATAGCAAAAAAAATAAAATTTTAAATGTTTTTTCATTTTATATAATAAAAATACAATTGTAAGTGCACTTTGCACTTGTAGTGCAAAGTGAATTTGCCTTTCGTAAATAACCCTCAAGGAGTCAAAACCATCTGGTGGGTGAGGTGTGAGATCCATGTGGTCAGTCTTTCTTGGAGGAGAAACACTTTGCCCCCATTCTTTTGAAGCACCATTATGTATTATATGGAGCGGTCACTCAGCACGGACACTATTGAGTGGTCTTTATTTATATATACATACATTTTTATATTACTAAATTGATAAGTTTTAAAAATAAATTGATAATCTTACACTTTGAATAAGAAAAGGTAGCACTATTGCGCATAGGTATTTGGAGATCAATATACATAGCTATACACTCACTATTTATTATACATCTTTCCTCAATGTACATAATATAACACGATACTAACATTTATAGGTACAGTTGATTCGGGGAATATCCGATTGCTGCTTGGGGGATGAGGAAGGATTTTTTTCCCCTGCTGGAGCAAATTGGACGATGCTTTGCTGTTTTTTTTTTTTTTTGCCTTCCTCCTGGATCAACTGTGGATCCATTATTGGATTGTGTAGATAGGATTGTATGTCTTATTTTTTATATTTTTTGGAAGGACTTGTCTTTTTTTAACCAGACTAACTGTGTAACTATATATACCACAACTTGCACATACCACATATTAGAGCTGCACAATTAATTGTTAAAGGGGTTGTAAAGGTAAAAAAAAAATCCCTAAATAGCTTCCTTTACCTTAGTGCAGTCCTCCTTCACTTACCTCATCCTTCAATTTTGCTTTTAAATGTCTTTATTGCTTCTAAAAAATATCCTCACTTCCTGTTCTTCTGTCTGTAACTCCACACAGTAATGCAAGGCTTTCTCCCTGGTGTGGAGAAAGCCTCTTGAAGGGGGAGCAGGAAAGTCAGGACGCTCACTACTTTGCAGATAGGGAAAGGAGCTGTGTGTTAGTGGGCATCCTGACACTCCTGCTCGCCCCCTCCCCCCTAAGAGGCTTTCTCCACACCAGGGAGAAAGGCTTGCATTACTGTGTTTAGTTACAGACAGAAGAACAGGAAGTGAGGCTTTCTCAGAAGAAATAAGGACATTTAAAAGCAAAATGGAAGGATGAGGTAAGTGAAGGAGGACTGCACTAAGGTAAAGGAAGCTATTTAGGGGGAAAAAATTGTACCTTTACAACTCCTTTAAAATATCGTGATCTTGATTCAACCCCCCTGACGATCTCTAATGCAGAGTTATCAGATTCTTTAATATAACAAGTGGAGAAACTTTATCTGCTCACTCAGCTGTTAAAAGAATATATCAGGTGGTCTGCCAAGTTCTTAACAGGAAACGTTGTAACGAATGCTTCCTTAGATCAAAGGGATAAAGTTCTTTGTGTAAATAAAATATCTGGGCAGTCATTGGGCCAGATTCAGATACACTTAATATTGCGCTGCGTAATCGAAATACTCTACGCTGCCGTATTTTACCAGGCTCTACACCGAATTCTGGTAGATTTTTGCCCGTACGCTACGGCGGCGTAGTCTATTTCTCGACGCGTAAGCATTTAAATTAAGCGCGTCCCCGCGGCGATCGAACTGCGCATGCTCCGTTCAGAAATTTCCCGCCGTGCATTGTGCGAAATCACGTCGTTACGTCATTCGTTGTTTGAGTAGCGTCGTTTACGTGAAAAAAAATAAAAGACGTCGGAAAACGTAGAAATTCGACGCGGGAACGACGGCCATACTTTTAACATGGGCTGTCTAATATTAGAGCAGCAAAAAGCTGGTATAGTGTTACGCAAAAAAAAGATGACTAAAGGTGCCGTAAGAGATTGTGAATGAAGATTGTAATTTCGGGGATCGCCGGCAAAAGCTCATTTGCATACCCCGACGCAGAAAACGACGGGAAGTCCACCCAGTGGCCGCAATTTTATTGCAGCGTAGATCTGAAGGCGTACGAACACGTAATCCAGTCGAATTGAAGCCCGCAGCCATTTATTCATGGTTTGAGGTTTCCGACTAGCTAACAAACGCGCGTAATTTGAAATTACTCCAGTCTAACACTAGTTAGACAGGAGTTACGGCTCTCTGAATCTGGCCCTTTGTAACTAACTTCCTTCTTAGAGCAAAGGTGTGTAAATGCAGAAAGTTTAACCACTTAAAGTCCAAATCTTTTTCTTACGTTAAAATCAATATTTTTTTTTGCTGGAAAATTACTTGGAAGCCCCCAACATTATATATATTTTAGCAGAGACCCTAGGGAATAATAGTTTGCAATTTTGTGGGAAAATAAACTTCAATGAATAAAAAAAAATTGTGATTCTCATTTTAGCCAGAATCGTGCAGCACTACCACACATTATAAAAACGTATGCACTTACTATACCTTATTCATACCCATGGAAATACAATGCTATATAGATAATTATCCATCCATCAACATGATTCATTATACATATTAATGCGGGCAATATACATTTATAAATATACATGCACATAATCTACACTATACATACCCATGTACACACAACACATTATACACAGGTACACCACTAGAGAGAACAAAATGGATTTGTAGAGTAATCTGTTTAGTTTATCCTGCAAACAATTTTCTTGGCACTGACAGCTGACTCTCTGGTTTAGCAGAACAGGGGATTGCACCGAACCCAGACTCGTTCCCACCGAGCAGTTGCAGAATGGCTGCACTGAAAATGGAAAGGCATGCAATAAAATAAGGGAATGTCACACTAAAATTACTTTGGATTCACCAAAAATATCTCAAAATATGTATACCCTTAAGACACACTGGGGGTTATTTACTGAAGGCAAATCCACTTTGCACTACAAGTGCAAACTGCAGGTGCAAAGTGCACTTGAAATTGAACTGAAAGTGCACTTGGAAGTGCAGTCGCTGTAGATCCGACGGGGACATGCAAAGAAAATAAAAAAAACAGCATTTTAGCTTGCACATGATTGGATAATCAAATCAGCAGAGCTTCCCCTCATTTCAGATTTACCCCTCAGATTTCCAGCGACTGCACTTCCAAGTGAACTTTCAGTGCAATTTCAAGTGCACTTTGCACTTGTAGTTTGCACTTGTAGTGCAAAGTGGATTTGCCTTTCGTAAATATCCCCCATATACTATAATATACCCTTTAAAGGGGAGTTCCAGCCACAATTTCACTTTTTAAATATAAATACCCCTGTAATACACAAGCTTAATGTATTCTAGTAAAGTTAGTTTGTAAACAAAGGTCCGTTTTGTTAGGTTGTTGCAGCATTTAGTTTATAATCTAGAAATAGACCGTGGCCATCTTAAGTGTGGGCATCATGAAGCCAGACTGTATGACTTCCTGGATTTCAGCTTTGCATATCTCGCACATGCTCAGTCAGGTTTGCAAGGACTACTGGGAAACATGATGCCTATCCCAGAAACCCTTGCAAATAGCCTTGTGACTTAATAGCCTAGGCTAATAAGGAGGAGGAAGTAATGAAGGACTACAGAATAAAGGTATTTACAAGCAAAAAAATTTATAAAAATTGTCCATTCTGAACACTATGAGATTAGGGCATGCATCACAGACAAACATAAAAAAATGGGTGGAACTCCACTTTAAGTTCAACTGAAAGTGAAAATCTATGCGCAGGTTTATCTACCGCGATGTAGAGTAAACCAAGTATATTCTGATGGACGCCAAGTAGATTCTGAAGCCAGACATTATCTGGATAAAAGGGGGGCCACGGTGCTCTCAGAATGTTAAGGTAACTTTTTTGCTGATATGGGACAGCATGCTTTAGAATCTATTGGTGCTGGTTTTCCCTTCATCGCTGGATTCTATACAGGACTATTGTAGAGCCATGCGCCCACCCATCGCAAAGGGTTACCTATGGACTTCCACTCTGTGTGGTATGGTTTGGCAAATGGTTTTGTGTGAAATTTATTTTAGTTAGCATGTTTTCATTTCTAGCTTCAGAATTTAGCATTAGCCTGGCCTGGGTGGTCTTAAACTCAGACTGAATGAGTGCTCATGTTCTCATTATTTGGACATTATTTGAGTAACCAACGGAATCCAAATTAAGCCCTTGTACTGTTGTTCTGTTTAACCAGATCCTGACCGGCTCACGCAGATATACTACGACAGAATTGCTCCCTTGGGCAAAATCCTGTACGGGTACTTCTTTTGCCTTTTTCGGGCACCAGAAGGCGGGGAACCCGATGCGCATTGCAGGCAGACACAGTCGTTGCCGACCATGCGTGATTGTGTTCACGAGCGAACACACAAACCCCTGTGCTGTCAGGAGAGAGAAAACATATTGTTTGTTCCTACTTAGTTGGAAAAACGTTATGTCTCCTCTCCTAGTCACTCCTATCCCCACACATTTAGAACACATTGAGGGAACACAGAGTTAACCCCTTGATCGCCCCCTAGTGTTAACCCCTTCCCTGCCAGTGATGTTTACACAGTAATCGGTGCATTTTTATAGCACTGATCGCTGTATAATTGTCAATGGTCCCAAAAAAGTGTCCCATCTGTCCGTCATAATGTCGCAGTACCGCTAAAAATCTCAGATCACCGCCATTGCTAGTAAAAAAAAAACAATAATAAAAATGCCATAAATCTTTCCCATATTTTGTAGATTCTACAACCAATCAATATACGCTTATTATAAAAAAAAATGTACCAAAAATATGTAGAAAAATACATATCGGTCTAAACTGATGAAGAAATGTGTTGTTTTTTTTTGTTTTTTTTTTTAAATTGAGGATATTTATTATAGAAAAAAAGTAAACAATATTGTTTTTTTTCTCTAAATTTTCGCTCTTTTTTTGGTTTATAGCGCAAAAAATAAAAAAAACGCAGAGGTGATCAAATGCCACCAAAAGAAAGTTCTATTTGTGGGGGGAAAAGTCCACAAATTTCGTGTGGGTACAGCATTGCATGACTGCGCAATTGTCAGTTAAAGCGATGCAGTGACAAATTATAAAAAGTGCTCTAGTCAGGAGAGGGGAAAATCCTCCAGGGCTGAAGTGGTTAAAACACCATGGCCACCTTTCACCTAGTTTACTGTTGTAATTGGTGGCTTTCACCTAGATGTAGACTTTAGTACGAGTTGCTAAACGCTTTAGTTCAAAGTTCAAACGATTAGTTGACAATAGACATATCACCTCTGGGATATTCTTGATGGCATAATCCGTTCCAGAAACATGTTTGTAATCCAAAGCACTTGTATATCAAAGCATTTTTTTTTTACAGGGTATAAAAGAGAAGAGAGGCATCTCTAAGGCCCCATACACACTAGCAGACAGATTTGTTCAAATCGGTCGGGTCGACCGATTTGAACAAATCTGTCTGCTGGGGACATATTGGTTTGATCGTGTACACACGATCAAACCAAAATCCCCGCCGCCAGACGGCGCGGTGACGTGGCGGTGACGTTGACGCTGCCACGTCACCGCACCAGGAAGTAAAACACTTCCGCGCATGCATCGAAACCATTCGGCGCGTGTGCGAGAAGACATGTCTGCGTACTAACCAGCGGACATGTCGGGCGGACGGGTTCCCAGCCGACAGATTGGTAAGCATGCTTTCCAATCTGTCGGGTGGCCAAATCCGTCTGTTTGCCCGTACACACGATCAAATCTGTTTCCAGCAGACAGATTTGATCGTGTGTACGAGGCCTAAGTGTAGCAATAAGTTTCTAAATGTTGTACCTTCATTACATGTAACCATTTTGCTACACTTAAGCCCTGTACACATGATAGGATATCTGATGGAAATGGAATCTAATCCGATGGATTTTTTCGTCAGATATCCATTGAAGCTGACTTTCATCAGTCTTGCCTACACATCATCAGTCAAAAATCCGATCGTGCCAAAAGGCGGTGACGTACAACACTACAACGAGCCGAAAAAAGTTCAATGCTTCCGAGCATGCGTCGACTTGATTCTGAGCATGCATAGATTTTTGTCCGATGAAGTTCCACACAGACGATCAGATTTTTCTATCGTTTCATACAAATTATTTAAAACATGTTCTATTTTTTTTTTCACCGAAAAAAAAAAAGAACTTGGGGCCCACACACGATCGGTTTGTCCGATGAAAACAGTCCATGGGTCTGTTTTCATCGGACAAACCGATCATGTGTACATGGCTTAAGAGGCTCCTCGCTTCTTTTTTACACTCAGTTGTGACATGACGCTACTCTTATATCAAGACATCGCTTGTATATCAAGGCACAATTTATTAAAACATTTTGCTTGTCTTGCAAGTCGCTCTCAAACCAAGGTTTTATTGTATTCAGTTGTAGCTTTACCAACTTTTACAAGCTAGAAATAGTATACTCCCTGTAGGGTATAGTAAACAATGAGACAAAATCGTTGCATTATGCTGTCCACCAACGGTAGTAAAACTTGAAATTTCGAGGGCGTCTACTTCATGAAATCAGTTTAAGAAAATATTACCTTCCTAAATCATGTAATGCATTTCAAATATGATAAAGTATTAAATAGGGAAAAGTGATTTTATCATAGAAATAGAGCACACAAGATGTATTGTGATAACATTTGCATGAATCATTGCTTCATTTCACTGCATTTTTCTCCAGTTTGTAAAAAACGATGCCAGCCCAGGCAGAGAGAACAGAATGTTCAAAGGTCAGCTCACACAATTTCTGGCAGAATCAATAGGTATTTGTTTGCACTTACAAAGCAGATATTATATAAAAAAAAAAACCTTTGATGGTATATATAACAGACCAAAAAGAGCAAATAAAATAAGTTCATTGTTATGTCTTATACACAGTACAACATACATTACTACCAACCAGTGGCGGTTCGTCCATAGAGGGCGCTGGAGCGCCGCCCCCTCTGGCTCTCACCGCCACTGAGTCTAATAACATAGATTCATGCATTGCACGAATCTATGTTATTATTGCCGCTGCCGCTGTTATTCAGATGGTCGGCGCTCATGTCCGGCCATCTGAAGAACGCCAGCTGGTTGGCTGTACGGAAAGGTCTATCAGAGCCAACAGCTCTGATAGGCTTTCCCAGTACAGCCCTCGGGGCCCGGAAGCTTATTCTCGGAGCGCACAGACTGTATGCCCCTTGGATAAGATGACATGCTTCTCAGCCAATCAGGTTGGCCGGTTCTGGCTACCGGTAACCTGATTGACTGTGATTCCTGTCAGTCATCAAGGGCGGGAGAAGACATCGTGGAACGTGGATGCCTGACTCCAGTAAAGGTAAGTGCCGGGGGGGGGGGGGGGGGGGGGGGAGAGCGCATGAACAAAAAAAATAGGACCCCAAGGGGAAGGAATAATAAATGTATACATACTGAAATTGCAATTATTATTTAGGTATACCTCTGGTGTTGTTTAGTTGTTCACATAAAAAATGCAAACCCAAGAAGTCGCTTGTGCATATCAGAAACAAAAAATACATTTTTGCACTGTTGTCTATCTTCCAATGTATTCATGCAAAGGAGATTTCCAATGCAGCTCCTAGTTGGATATATAGGCGGGTCAGTACTGGGGTCCATAACCTGGAGTTTCATTCCATTATCAGACCCGGGAAGCTGATATCACATATTGAAATTCATTGCTCTACATTACATACATAATTTACAGGGCACAGTAGGGACAATTGGCACAGAGGCAACCATTAAAGGGCACAGTGGTGACAATTGATGGCACAGTGGCTGCATTTAATGGCATGGCACAGTGGTGACAATTGATGGCACAGTGGCTGCGTTTAATGGCATGGCACAGTGGTGACAATTGATGGCACAGTGGCTGTGTTTAATGGCATGGCACAGTCGTGACAATTGATGGCACAGTGGCTGCGTTTAATGGCATGGCACAGTGGCTGCGTTTGATGGCATGGCACAGTGACTGTGTTTAATGGCATGGCACAGTGGTGACAATTGATGGCACAGTGGCTTTGTTTAATGGCATGGCACAGTGCCTGCATTTGATGGCATGGCACAGTGACTGTGTTTAATACAGCATATACTACAAGACGCCACCTGATTAGAGATAATGGCCTGGATCCACGTAGGGCGGCGTATCTTTAGAGTGGCGTAGCATATCTTTTTTACGCTACGCCGCCGCAACTTAGAGAGGCAAGTGCTGTATTCTCAAAGCACTTGCGTCCTAAGTTACGGCAGCGTAGCGTATATGGGCCGGCGTAAGCTCGCGTAATTCAAAGAAGGCAGGTAGGGGGGCGTGTTGTATGCTAATGAAGCGTGACCCCATGTAGATGCATGGCCAAACGAATGGCGCATGCGCCGTTCGTGAACGTATGCCTGTGCGCATGCTCCGAATTACGCCGGCTAGAATTCCTAAGATACGTCGAACACTGCATACAACGTGAGCGTAACTTACGCCCAGGCGCATTCACGTACACCTTACGTAAACGACGTAAAATTCGACGGCTGTTCCGACGTCCATACCTTAACATGGGCTGCGCCTCATATAGCAGGGGAAACTTTACGCCGGACGTACGTCTTACGTAAACAGCGTATCTTACAGCGATGGGCGCATCTAGGTTCGTGAATCTGCGTATCTTGCTCATTTGCATATTTTTAATGGGAACGCCGATAGCGTCCAGCGTAACTATGCCCCCAATGATACGCCGGCGTAGGCAAGTTACGTCGGACTGCTGAAGCCATGGTTTTCGGCGTATCTTGCTTTGTGGATCGGTGTGAAGAATATAGATGCGATGGCGCACATTTGAAATTCTGGAGATACGCCGGTGTAAAGCCTTTGTGGATCCGGGCCAATATGACTACATTGTTTAGGTAGAGTGACCCTTGTGTTACATTGGTAAATTTAAAGGAGACTGCAAAGGGATTCTACAGTCAGACTGTATGTGTAGAATTTTAAGGTACCCACCAACGTGGGATGACAGCACAACACTTTTATGTCTATGGGAGGCCTTCACCTATTTTATTTATTTCCTTATTACAGGTCCTTATATATCGCCGTCAATTTACACTTTACATATATATTGAACATTCACATCCATCCCTGCCCTCAAGGAGCTTTAGAATCTAAAGTCCCTAAAGACTTGTACACACTAATGCCGCATACACACGGTCTAAATTTCTGACAACAAATGTTCGATGTGAGCTTGTTGTTGGAAAATCCCACCGTGTGTAGGTTCCATCGGACATTTTGCTGTCGGAATTTCCATCACCAAAATTTGAGAGCTGGTTCTCAATTTTTCCAACAACAAAAGTTCTTGTCGGAAATTCTGACCGTATGTTTACAATTCAACGCACAATAATCATATGCATGCTCGGAATCAATTGGTCGCATGCTCGGAATCATTGAACTTAATTTTTCTTGGCTCGTTGTAGTGTTGTATGTCACTGCGTTCTTCACGTTCAGAATTTCCAACAATATTTGTGTGACTTTGTATGCAAGACAAGTTTTTTTTTTTTGGAAAATTATTTTTATTCAATTTTTGCAACACAAATACAATACTAGGCCGCAACATGCGACCAACAATTACCGGTCAAAACACAGAAACCGGTTTTGAGAAAAAAAATAAAGGAAAAAGGTGGGGGGACAACAATAAAATACATTAAATGTTCACAGAATAAATCAAAAGCAGTGGAGTCAAGTTAAATCAAATCAAAATAGATCAGAACTCGTGACCCCCCCCCCCCCCCCCCAGGACAATTAAAACCTTTTTGCCCAATCTTCATCTCGATGCAGATAGAGTATAACATGCAAAACCCTTTCTGGGAAAGAAAAGAGATGAGATACATCTCCCCTCCAGACTACACAGTTGCTCTAGAATAAAGAGGTCCATAGTCCGCCCCCACCTGATAATATCATACATACATACAATGACTATACTGAACCCCGCTTAGTTCGACACTGTATCCACTGAGGCCATCCAACCTCCCCACACCTTTTAAATTTTGTCAAGACCCCCCTGCTCAGGTAGGCAGCCTTGTAAAATGGAATGGCCTTATTGACCAGTACTTTCCAGGACTCCACCGTTGGGGCCAAGGAGCTTTTCCAAGAAAGGATGATCCGCTTTTTAGCATAGAAAAAAAGGATGAGGAGCGTTCTAATCGCCCTGGTCGTGGCCAGGGGCTTCACCAAATGTAGTAGACACACCTCCACAGTGATAGGAATCGAAATAGAAGTAACCGACCGTATGCAGTCCACCACACCTTGCCAGTATGGTTGAACCCGGGGGCATTCCCAAAAGACGTGCATAAAGTCTGCAGAGGGCATAGAACACCGCCAGCACACAGATCTCTGGTTCCCAAATATTCTAGCTAGTCTAGCAGGAGTCAGGTAAATCCTGTGCAGGAATTTGTAATGGATGAGCCTATCCCTGGTAGAACCCAGGGCCTGAAAAGCTGCCCCCCAGACATCATCCCAGTCGTCTCTGTCCAATCCCGAGGTCACTGTCTCCCAGGCCCGTCTACATGGCGCCAGCAGTTTAGTCGTTTCCTGGAAAAGGTCATTATATAGGACAGAAACCGATTTAGTCAGCGATTCACCACGAGCCATAGCTCCAAATCACTGAGCTCAAGGACAAGAGGACCCCCTCTAAATTGGGCCTGAAATGCATGCCTTAGTTGCAGGTACCTGAAGAAGTGCGTGTTGGGTAGGCCATAATGTGCTTTTAGGTCGTCAAACGGCATAAGAGTGCCATTGGCCACTATATGTCGCAGGCGCTTGATTCCAAAGTCGGTCCACACCACCGGGTCTGGATAGTCAAGAAAGTGTGACAGCTTGGGATTCCTCCACAGGGGGATCTCAGGGCAGAAAGTGACACCATCCTGGGGTCTTAGCTCATGGGCCACAGACCATGCTCTGAGTACCGAACGCATAGAGGACGTCAAGGGGTAAGGGGCCCCTGGCCCTCTATAGACCAGAAGCGAGAGCGCCTCATAGGAGCCCACACAAGCAGCCTCCAAGGAGACCGCAGTGTCGTACGGAGTGGTGATCAACCAGCGATTTGCCACCGCCAGCTGGCCGGCCAAAAAGTATTTAAGGAAATTGGGTACAGCTAATCCTCCCTCCCCCCATGGTTGCTGAAGAATAGCCAGTTTGCGGCGAGGGAGCTTCCCCTGCCACAGGAAGAAGGAGATTATACCGTCTATGGACCTGAAAATTGACCTTGGTATCCACACCGGAGAGTTCCTAAGGGTATAGAGCAGGAGGGGAAGAATCTTCATTTTAATCAGACTAACCTTCCCAATGAGGGACAGGGGGAGGTTGTTCCAGGAGTGGAGTTTTTTAGATACAGTAGTCAGTAATGGAGACACATTAAGACTAATGAAATCCGTCACCGAATTCGTGATTTGCAGCCCCAGATATCTAATCTGGGTCACCCTCTGTAAGGGATTGGAAGGGTCAACCCGCCCAGGCATCCCATGGGAGCGTAGCGGAAGGATCTTAGACTTGGTCCAGTTGACCTTGAGCCCAGAGACCCCAGCGAATCTACCCATCAATGAGAGTGCAGCATGTAGAGAAGGGCCTGTATCTCCAAGAAATAGAACTAGGTCATCAGCATAGAGGGCTACGGTCTCAGTCAGGGTGCACACCCTAATCCCCTGTATTTGTGACGAAGAGCGTAATGCAATCGCCAGGGGTTCCATAACCAGTGCAAATAAACCCGGGGACAAGGGGCATCCCTGTCTGGTGCCCCTGGATACCGGAAAAGTGTCAGACACCCCGCCATTCAAGCGGATTGCCGCTACTGGGCGGTCATAGAGCATTGCTATCCATTTGAGGAACACAGGGCCAAAATCCATGCACTCCAGCACCTGGACCATGTATCCCCAATCAATGGAGTCAAACGCCTTTTCCAGATGCAAGACAAGTTTGAGCGAACATCCGTCGGAAAAAAAAATCCACCGTTTTGTTGTTGGAATGTCCAATCGTGTGTACGCGGCATACGAGTTAATTTTCGTTTAACACAGCAGGTTGAATGAAAAAAAAGCGACAGTCGGAGCCACTGTACTCACTATGTGACGTTAGTACAGCAATCTCCCCCGCCTCCCCACCAGAGCACGCCATTGGCTGAGAGCGCTTATCAGGAGTCGTACGGCTACTGGCCGACATACACACGAGCCAAATGACAACCGTTTTTTTTGAACCGTCCAATGTCTCCCGACATTTCGCCTGCGTGTAACAGGCTTAACTCACATTCATTCATACACATACTAGGACCAATTTAGACGACAGGAGCCTATCACCCTACCAGCATGTCTTTGGAGTGTTAGAGAAACCTAAAACAGCCAGAAGAAACACAAGTGTGCACAGGGAGAACATACAAATTCCATTCCAGCCAAGTGCTTCCATCCAAGGGGAAGCAATTGACTGGACAGTTTCCCCCCGTGACAAGATGGCACTGGGCTTCTGCCCCTCTCAATTATTTATTACATTTTTTAGTAAGCAAGAATGACATTTGTATGGCCACACCATTTTGCAGTGAATGACACAAGCCTACATTTATAATGCATATGGCATAAAAGAAAACTCAGCAGTTAGCCACACAAACATATAGAGGTTGATTTACTAAAGGAAAATAGACTGAAGTGCAGTTGCTCCAGAGCTTAATAAATGAGGTAAAGATTAATTTTGCACAGAGCACCCAATAACATGCAAGGAAAATAAAATGAAAAACTGAATTTTTGCTTGCACATTATTGGATGATGGAAGTCAGCAGAGCTTCTTCTCATTTACTAAGCTCTGGAGCAACTGCCTATAGTCTACAGTATTTGCATTTAGTAAATCAACCACAAAGTCCCTGACTTTCAGTGATTTGACTGTAAAGCCCTATTTGACTGCAGTGTTAATTTTGTCCTCTAAAACAACTACGGGTAAAACATTTTAGTCGACTAAATGAATACTATTTTAGTCGGCTAAAATATGACTAAAACAATTGAGATGACTTAAATACGACTAAAACTAAAATGGCATTTTAGTCAAAAAACTAAAATGGGACTAAAACTAAAATGGCATTTTAGTCAAAAGACTAAATTGAAATTTTGTCTTCAAAATTAACACTGGTCTGTAGTGCATGTTCATACCTCAATACCATCAATAATAACATATTTAATTTATCACTCAAGCAGTATAAAATGAGTTTGGAAATTGTAGAGAAATGTTAACTAATGCATTACAATTTACCATATTTTTCGGACTATAAGACGCACTTTTATCCAAAAATATGGGTGAAAATGTGTCTGCGTCTTATAGTCCGAATGTACATCAGGCACTGCCCCCCGCCGCCGCTGGCAACTCCTCCCTGCCACTGCCGCCACCCCCCGCCACCGCTGGTAACCCCCCCCGCCACTGCAAGAAAGCCCCCCACGTGTTCCGACGGCCGCACAGAGTCCCCCATTATACCGCATACAATAAATGTCCTGGGGCGGTCCCCATTTACCTGGGCTCTGCTTTCCTTTGGATAGGAGGGGGCGGTCCCTGATCAGTTGGGCTTGGATATGCTGCTCGGGAAGATGGGCGGTCCCTGCTCAGCTGGGCTCGGCCATACTCAGGGGGAAGGGGGCGGTCCCCGCTCAGTTCACTTCGGCTGTGCTCTTCCCTGCTCAGTTCACTTCGGTTATGCTCGGGCGGACATCAGAGGTACAGTCACAGACAGACTCACAGTGATATACCGGTAACATGTAAGCACTGACCGGCAAATGAATTAGAAGTATACTCACTATGTCCATAGCCCCTGTCTCTGTCCATAGCACCTGTCTCTGTCCATAGCCCCTGTCTCTGTCCATAGCCTCTGTCTCTGTCCATAGTCCCTGTCCGCAGCCCCTGTCCCTGTCTGCAGCCCCTGTCTAGAGGGCCCCTGTCCCTGTCTAGAGGGCCCCTGTCCCTGTCTAGAGGGCCCCTGTCCTTGTCCATGTCTGCAGCCCCTATCTCTGTCCATGTCCCTGTCCGCAGCCCCTGTCCATGTCCACAGCAAATATTTTAGTACACCATTTGGTTCAGAATATATTTTTTCTTGTTTTTCTCCTCTAAAACCTAGGTGCGTTTTATAGTAAGATGCGTGTTATAGAGCGAAAAATACGGTAATTACACCCATTCGATTTTAGACAACTAAAATTAGTTTTAGTCTACATAAATGTACTGGAGATTTAGTCGACTAAATATGACTAAAACAATTGCAGAGGACTAAAATGAGACTAAAACTAAGATGCCCCGTACACACGATCGTTTTTCGGCATTAAAAAAAACGTTTTTAAAAACGTCATTTAAAATGATCGTGTGTGGGCTTCACATCGTTTTTCATCTTCTGAAAAACGACCAAAAAAATTCGAGCATGCTGCATTTTTTAACGTCGTTTTTAAAAATGAAATTTTTTCGGGTTGTAAAAAATGATCGTGTGTGGGCTAAAGCTACGTAAAAACAACGTTTTAAACCAGCGCATGCTCAGAAGCAAGTTATGAGACAGGAGCTTGAATGGAACTTCCCCTGTGACGTACGTGTTGTCACTGCGCTTTGCTCATCATTTTTTTTAAAACGATTGTGCGTGGGCAACATCGTTTTTAATGATGAAGTTGGAAAAACGTTGTTTTTTCTACATGCTGAAAAACTACATTTTTTTTCATGCCGAAAAACAATTGTGTGTACGCGGCATTAGAGCCGGTTCACACAGGAGCATCGTTCTAATAGGAGCTACTCAAGTCGCTCCGACTTAGAAAAAGGTTCCTGTACTACTTTGGGACAACTTTAGGGCAACTTGCATTGACTTTAATATAAAAGTAATTTTGCAAGTCGCCTCTGAAGTCGCTGGCAGATCGCCTTGCCGAGTCACTCGGCTAGTCGTGCTGCCCCTGTGTGAACCGGCTCTAAGACTAAAACTAAATCCAAATTTGCTGCCAAAATGAACACTGTTTGACTGTAAAGCCCTAGTGAGGAAGTAACTTCTGTTGCAATCAGTAATTAAACTAGCACAATATGTTAAATGGCTAACCCAGTAAGCTTATAGTATTCAAGATTGGAGGGTGTTGGTCAGTCACACATTCCTGTCTTTAGAGCCAGCCAAAAGCCCTCACAACTTTTATAAATGTATCAGATCAGGAGACAGAGCAGTGCTGTATGTTACAATAAATGTATTTGTTTCACTGTACAAATTGCAGCAGCTGCCCTGACCTACTGCAACATCCAGGTTCAGTGTTATTTAAAATCTCTTCAACTTAAGCCAGCCATACATGGATCAAAATTCAGCTGGTTCAGCAGGGACCAGACACAATTTGATCCATGTATGGGCAGGCTGATTGTAGCCAAGTCAAACCATAGATCGACTTGGGTACAACTAGGCAGACAGATTTTTTACACTCGATTACAGCCAGTGGGCTATAACCGGTAGCAGTAATCATTGTGTTCTGCCAGTCGAGAAGGCTCCCATCATCTGTAACAGCTCTGGGGAATGGTGTGAACCACAACTGTTAGCAAGCATTTCAATGCACTTCTCTATGTGAGAATTCAGTATTGGACCCCAGGTGTCACTCCACGCAAACAGGAGTTTGGGGTTCTCTACATCATCTCTCTCACATAAAGAAAGGCGTTGAGCTACTAAGGTTTGGCGCATTACAACATGCAACCAGAGCTTAGCATTTAAAATTATAGTATACTCTATGGCCGCGTACACACGATCAGTCCATCCGAAGGACCGTTTTCATCGGTTAACTGATGAAGCTGACTGGTCTAATGTGCATACACACCATCGGTTAAAAAAACGATCGTGTCAGAACGCGGTGACGTAAAACACGACGTGCTGAAAAACGCTTCCAAGTTCAATGCTTCCAAGCATGCGTCGACTTGATTCTGAGCATGCGCGGCTTTTTAACCTATGATTTTACATACTAACGATCGGTTTTGACCTATCGGTTAGGCGTCCATCGGTTACATTTTAAAGCAAGTTCTCTTTTTTTTTGACCGAAGGATAACTGACCGATGGGGCCCACACATTATCGGTTTGGACCGATGAAAACGGACCTTCAGTCCGTTTTCATTGGTTTTGACCGATCGTGTGTACGCGGCCTTAACGATTCCAATGCACTTCTAAATGCAAGTGATTATCAGTACGGGACCCCAGGCTTCACTCCACACAAACAGGAGTTTGGGGGTTCTCTACATCATATCACTTAAACATATAGTTATGCATTAGGCCACTAAGGGAGTTGGTATAATAATACCACCAACCCTTAGCATAGAAAAGTTAGAGTGAACATGTTCACCAAGTTAGGGCAAGGCGCATAAGCAAATAACACTTATGTCAAGCACGTAGTAAATAGGAGTTGTAGAGACAACTAATAGTTGCATATGAGAGGCAAATATAGCTTAGGTAATTTGAGAATAGATGTCCCTTTAATATATTTCTAAGCACAACAGTCTCTCCCAAGTAGTATGTTAACCTCCCTGGCGGTCTTCCCGTGTGTGGCACGGGGTGAGATTTTAAAGCTACGATCGGTAACCCCGTGCCACACACGGACTTGCCTCGCTGGATGCAGAAAAAAGTTTACTTACCTTTTCTCTGCGATCCAGCGATGAATCCCCGCAGTACACGGCGGCCGGATGTCCGCCTGATGCTGTGTGTTCCGCCGATTCCCTTCCCTGCGAGCGTCGCGACGTAGGGGGGGGAACGGCGCCAAATTTAAAAAAGTAAACAAACACTATACATACAGTACACTGTAATCTTATAGATTACAGTACTGTATGTAAAAAATACACACCCCCCATGTCCCTAGTGGTCTGCCCAGTGCCCTGCATGTTCTTTTATATAATAAAAACTGTTCTTTCTCCCTGCAAACTGTAGATTGCCCATAGCAACCAAAAGTGTCCCTTTATGGCAAAAATTGTTTTAGAGCAGCTAAAAAACAGCGATAATAAATCAGAATCACTTGCAGAATTTAGCGATAGCGATTTGTGGGGAAATTCGTCATAAAAAAAAAAAAATAATGACAGCAAAAATTCTGCAACTGAGCAAATTTCAGTGATTTTGATTTGATTACATTATTGAATAATTTTTACTATAATTATATTATTATTTGTTATAATTTTTTATAATTATTTATTATATTATAATTTTTAATAAGAAAAAAAAAAAAATCATACCCAGGATGCCTATTAGACTCTTGTTTGGATAGATTTCAGTGAGTTATTCCTAAGAATTACAAGCCTACAGTATAAAACGCCAAATTCCCTTGCAAATAATGGTACCGCTTTTAGCACCTAAAATCTTAAAGAATCATACCGCCAGGGAGGTTAATAGCCACAAGCCATAAATAATAACAGCAATTGTTTTAGGTGGAGAGTATGCAGCAGATCTTTCTATAGAACTACAAGTGACACAATTGCTACTTATCCATTTGCAGGGCTTCAGTGTAGTAACAAGGGATTCCATAGTGTAGTGTGTCAGCAAGGAAGGTCTCAAAGGTTGTCCCCAGCAATGGCAGTCTGTTGCAGTTATTGTAGCAGCATTAGTGCAGAAGTTGCAGGCTGGTCAGTTGTTGCAGCATGGGGAGCGATGGCACCATTGTTTGTAGCGTGGCTAAACTACAGCTGACAATAATAGAATGGTGTGCAGTCAGCACACTGCTCTGTTTATTGTATAGGGGCAGCTGCAGTGCATAAGCACTAATTCAAAAGAAACCGATGATAGTTGCAGTGCAGTTCCGGGTTCCACGGTGGAACGCACACGGCGCCGCCTGATGACGTCATTACGCGGTCGCCGCATGCGCTCCACGCCGTAACGCAGTGCGATGGCGCAGGGAGCGCCTGTTACATCATCCCACCTCCAGCAGAATACAATAGCGCTGCTGGAGGCATTCCCCCATCCACACTGATGGAAGGAAAGACTATTGAGTCATCTATAGGCTTCTTTAGCCTGCATTAGGGCCAGTTCTGGTCATATCATACATTATGCAGTTGTGACAAGCAATGGGCAGATCCTTTGCACTGATTTTGATTATCACAAAAAGTGAGGTCAGTCTACTTTCTTATTTAGAATGTTCACATTTCTCTTGATCTGGGGGGAAATTAGTAAATGTAAGGTGTTCCTTGTTCAGTAGAAAGTGAGGCGAAATCTTCTGAACAGGGAAACAGAGAGCAAAACAAATGTTACAGGGGTGATATTCCTTCCCTATGCTATCCGAAAAGCTTAAAAATATTTTTTTTGGCTGGAGCTACACTATTTTCCGACTTACAAACAGATTCAACTTACGAACAAACCTACAGTCCCTGTCTTGTTTGTAACCCGGGGACCTCCTGTATAGTCTTTACTGCATGTAGAATGTGTGGCCAGTTGAGTTTTTAGTAGGGTTGTCCCGATACCACTTTTTTAGGACCGAGTACAAGTACCAATACTTTTTTTCATGTACTCGCAGATACCGAATACCGATATTTTTTAAATGCAGCCACCTGTCCCCAAATGCAGCCATGTCCCTCTGAGTTCAGCCATGGTCCCTCTGAGTTCAGCCATGGTCCCTCTGAGTTCAGCCATGGTCCCTCTGAGTTCAGCCATGGTCCCTCTGAGTGCTCCGCACTCCACCCCGCACTCAAAAAAAAAAAAAAAGTATTCTATTTAGGTATCGGGAGTATTCGCGCGAGTACAAGTACTAGCGCAAATACTCGGTATCGGTCCGGATACGGATACTAGTATCGGTATCGGGACAACCCTAGTTTTTAGCATTAATCAAATATGTGAGAGGTGGTCATTGAAGGTTATTTTGCTGTTGCCGGTCTTTGGGAAAGCCTTAGGCCACGTACACACGATCAAATCTGTCTGCTGGAAACGGTCTGCCAGACCGTCCCAGCAGACAGATTCGATCGTGTGTACGGGCGAGCCGACGGATTTGGCCAGCCGACAGATTTGAAAGCATGCTTTCAAATCTGTCGGCTGGGAACCCGTCCGCCCGACATGTCTGCTGGTTAGTACGCTAACCAGCAGACATGTCTTCTCGCATACGCGTCGAATGGTTTCGACGCATACGCGGAAGTGTTTTACTTCCTGGTGCGGTGACGTGGCGGCGTCAACGTCACCGCCACATCAGCGCGCCGTCTGCCAGCGGGGATTTTGGTTTGATCGTGTGTACACGATCAAACCAATACGTCCCCAGCAGACAGATTTGTTCAAATCGGTCTGTCCAACCGATTTGAACAAATCTGTCTGCTCGTGTGTATGGGGCCTAATGCCGCGTACACACGGTCGTTTTTTGCGATGAAAAAAAACTACGTTTTCTGTGAAGTAAAAACAACGTTTTTGAAACTTCAATTTTCAAAGACAATGTTGCATACACACCATCGTTTTTTTCACAATGCTCTAGCAAAGCAAGGTTACGTTCACCACTCTTTTCCATTGAAGCTCGCTTCATAACTAGCTTCTGGGCATGCGCGGGTTGAAAAACGTCGTTTTGAACAATGTTTTTGCTACACACGGTGACTTTTTGTGAAACAAAAAACAACGTTTTGAAAAACGACACAAAAAATTGAAGCATGTTGGAATTTTTTTTGGTCGTTTTTTTTTAAGACAAAAAACAACGTTTTGCCCACACACGATCAATTTAAATGACGTTTTAAAAAACTTCGTTTTTTTTCATCGCAAAAAACGACCGTGTGTACGCGGCATAAGAGACAGAGGATGCTACACCAGTTCCACAAAGAAGAAAATCCACAGAGGAAACGTGTTCTCAAAGTATCAGGAACATAGAACGTTAAAGAAAGTTGCGATAGGTGAGGGAGTGGGTAGAAGGTCAGAGTGGTAAGGGCTAGGGGGAAAGTTTAGCTTTTACCAATTCAAATATAATTTAAGATGCTTTCCATGACCTTGCTCTGGCAACTATAGTTGCCTTGGTATCTAACTGTTTGTTCATATTGAGATCTAAGGTTTAGTTCAGAGGTGGCAAACACAAGGCCCGCAGGCCGAATGCGGCCCTCTAGGCCATTTCATGCGGCCCTCGCACCTCTCCAGTCTTCCTCCAAACCCCTACTTTCTGCTTTCAAACAATGCATCCAGCTTCCTCCCAGCAGCAGCATAAGGAAGAGGGGTGCACTGTGATGTAAGGGAGAGGGGGGGACTCAACTTCTGATAGTAGGGTGGTTCTTTACATTTAATGTAAGGGGAGGGAATGCGCTGGACATCTAATCTTACAGGTACAACCGGCCCTTTTGAGGGCAACCATAATGCTGATGCGGCCCACGATTAAATTGAGTTTGACTCCCCTGGTTTAGTTGGATGAGGGAGTATATGAAGCTGTTTATTGTAAGCTAGAATCCCCGGACCTATTACCAGGTCCACCAAATGGGATTTGCTGTGCCTTCCTGTCAACATCCTGAGAAGCAGTTAGGCGAGTTGTTGGGGGGTGAAGTAAGGTATGTATGATGGAACAATATACCAACTTGGAAGCACACTTGCCTCAATAATCATAGTATTAATGTAGTATTTAGATGCTTGGACACAAGTCCCCCCCCCCCCCCCCCCCCAGTTCCATGCCTTCTTTCAAGTCGTGCAACCATCTATTCATATAAGACATGTTTTGGAGGTTTGTGCTAGGATATTATGCATGGTTGTTATACAACTTATCATCCTGTCCAGGTTCTTGCATGGGAATTCAAATGTTGACCTTAATGTCAAAACTATCCTAGACTTGCTCCACAGATTTGAGGAGGTGGGTTAGTTGATTGTATCAGTATAATTCATGGTTTAGCATATAGTATTTATCTTGCAGGACTGAACCCTCAACAGGTTTGCTATCTTCAGGAGACCCTAATTACCACTTAACCCCCGGACCATATTGCTGGTCAAAGACCAGAGCACTTTTTACGATTCAGCCCTGCTTCGCTTTAACTGACAATTGCACGGTCGTGCAAACAATGAATATTTTTTACTTTTTGCTTTTTTGCTATAATAAAATGCTAAAAAATAAATTAAATAAAAACGTTTTTTTTCCCTCAGTTTAGGCCGATACATATTCTACATATTTTTCGTAAAAAAAAAATCGCAATAAGCGCTTGGTTTGTGCAAAAGTTATAGCGTTTACAAAATAGGGTGTATTTTTTTGGCATTTTTATTAATATTTATTTTTTTTACTAGTAATGGCAGCGATCAGCAATTTTTTTTCGAGACTGCAACATTATCGCGGACACTTCGGACACTTTTGACACATTTTTGGGACCATTGGCATTTTTATAGCGATCAGTGCTATAAAAATGCATTGATTACTATAAAAATGCCATTGGCAGTGAAGGGGTTAACACTAGGGGCGGGGAAGGGGTTAAGTATGTTCCTGGGTGTGTTCTAACTGTATGGGGGGTGAACTGACTAGGGGAAATCCCTGATCTTCTGTTCATACATTGTATAAACAGAAGATCCTGTTCCTCGCTCTGTAACGAGCGATCGCGTGTGCCTGGTGGCGATCGCGCCCGCTGTGCACGAGCATGGGAGTCGGGGGCAAGCAGGGGCGCGTGCCTCTAGTGGCTGCTGGGCGAGGTGATGTAAAACTATGGGCTCTCGCCCAGCAGAGCCAACCTGCCGCCGTATAACTGCGGCGGCAGGTCGGGAAGTAATTAAAGCTGAGTTCCAGCCTTTTACTGTTTATTAAAAGTCAGCAGCTACAAAAAGTATAGCTGCTGACTTTTAATAAATATACACTTACCTGTTCCATGGTCCAGCGATGCGGCCGCACGAAGCGTCGCTCCTCCCCTTCGCGCCTCCATTCACATTCTGAGCACCCAGCCGTGACAGCTTTCGGCTTCACGGCCTGGCACACACTGCGCATGTGCGAGTCACGCTGTGCTCCCCGAATGGACAGGCCATCTCCTGGGACCTGTCACGTGTCCCAGGAGATCGCCTAGAGCAGTGGTTCTCAACCTTTTTAGTGCTGTGACCCCTTGATAAAATTTCCCAAGTTGTGGGGACCCCTAAATTATTTTTGTAGCATGGGTTGTCAGCACTTAGGACGAGACAAGTCATGTGCGTCCCTAACCCACGGACATTTAGCGCTCCCTGAGTCCCTTCCACTGGTACAGTATTAAAACCCCTTATGGTTCATTTTGGGATATACCACTCCCTCTTTCTCTTTGTTCTCCTTTCTTTCCCTTTTATTTCTCTCTATCCTAATTTCTTGTTTTTTTTTCCCCATCCCTCTCTCTAGCCGTCTTGTTCTTTCTCTTATTCTTTCTCTCCCTTTTTCTTTGTTCCTTCCCCTCTTTTCATCTTCCTTCCACATATTCTCTATTTTTATTTCTTCTCTTACTTAGGAGTTGGGATAAGTGTCAGTCCTGGCAGGGAGTTGAGATCAGTGGCAGTGCTGGCTGAGAGTTAGGATCAGTGGCAGTGCTGGCGGGGAGTTGGGATGATTGGCAGTGCTGGCGGGGAGTTGGGATCAGTGGCAGTGCTGGGGGGGGGGTTCTCATCAGCCAACTTAAGTGCTCGTGATCAAGGTCATCTGCTGATCTGAGAATTGTAGTGGGGACTTTTAATGGTAACTATAATCACAGGTAGTGTTACTCACTGTGTCTCCAACTATGTGGTGTCTCGCAGCAGTGACACCTATGCTGAAATCAGGAGATAGGGTCTCTTCCAGCCCCTCCCACATCACATTCCTCACCAGTCAGCTGACCTCCAGACTTCCCCAGCCAATGCCGCGAACTGCGGCGGCTCCAGGAACAGCCCTGCTGGGTGGCCACGAAAAGGCTGGAAGAGTGGTGCAGGCTTTAGAAACAGCCTAGGATTTGGTGACCCCTGGCAAATCCTCATTCGACCCCCAGGTTGAGAACCACTGGCCTAGAGGGAGGGGCCGCCTAGGGGAAGAGGATGAGTCGCCTAGGCAGTCCCTAGGTGGAAGTAGGAAGTGGGACAGGAAGTCCCACTCCCACCGAAGCCCCCACTCCCCACCCCAAAATAATGACATGCCAAATGTGGCATGTAAGGGGCGAGGAGTGCTTAAAGCTGAAGTTCCACTTTTGGGTGGAACTCCAGTTTAATTCACCAGACAAAATCACTGGGCTGGAGGCCCAGGGTGGAGGCAGTGTTGTGGAGAATAAAAACCAGAGGGTTGTGGAGGGGAATGTTGATTCACCCTGTGGCGATTCAGTTCGCATGTGTAGCGCTATATAAGTTTATTTTTCATTCATTCATAGTCTGAGGGAGAGTGAGGGACACATAATGAATAGAAGCCACATTAGGCCATTAACCACTTTAGCCCCGGACCATATTGCTGTCCAAAGACCAGAGCACTTTTTGTGATTCGGCACTGCGTCGCTTTAACTGACAATTGCGCGGTCGTGCGACATGGCTCCCAAACAAAATTGGCGTCATTTTTTCCCCACAAATAGAGCTTTCTTTTATAGAAAAGAAAAAATTGCGCCAATAAAACAAATATAAAGTCCTTATATATTGTATAAATAATAAAGTCCAGTTTGGTGGTATTTGATCATCTCTGCGGTTTTTATTTTTTGCGCTATAAACAAAAATAGAGCGACTATTTTGAAAAAAAATCTATATTTTTTAAATTTTGCTATAATAAAAATCCCCAAAAAGATATAAAAAAACATTTTTTTTCCTCAGTTTAGGCCGATACGTATTTTTCTACATATTTTTCGTTAAAATAAATCGCAATTAGCATTTATTAATTGGTTTGCGCAAAATTTATAGCGTTTACAAAAAAGGGGGTCGTTTTATGGCATTTTTATTATTATTATTTTTTACTAGTAATGGCGGCGATCAGCGTTTTTTTTTTCGGTACTGCGATATTATGGCGGACACATCGGACACTTTTGACACATTTTTGGGACCATTGGCATTTTTATAGCGATCAATGCTATAAAAATGCATTGTATTACTATAAAAATGCCATTGGCAGTGAAGGGGTTAACACTAGGGGGCAGGGAAGGGGTTAAGTGTGTTCCTGGTGTGTTCTACCTGTATGGGGGGTGGCCTCACTAGGGGAAATCACTGATCTTCTGTCCATACATTGTATGGACAGAAGATCAGCGTTTCCCCCGCTGACAGGAACAAGAGGTATGTGTTTACACACATACCTCCCGTTCCCCGCTCTGTAATGAGCAATCGCGGGTGCCCGGCGGCGATCGGACCCGCCTGCACGCGCGCGGGACGCCCGCGCCCGACAAGCTACGTGCTCCCGCGTGGCAGTGCCACCGTCCCACAGTAATATGATGGCGGGCGGTCGGCAATCAGTTAATTAATTGCAGGGAGCAAGTTTGTCATTCAATCATGATCCATGTGGCACATGAAATCTGATAATGGAAGGAATTAGTTGGGATTTAAAAATACAATTAGATTCTATAGGGAATTTTCACCTTGACAAATTAGTCTCCTAAACCAAGAAGGCAGGGAGTGTAGAGATTTCTCTAGCAGGTTTTTTTTTATAAATGGGGGCATGTAGTTTTTGTCTACATAAGTTCAGGTTATTACCCAATGTGGGGGTTCGCTCAATGGGGATCACCTTCCCAGGGAAAAAGGGTAGTCCAAAAATCTGACTTATAGCCAGTCTAGTCAATATAGCAATTCTTTGCTCCAGTCCTGCTTTTTTTATACCACCTGTTGGTGGACATGAGTACAGTATTTTACTTGCAAAAAAAAAAAAAGTGCATTTATGTTTCTGTCCTTTTCAGTGTCTACCTTTTCCCATATCACGATGGGCAGGGGTTCCAAAACCAGGATGAATAAAATTGGGGCAGGTGGGTAACCCCAAATGTCTGTTTGACATTGAGATGAGATGTTGAATCTTTAGGAATTTTACCCATTTAGCATTTAGTGCCACGGAGGAAGATTGATAAATGTTTTTATTGATTAAGAATTTGGGGCCAAAGCCCCAAATTCAAGTCAAATTTTGTAAGGCAAAACATTGGTAGTTACAAAAGACTATGAAAAGTTTTGTGGAGATTAAGACCCCTTTCACACTGAGGAGTTTTTCAGTCGGTACAGCGCTAAAAATAGCGCTGCTATACCGCCTGAAAAACTCCTGCACTGCATACTCAGTGTGAAAGCCTGAGGGCTTTCACACTAAGGCCATGCGCTAGGGGGAGTGAAAAAAATCTCCTGCCGGCAGCATCTTTGGAGCGGTGAGAGGAGCAGCGTGTATACCGCTCCTTCCCATTTAAAACAATGGGAAACCGCAGCAATACCGCCCGCAATGCGCCTCTGCAGAGGAACATTGCGGGCGGTATTAACGCTTTATCGGCCGGTAGCGGGGGTTAATACCGCACCGCTAGCGGCCGAATCCCGCGGCAAATCCGACGGTATAGCGCCGCCATTTTTAGCGGCGCTATACCGCTACCGCACCTCCCGCCCCAGTGTGAAAGGGGACTTAATGAGCGCAACTAAGATTAGGTTTGGGTCTTTTCTTGGTAATGCGTAGTAGCAGGGTATGTGATCCACAGGAGACGTACAGATAAACAAGCTTTGGCTGTACAGTGGAACCTCGGAATTGTGAGTAACCCAGTTAATGAGCGCTGTATTTAAAAAAAATCCTAACTCATTTTGCGATTCACGATTCAGGCCAAAGCGGTGTGCAGTACCGTGTTTGGCCTGAGGTGGGGGGGGCGCCGGAGCCGATCGCAGACGATCGGCGCTGTTCAGTAATGCTCAGAAAGACACGGAAATACTCTGTTCCCGAGCCTTTTTGAGGTTTGCCGAGGTCAGCTGAGGTGTCCTCGGCCTTTCCTTCCGTTTCCAAGGCTCTCCGGCACCCCCCACCTCTGGCCGCATGTGGTATTGCATGCCATTGAAGTCAATGCGGAACAAATTATTTTTGTTTCCATTGACTTCAATGGGGAAACTCGCTTTGATATGTGAGTTCTTTGGATTACAAGCATTCTCCTGGAACAGATTATGCTCGTAATTTGAGGTTTAACAGTACTTCTCCTTTAATATTATCTCCATTGCTAGTGGTGTTACCTTACACTCTACATCAGCGGCATATATAAGTCCAGGAATAGGAAAACTATGAACATCTGAACAATATACAATTGAAGTTCATGGAAAGGTGATCTTTGATCAAAATTTACCGATTAGCTAGGTTACAAAGATCATTCACAATTAGGTAAGCACAGACAGTGATTACACCATAAAAATAGGTTACAAAGCAAACTAATGTTAAAGGTAATGTACTCTAATTATATATATAATTATAATGTATTTATTATGATCAGGGCTACAAACAAATACATAAATATAATTAGATAATTTGTCCGTTTATATTTGAACTATTGCTTGCATATTAACGGTTTGCCTACGTGGGCAATTTTTAAAATTTTCACATACATGTTAAAATTAGAATTTTCTCTTCTAGAAAATTATTTAGAACCTCCAAACATTGTAGATTTTCTGAAAGAAGAGGAGTTGGAGAATAAAATGGGAGTTGTTGCAATTTTTTTATATAAATCGATATTTGCGCAGCCGTTTATCAAGCGAACATTTTCCAGAAAAAATACTTAAATTAACTTTAGTGCACACAAACACCATACACAACTTTTGGGTAAAATATAAAAAATGGTGTTGCCCTGAGTAAATATATACAAAACCTGTCAAGATTTGAAATTGCAAATGCCTGTGAAATGGCGACTAACTAAGGTACCTAAAATTGTCTATAAGTGATGCTTTAAAAACCTTTACTGCTTATCGGTTTAGAGTTAAACATGGTAGAATTATTGCTCTCAGTCCGACGTTTGCGACATCTCACATATGGTGCAATCACTGTTTACATATGAGCACCAGACAGGTTTGCCTTTGCATGTATGCGGGGGAACAAAGATGCTTTTAAATTTTATCAATTATTTTTATTTATTTTATTTACATTTATTTTATGCTTTTTTTTTTTTTTTAACTTTATTGCTATGACAAAGAAGTAAACAAGCCTCCCTTGTAATAGCTTTGGGGAGTGACAGGTACGCTTTATGGAGACTGTTGATGTCTCCCTTGTCCTTCAAAGCAGATGCTCAGACACGTTCTAATCAGATGCTTAAAAGGCATTTTAGCGCTATAAATAGTGCCTGAAAAGCTCCTAAAAACTGCCTCCCATTGATTTACGCTTTCCAAATAGGACTACAACTAGGATACACTAGGATACACTGGGCAACAAGCCTTTAGATACATGGGTTGCATCTTTTAACTGTTATCCCTTAGCTGGGACTTCATTTTATTTAAATTGTTTGTACAAATTAATCCTACAGTGTATTATAGGGTCAATTCTCTAATGCCGCATACACACTATCAGATTTCAGATTTCAGAGCATGCGTCATATTGTTTCCGAGCATGCGTCTGAATTTTGCGCATTGGAATTCCTACAGACGATCAGATTTTTCAATAGGATTTTTTTCAATAGGAACATTTCATCAGAACCAGTTCTAAATCTTTTGTTGGCGGAAATTCCAACAGCAAAAGTCCAATGGAGCATACACACGGTCGGAATTTCCATTCAAAAGCTCACATCGGACTTTTGCTGTCGGAATTTCCGATCGTGTGTACGGGGCATAATTGGTTATATATTTTTTCGGAAATATTGCATGCAAAGAAAAGTCATTTCATTGAACATATAGTAAATGCTGCAGATTCTGTAAATACGTGAGATAAATACTCCAAAGAAAACAACATAAAGGCAATTCACAAAAAAAATGTATCTCATGGTGTAGGCCCCTGGCACCCAACCTGCAGCCCACCGACCCTCTGCATGTGGCTCGCGGGTTATTGGGCACCATAAATAGCAGAGTGGCACCAGAGTTCCAGGCGCTAGAATGGTTTCTGTGCTCCAGCACTCGACTAAAAGAAAGACTTACTGTGGGCGGCGTTATCTTTTAATCCCCTGATCACCAATTGGGGGGATGGGGCATTAACGTTTACTGTCAGGACTACTAATGCATGGATGATGGGGGGTTTAACTTTCAGTACCAATTACCACCAACCCAGCAGTACCTCGGGGGTTACATTCCACTACCAGTGACCACCAATGTGAAGGTGTGTTTATAGTACGGACACCAGTACTGGGCACTATTATTGTGTTCACCGACACCAGAGCTGGAAGTTATTATTGCTTTCACTGACAGCTATACCGGGGGTCATTATTGTGTTAATTGACACTGATGTTGAGGGCTATTATTGCATTCACTGAAACCAATGTTAGAGGTTATTATCGCATCCATGGACAGCAATGCTGGGGGTTATTATTGCATCCACTGACACCAATGGTGGGAGTTATTATTTCACTCGCTAACACCAAAGCTGGGGGTTACTGTACTACAACTTCTTCAGTGTGCATGCAAATACATTGTGATGCAAAAAAAATGCAGCAAGATTCAAATTTTTGGCCATTGATGTGGTGATCAGAAAAGATTCCGCCACATATGAAAGGGGTCTAAGGGGAACTCTACATTGGTCAATAAGTAAAAACAATGTATCAGTGTGGAAATGTTCTGCACCAAGCTCTGGAATGTAAATAAATTGTAACATTTCACTAGAGGGAGATTGTTCTGTCAATGAAGGCACACTGAGAGCGCTTTCATAGCTTCACCGTATTTCTGTGTCCTCAATCATAGAAAATCTAATGACCCTTTCACATGAGATCTGATCGGGCCGCCATTTACCCCTATGGGGCAGCGGATGTCAGCGATAACATGTCTGCTGACACTCTCTGCTATCTGATCCGATCCTGTCTGTGAAATCCAGATGGATGGAGACCCTATTTTCCATCCGTCTGGCAGATCGGATGGAAACGGACAGGTGGTCCATTTTCAGTCGATTTCCCCATAGAGGACAGCAGAGCTCTGACAGGTCCTTCTCTGTTCAGTGAAAGAAAACGGACCTGTCATCTGCCTGCTCAGCAGAGATCAACAGATCGATCCCCCACTGAGCAAAGCATAGTCCGTCGGGCAGATCGCCCGTGTGAACAGACCCTTATTCTGTTGCAATGTTGCTGCTGATTTTGGTTGCAATAATGTAGTGCAACCTGAATGCAACTTGGGTGCTACTTTAATGCTAGTTTAAAGTGTTTTTTTATATTCTGTGGGGCCAAAATTGCACTGGAATTGCACAAAAGTAGTACAGGTTTGTCCAATAAAAAAAGACCGATGGACTGTTTTCATTAGACAAACCGATCGTGTCTGGGCCCCATCAGTGTTTTTTCCATCAGTGTAAAAATCGTATCTCTCCCTTTTTCTATCTGTTTAATTTTTTGTATCACAAATTATTGATACTGGCAGCTTTTACAACACCATCAATTGTTACATAGTTACATAGTTAGTCAGGTTGAAAAAAGACACAAGTCCATCCAGTTCAACCATAAAAAAATAAAAATAAACAAACAAAATAAAACACAGTACATCCCATACACCCAACTCCATACCCACAGTTGATCCAGAGGAAGGCAAAAAACCCCAGCAGAGCGATGATCCAATTTGCTACCGGAGGGGAAAAAATTCCTTCCTGATCCCCCAAGAGGCAATCGGATTTACCCCGGATCAACTTTACCTACAGAACTTAGTACTCGGTTATATTATGTGTATTTAGGAAAGAATCCAGGCCCTTCTTAAAGCAATCTACTGAGCTGGCCAGAACCACCTCTGGAGGGAGTCTGTTCCACATTTTCACAGCTCTTACTGTGAAGAAACCTTTCCGTATTTGGAGGTGAAATCTCTTTTCCTCCAGACGTAAAGAGTGCCCCCTTGTCCTCAGCGTTGACCTTAAAGTGAATAACTCAACACCAAGTTCACTATATGGACCTTTTATATATTTGTACATGTTGATCATATCCCCCCTTATTCTCCCCTTCTCAAGAGAGAATAAATTCAGTTTTTCTAATCTTTCCTCATAGCTGAGCTCCTTCATGCCTCTTATCAGTTTAGTTGCCCTTCTCTGCACTTTCTCCAGTTCTCCGATATCCTTTTTGAGAACTGGTGCCCAAAACTGGACTGCATATTCCAGATGAGGTCTTACTAATGATTTGTACAGGGGCAAAATTATATCTCTCTCTCTGGAGTCCATACCTCTCTTAATACAAGAAAGGACTTTGCTCGCTTTGGAAACCGCAGCTTGGCATTGCATGCCATTATTGAGCTTATGATCAACTAAAACCCCCAGATCCTTCTCCACTACAGATCCCCCCAGTTAAACTCCCCCTAGCATGTATGATGCATGCATATTCTTAGCCCCCAAGTGCATAACTTTACATTTATCAACATTAAACCTCATCTGCCACTTAGTCGCCCAATTAGACAGAGCATTGAGGTCGGCTTGTAAATTGGAGACATCCTGCAAGGACATTATTCCACTGCATAGCTTGGTGTCATCTGCAAAAACAGAAATGTTACTTTGGATCTCAGACCCAATATCATTTATAAATATATTGAAAAGTAAGGGACCCAACACTGAACCTTGGGGTACACCGCTGATAACCTTGGACCATTCAGAGTAAGAATCATTAACCACAACTCTCTGAATTCTGTCTTTCAGCCAGTTTTCTATCCATTTACAAACTGATATATCTAATCCTGTAGACCTTACCTTACACATGAGCCGTGTGTGGGGAACTGTATCGAACGCTTTTGCAAAATCCAAGTATACCACGTCCACTGCTACGCCTCTGTCCAGGGTTTTACTTACCTCTTCATAAAAAGAAATCAGGTTTGTCTGACAACTTCTGTCTTTCATGAATCCATGCTGTCTGCTGCTTAAATAGTTTGTTTCCAGCAAAAACTCATCCATGTGGTCTTTTATTAAACGTTCCAGTATCTTCCCAACTATAGAAGTTAAACTAACAGGTCTATAGTTACTAGGTAAAGACTTTGTTCCCTTTTTAAATATAGGCACCACATTGGCTCTACGCCAATCCAGTGGTACTATTCCTGTCATTAATGAGTCCCTAAATATTAGATACAGTGGCTTTGAAATTTCAGAGCTCAATTATTTTAGGATCCGTGGGTGGATGCCATCTGGTCCAGGTGCTTTATCCACCTTTATTCTGTCTAAATTTTTCTGGACCATATCACTTTTGAGCCATTGTGGATTTGGGGCTGTGTCACTCCCACCCCCATTATGGACATGAGCTCCCCCATACTCCATTGTATACACAGAGCTGAAGAAAGCATTTAATACATTTGCCTTCTCTATGTCCTCAGTCACCCACTCTAGATTATTTTGTAAAGGGCCTACATGCTCAGACTTGACCTTTTTACTATTAATATATTTAAAGATTTTTTGGGGGTTTGTCCTACTATCTTTTGCAATCTGTCGTTCATTTTGAATTTTTGCATCCTTGATTTCCTTTTTACATATTCTATTATATTCTTTGTAACATTTAAACGACACTAGTGTTCCTTCATTTTTATATTTTTTAAAAGCTATTTTCTTATTGTTTATAACTTTTTTAACTTTGACCGTGAGCCACATAGGTTTTATATTTAGCCTTTTAAACTTATTGCCCATGGGAATATACTTTGCAGTGAGGTTCCAAAGAGTCTTTTTGAAGAATTCCCATTTCTGTTCTGTGTTCATCTGAGCCAATATTACCTCCCAGTCCAAGCCCTGGAGAGCAGTCCTCATGCTTTGAAAATTTGCTCTCTTGAAATTAAGTGTTTTTATCTTTCCTGTATGTATTTCTTGCTTATAGTTAATATTAAATGAAATCATGTTATGATCACTGCTACCCAGGTGTTCCTTTATCTGAACATTAGTAATAAGCTCTGCATGGTTTGAGATTACCAAGTCCAACAGAGCATCATTCCTAGTTCGGGCCTCAATAAACTGAACCATAAAATTGTCCTGCAATAGGTTTTAAAATTTTTGTCCTTTAACTGTCCCAGAAATTCCATTATTCCAGTCAATTTCTGGGTAGTTAAAATACCCCATTATTATCACCGTCCCTGCCCTTGCTGCCCTTTCCATCTGTGCAAAGAGCCGAGTCTCCACCTCCTCATTAACATTGGGTGGTCTATAACAAACTCCAATGATTAACTTTGAACTACGCACATCTGTATGCAGTTCCACCCATAATGCTTCAACTTCATCACACTCTCCATCAACCAGGTCCTCTTTCACGCTTGCTTTGAGGTCACTTCTCACATAGAGACAGACACCTCCACCTTTCCTTTTTACCCTGTCTTTCCGAAAGAGAGCATAGCCAGGAATATTAATAGCCCAGTCATGTGAGGATTGAAGCCAAGTTTCAGCAATACCGATTACATCATAGCTCTCCTCATGCACCAGAGCTTCCAACTCACCTGTTTTGCTTGGAAGGCTTCTGGCATTGGTGAACAAACACTTAAATGTATTGTTACATTTTTCGCTGGTGTTTTTCATATAATTTTTAGTAGTGCAAATGGCACTATAATTTCCAATGGCTGTTTGCAACATGGAAACTTTCTTGTCACCTGCCATAACCCCACCTCCATCTATCCCCATTCCACTCTCCATTAATGTCTGACCCCTAACTGACCTGTGTGCCCGATGTAATTCTAGTTCACCCTCCCCCTCAAGTCTAGTTTAAATACTCCTCCAGCATTCCCCTAAACCTCTCCCCCAGCACAGCAGACCCCCTTCCATTCAAGTGCAAACCATCTTTAGCATATAGGTTGCACCCCAATGAAAAGTCATCCCAGTGCTCTAGAAACCCAAATCCCTCCTTCCTACACCAGGTCTTTAGCCATGCATTCAGCTCTCTAATCTCCCCCTGCCTTTCCTGTGTTGCGCATGACACAGGCAATATTTCAGAGAATATCACCTTGGAGGTCCTTCCCTTCATCTTGCAGCCTAGTTCTTTAAATTGATTCTTAAGGAGCCTCCACCTTCCATGTATACTGTCATTGGTTCCAACATGGACCAAGACAGCTGGGTCATGCCCAGCCCCTCCCAGTAATTTATCCACCCGGTCCACCACATGCCGAACCCTGGCACCAGGGAGACAGCAAACCATTCGGTTGAGGCGATCCTGGCGACAAATTATTCTATCAGTCCTTCTGATTATAGAATCCCCTATTACCACCAACTGTCTAGGCCTACCTGCACTCCCCTCACCACTTCTACTAGATGGGTTGCTCTCCCGGCTGTTAGGGGTAGCAGTAACATCTAGTGCTGCCACCTCTGTGTTAGCCACCTCCACATCTTCACCCAACTTGGCAAATTTGTTTTGATGTACAAATACAGGATTGGCCTTCCTTGTCTGCAAGCCCCTTCCACTCCCTCTAACTACATTAACCCATCTTCCTATCTGATAATCCTGACTTGCCCCTCCACATCAACCCTACTGACCACCTGCTCAGCAAGCAGAGGACCCCTTTCAAGGTTGTCCTTTCTGCCCAGTGTTGCAACTTGCTCCTCCAGATCTCTAATGCGAGCTTCCAGAAGGGCAACCTGCTCACATCTGTCACAGCGGTATCCATCCTGGAGCTGTTGCACCAATTTTGCATACATGTGACACACTGTGCACTGAGCAAAACCTTCAAAAATTGGAATTCTTTAGTTCATTCTTTTTAGCTTATCTAGCGCAGTGTTTCCTTTTGGATTTTTTTGAGTGTAAAAAATAGAACATGTTTTAAATTTTTCCTATGAATAAAGAAAAACAATAGGAAATTCCGATCGTCTGTGTGGAACTCCATCGGAGAAAAATCCATGCATGCTCAGAATCAAGTCAGCGCATGCTCGGAAGCATTGAACTTAATATTTTTTTGGCTCGTCGTAGTGTTTTACGTCACTGCGTTTTGGCACGGTTTGAATTTAGTCTGATAGTGTGTATGCAAGACTGATGAAAGTCAGCTTCATCGGAATTCAGACGAAAAAAAACATCGGATTTGATTTCATCAGAAATCCGATCATGTGTACAGGGCATAAGACCCTCGTACACACGACCGAGGAACTCGTCGGAAAAGACGCATAGTTTTCCTCGACGAGCTCCTTGTTAGGCTTGTCGAGAAACTTGACAAGCTGTCTTTGCGTACACACAGTCAAGACCAAATCTCCTTGTTCTCAAACGCGGTGACTTCAACACATACTACGGCAGGGGAAGTTCAATTCCACTGGCACAACCCTTGGGGCTGCTTTTGCTAATCTCATGTTACTGCGTGTTAGGAAAAAGTTTGGTAAGAGACATTTTCACTTTTCAGTCTGTTACAGCGTGACAAATGTGCTATCTCCATTACAAATACTACTTTTACCGAAGGTGTGCAGGTTTCTAAGCATACACACCAACGTGTTTCTCGTTGAAAACCAGCCCGACGAGGAACACGACGAGGATATTGAGACTCCCGTCGAGGAAAAAGAGAACTTGCTCTCTTTTTTCCTTGTCGAGTTCCTCGACAGTTTACTCGATGAAAAGCATACACACGACCGTTTTCCTCGGCAAAAAAGTTCTGCCACCAAGTTTCTTGATGGATTCTGTCGAGGAAACCGGTCGTGTGTACGCGGCCTAAGGCCTCATTCGCAACGAAGTCTGCCTGTATCCGCCAGCTCAGCCGGAGATCTGTCCGCAGATCTCCGCTGAGCCAACGGATGACAAGCTCCTCTCTGCTCACTGACCGGGGAGGAGCTTGTCAAGCCCCACTGTCCTCTATGGAGCGATCTGATGAAAACGGACAGCATGTAAATCCGATCAAATAAATCCGATCAAATCGGTCTGACAGACCGATTTGATCGGATTTGTCTGCTGGGATGTATTGGTTTGATTGTGTAAACACGATCAAACCAAAATCACCGCCGGCAGACAGCGTGGTGACGTGGCGGTGACATTGACGCCGCCACCTCACGCCGCCACCTCACCAGGAAGTAAAACACTTCCATTCGACGCATGCGCGGGCAGATATGTCTGCTGGTTAGCGTACTAACCAGCAGACATGTCGGACGGGTTCCCAGTAGACAGATTTTAAAGCATGCTTTAAAATCTGTCTGCTGGAAAAACCCGTCTGTCCGCCCGTACACACGATCGAATTTGTCTGCTGAAGCGGTCCGTCGGACCGTTTCCAGCAGATAGATTCGATCGTGTGTACGCGGCCTTAGGCCTCGTACACACGATCAAATCTGTCTGCTGGAAACGGTCTGCTAGACCGTTTCAGCAGACAGATTCGATCGTGTGTACGGGCAAACAGACGGATTTGGCCACCCGACAGATTGGAAAGCATGCTTACCAATCTGTCGGCTGGGAACCCGTCCGCCCGACATGTCTGCTAGTTAGTACGCTAACCAGCAGACATGTCTTCTCGCGCATGCGTCAAAACCATTCGGCGCGTGTGCGAGAAGACATGTCTGCTGGTTAGCGTACAGTTAGTGTACAGAAGTGTACAGAAGTTAGTGTACAGAAGTTAGTGTACAGAAGTGTTTTACTTCCTGGTGCGGTGACGTGGCGGCGTCAACGTCACCGACACGTCAGCGCGCTGTCTTCTGGCGGGGATTTTGGTTTGCTCGTGTGTACACGTGAGCAAACCAAAATGCCAGCAGACAGATTTGTTCAAATCGGTCGGACAGACCGTTTTGAACAAATGGATTTACTTGTGTGTACAAGGCCTTAGAGTTACATTGATGTGAACGGATGCCTATGAAAACAATGTGATTTCCATTGTTGTGCGATTCTGTGCGACTCAATTTTCATCTGAAATCGCACTAGTGTGAATGGAGCCTAAGCTTGTGAAAAAAATAGTAGTAAAAGATAAAAAAATAAAACGAAATATAAGTGTTAACTTTTGCAAAGTTTGTTAAGTAAATTATTTTTGAATGAATTGACTACTTCTGAGACAAATAGTGCACAAGTTATTTTAAGACAAAATGTATTTTTAATTCCCTTTACGCTTCTAAAGACAATAATATATACATTTTTCTATTTCTATATCCCTGCAAAGATTATTACTGAATGCTGTTCTTTTTTTTACATCAATCCCTGCACATCCAATGTCTAGAAGTCTGTTAACGTACAAATATATTTAGTACAATAATAAAAAAAACAGGCTACCATCCGGCAACCCATTCCAGTTCTCTGTGGTATCTGCAAATCCCAACCCATGCAGATATTGTCCTGATTGTCCTGTGCTATCCTTTAAAAATAAATCTTGTTGCCAATGGATCAAGAAATCACTTTGCTACTTATTTTTACATCCTGTTGCCATTTACCATTGTGAATATATTGCTGTGCTTTTAATATATATATATTTTTTTTAGAGCTGAAAGATGCCATAGATGAAGTGATGCCAGAACTCGAGAAAGACAATGTAAAAGTATTTTATATCTCAGAGACACCTGTCTGTGAGGGAACCGAAACCTTCTTGGACAAAGTTAAAGCTGCATCGTGTGAATCTGTTCCCAAATCCTTGAGGTCTTTTATTACTGGAAAATCACTTGCCATGTACATCTATACATCAGGAACAACAGGTAAAGAGTGAGAACAGCTGTCACCAAAAGAGTTTGCATGACTGGAGTCTCTTTATTTCTGAGCGTCTCCTCTAATCTTAAATTTCAACTCCAGGCAAAACTTTTTGCACACAAAGAGAAGCATTAGATTAGAACTTTTGTCAACTTTTATTGCTGTGGGATTGGAAGTGTTCTTGGCACAATAAAAAAAAAACACTATTAGAAATGTGAGGAAGGGTTGAAAACTCTGTCCAGTTGCAGCCTTCTTGTCCTGCTGACTACTTGTTCTCCTCATGTCTCCTTCTTGTCCTGGTGACTCCTCGTTCTCCTCATGTCTCCTTCTTGTCCTGCTGACTCCTCGTTCTCCTCATGTCTCCTTTTTGTCCTACTGACTCCTCGTTCTCCTCATGTCTCCTTTTTGTCCTGCTGACTCCTCGTTCTACTCATTTCTCCTTCTTGTCCTAGTGACTCTTTGTTCTCCTAATTTCTCCTGCTTGTCCTGGTGACTCCTCGTTCTCCTCATTTCTCCTTCTTGTCCTAGTGACTCCTCGTTCTCCTTATTTCTCCTTCTTGTCCTGGTGACTACTTGTTCTCATTTCTTCTTTTTGTCCTGATGACTCTTTGTTCTCTTAATTTCTCCTTCTTGTCCTGCTGATTCCTCGTCCTCCTCATTTCTCCTTCTTGTCCTGGTGACTCCCTGTTCTCCTCATTTCTTCTTCTTGTTCTGGTGACTCCCTGTTCTCCTCATTTCTCCTTCTTGTCCTGGTGACTCTTCATTCTCCTAATTTCTCCTTCTTGTCCTGGTGACTCCCTGTTCTCCTCATTTCTCCTTCTTTTCCTGGTGACTCCTCTTTCTCCTCATTTCTCCTTCTTGTCCTGGTGACGCCTCATTCTCCTAATTTCTCCTTCTTGTCCTGGTGACTCCCTGTTCTCCTCATTTCTCCTTCTTGTCCTGGTGACTCCTCTTTCTCCTCATTTCTCCTTCTTGTCCTGGTGACTCCTCTTTCTCCTCATTTCTCCTTCTTGTCCTGGTGACTCCTCATTCTCCTAATTTCTCCTTCTTGTCCTGGTGACTCCTCATTCTCCTAATTTCTCCTTCTTTTCCTGGTGACTCCTCGTTCTCTTAATTTCCCCTTCTTGCCCTGGTGACTTATCGTTCTCATCATTTCTCCTTCTTGTCCTGGTGACTCCTTGTTCTGGTATCATGGGAATAAATGTTAAGGGGGAATCTCAATATAAGACCTTGTTTACAAACCCGGCATGAGGTGATATGACCATGTTTTCACCCTCCCTGTCCACCCACCGAAAGGCTAACTTAGCAGCTGGAGCAGACCATACGCATGCTGCAGCAGTTTCAAATCCTAAATGCCCATAAAGCGCTGCTCTACTTCCCTCTGGAAAGCAATCCACCATGTATCGCTTTTCAGAGGGGTCATAGAGGCCGCCACAATTGTGAACCTAGCTAAAAGGTTACATATTACTTCATAGCTTTCATGCTTTCCAATGCATGTACAAATATTGTATTGTATATAGTTTTGCTGCAGAACACTGTTTTATATAGCTACATTTCCCAGAGAAGTTGTGAGAAAAGTTGTACGCAGGCCAATGGTGCAATAGACAATATAATATTTTACCCTTGGATCTGGCACCCTTCTCTACCACAGCTCATATGTCTGAACCTACCTAACCAAACATAGCTGAAAAGCTGAACTGTTTTGGTAAACATGGGTAAGATAAAATGCTATGCCTGTTTGTATGAAAATTGAACACCGGTCCCCCTCTTTGCCTGTCAGCTCTGTGCCTCTAAAGTAGTGTAGATTGAGAACCTGCGCTAGGACTGAAAGTAAAAATAGGTTGCTGCCCCCCTAGATCCTAACCCCTCAATGAGGGGGTAGGTAGAGTAGAAAGTATGAGGGATGGGGTGGTGGCGCTACCTATAAACGCTTATGGTGCCATATGTGCTCAAACAATAAAACAGAAAAATGTGTGTCGAGTACAATATGGTGCGTGAGTGAGGTGTATAACTCGATATGCCTCAATTGGGCTATATATAAGTATAACGTAGTCTACTATGCACAGTGGGGGAGGACAGTAAGACTGGTGATGGAACAGACAGAAGACTAGATATCTAGTCTTTAAAGCCTATTAACCCATTAAGTATGCACAATGGATAAGTGGGTTACAGGTATGCAGCCAAACATAAATAAATGGATTGATGTCAGAGCCCAATGTAATAAGCGGCTACCATACACTAGTGCCACACTGGGTATGCATAAGTACAATATCACAACTCAGATGTTAATATAGGTGGTATTAGTCCGATCAGATGGTTGTAATAATGAAGCAAATAACCAGGGGACTGCAATTATGAAGTCTCTCAAGAACAAGTCCTAAACAATGATGGTATAGGTACAGGAAGAGGGTAAATGGATCTTGCTGTGAAGGGAGTGCTTCTAAGTGCCAGACTTCCAACGGTGTGGTCCCGGTGCTCCCCTCAGGGTTCCCCACTCACCAGATAGCCATCCCCACCAGGGGTCACAGGCATGAATCACAGAATCCTCCGATCTCAGCTAGCTCCTCACAGGGCTGTACTCCTCCGGTGTGGGTCCGACCGGTTCACTCCTTGTGTGTAGATGTGGAAAGATTCCTCCGTTCCTCAGAGGGAAAGATAACAAAAGGCTCCGATGGTGCAGTAGGTTTAAATAAAAACACCTAATTTATTAAGGCCTGTGTGCCACAGTGCCAAACACTGACAGAGGGCAGCTACACGCCAAGATACACAAGAGCTACAGTGCTCTCTAATGTACATTAACAGAAAAAAGTATCATAAATATAAAGGATAAAGATAAAAATGAAGATAAAACAAAGGGAAAAAAGGCACAGTCAGCCAATCTATCAGCCCGGTTCGAGTGACACACTCTATGGGCTCTACGGGTGCACGCGTGTGTGTGATGGTGTTCAGCGTGCGTTTCAGCTGCGCTCCACCAAACGCTGACCCGGAAGTGACGTATGTGCGTCTATGCCTGACGTACGTTTCGAATGGATTCGTCCTTTATATTTATGATACTTTTTTCTGTTAATGTACATTAGAGAGCACTGTAGCTCTTGTGTATCTTGGCGTGTAGCTGCCCTCTGTCAGTGTTTGGCACTGTGGCACACAGGCCTTAATAAATTAGGTGTTTTTATTTAAACCTACTGCACCATCGGAGCCTTTTGTTATCTTTCCCTCTGAGGAACGGAGGAATCTTTCCACATCTACACACAAGGAGTGAACCGGTCGGACCCACACCGGAGGAGTACAGCCCTGTGAGGAGCTAGCTGAGATCGGAGGATTCTGTGATTCATGCCTGTGACCCCTGGTGGGGATGGCTATCTGGTGAGTGGGGAACCCTGAGGGGAGCACCGGGACCACACCGTTGGAAGTCTGGCACTTAGAAGCACTCCCTTCACAGCAAGATCCATTTACCCTCTTCCTGTACCTATACCATCATTGTTTAGGACTTGTTCTTGAGAGACTTCATAATTGCAGTCCCCTGGTTATTTGCTTCATTATTACAACCATCTGATCGGACTAATACCACCTATATTAACATCTGAGTTGTGATATTGTACTTATGCATACCCAGTGTGGCACTAGTGTATGGTAGCCGCTTATTACATTGGGCTCTGACATCAATCCATTTATTTATGTTTGGCTGCATACCTGTAACCCACTTATCCATTGTGCATACTTAATGGGTTAATAGGCTTTAAAGACTAGATATCTAGTCTTCTGTCTGTTCCATCACCAGTCTTACTGTCCTCCCCCACTGTGCATAGTAGACTACGTTATACTTATATATAGCCCAATTGAGGCATATCGAGTTATACACCTCACTCACGCACCATATTGTACTCGACACACATTTTTCTGTTTTATTGTTTGAGCACATATGGCACCATAAGCGTTTATAGGTAGCGCCACCACCCCATCCCTCATACTTTCAGCTCTGTGCCTCTGTTGCTCAAAAGTTGACCAAAGGGTGGTACTAAAAAGCTGAAAAAACACATTGTTTTGTGTTTGTTGGCAGACAATTCTTTGCCGTTTGTTTGCAAGACAAATTCCTGGTTAATGCCCTTCGGACAAAAGTCCTACGATTTGTCTGCGGAAAATCCGATCGTGTGTATGAGGCTTAAGAGAGAGATCTGTTCTTGTTCTTCTTGCATATCAAGGACAGGACGTGTAGAGTGTAGCATCTTGTTTAATCTTTTCTGTAAGAAATATATACAACAATAACATTGTCAAGGTTGGTACAAATACAATACATATCATGACATAACAGGACATGAAAACATTGTAATAACAATGACTCATAAGAACCAATGAGAGTAAAGAATGGGCCTTGGGCCCTGTGAACTTAGAGCAAGATATAATTCAAAAGCCCTAACAACGGTCAATCCAGAGAATCTGAGGAGCAACATAGGCATACATTAAACTGATAGTTATTTTTAAGCCTTTCCTATTATATCCACATCTAGGCTTTTTAGCTATGAATACCTTAATGCTAACTTATCAATTACTTTTTATTTTCAACAGGGCTTCCAAAGGCAGCTATTATCACTCACAGCCGTGTTCTTTTGGCTACTGGCTTTTTTGAAATCTGCCATATCAGACCCAGAGATATAGTCTATATTACCCTCCCGCTGTACCACAGCTCAGCTATGCTGATAGGAGTCCATGGATGCATCTCAAAAGGTAATATCTTCTGTTGTACTGCCTAAAGGGATGGTTCATCCGTATGTTGGGATTGAGACCGAATTGGTGCATTCTCACTACTGTTTGCTGGAAATATTCTGTTCACTGAACATCTATCACAGTCAAGTGCTGGAGAAAAATGATATTTGTGTGATTTTGGCTATGTAAGGGAGATCTCTTGCTGTCCATTCTACGTGAGAGATCTGCCTTTACTATGGGCGAATCTATGATCCACTTTATTAAGTATTATTTATAGGCAGTGGGTTGTTTCACAGATTATTATTTTTTTGGTGTACTCTGTTCACACACATATGTAAATCATCTGAAGGTCTTTTCACTGAAATGGTTGTCTTTTTATAACGTATTTATCGGCGTATAACACGCACCTTCAATTTAAGGGGGAAGTTTCAGATTTTTTTTTTTTTTAAATAAACCACTTTGAATAAAAATAATGGTCAGTGCCCATCAATGCTGCCTGATGCAGCCTGATCTGTGCCCATCTGCAGCCTCAATGCAGCCTGATCTGTGCCCATCTGCAGCCTCAATGCAGCCTGATCTGTGCCCATCTGCAGCCTCAATGCAGCCTGATCTGTGCCCATTTGCAGCCTCAATGCAGCCTGATCTGTGCCCATCTGCAGCCTCAATGCAGCCTGATCTAAATGTTATACGTCCATTAAATGTAACCATATTGCTACACTTAGAGGTGGCTCTCTTCTCTTTTATACTCAGTTGTGACATGACGCTACTTGTATATCAAGACATCGTTTGTAACTCAAGTCAAAATGTATTAAAACATTTTGCTTGTCTTTCAAAACGCTGTTAAACCAAGTTACTCTAAAACCAAGGTTTTACTTGTATTTGTTTCTTTTAGTGTGTTCTTGTTCTTTGATATTTATTTCCTCTCATTGCTCTCAGGGTGCACTGTAGTGTTACGGAAGAAGTTTTCCGCCAGCCAGTTTTGGGATGATTGCAGGAAGTATAACGTGACTGTTATCCAATATATTGGAGAAGTGCTGCGCTACCTTTGCAATGTTCCTAAGGTAACTGTTGTTGTGGTGCAACTGTAGGAACGTAAAGCATGTGTGAAAATTTTAAGATTAGCAAAAGTGCTAAACATGTTTCAGAGGTCTGTCTGATAATGGCAGAAAAACACATTTCACCATCCAGAATCCAAAATCAATCTGTTTGTGGTTAAATCTGAGTACGTAAGTAAGTACTTATAGTTATGATATATCCCAATTTTGCAGTTCCGCCAAGGAAATTAAAAAACACCACACCCTTTATATACTGTATACTATCCAAATGCAAGTGCCAATTGGATAATTAATGCTTTTAAGGTCATCACATTTACTCAAGGCTCAAAACGATAAAATATTATTTTATTATTAATACATTTTGTTTAAAATATAAATCTATAGCCATGAAATCACAAAAATAGCAATTGCTTCTCCTCCTTGGGGAGCCTACCACCGAAATTGGCAACCTCTTACTCTGTACAAAATATGTTTAGTTTAGTTCAGGGGTGTCACTATGCTTAAATATTCAGAGCAGTCTCCTTTCTCAATGCAGGGGTGGTTCGGGGGGGGGGGGGGGCTTACAGGGAAGTTGTCACCGCCAAGAACTTAGCTAATTTGAAATGAGATGATCTCTAGTTGTGGAATTTGCAGGCGCCGGGGAGTCTGAGCGGGTCCGCAAGTCTGCGTGTAAGTGACAGTGCGGGCAGATGACAGCGTGGCCAGGCTGCTCGGCAGTAAGAATCAGAGAGTGGGCGGTCAGTTGGTCAGCTCTGTGAGTGTGTGGGCGGCTGGCCAATCAATCAACAAGCCAGCGGCCGGGGGAGCAGAGAGATTACATCATCTCTCACCGCTCCGCGCCTGCCCTGCATCCCTGCAGTAACTTCTGCCCTCACTGTGCAGGCAGCAGAGAGATTACATCACCTCTCTACTGCTTGACTCTGACAAGCAAAACACCACCTTAGCAAGTGACAATCCGAAAGGTGAAAGATCTGCATCTGGTGGCAGGCAAGTGGCATTCTGCAACTTGTGGCAGGTGATGTGGCAAGTGAAAATCCGCAACATGTGGCAGGTGATGTGACAATCTGTAACTGGTGGCAGGTGATGTGGCAAGTGACAATCTGCATCTAGTGACAGGCAAGCACATTCTGCAACTTGTGGCAAGTAACAATCCGCAACATGTGGCAAGTGATGTGACAATCCGCAACATGTGGCAAGTGATGTGACAATCCGGAACTTGTGGCAGGTGGCGTGGCAAGTGACAATACTCAACACCATAACAACCATGATGCAGTGATCATTGAAGCGCTAACACCAGTAATTTTTCTGATAAATTGCCCCCCCCCCCCCCCCAAAAAAAAAAACAATTCTGGTAGCGCCCCTCCCGAGACTAGACTCTGGATCCGCCCCTGTCTCAATGTGTGTCACATATCAAGCTTCTCCAAGTGAGCAAGGAAAGATAAATTCACAACCCAGTCAGTAATTCATACTTAGAGTGTAATAATTTACTTACACTTACTTGGGTAACTTAATGGTTCTGGTTGATGACTACAAAGATCTATAAAGGGTATGGTAATAAGTCAATGATGTCTACAAGAATAATTAACAGGAGAAATCAAGACAGATAACATCCCATTGCTTGATATTGCACATTTGCTTTCCTAATCTGTTTTCCTAAACTTCCCTTACGTTGTTCCTCAGACAGATGATGATGCGTCCCATAACGTGAGGATGGCCCTTGGCAATGGTCTACGGACTGATGTCTGGAGCGAGTTTCTGAGGAGGTTTGGAGATATTCACATGTATGAATTTTATGCAGCTACTGAAGGAAATGTATTATTTATCAACTACACCAATACAGTTGGCGCAGTAGGCAGAGAAAACTTCTTACTCAAGGTAAATCAAAAATATATTCATTGATAAAGTTGGTCATAAAGGTTTTTGGAAGATAATTGGCATTAGTGGCATTAGGCATTGGCGTATAAAGAGAGACCACCCTAGCAGGGTAGAAAACAAGGCAGCAGGGGGTTTTGACAGTTGCAGACTACAATATGGACAGAACAAGTGGGTGACCACTGACCAGATATCCACAATCCAAGAAGGCGTGTAGGGATGCAAAAATAAGTTCTGTACTTCATTGCTCTTCATAAGAAGTCAAATTCAGCTCTGTAGACTTTATTTTAGAAGGTGAACATCAGTGGCAGCTTATGCATCCTTCTCTGTAGTGGTTTCCTTTAACCTCCCTGGCGGTATGATTATGTCCAATTTTTGATGCTCAAAGCGGTACAATTATTTTGCATGGAAAATTGGCATTTTATATTGCAGGCCTGTAATTCTTATGCCGTGTACACACGGTCGTTTTTTGCGATGAAAAAAACGACGTTTTTTAAAACGTCATTTAAATTGATCGTGTGTGGGCAAAACGTCGTTTTTTGTCTTAAAAAAAACGACCAAAAAAAAATTCCAACATGCTTGAATTTTTTGTGTCGCTTTTCAAAACGTCGTTTTTTGTTTCACAAAAAGTCACCGTGTGTAGCAAAGACGTCGTTTAAAACGACGTTTTTCAACCCGCGCATGCCCAGAAGCTAGTTATAAAGCGAGCTTCAATGGAAAAGAGTGGTGAACGTAACCTTGCTTTTTGTGAAAAAACGATGGTGTGTATGCAAAATTGTCTTTGAAAAGTGACGTTTCAAAAACGTCGTTTTTTACTTCACAGAAAACGTCGTTTTTTTTTCATCGCAAAAAACGACCGTGTGTACGCGGCATTAGGAATAACTCGCTTAAATCTGTCCAAACAGAAGTCTAGTAAACATCCCAGGTATGATAAAGTTTGAAACACGAAATCATAAAATATAATATAATAAATAACTATAAATAATTATAACAAATAATAATCTAACAATAAAAACACTTAAATATGCTCAGTTGCAGAATTGTCAGTGTCATTACTTTCAGTGTTTGATGTTGAATTTCCCACAGATTGCTATCACTCAATTCTGCAAGTGATTCTAATTTATTATCGCTGTTTTCTAGCTGCTCTAAAAGCACTTTTTATGTAAAGGGACACTTTTTGGTTGCCATGGACAAACTCAAGTTTCCAGGCAGAAAGAACAGTATATATATAATATAAAGGAAAAGAAAATGGAGTTGCCCTGTGAAAAAATAAAAATTATACTAAGTAAACAGGTGTAGATTAGGAGACCATATGTGAACACAGTGCCCTTGTATAAAACAAAATTAATTATATAAAAGTTGTCCAATAAAGTAAAGCAAAGTTAAAGGGTCACTAAAGGAAAACATTTGTTTTGCTGAAATGACTGTTTACAGGATATAGACATAAAAGTTAACTGATTTCTTTTCAAAATCATTAAAAATAGATAAAAATCAATCATATAATGTGCCTGCAGGTTTTAGTTTTACTTTTAACTGGCTTCATGTTTCTGTGAAATAGAAAGAGACACACAGAACAAAAACAAACAAATCCAGGGCAGTGTTTTGTTTTTAAAATTAATCTGATTGGTTCTGGGAAGTTTTAGACACACAGTAATGACAGCTTAGACCACCATGAGAAAGCTCCCAGTACTGTGGTTATAAGGAAACAGACAAGCAGGAAGTGTGGAGATCAGAGCAGGATTACAGCAACTTCAAAGCAAAAAAATGAACGATGAGGACATTAAACCAGTACTTCAGTAAGGTAAAGGAAGCTATTTAGCTAAAAAAAAAAAAATCCTTTAGTGATCCTTTAAGATGGCAAAGTGAGCCAAATCAGCTTGCGGCTATAATTCAATTAAATTAAATTTGAAAAAAATGTGAAACCAAGTCTTGTGTAATATACGTTGCAATCAGTCCTGATGGTAGGAGGTCCAATATGCAAAAATAAACTAGATATCCACCACCAAAAATACACCGGTTGAAAAGATGGAGGCTTACCAGAAGGCAAACATAACAAGCTTGCGGCTGTAAACCCCAGCCCGGGCCTTTAAGGAGTTCACAGCAATTGAAGGATTGAAGAAAACTCCAGATAGGTCATCAACAGGTTCCGGGTATCCAAAAAGTAAAATTCACATAGTGAAGTATGTCAAAACGACACATGCAAATAGTATGGCTGTGACTAAAATTAACACCACCACCAAATCACCCAATAGAATAAAGGCTTACCAGAAGCCAGAGTATAATCCACCTGTGGCTAAAAAACCCTTAGCCAGAGCCTTTGTATAAATAGCTGCTGACTATGGTGTCCTATAGATCCTCCAGATATCCCATCAACGGCAGTATACCGGAAAGGAAAAAAGAGCCCACATGGTGAAGTACATAGAAAGATTCCTCCCAAGTTTATTAAAAGTTACACTTACAGAAATTCAGAAGAATAAGGCACAGAAAACTTAAAGCCGCCGGCTTACTCGAACGCCCGTTACACTCGGATCGTCACGTCATACATCAGCACGTCACCTTCCCGACGTACGTTTCGTCATAAAAATGACGTCGTCTGACGTATGACGTGACGATCCGAGTGGAACGGGCATTCGAGTAAGCCAGCCGGCTTTACATTTTCTGTGCCTTATTCTTCTGAATCTTTTGTATTGACAGCTGAAAGACTTCCCTGTCACTAGAATACACTGATCAGCACTGCCTTCTATAGCCTGATCAAGCATACAAAAAAAAGGACAGGGCGGTTGTACAGAAATTGATCAGTAGATCGACTTCTTTACAACCACAGTGCCCATACATGGATTGAACTCCGGTCGGTCCCTGCTGAACCAGACATATTTTGATCCATGTATGGCCAGCTAACGACAGAAATACTGAAGTGGATATTACTTTTTGGGTTTGAATCACATTTGGAACACCATCTGCATGCAGTGGCGTAACTAGAACCTTCAGGGCCCCGGTGCAAGAAATCATGAAGGGCCCCCCTGACCCCTGGACAGAGCTCTTTTCTCCGAGCCCGGTGGCGGAACAGGGCCCCGTTTCCCCCTGCGTCTCTTAGTCCCCCCCGCAGGCATTTAGCAGCTGCAGGAGGAAGATGGGGGGGCACCCTTGAAGTATACACCTAGGTGAATGGGGCTACACTTCATAGTGATGATGCATTTAAGAGGTTAAAACAGGCGGCCCCTTTACCATCGGTCAAATGCCTATGAAAAGCGATCTGAGCATGGATCGCTTTTTGGAGGCACAGCATTTTTTTGCTGGTACTATGAACTATAAAAACAATTGTTTCTGATTGTACACATATAGGGTGTCAGGATTAAAAGCGCATATATACATGTAAAAACACACACACACACACACATAAAAACACACACATATATAAATGCACATATGCACGCACATATAAACCAGTGGCGGATGGTGCTCCACATTTTTAGGATGGCACAAGTAAACTAAAAAAAAAAAAACATAATTCGCAGCCACTGTGCCCATCAATTGCAGCCACTGTGCCCATCATTTACAGCCACTGTGCCCATCAAAAGCTGCCATTGTGTCATCAAACACCACCACTGTTCCCATCAAATGCCGCCACTGTGCCCATCAAATGCCACCACTGTGCCCATCAAATACCGCCACTTTGCCCATCAAACGCTGCCACTGTGCCCATCAAACACTGCCACTGTGCCCATCAAACGCCGCCACTGTGCCCATAAAATGCTGCCACTGTGCCCATAAAATGCCGCCACTGTGCCCATTTAAACGCTGTCACTGTGCCCATTTAAACGCTGCCACTGTGCCCAAATGACATCACTGTACCCATCAAACGCTGCCACTGTGCCCAAATGACATCACTGTGCCCAATCAAACGCTGCCACTGTGCCCATTAAATGCCGCCAGTGTGCCCATCAAATGTTGGTGTGCCCATTAAATGCTGCCAGTGTGCCATCAAATGTTGCAATTATGGCAATCTAATGTTACCACTGTGAATACCCTCCGCCTGCTCGCCCGGCACTTACCCTGTCTTGGTGGGGCAGCGGGTGACGGCCATGTGCGGGGTCCTCCATGCGTCTCCTGCTGTTCTCGTCTCCCGTCCTCTCCTCCTGATCGTTTCAGCCAATCAGGTGACGGGTAACAGACCCGCAGAGGTGGTTCAGTGTTAGAAAGGGGAATTAATATTCACTTTCCTAACACACCTGGGTGGACTGTGAGCGCCCAGCATGGCGCTGGCAGTTCACCTATTTTGAAGCCTATTAGAGCCTATGGCTCTAATCAGGTGCCTCAAAAACATCCACCCACTGTGATTCAGGCACCTGGCACCTGAAAAGGGGCCGGACACCTAAATATGGTGGTGGCAGCGGCGGTCACGGATAGATTCATGCTATGCATGAATCTATCCATTGGTCATAGAGGGGGTGGCTGCAGAGAGGGGGTGGCACCCATGTGTCCTTATGAACGCACCGCCACTGATAAACACATGCACATACATGCACACTCACATACATATGCACACACACACATGCATACATGCGCGCACACACACACACATGCATACATACATATGCACACACACATGCATACATACACGCACACACACACATATAAACACACATACAGTAGATAGAAAGTCATAAAAAAACGGCAGACCTTTACTTTGGCTCTTCCTGCCGGGTACTGCACTCTAGGGGGAGACAAAGAGCACAGCACTCACTACTTTCAGTTAAGGTTATTGTGACGAGCTCCCTGCATAGTTCGGCTGACGATCGTGGAGCTCATCTCAGCCGCCTCCTATTAAAGAGTACAGGGGGCCCTCGAGGGAGAACCCAGCTCCGATATAATAGATGTTATAATATATATAATAGAAGGAAGATATGGCAGATAATAATTATCATAACACCCGCAGTAGTAAACAAACAGTTTACTTTATTGCAAAATTAGGTCCAAAAACCCAGTTCCACATTCATTAGAGGTCGACCAATATAGTTTTTTCTCTGGCCAATGCCGATATTTAGAAATTATGGCGGCCGATATATGATGCCGGTTTTTTTTGGACCGATATGTTAGGCTTTTTTTTTTTCATCTCATAAAATCTAACAGTTAGACCCCTTTCACACTGAGGCATTTTTCAGGCACTTTTGGGCTAAAAATAGCACCTGTAAAGCGACTAGAAAACCGAATAGTACATCTAAAATGACAGTAAAGCGCCGCTAAAACTAGCGGTGTTTTACCATCAACGTCCATTCCATCCGCTCCAGTGTGAAAGCAGCCTTAAGTAATAAGAAGTTATACAGAAAATATCTTTCATTAAAGTGATACTAAAGGATTTATTTATTTTTTTAAATAACAAACATGTCATACTTACCTCCACTGTGCAGCTTGTTTTGCACAGTGTGACCCCGAACACCGACTTTTGGGATCCCTCGGCGGCTCTCCCGGCTCCTCCCTGCATCAGATAATCCCCCTAGGAGAAGCTCTCTCCCGGGGGTTACTCCAGAGTTATGTATTCGGTGTTCGTAGACGTCGAATGTATGGCTCGCCCCCGCCCCCCGGCGCCTGCATAATAGTGTTTGATTGACAGCAGCGGGAGCCAATGGCTGCGCTGCTTTCAATCTATCCAATCAAGAGCTGGGACTCCATGGAGAGAGGCAGAGTGCGTCACCACTGAGTGAATTCCATGGTTCAGGTAAGAAAAACATGGGGGGGGGGGGGCTAGGGGGCTGTAGATTGCCAGAAGTTTTTTCACCTTAATGATTTGGATGCATTAAGTTCAAAAAACACGAGGGTTTACAACCTCTTTAAACATTTATCAAACAAAACAAGCCTCCAATCAGTTCACTTGTATGTATTATTTAGATTTAAAAAATATATATTTTAAATGTTAAATACACAAAAACAGGTAATCAAAACTTTTGGACAAAAAAAATGGGCTAACTTTACTGTTTTATTTTATTTTTTTTATTCATCAAAGTGTATTTTTTCCCCAAAAATTGTCTTTGAAAGACTGCTGTGCAAATCAGAGGTGTATTTAGGTTTTGTGCTGCCCTAGGCCTGACTAAACTTGCGCACCCTCTAATTTAAATATGACCCACCTCTTCCTGTCAAAGCCACATCCCTGTCATATTCATGGGAAGAGGACAGAGGGACGCCCTGGGAGAAGGACAGAGGGACGCCCTGGGAGAAGGACTGAGGGACGCCCTGGGAGAAGGAAAGAGGGACGCCCTGGGAGAAGGACAGAGGGACGCCCTGGGAGAAGGACAGAGGGACGCCCTGGGAGAAGGACAGAGGGATGCCCTGGGAGAAGGACAGAGGGACGCCGTGGGAAGAGGAGAGAGGGATGCCGTGGAAAGAGGACAGAGGGCCGCCCCCCACAAAGTGCCGCCCTAGGCCTGGGCCTTGTTGGCCTAGGTCAGAATACATCCCTGGTGCAAATACCATGTGACATAAAATACTGCAACAACCATTATTTTATTCCCTAGGGTCTTTGCTAAAAAAATATATAATGTTTGGGGGTTCTAAGTGATTTTCTAGCAAAAAATACTGGATTTTTACTTGTAAGCAACACATGTCAGAAAAGATTTAGGGATTGATTTACTAAAACTGGAGAATGAAAAATCTGGTGCAGCTGTGCATGGTAGCCAATCAACTTCTAACCCCAGCTTGTTTAATTAAGCTTTGACAATAATGGCCCATACACACGATCTGAATATCGGACGAAAACGATCGTCCGATGATGGATTGTACGATTTTCGGATCGTGTGTACACTACTTTCGACAGCCGATCACGACCGTTCATCCGATTAAATTCGATCGGACAAGCGCGAAAATTTTTCTCGTCCGATGTCCGATTTTCGTTTAGTCAGTACAGCCGTTGTCCGATAATACAATACAAATACATTTCAACACGTGACATCACTTCCGATCGTTTTTTTCTATCGTACGATAATTTTCGTGAGTTTAAAAACCTATTTTATTTTACTCGCGATTATTAAGCGAAAAAAGTCGTACGATCCGTCGGCCGATATTCGGATCGTGTGTATGGGCCATAAGCCCAGGTTCACACTGGGTTGCGGGAGTGAAGCCGTGCGAGTTCAGCTGATTATAGAGACATCTGTGCAGGTTTCTGCACAGATGTCAATGGAAATCGCGGGCCAAAATCACAAAAAGTAGTACAGGAACTACTTTTTGAAATCGGCGCATCGCCCCAGATATGGCATTGCACAGATTAGGATGGTGCCATTGCCGGCAATTTGCGGCAAATACTGCTGTTTTGACATGCGATTTGACATGCCAAATCACACGTCAAAATGCACCAGTGTGAACCAGGGCTCAAACCTGGAAGCGGATTGGTTTCTATGCAGGGCTGCACCAAATTTTTCACTCTAAAGTTTTAGTAAAACAACCTCTAAGTCTTTAAATGATTAAACTGAGATCTTCTACACACCAGAGTTCAGTCGTTTGATAAAAGAAGCTAAGAGATACAATGGGGGTTATTTAGGAAAGGCAAATCCACTTTGCACTTCAAGTGCATTAGGAAGTGCAGTCACTGTAGATCTGAAGGCGAAATTCAAGGAAAATAAAAAAACAGCATTTTAGCTTGCACATGATTGGATGACAAAATCAGCAGAGCTTCTCCTTATTTCAGATCTACCCCTCAGATTTACAGCGACTGCACTTCCCAGTGCACTTTCAGTGCAATTTCAAGTGCAGTTTGCACTTGTAGTTTGCACTTGTAGAGCAAAGTGGATTTGCCTTTTGTAAATAACACCCTAATGTTTCTACTTATCAGCGATGTTCTCAGACTTGGCAGGCTGCCCTGATAGGAAACACAAGTTGCTCCACGGGAGACAGGCAACTTGCATTGACTTCTATTACAGAACTTATTTGCGAGTCACGTTGAAGTTTTAATCGGCCTAACTTACAGCACAATCGGCCAATGGCGATAAACTAAAAAAATGACAAAAATCGGCCGATATATGCCACAAACAGTTCAAAGGTAAAGTCCCAGTGTACTTGGGTCTCCTACATTCATTTTAATATTATCAGTAGTAGAAGTTACAGGGCTGTGCACAGCAACAAATGTCCCATCATAATCCACAGGAATTTGTATCTTTAAAGCAATTTTTACATAATTACAATAGTCCAGCTTGGACCTTTGTAAGTATGAATGTGCCATACACGGCCATTCTCCTTGCAGAAGCTGTAAATCACTGAAGTAAATACCACTACACCAGTGATCTCCATTAGCTTTTGGGTCCCATGATGAGTGGTTGCCCGCTGCTTACTGAGCACAGGAGGTTTCCCACTCAGCACGGGGTGTCATAAAAGATCACCTTACATTTTCTTAGTGAATGCAAAGTGTTCTGTGATTTGGCAAGGTGGGGATTGTGGTGCTGTCACCTCACTTTTCCACCTCATCCAATCAGAGAATGTTTTGCATTCACTGAGAAAGTGCAAAGTGTTGATTGGCACTCCTGCTAAGCAAGCAACCTCCTATGTTCACAATGCAGCAGGCCAGCTACTTAGCACAGGACCCAGAAGCGAGTGGAGATCATTGTAGTAGCCATGCCTACTTAAGTGATTTCCAGCTTCCACGGGAACCCAAAGGTATGGTATATACCAGTGGTCTCCAGATTTCGCCCTGGGTGCCAGATGCGGCCCTTTGCTTGCTTTTAAGCTTCCCATGAAGTTTCTTTCCTTCCACTAATACAAGACAATTATTTCTCCTGTTGACGCCAATGATAAGGCACTATTCCTCCCACTGACACCAAAGATGGGGCACTATTCCTCCCCCCAGTACATGTTTACATGTCTCGGGTGGAGGAATTGTTAGCATTGCTTACTCCCACTGATGCCAGGACAATTTCTACTCCCAATAGCCACAGTCTAGCCCCACAAAAGTCTGAAGGACAGTAAACTGGCCCTTTGTTTAACTACTTCCCTCCCAGCCTATAGCAAAATGACAACTGGGCCTTGGTTCAGTTATCCTGACTGGGTGTCATATGACGTCCAGCAGGATAAGGCCTGCAGCACAGCGATCAGTGGTGCCGCATGTCAGTCTGACACACTGCATCACCGATCTTGGTACAGAACCTCTGACAGAGGCTCTTTAACACATGATCAGCCGCATCCAATAAACAGGAAGAGCCATTTATAGGCTTCCTGTTTAGCCCCACAGATGTCTATCAAGTAGCATCTGAAATCGCACTGACCTTGCTACTTTGAAATCGTGCTACTTCAAGTGAAGTACCGTGATTTCAAAGTAGCATCAATGTGAACCAGGGTTAAGGGGCCAACCTCTGAAAAACAACCCCACACCCTAATCACCCTCTACCGAATTATTTGGACCAGTGCACAAAGCAAGGTCCATAAAGACATGGATAAGCGAGATTGGGGTAGAAAAACTTGACTGATTTGCACAGAGTCCTAATCTCAACCTGATAGAACACCTTTGGGATAAATTAGAGTGGAGACTGCGAGCCAGGCTTTCTCGTCCACACCACAAATGCGCTTATGGAGGAATGATCAACATTCCCATAGATCAGGGGTGTCAAACTCAATTTCATTGCGGGCCGCATCAGCATTATGATTGCCCTCAAAAAGGCCAGTTGTATCTGTAAGATTAGATTTCCAGCGCATCCCCTCCCCTTACATTAGATGTCAAGAGCCACCCCACCATCAGAAGTTGAGTCCCCTACTTTCCCTTACATCAGTGTACCCCCTTTCCTTATGCTGCTGCTGGGAAGAAGCTGGATGCATTGCTTGAAAGCAGAAAGTAAGGGTCTGGAGGAGGACCAGAGAAGGGCTGGAGCTGTGCCATAGACAGACTCCTAAACCTTGTGGACAGCCTTCCCAGAAGAGCTGAAGCTGTTAAGGGTGAGTCAACTCAATATTGAACCCTGTGGACTAAGACTGGGATGCCATCAAAGTTTATGTGCGTGTAAAGTCAGGCGTCCCAATACTTTTGGTAATATAGTATATTTATCTATATTGGTAAATATATCATTCAGCTGTTATGGTGTATTTCTGAATGCTAAAGTATCTCTTTTGTTTTAACAGAAAGCACTCCCATTTGAATTTATCAAATATGACATTGAAAAGGATGAGCCTGTCCGAGATGCCAAAAGTCGCTGTGTGAAGGCCAAGAGAGGTGTGTAATAAATGGATTATTCTATCTATCTTTGAAGGAATGGCGCTCATTGGTTTATGATTTTCTGGGGTTTGTTTACTAAATTAATATACATGTTCACTTAGTTCAGTAAGTCAGGTGATCTTTTACATATTAGTGTATGCATTACAATAATTTGGCAATTACGGCTATATTATTGCCAGTTGCTAGAATAACTAATGGGTTCTACATTAACTACCGTACTTGTCGGTAATATGTGGGTTGCCATTTGCCGTTTCCGACTTCATTCTGAAAATGCTGGTTGTCAGGCTTGTAGTGAATTACAAACAGAGAAAACGCATACCATACAGAAAATAAAAGCCAAGAAATATCAGAATTCTACAGGATATCCGTATTTGTTCCGGGTTAGTGCTGAAACCATTAAATGGCTTAATACTGAAGCCATTTCATCAGCATGGCAGCCAGGCAACTAGCTGTTTCAGAAGATCTGCAATGGTCTCTACCATATTTCTCTATGACCGGTGTACTGTAATCACAATCCATTACCAATCACCTTGTATGTGTCTGCCTGACTTTAAATGTCTTTCCACTCTTAGGCCAGCCTGGGCTTCTGGTCAGTAAGATTACCTCCCTTTCTCCATTTGGAGGCTATGCTGGAGACAAGTCTCATACGGAGAAGAAGATACTTAAAGACGTGTTCCGGAAGGGAGATGTGTATTTTAATACTGGCGATATTTTAATGGTTGACGAGCAGAAATTTATTTATTTTCATGATAGAGTTGGAGACACATTTAGGTGAGTTAACAAAATAAAAATATTATTTATCCGTTTTAAAATTGAGAACTTTCCCAGAACCTCAGTGATTCCTACGGTCCACTATGGACACAAGAAGAGCCATTCAATGTCTTACTTTCTTCTAGAGCAGGAGACCTCAAACTGTGGTGCACAGGCCAAATCTGGCCCTCTAAAGCAGTGTTTTTCAACTCCAGTCCTCAAGGCACACCAACAGGTCAAGTTTTCAGGATTTCCCTCAGATGAAATGGCTGTGGTGATTACTAATGGCCCATACACACGATCCGAATATCGGCCGACGGATCGTACGACTTTTTTCGCTTAATAATCGCGAGTAAAATAAAATAGGATTTTAAACTCACGAAAATTATCGTACGATAGAAAAAAACGATCGGAAGTGATGTCACGTGTTGTAATGTATTTGTATTGTATTGTCGGACGACGGCTGTACTGACTAAATGAAAATCGGACGATCGGACATCGGACGAGAAAAATTTTCGCGCTTGTCCGATCGAATTTATTTAGATGAACGGTCGTGATCGGCTGTCGAAAGTAGTGTACACACGATCCGAAAATCGTACGATCCATCATCGGACGATCGTTTTCGTCCGATATTCGGATCGTGTGTATGGGCCATTAGGCAGTGAAACTGATCAAATCACCTGTGCAAAATAATGGAAAGCCTGAAAACATGACCTGTTGGTGTGCCTTGAGGACTGGAGTTGAAAAACACTGCTATAAAGGATTGCATCTGGCTACAGTTAGGGGCAAGTTCCCCCAACTGCACTGTAATGTTCTTACCATCAATTGGTTGCTAAGACAGTCAGCATCCTAGCAACCGATGACCCTGGCAGGCGAATGGGACTTTCTCTGTCCATACTTGCTCTGCCTCCTGGCTTCTGCCCTGCTACTACACTGACAACAGTAACCATAGGTGTGCATAGCCTTTTGCATTAGGGTGTGCACCCCAAAGCTCAAACAGAAAAAGGGACAGAGGACAGAGATTCCCTAATCCTTTTCTCTATAGCCTTAGTTGCACTGGACAGTGAATGAATGGGAAGTGCTCTATATATGAAAGCTAACCCAAGGGAGCCCTCAATAGTTTACCTGTTACAAATAGAGAATGTGATATTTAGTTTGATAGAATATCTCTATATAGGTATAGGCAGAAAATTAACCAATCTGCAGTTCTAGATGTAGGAAGAAAATGAACCCAGCTATGATTCTAGATGTAGGAAGGAAATGAACCCAGCTATGATTCTAGATGTAGGAAGAAAATGAACCCAGCTATGATTTTAGATGTAGATGCACAAATTCCTGCCCCGCTTCTTCCCTTTCAGAACATCCCACCTGCTTGAGACTTTAACCAATTTTGTGCCTTTCTCCATGCCAGAGGCCCTCTCATGACATTCCTGGCCATTGACCTTGGCCAGGAATGTCCACACAAAGGTAGAGTTGCTGCACCTTACTGATGTTAATTTACAGATGGCATTCATAGTCATTCATAGTCACATCACAACGACATACTATCCAGGGTCACTTCACAGTACATTGCCAATAACATATAGTGGACAATCCACAGCAGTCACATCTTTCCTAGCTCAGTCTCTGTACCTGGGGCCATTAGTACTCACTAAGATTACCTTAGTTCACCTTAGGCTGTCTGTGTCCACTCTCTGTTCCTTACAGGTATTCAGGATCATTGCAGACACCTCTAGCTTGGGTACACCTCTCCCAGGTCCTACAGGGGAATAGCCTCGCTCCTGGGAACACTTGTGCTGGCCTAAAAGGCCTTTTTTAATCTGCTGTAGCTTCCACCACCACATAGTCTACAGCTGGCCATACTGGGTGCAGGTCTATCTCTCTCTGTCTTCCAGCCCATATAGAGCCTCCACTAGCTGACTACATATGCCTGATAATGGGGTCTCTGGCTCCCATGCCCCAACTGCATCAAGGCTCCTCCCATCCTGGCTTATATCTTGGCACTGACTCCCCCATTACATCACCACAGGAGGGCTCTAGCTAAAGGGGATCTAACACCTGATTACACTGCCATTCTAGGCATAGGAAGAAAGGTAACCCATCTGCTACTCTAGGTATTGGAAGAAAATGAGCAGAGCCACAATTCCAAATGTGGGAAGAAAATAGGCCTATCTACCAAGCAAACTGCCAAGAAAATAAGCCTTTCTGCCAAAATAAGCCTATCTGCCAGATCCACCTCCTGTCAGAGGTGAGGAGACCGATGCTGTGTTCCCAGTACAGAGGAACACACATCGGTCTCCTCCCCTTATGAGTCCCCTCCCCCCGTGAGTCCCCTCCCCCCTACAGTTAGAACACACTTTACGGATCATTTTAACCCCTTCAGCGCCCCCTAGCGTTAACCCACTCCCTGCCAGTTACATTTACACAGTAATCTGTGTATATTTATAGCACTAATCGCTGTATAATTGTGAATGGTCCCAAAAACGTGTCAAAAGTGTCCGATGTGTCCACCGCAATGTCACGGTCACAATAAAAAATCGCAGATCGCGGCCATTACTAGTAAAAAAATTAATAAAATAAAGATGCAAAAACAAACTTTATCTTCTTCAAAGAGATTTAAAAAAAATCCAGCCTACTGTATCTGAAAGCTAAAATAAAGGAGCCCTTAAGAGTTTCCCTGTTACAAACAGAGAATGTGATAACTAGTTTAAGGAGAGTTTGGGAGAAAATGAACCTATCTGCCAATCTAGGTGTGGGTACAAAATTAACCCATCTGGCAAACTAGGTGTGGATAGAAAATGAACCCATCTGCGATTCTCGATGTGGAAAGAAAAATAAGCCCATCTTCAATGCTATGTGTGGGCCTTTCTAGGTGTGTGAAGAAAATTAGCCTATCTGCAATTTTAGGTGTGGAAAAAAGTGAACGTAGCTACCTTTCTAGGTGTGGGAAGAACATAAACCGGTCTACCATGCTTGGTGCTGGAAGAATACAGCCCCATCCGCCATGCCCTTAGGTGTCGGTAGAAACTGAACCTCCTAAACAAAGAAACCAAACCTTTTTTTTCTTCAGGGAGATTTTCATTTTTGTCTGGACTCCTATATTTGATAACTAAACTAAAGGATCCCTCAGAAATTTCCCCATTACAAATAGAGAAGGTGATATTTAATTTGATAAAATCTCTGGAACCATAGCTGGACCTAGCACTCGTCACAGTAATTAAAGTGTAGAAGCAGTAAGTGTTTCAGGCTTTTTCTCTACTAAGTATATTTGTTTTCCTGAACAAATAAAACCCCTGCCGTTAACAGGTTTGTTTATGGTAGCAGAAATGTATTCTGATCTGTAATATACTTTCCAAGGCTCTCAAAGGTTCTTCCTAAAGCAGTCATCTCATGCATGGGGTTATGTATTTACAGCATCCGATTGTATACACTCATCTCGTGATATGTTTCATTTCAGGTGGAAAGGAGAAAATGTTGCTACCACTGAGGTTGCTGATATTTTGAGTCTGGTGACTTTTATAGAAGAAGTCAATGTATATGGAGTGCCTGTCCCAAGTAAGGAAAATGTCTACTGTATTTATTTTACTTCACATCATCAAATAGTTTTTTTTTTTTATATATATATATATATATATATATATATATATATATATATATATATATATATATATATATATATATATTTTACTTACAGCAGAACAGTGGGAGCTGGTGCTTAAAATTTTTGGGGGGGCACAAACAACCAAAAAAAAAAACAATTGCAGCCACTGTGCCCATCAAATGCAGGCACTGTGCCCATCAAATGTAGCCACTGTGCCATGCCATCAAACGCAGCCACTGTGCCCATCAAATGTCGCCACTGTGCCCTTTAATTGTCACCACTGTGCCCTTTAATTGTCGCCACTGTGCCCTTTGTCGCCACTGTGCCAATTGTTGCCACTGTGCCCTGTAATTATTGCCACTGTGCCCTGTAAAATGCTGACACCCCCCCCTCCGCGTGCGCGCCCGGCACTTACCTTTCTGGTGTCGGCCATCCTCCTTCCATGGTTCCTCAATGTCTTCTCCCGCCCTTGACGCTTCAGCCAATCAGGTTACCGGTAACCAGAACCGGTGAACCTGATTGGCTGAGACGCCTGTCAGTCTCATCCAAGGAACGCACCCCCGTGTGTCCCTTGAATAAGTATTTGGAAGCCGATTACAGCCTGAGGGCTGTACTCGGAAAGTCTATCAGAGCCGCTGGCTCTGATAGGCACTTCCACAGCCAACCAGCTGCCGTTATTCAGATGGCCGGCGCTCACCAGGGGGCCGGCCATCTGAATAGTCGGCGGCAGCGGCAATACATAGATTCATGCAATGCATGAATCTATGTATTGTATCAGTAGCGGTGCGGAATCGAGAGGGGGCGGCGCTCCTGCGCCCTCTATGGACACACTACCCTGAGCAGAAAAGGCAAGTTTAAATCGGTAAGACAATGGTACAAAATTAACGGTGAACCAGTATATCTAAAATAGTCCTAAATCAACTAATAAATGAAGACTTAATATAGCCAAACCAATGTCCTCAAATTATACATGTTAAATATACCTACATTTGTTTCAAGCGACTTTAAAAGATCATCAATTAATTTTTAATGCATATATATTTATTCTCCTAGTTTTGTCCTAAGCTAGTGCAGCTAGTGCAGTGAGCATTGTGTTATAGAGTCCATAGTAATCACTCATATTTAACATGTAAAACTTAGAACAAGGAGAGGGGATTTATCGCTGGTTGTTCTGTGATTGTGATTCATTATTAACCGCTTGCCGACTGCCTCATGTAGATATACGTCGCACAGGCAGGCAAAGCAACGTACAGGTACATTGCTTTGAATCTTTTTTTTTTTTTTTACATATTTTTTGGAATATTTATTGTAGCAGAGGTGATCAAATACCACCAAAAGAAAGCTCTATTTGTGGGGGGGAAAAAAGATGTCAATTTTGTTAAAGCAATTGTCAGTTAAAGCGGCGCAGTGCTGAATTGCAAAAAATGGCCTGGTCATTTAGCAGGGCTTAAGTGGTTGTGTGCCACCAAAGAAATACTATAGATGACATAGAAGGGCAAAGGGTTTGTTCAGTCCAATTCTTTATGCTACCATGGACTGAGGTGACCCCATAGTCACAGTTTATGAACTACTGTATTTCTTTCCTGTGCTGCGGAGTTTGTTAATCAGCATTATGAAGGAATATATTTCCCATAGTTGTTTATAATATAACAGAGATATATTACACCTGTATGAGGTATTGTGGCCAGCTGCCCAAGCTGGAATAGGATATGATTTGCCCTTCTTTCTCATGGGAATGTGAAAACCAAACAGAACAAAGACCAGGACTAGATTCCTATGCCACAGTTCAGGTATTGCTTATTTAGCCAGCCAAAGATGGAGCGGTTTTTTTTCCTGCAACCAGGGGTTGCACATAGTGATTATTGCTAGTAGCTAAATGTCCACTAGCAATAATCACTTGTAAAATCTGACAGGCTGGTTGGGTACATTCAGCCTGCCCAAACATGGTTTGAATCTCAGCTGGTCCCTGCTGAACTGGCCGAGATTTAAATCTATGGCCGGCTTTAGAAACCTTCCTTGTAACATGAGTTTATCAATATGATGTGTATTGTTTATGCCGATTGATGTGCTTTTCTAATGAGTGAACTAAATTTATTAAACCTACAGCTCATGGTACATAAGTGTTATCAGTATGTTGTATGGACTAAAATGAATAAAGAAGTAGAATTAAGAATAATAATATAGGTGGTTTACACAAAAGAAACACAGACAGTGAAAACTGCAGTGACCAGTTGTATTGGTGGTCAGTGTAGGCAAAAGATCAATTAGCCAATGTTCTCTTCTCAAGGACTCACTGTTAACCTCTGGAGCAGTCTTTTCCAACCAAGGTGCCTGGGCACCATGGGGTGCCTTGAGGTTTCTTCAGCGGTGTCTTGGCAAAATGCCTCAAAATGTATCAAAAATTGTATACAAGCCTTTCTAGACACTGGCATCCTGACAAACAATGATATCAGTTAATAAGGAGGATGTCTGTTGCCTCCACAGCATCTTTGTTTGACCCTCCTGTGCCCCTCTCCCTCAGCACTTGAGACATTGGCTGGAGAGAAATTGAGGGAGAAGAGGAACATTGGTATAGTAGTCAGTAGTACCAGTGTGCCTTTATAAGTAGGTTGGAGTGTGTAATGACAAAAAAAAACTCCAAAAAGGAATTAGGGATATATATTGAATGGAGCAATTTAGAAAAAATAGTTAAAAAAAAAAAAAAAACAATTTGAAGAAGTTACCTAGGATTAACCTGCCTAGCGGTATTCCAGAGTCTGGCTTGGGGTGAAATTTCAGTACCATTAGCGGTAACCCAGAGCCAGACTCGGGATCTCATCGCAGGATACAGGGAGAGTTACTTACCTTGTCCCCTGGATCTTGCGATGTCTCCCTGCTGTGTGATCGAGCTGTCTCTTCGCTCGATTCACACAGTGCCCCGACTGCTGCCGAGCTCCGTTCCCTGCTAGGTACGCTGCGGAGATCGGCGCCAAATTCAAAAAAGTCAAAACACAGTACACACAATATATTGTAACCTTACAGATTACAATACTGTATAAAATAAATACATATGCCCTTTGTCCCTAGTGGTCTATCCAGTGTCCTGCATGCAGTTTTATATAATAAAAACATTTTTTTTCTGCCTGGAAACTGGAGATTGTCCATAGCAACCAAAAAGTGTCCCTTTATGTCAAAAGTGATTTTAGACCAGCTAGAAAACAGCGATAATAAATAATAATCACTTGCAGAATTGAGCGATAGCGATTTGTGGGGAAATTCATCATCAAACACTGAAAGTAATGACAGCGACAATTCTGCAACTGAGCAACTTTCAGTGATTTTGATTTGATTACATTTTTGAATAATTTTTTATTATTATTTGTTATAATTATTTATACTTATTTATTATATTATAATTTATGATTTTGTGTTTAAAACTTTATCATACCGGGATGTCTCCTAGACTCTTGGCTGGACAGATTTAAGTGAGTTATTCCTAAGAATTACAGCCTACAATATATAACGACAAATTTCCATGCAAAATAATGGTACCGCTTTCAGCACCTAAAATCTGAAAGAATCATACCGACAGGGAGGTTAAAAGTAAACCACATTTTGGCAGCTCAAAATAGCTATAGGATTAACCACTTGTCCTCTGCCTACCGTCAAATGACGGCAGGCGGAGGACTCCATTATCCTGACATCACGTCATATGACGTGATGTCCTTTTAAAGCCGCGGGTGGGCGCGCGCACCCGCCGCTCTGCTGGGATCCCGTGCGAGTGCCCGGCGGCAACGATCGCCGCCGGGAACATGTAAACACAGAGCTGCACGTCCCTGTCAGGGAGAGAGGAGATCGATTGTGTCCCTTGTACATAGGGACACAATCGGTCACCTCCCCCAGTCACCCTCCCCCTCCCCCTACAGTTAGAACACTCATAGGACACACATTTAACCCCTTCCCCGCCCCCTAGTGGTTAACCCCTTCACTGCCAGTCACATTTATACAGTAATCAATGCATATTTATAGCATTGTTCATTGTATAAATGTAAATGGTCCCAAAAATGTCAGAAAAGTGTCCGAAGTGTCCGCCATAACGTCGCAGTCCCAATAAAAAAATCGCAGATCGCCGCCATTAATAGTAAAAAAAAAAAAAAAAAATGCCATAAACTATCTCCTATTTTGTAAAAACTATAAATTTTGCGCAAACCAATCGATAAACGCTTATTGCATTTTTTTTTTACCAAAAATATGTAGAAGAATACGTATCGGCCTAAACTGAGGAAAAAAAAATATTTTTTATATATTTTTTGGGTTATTTATTACAGCAAAAAGTAAAAAATATTGCATTTTTTTAAAAATTGACGCTCTATTTTTGTTTATAGCGCAAAAAATAAAAACCGCAGAGGTGATCAAATACCACCAAAAGAAAGCTCTATTTGTGGGAAAAAAAGGACGCCAATTTTGTTTGGGAGCGCAACTGACCACGCAATTGTCAGTTAAAGCGACGCAGTGCCGGAAGCTTAAATTGTGTCTGGGCAGGAAGGGGGTGTAGGTGCACAGTAGGCAAGTGGTTAAAATCAGAAGTAACCTTCTGTGAAAATAGCGTGTCAAAAATATCAGTTGATCCAGAGAAGAAGGAAGCTCAGGTTTTATGCAAAGCTCCACTTTTCCAGTAAAATTATAGTTTGCTTTTTTAACTTTGCTTTTTCATCAACGGGGCTGCCCACATTTTGCATACAAGTTCAGCTGTCTTTATCTCTGGATCAGTTGATAATTTTGATATGCAGTTTTCACTGAGGATAACCTCTCCATGATATGAGCCATTTCTTCCATATACAAATATGCTGTAGAATTTCCTGACAACACCTTTCAACTATCGCTACTAAGATTGGACACCTCAAAGACCTTCGCAAAATGGGAGAGGCTTTCTCAACCCCTTCCTATCCAGCCCCAAGTGTCTCTTTACTTGGGCTATTATGCTCGAGGGATGGGAAGGTCTGTCTGATCACATGATCATTACTAGAGACCTGGAGCTGCCTATGACAGCTTGGTTGATTGCACTCACAGCACAGAAACCTCAGCCGCCCTATTGACACATATGTGTACCCAATTTGCCACGGCACATATGCATTACGTGATTGGCAGCGGGTTAAAAGAAACCTGTTAGTAATGGCATGTTACGTATTTCTTTCCTGACCTCTCTTCGGAAAATTTTTGTTGTTTGGTTGGCATACTGGTCTGTTTCAGCACTTTCTAAATCACTAACCAATATTAATAGCAATCTAGGAGTTCTGACTTCACTTTCTGTATGCTTGTTCCAAGTCAGTGAAACAGAACTGACTAAAACCACAGAAAGCCAGACAACTAGCATTTTCAAAAGATCAGAAATGTTCTCCATCTTTTTCCCAGTACAAGTTAAAGTGAATCTCTCACTCAGATCACAGTGTTGTCGTGGAAGTTGAAACAGTGTGGAAATTACTATTACTTTGAACTCCTGCTGTTATGGATGGGATCCACCCTTCCTGCCTTCTTTTTCAATGTGAAGGCTCCAGGGATCTTATCCTTATCTGTGCATCACTAATATTGGGCTTGTTAAGGGAAATTGGCTGTTTACATTCCAGGGGAATTTTCTCCTAGCTTAGGGAACGTGGAGAAAATTCAGTTTGCAAAGAATACCAAATCATGTGCAAAGAGAATTTTTTTTTGCTTGGACATGATTGGATAATGGAAGTCGGCAGAGCTAAGATAAAGCAGAACTTTACCCATAACAGTTCAATAACAATTAATGTTCTTTAACAGAAGAACATACATTGCACATTAATAATTATGCTACCAATATTAGTGTGTGCTGTTGATAGCCCCAAGCAGTGCTCCTGTTTCTTCTTGCTGGAAGCCACCATTGTGTTGAAGCCCAAAGCAGTTCCTTCCCTATTGGAAATTATCCCCCTCTCCTTGGTCTCAAACGCTATATGTCAAAATATGTACAATTCCAATCTTGATTCTGTCTTAGCTCAGATAGAGAGGAAGGCTGACAGAAGCTTTAGGCCCCCTTCACATGGAGCAGATTCCATACCGATTAGCAGGGGATCCGCTCACCGATGCCCTGCTGACTGGAACAGAGCATGTAGACGACACATTGTTCAGTTTCTGCAGATCAGACATGGATAGAGCTCACTCCGCTCTATTGGTGGTCGGTAGTAAATGGACTCCTCTGTTCGTTTACAACTGACTACCCTCTGATGCGAACCGCCTAAACGGAAGAGGATGGATCCCCTTCTGGATCAGATCTAGAGGTAGGCGGATCTAAACAGACATACCCGCTTGTCCATAGGAATGCATGGACCTTCCGATTCCAACAGATCTGGTTGCATCGCCCGTGTGAAAGGAGCCTGAAAGCTCTGAAGTTCACAGGCTGCTGATGAGGGAGAAAAGAGAACATATCAGTGAGATAAGAAAAGACACTATTCTTGTACGTTTAACTCTTTTGTGTCTCCCTAGCAGCAGAGTTTGTCCTGTCAACTCACCAGCTTTTCCTTTCTCCTTCCTTAATTCGTGTTCCCTGTGTTATTCCTGTTTCTTTCTTCCCCCTTCAGCAACAGTAAATCTTAAAGCAGTCAGCTGATCGGCCTCTAGTGACTCTGATTTTAGGCACATTGCTCAAAATAGAGAGAAACTGAGCATGTGCAGAGCAGGGTGAAAGAGGCAATTCTTGATTTAAACAGTACTTATTTTTAATGTGTTACATAGCTATATCTGCAAAAGGGGCCAGCATGAAGTGATCTATTAGGACTTAATTTTCTAAATAAAGTTCCACTTTTAGGGAAAATTTCCTTTGCAAAATTAACTGTTAATTTTCCTTAGATATATCAGCCCCAAACTATACATCAGGTGGTCTGACACATAATAGACACATGATGTCTGTTGTAGATGTACTGTAGACTAAAGTCCTGGTACATGTATGTTTTAAAACAATTCAGCAACAATAGCACCCGATTTATATGCTGAATATTTCCTTTAGAAATGTGGTGAGGTATGGGCTATCAGTATGTTACCGAAACTGCCAGTGTACTTGAAGTTAGTGGTGGTTTTGCTGATGATTTTATTTATAGGAAGCTTTGTAGCAAACATACAAAACATTGCTCATCTCTCTCAGACCTCCTGCAAGGAATATCTTGTAAAAATGTAATCTGAATTGTCTTGTGATTTCTTGAACAGATCACGAAGGGCGGATTGGAATGGCCACACTCAAGCTGAGGAGATATGAGACCTTTGATGGTAGAAAGCTATATGCACATGTTCGAGACTTTCTTCCAAATTATGCAAGACCTCGCTTCATTAGGGTCCAGGTAAGACTTCTCTTGGTTCCCTGGGATAAAACGCTTCATACTGTCAGAATTTATACGTACTGTTATCATTATCATTGCTTGTGTGGCATCTAACGAATTATAAATGTTGGGGAAGAGTGTTGCCTTGGCTCTCCTGTAATTATTACTTGTATAGCGCTTCACACACATCATTAATTTTCCCCTATAGTACCTTACAATAATGTCTTTAATACTATAACTCATATACGTTGTACTCAATGCTGTATCCTGGCCTAGGCAATAAGGCCCAGGCCTAGGGCAGCACGAAAAGAGTCCCCGCCGGATTGCACTATACCATTAGGCAAATTAGTCTAGCGCCCCCATAAAGCGAACAAACTGTTTCCGGTAGGCGGCCGGCCGGCATTCCGCAACTGTGTGACGGGGGTGCCGCTTCTAATTTTGACTGTCCTATCCTTCTGAACCACAAACCTTCCTCACTGTGCTATGTTTCTGTTGCACCATTGGCATGGTCATATCTTCTTAGTCCTCTCGATAAAAAGATCAGAAATTTGTGCTTAAAGTAGGATTATAATCAACACTTTTTTTTCATTTTGGATAGAGTAAGGGAGGGTTATAGCCCCTGTCAGTTTATTTTTTACCATCCCTGTCCCATTGCAGAGATTCCCCTTCACTTCCTGCCCCATCGCCAAACAGGAAGTGAGAGAAAAATCTATGCAAATTAAGGGAATCCCCCCCAGGCCCTCAGAACTAGTGTCCCCACTCGAAAATTTCAGGGGCGGGTCTTAAACAGCAGGGGGTGTGGCCTTGACAGGAATGGGTGGGTCATATTTAAATTAGGGGGTGCATGAGTTTAGTCAGGCCTAGGGCAGCACAAAACCTAAATACACTACTGGTTGTACCAGGTTGTACTAGCCGGGATACAATTTAAAGCCCTATTCCAGGCTGGAGATCTCCCGGGTGTCTTTGGTTCAGTCATGGGTCCTCGCTAGCTTCTGCTTCCTCCAGCAGTGGGCAGATCCTAAATACTGCAGATAGTAGTTCCAATTAGCATTGGGGTGTCACTCTCTGTAGAATTCTCCTGTGAGTCCAGGGTGAATCCTTGCCACTTTGAGCTGCTATAGAAAGAGGGCTAAATAGTGCTGGGCCTCATTTGACCAGAAAAAAGCCAGCACTGCAATAGTGAGCAGGTGACTGCGGAGAACAGCAGGTAAGCATAGCAACTAGAGCTGCTCATTTGTTTTAAAGAGCTGCTTGGGGATCCATATATTTATTTTTTTGCTCAAGCTGGACTTAGACTTTAACCTACCAGTATGTTTTGGAGAGTGTTATGAAACTGGAGAGCTCAATGGAAATGGACACAAACACCAGTAGGACATTCAAACACCAAACAGATAGTGACTTAGTTGGAACTGAACTTGGAACTCTATCTCTGCAAGTCATGTTGACACGGCTTTCATCCTATCCATGTTTTTTTTTTTTTTAAACTGCACAAAAATGCTGTCCTACTGTAGCAACAACTTAAAGGGAACCTGTAATGCCCATTTAACAAATTAACTAGCATTGCTAGGTAAATCTAGATACCTACCTTGTGTGTCTTCAAGTACTTGCCATTGTCTTGAGAACAGACTGGACTTGCTGTTTCCTTCTGTCGCTTTGTTTTGGGGTTCCTTATGGCCTGGGTCCTAAGTCCAGGCTATATATATATATATATATATAATATATATATATATATATATATATATATATATATATATATATATATATATATATATATATATCCCTTATTTTTCTACCCACCTTCCCACTACAAGTTGAACCAATGAGACTAGGCTGTGCACCAGGAAGGGCAATGGTTTAATGCTAAATTGGAAAACTGGAGAGATATTAAAGCCCTGTATACAACCTGGGCCTAATATTCAGCACCTTTCCTTTGCACGAAAGAACTGGTTTAAAGTGGAGTTCCAGCCTGTAAATATATATATACTTTTTAATATAAGGACACTTACATGTCCAGGGATCCCGCAATGTCGGGCCCCCCAACCCGTTTTGTCCATCGGCTTCAGGTGCAGGCGCCAGCATTGCAAGTAAGGGAAACTGGCAGTGAAGACTTTCGGCTTCACAGCTGGTTTACTACTTTGCATGCTCGAGTCATGCTATGCTGTCTGAATTGTCTTGTAGTCTTAAGCAACACACATGTCCCAGAAGGCAGCGGGGGGAAGGAGGAGGGGCCGGACATAATGGAGGTCACCTTGTGGTGATCTTTACCAGAAAGTGGGAGTGGGTACCTGTCAAAATCAGGTGCCCGCTCCCCCTTTCCCCCCAAAGAGTGTCAAATGTGGCAGTGGAGGGCGGGTGTGAACAAGCGGAGCTTCCCCCTTTGGATGGAGCTCTGCTTTAAGATCAGTTAAGCCCTGTACACATGGGCCAAATGTCAGGCGGCATCAGCCGTCTGAAATTCAGGCCTGTGTGTACTGCAGTCAATCCGACAGAAGCCAGCCATGCAGCCAGTTTCCGTCAAAGTGGCATTACCAAAAAAGGTCTGCCAACCGCCTATTGATCAGTGTTCTCAGCCAATAGCTGACCAAAGTGTTGTGGTAGGGGGGGCTGCCCCCCTGTCAGAACATAATAGTACAGCTGTCAGATTTTTTTTCTTCAGCTCGACTGGGTTGAACGAAAGAAAAATAGCAGCGTGTACTCGGCTTTAGGTATATTGTGGAAACTACTGTACGTTAATCAGTAATATTAGTTCATATACGTATTGGACATTACAGCCAAGACCTAATAAACATTGTCTCCTAATCTCCTATTTATTTGATTAGGATGAACTGGAGATCACTGGAACTTTTAAACAGCGCAAAGTGGAGGTTGTGAAACAAGGCTTTGATCCGTCCACAATCACTGACCCCATCTACTTCCTGGATGAGAGGGAAAAGAAATATGTGCCCATGACTCAAAACATATATACGGACATTAAAAATAAAAAGATAAAATTGTAAGACTGTGGCGCGCCTTTGGTTACTGACTGTCTTATGCTGGGTATTGACACTGCAACTAGTTTATTTTGCATTAAAAAAGATTAATAGTATGTATATGTTTGTCCATTCTTAAGCGGGTAACTAAGTAACAACATCAATTCCTCCAGGATGCCATTAGTGGCCCACTGGGGCCAATTTGTACGCTCTGACCCCCGACATCGGTGTCAAAAATAAACAACAGAAGCGGTATGTGTTGTAATACAGCTGCAATACTCAGCACTGCTCATTTAGAGCAATCTTTGTAATACATTACAAAAGATGAAACTGCTTGCCCTTTAACGAAGTGTGTGATGAAAACTGAAACACTATTTATGGGCTAGGTATTGCAGAGAGGATTTCAGGTTACTGCAACATCAAACCCTGAGTATATTCCTCCAGGTAGAATACATCGGTTACCTACACCAGTTGGTTGAAAAGCCTAGACAATATGCTCATGGGATTTATAATATTAAGGGGCTTATGCACTAAAGGAATTCAAGTATTTATGGTGTTCCAATGCAGAGGAGATTCTCTTTTAGTAAATGGCCCCCTAAGATCTTTCTTGTCAAATCTGCATCATTTTTAAAGAAGCACTATTGAAGAACGAGCCAGCAGTTTACAGTGGTCGGCATGTTTCCTGCAAATATGTACAATTTGTACTGAAATGTTGAAATATTATTACTACTAACATTCTTACTAACATTATTGATAAACTGATTGTCACATGCTGAGACCCAGGAAGGAAATAAATACAAGATTCATTTACAAGCAGTTATCATGTCATCATTTCAAAAATAAAAACACATACACAAAAAAATATATATACAGGACATAAAAGACACACAGGTAGCAGAAGGCAGAATATATAAAGTAGTATTGTATATGTTACTGTGGGGTTGATTTACTAAAAGTTGAGAGTGCAAAATTTGGTGCAACTCTGCATAGAAACTAATCGGCTTCCATTTTTGTTTTGTTTTTTGTGTCAAAGCTTATTTTAACAAGCTGAAGTTAGAAGCTGATTGGCTATCATGCACATCTGCACCAGATTTTGAACTCTCAACTTTTAGCAAAATCAACACCTTTGTGTTGCTATCATACAGGCTCTTATTTCTTCCGCAATAAACTTTGCACCTATATGGTTTGAATAGTGCCGACAGCAGGTTCACTATCACTAAAAATGTTGTATTCTGAGAATATTATGCAGTTTCCTTTTATTTATTTTGTCTCCATACATGTAGACCAAGCTGTCCAGAAAAAGTGTCAGTGATGGGGTATAAACAAACTACAATACTGCCAGGGGTGTTTGAGAAAGTTAGGTGAATACAAATTAACTTCTAGTCTACTAAACTACTAATCACAATCCCATCATGTATTTTTTTCTGATCAGCTAATGGCCTGTACACACAATCTGAATATCGTATGACTTTTTTCGCTTAATAGTTGCAAGTAGGGATTGAATAAGTTACTAAAGTCACGAAAATTCTCCTACGACAGAAAAAAAAACGGAAGTGATGTCACGTGTTGTAATGTATTTGTGTTGTATTTTCGGACGACAACTATACTGACTAAATGAAAATCGTACAATCTGGTATCATACGAAGAACATTTTTGTGCTTGTCCGATCAAATAATATCGGATGAACTGTCGTGATCGGCTCTCGAAAGTAGTGTACACACAATCAGAAAATCGTACGGTTCTTCCTCGGTCGGCAGTTTTTGTCCAATATTCGAATCGTGTGTATGGGTTATTAGTATATGTATAGAGTGGGGAATATAAATGAAGACAATGAAGGGCAATTAATAAACTGAATACCATGATAACAAGTTTATTTTTTTGCAATAGCTTTTTCTTTTTACATACATTTTTTTAATTTAAAATGCATAGGTTATACATAAAGCATAAGTCATACATATGCAAACAATAGTATACATTCAGAGGAATTCAAACTGTCTATGTTTTAAACAGATAGTAACAAGAGCAGAGGCCCTTTGTCAGTCCCGAATCTATGGAGAGTATTGGCTGTCGGCATATCCATAGAGAAACAAATTAAAGCTGGAAGCGGACTATAAGCAGGCTAGAAGAGATGGTCAAAGACTACATACAGTGCATGTTGAAGGAAATGGTTAAATATGTTGGACATGTTACAAGAGATGGTCAGAGATGATAACATGCTATAAGAATTGTTGGAGACTTGGGGCTTGCTTGTCTCAGCAAAGTCTTTTATATAAGTTGAAGAGGAAAGGAATAAGCAGAACAGAAAAAGTAAGATAGCATGACAGAAATAAAATAAGCAATTTAATAACTAGAACCTATTATAAAGAATTATTCTTCCTTAAGACTATTTCTGCTGTGAACTCGAGGGTTTCACAGTAAGCGCCAGTGGCCCTTGGGTTGCAGGCTGGCCATCAGAGCCATATATATATATATATAATCTTTTTTTTCAGTCTTTAGTGCAGGTTAAAATGAGGCAATAGTTATTACACATTATTATAGTTGCTTCACAATCAGGTATATTTAATACGGCAAAATGTAGGAACCTTATAACACATAATCAGAGTGGGTGGTGGGTTCACTAACCAGGCTACAGCAGGCTGAAATCTATTTGGTTGCAAATAGTTATCAAAGGTTAGATATTATCACTGTACTGCCTTATTGAATAAGCCAAGGTATTCTTCAAAACAATACAAACTAATACTTTATATTAAATCCAGCAGGTTCTTCTATTCAGCATAGAACATCACAATGACCAGCTTTAGGAAAGGTGATACAGTATATGTATTGGGAAAGCTGGTTTGGATTATGACTAGTTTCAGACAGTTTTCTGTTTCTCCCCTTCACTGTAGCTGGTTCACAGGTCAATTTAAAGGGAACCTGTCAGCTTGAGGTTCCCACCCAGCGCTCGAGTCTGTCATTTTCTAATTGCTTGGATACACTGCAGAGTTTAGCAACCCATAGCAGACAATCAGATTGACTGTTTACTGAACTGGCTGTAGCAAGCTCAAATCTATGGTTGTTATAAGTTACCAAACTTTACACATCACCACTGTAAATTGTACTGTCACATAGAATAAGCAAAGGTATTCTTACACACCGTATACCATAACACTTAATAGGAAATCCAACAGGTTTTTCTAGTCAGGGATTAACATCACAATGGACAGCTTTAGGAAAGGTGATACAAGTAAAGGGATACCCGGCTTGGATTATGATGACTATTTTCAGTTTTATGTTTCACATCTTCACTGCAGATTTATTGATCAATTTAAAAGAGAACCCGTCAGATTGTGTTTTAATTGTGTGTGTTGAGGTTCCTATATGGCACTGGAGGCCGCCATCTTCTCATTTCCGGGACAATTCTGACTCTGGGTAGAGCGAGAATCTGACTAATGTATTTACCTGATCCTTTAAGAAAATTGTTATGCATATTCAATTATTCATCTCACAGTTCTTCACATTCAAAAACGTTATTTTTTACTATAATAGCAGTAACTAGTAAAGCACAGCAACCTATATAAGACCACTTTTAGTGGCTTAGGAAATAACAATGAATAAAAACCTTTGTGTCTTGTAATATACATTTTTTATATATATATATATATATATATATATATATATATATATATATATATATAATACATTATACTGTACATTACAGCAACCCGGAGCTGTGTGGTGAAAGGTAATCAGAACAATCAAAGTGACCAATCAAATTACCATGTAATTACCTTTGGAGCAGATCCTTGATAAATAAATATATTTCACATTTGTCATAAAGGTAGAAATTAATACTGTCAACATGACAATGATGAGCCAAAAGTTTAATTTAGCATTCGATTGCACATTAGTAGGCATTACATATTTCATCAAAAAAAAAATCCAAATCTTAAAAATATCTTTAGACTACCAAAAAAACTGTTTTATGCCCCAGTATTTGCTTCTATATAAATGTTTCATGGATATTACAAGTACTAAAGGGAGTATTTATATATAGTTGGGCCTTCTATGAAAACACAACTAATAGTGTCACCCTGGGCACTTTTTTTTAGACTAAGTACGTTTTCTGCAAATATAGTACAGATAATACCTGTTGAATCTTTATTAAACTGCAAATTCCACGGCCATAGCTGTTATAAGAAAAACTAATGAAAGAGGTGTTCTGTGTCCTGTCTTTAAATGACAGCACTGCTGCTCTATAGATACAGTACAGTGAGCAACAATACCGTGTTTCCCCGAAAATAAGACCGGGTCTTATATTAATTTTGGGTACAAAAAATACACTAGGGCTTATTTTCAGGGGATGTCTTAAAATGTTCCCTGTCTTCTCCCCCCTGTCAGGTCAGGAGTGAGTATTGTGACATTTTAATTCACCCCAAAAATATCTTAGTTAAAATCCTTATACAGTTCTGTGGTCTGTTTTATAGGGGGATTAAGCTGGTGTAGGGTGCAGTGTGTCTCCATTTGTGGCAGTTTTATGAAATACCTTTTTCTACAGCTCTGCTGGGGGCTCACATGATCTTCCTCAGCTCTTCTCCACTCGGAGATTCCAGGTGACGTCAGCCCATTTCTGAGAACTGCAGAGGGAGGAGCCGCAGCCGTCAAGAGAAGAAAGGAAAAGCCGCAATCCCCGCTGACGTCAGCCTGCTCCAAGTACTGCAGAGGAAGGGGCCGCAGACATCAGCCGGGAGGAGCAGAGAAGAAAGGAAGAGCCGCAATCCCCGCTGACGTCAGCCTGCTCTAAGCACTAAAAAGGGAGGGGCCGTCAGCCAGGTGGAGAAGGAGAGGATCTCTGGTTATATCTGGCGGTTATAAATGGGGTATTTTACATGGTGCTGTTGCAGTAGGAGACACACTGCACTTGGGATCTCTTTCCAAAACGGATTACAGCTTTTTTCATTAACTTTACTAGGGATTATTTTTGGGGTAGAGCTTATATTTCAGCCCTCCCTGATAAGCAAGATAGGTCTTATCTTCAGGGTAGGACTTATTTTCTAAGAAACACGGTAGTCACCCCTAGAATATTATGTGATTAACAAGCAGAATCACCAGGTGAAAATAAAGGAATTAAAAGTCGCAGACGCTGATGTCGCGTACACACGACTGTTTTTCGGGTTCTAAAAAATTTAGTTTTTAAGGGTCTAGAAAAAACTATGTTTTTGTCAACCCGATCATTAAAATGGCCTTGCCTACACACGATTGTGAAAAAAATTCTCTAGCAAAGGGCAGTGATGTACAATACGTACGACGCCACTATAAAGGGGAAGTTCCATGCGGATGGCGCCATCATTGGGGCTGCTTTAGCTGATTTTGTGTTAGTAAAAGACGATTGGCGCTTTTCAGTCTGTTATAGCGTCATGAATGTGCTTACTCCATTACGAACGGTAGTTTTACCAGAACGAGCGCTCCCGTCTCATAATTTGCTTCTGAGCATGCACGTTTTTTTCACGTCGTTAAAGCCCACACACGACCATGTTTTACAACCTTAAAAACGTTGTGAAAAAATAGAGCATGTTCGAAATTTTTAATGCCTATTTTTTTTTTTTAGATCCTGAAAAATGCTCTGGGGCCCACACACGATCGTTCTTAATGACATTAAAAAAAAGTAATTTTTTAGAACCTGAAAAACGGTCGTGTGTACGCGGCATTACAGCTGCCAGTGAAGGATCAGCAAGAAAGAAGACTGGAAAGATCTTTGCTTTCAAGAGAATGAAATGAAAATACTCATTCTTTACCAATATACTACAACATGCTACTATGCCGTGCTAGTAAATTTCCTGTTTTGAGTCATTTCCCTTTTACTTTCTATCTAGGATACAAGAAGTGAGAAGATATTGCTCCAAAGTGAGAAGACACTCTCTTAGCTGTCACCAGAACAAGTTTCCAAAATTGAAAGATTTTCACTTTTCTGGTGACAACTGTAAAATGCTGGATTTGGCAACACTTTCAATCCAGCTGACAATGGCCACCAATAAGAATAGAGAGGGAGAATCTCCCCTTAAAGGGCTACAGACCACAATAAAACCTGCTTATAACCATTCTCCTATTCTATCCAAATTTTCAAAAAAAAAACTCTGGCTAGGGATACACTTTAATATTATTAGCGGCTTATTATGCATTATTATTGTTTCTATTAAAAAGGGAAAAAATAGGATTTGCTATGTTGAATGGAACATTTAAAAAAAAGCAGAGCACTTCAAAGTATGCAAGGGGTTTAGGCATTACCAAGGCACTGTGCTTTTGACAGCTAGCCTCAGAAGATTTGGTAATGCCACTACTGTTCTGCTTGCTGAAGCCTCTGAAATGAGGAAGCAAAGTCCTGCCTCTTACCAATATGGTCACCTCCACACAGAGACACAGTGCAGAACAAAGCATGGTAAGTGAGTAAAGAGGAACAGAGCATTGCCTGAGATGCCAAAAAGAAAAAAAAAGAGGGACAGAGCAGCCTCAGGTAGACCACAGGAATTACTGGTTACTAGTCATTTGCTCTCTCCCTGTTTTTTGTTGGGCACAGCTTCCAGAGTTTACTTCCTCTTTACGAATCAGTCAAACTCGCAATACATTTTTCATGTATTTTCACGGTATGGTGTTTAAATGAACATCAACACAGACATTTTTAGATTTTAATTAATCATATTTCATTTTACTCATAAATAACAATTGCTTTGTTGTGTTTGTGTATCCTATGCATTCCAAACGCATCAATTCCATTAGAAAAAGGGAGAATTTTTACAATCTTTATGTCGTGTACAATTAGAGTAAATATATTTTCAGATTCTGAATAAAAAAAGGTGATTGACAGTCACTGACTCTTAAAGTGATTGTAAAGTGTTGTTTGTTTTTATATAAAAATAATAAACATGTTATACTTACTTCCTCTGTGCAATTGGTTTTGCACAGAGCAGCCCCGATCCTCCTCTTCTCGGGTCCCTCTTCTGTGCCCCTGGCCTCTCCCTCCTGTCGAGTGCACCCACAGCAAGCAGCTTGCTATGGGGGTACCCAAGCCAAGCCACAGCTCTTTGTGTGCATTCACCCAGAGCTGCCCCCTGTCTCCTGAATTGGCTAACTGACTTTGATTGACAGCAGCGGGAGCCAATGGTGTCACTGCTGTGTCTCAGCCAATCAGGAGAGAGAGTTTCTGGTAGCTGAGACACTCGTGGACATCGCAGGACAAAGATGGGGCTCAGGTAAGTATTAGGGGTGCTGAGGGGGGGGGGGCGCTGCACACAGAAGGCTTTTTATCCTGCCTGCAAACATTAATTTACTCTCAACCAAACTCCTAGCCACCCCAACCCAAGTCCAATCACTTCCAAACCATTTAAATCAAAACCTTATAAATCTGGAAACTACAATCTGTGCAAAAAGTATATATAAAAAAAAATATATATATATATATATATATATATATAAAAGATATATAAAATTATTCAAACATACAGTGTTATAAAAAGATCAGAATAAACCAATAATGTGTACATAAATAAATTATGGGCCAGATTCTTAAAAAATAGCGTATCTGGCGGCGTAGCGTATCGTATCGCATTTACGCTACGCCTACGCAGATTACTGGAGCAAGTGCCGTATTCTCAAAGCACTTGCTCCATAATTTTCGGCGGCGTAGCGTAAATGTGGCGTCGTAAGGCCGTGTAATTCAAATAGTGAAGGAGGGGGCGTGCTGTATTTAAATTAAGCGCGCCCCCGTGCCGAACGAACTGCACATGCGCATGCCTTAAACGTAGGCCACTGCGCATGCTCCGTAATACGCCGCAAATACATTGCTTGTGACGTGAACGTAATTAACGCACGTCCCGATTCACGACGCGTTATGTAAACGACGGAAAAAGCCGACGCTAACCCGACGGCCATACTTAACATGGCATACGGCGGACTGACGTAAGGTTACCCCTCATATAGCAGGGGTAACCTTACGCGTACGCAACCTACGTAAACTACGTTGCCGCGGCGCAAAAACGTTCGAGAATCGGCGTACCGGCTCATTTGCATATTCGGCTGTGAAATTGACGTAAACGCCACCTAGCGGCCGGCGTAGTATTGCATTTAGGATCCGACGGTGTAAATGACTTACACCAGTCGGATCCAAGCTTAAAACCGGCGTATCATGTTTTCAGAATAGAAAACAATGATACGCCGGCGGGAATTTCGAATTGCGCCGGTGTATGTGTACATACACCGGCGTAATTCCTTTGAGAATCTGGCCCTATATATATAGTCCCAGTGAATATCTTCAGTGTTTTTCACCTTTTTCCTGTGTGTTCATCCCTCATTCGTGACTCAGCACAGCTATTATTTCACCAATTTGTGACAGCACCACTACCTTATGAATTGGCCAATCACCAGAAGTAAACTACATGTACGCCTTTGGTTCATCTATGGGATAACCACTCCACTTAGAGGATCAGTCTGCCCCTTTCGCAGATAGTGTATCAGTAAATTTGGCTTCTTAAGCTTTTTCAGTATCTCACAGGAAAATAAATAGCAATCATTGTGTAGTATATCTACTGTTTATTAGTAAAAAAAATTAAAAGACTATTGATCTCACAATTTTGTGTGCCCACAGGCTGGCACCAAGCCCTTCCAGCAGTGAGTATGGGGTAGGTGTATCGGTGTGCATTCCCCTGTATTTGCACAAATACACTTTATTTTCTATATTTAATATCCCACTTTAGGGTGGGACACTTTTCTTGACTGCAGCAAACTTAATAATAATTTTTCATATTTTTATATATTTTTTTTGGAGGCTAATTGTATACCATCATGGAGATAACAATATCACGATGAAACCAGCGGTGAGCAAACAACAAAAATGTAATAAAAACTGTGGTGCCTGTCCAAGTAGCTAGCAGATCCTTCCTCCGCCTCCTATTATCCACTGGACCTTAATCTTTAACTGAGCCCTTCTTATCTTATTTTTTCTTTGTGTGTATTCTGTATTCGTTGATGACATACAGTATGAGTAGCATTCACCCTCCTCCTCTTAATATGCTACTCTAATGCTGTATAATTCCACGGGGAAGTTGCACCAACTTCATCTAGATGTTACTCATGTTCATGTGAAATGTATGATTACGCCACTCATTATTCACCCCATGGTGGATAAAACAACACAAATTTTGTATTTTTAGTTGTATGTTTGTACTGTTGTACTTTTAAAAACAAAGAACCAAATTACCACTCATATAGTTTGGCCAAATTGCTTTGACTTTTGCGGACTGCTTGGTGATGACACAAATCGAAACAAAGGCATGCACATGAAAAAAAATGTATTCTTATACCAAATACAATCAATACATACAGTATATTTGCTGGTGAAGTGTGAGTGCTCTGAACAATACTTGCTAATGGCCAAGTATACTATGCCCTGAACCAATTGGAAAAGGTGATCCCGGGCACAGTTCACTTGTGGTCCGGTACGGTTTCCTTTAGTGTGAGTGCGAAAAACTGAGCATAGATGACTGAGCACGTAAACAGGGTTCACTGGTCTGGTTGGCAGAGGAACACTTGCTTATAGCCCAGTGTGATTGCTGACCAGTGGGGGAGTGGAAAAAATCAAACTCAGGCAAGGTTTGGTTCAACTGTGCCTGAGTTGGCAATAGGGCTTTTCGGTGGGCCTGGTACTCAATCATGTAATACCCTTGATTTACTAACCTGCTTTGGGAAAAATAATCCTTTAACCACTTTAGCCCCGTACCATATTGCTGTCCAATGACCAGAGCACTTTTTGTGATTCGGCACTGCGTCGCTTTAACTGACAATTGCGCGGTCGTGCGACGTGGCTCCCAAACAAAATTGGCGTCCTTTTTTTCCCACAAATAGAGCTTTTTTTTTTGTGGTATTTGATCATCTCTGCGGTTTTAATTTTTTGCGCTATTTTGAAAAAAATGCAATATTTTTTACTTTTTGCTATAATAAATATCCCCCAAAAATGTACAAAAAAAAATTTATTTTCCTCAGTTTAGGCCGATATGTATTCTTCTACATATTTTTCGTTAAAAAAAATTGCAATAAGCGTTTATTGATTGGTTTGCGCAAAAGTTATAGCGTTTACAAAATAGGGGGTAGTTTTATGGCATTTTTATTAATATTTATTTTTTACTAGTAATGGCGGCGATCAGCATTTTTTTTCAGTACTGCGATATAATGGAGGGCACTTTGGACACTTTTGACACATTTTTGGGGCCATTGGCATTTTTATAGCGATCAATGCTATAAAAATGCATTGTATTACTATAAAAATGCCATTGGCAGTGAAGGGGTTAACACTAGGGGGCAGGGAAGGGGTTAAGTGTGTTCCTGGGTGTGTTCTATCTGTATGGGGGGGTGGACTCACTAGGGGAAATCACTGATCTTCTGTTCATACATTGTATGAACAGGAGATCAGCGTTTCCCCCGCTGACAGGACCGAGAGCTTTGTGTTTACACACATAGCTCCTGGTCCCCGCTCTGTAACGAACGAGCACGCGTGCCCGGCGGCGATCGTACCCACCGGGCACGCACACGGGACTCGGGGGCAAGCGGGACACGACCCCCTAGCGGCCGCTTTAGAGCGGACGTATAGCTACGGGCTCTCGCCCAGCAGTGCCACCGTCCCGCAGTAATATGACGGCGGGCGGTCGGCAAGTAGTTAACCACTTGCCTACTATGCACCTACACCCCCTTCCTGCCCAGATGAAATTTTAGCTTCCGGCTTTAACTGACAATTGCGCGGTCGTGTGACGTGGCTCCCAAACAAAATTGACATCCTTTTTTTCCCACAAATAGAGCTTTCTTTTGGTGGTCTTTGATCGCCCATGCGGTTTTTATTTTTTGGGCTATAAACAAAAAAAGAGCGTACATTTTGAAAAAAAAAAACACAATATTTTTTGCTATAATAATGCGTTTGCAAAATGCGTGCGGACAAAACCCCTGTTTTTAACGCACACTGTTAGACAGGTTAATTGGTTGTTCTGCTAGCTGGTCGGTAAGTAGGCTTGGTTTTTCCCTGGGCATTCCCCATGTGTTTGTTGTTATCTGCTTTAGCCTTCCATTGCTACTTACTGCGATTGCCAGCCATAGATGGGGGTGGTGGACAGGTTTATGCTTCACCTGTGGTGTTAATATTGGTCCAGCAACACACCAACACCTTTGCAGCCATTGTGCTACATGCTAGGTGTTTGGTGTGCTCCTGTACCTTTAAGGAGGGGTGGCTCCCCTTCACCTGCCCCTATCTATCCATTAAAATGCATGTGCCTCCACTGTGAGGACTCTCATTGTTTAGTGTTAGGACCACAGATTACAGGGTGCCTTGGCGCGGCTCTGTGGCTCACGCATGCGTTTGCAAATGCTTGCGGACAAAACCCCTGTTTTTAACGCATACTGTTAGACAGGTTAATTGGTTGTTCTGCTAGCTGGTCGGTAAGTAGGCTTGGTTATTCCCTGGGCATTCCCCAGGTTTTTGTTGTTTTTTGCTATAATAAATATCCAATTTAAAAAAAAAAATGTATCTCAGTTTAGGCCGATACGTATTCTACATATTTTTGGTAAAAAAAAAAAAACATCGCAATAACCGTATAGTGACTGGTTTGCGCAAAAGTTATATTGCCTACAAAATAGGGGACATAATTATGATTTATTTTTTTACTAGGAATGACGGCGATCTGCGATTTTTTTATGGGATTGCGACATTATAGCGGACACATCGAACACTTTTGACACATTTTTGGGACCATTCACATTTATACAGTGAACAATGCTATAAATATGCATTGATTACTGTATAAATGTGACTGGCAGGGAAGGGGTTAACCACTAGGGGACGGGGAAGGGGTTAAATGTGTGTCCTAAGTAGTGTTCTAACTGTAGGGGGGGTGACTGGGGGAGGTGACCGATTGTGTCCCTATGTACAAGGGACACAGATCGGTCTCCTCTGCCTGACAGGACACACAGAGCGCCACGTCCCTACTCAGTTACGCAGCACAGTGTTAAATGGTTAATCTGAGAGCGTTCTTAGTTCAATTGTCTTTGTTTAAGTGCGAACAGACAGTTGTGCACCTTGTTTTTGGATGAAAAAATAGGATTTTAGTACTCACCGTAAAATCCTTTTCTCTGAAGTCCATGGACGGACACAGCTTCCTTATACTCTTGACTATAGTGTTATGTTCCATCTATTAGGAGAGGACTCCTCTCCTAATAGACAGAACATAACCCACAAGTCCATGGACGAAAAGAGAAAATAGGATTTTTTGTAGTCACCGTAAAATCCTTTTTCTGTCGTCCATGGACAAACACAGCCTCCTTAAATCTAGATTTGTGGGTTATGTTCCGTCTATTAGGAGAAGAGTCCTCTCTTAATTGATGGAACATAACCCACAAGTCAAGAGTATAAGGAAGCTGTGTCCGTCCACGGACGAAAGAGAAAACAGCTTTTGTCTTGTAGGAGTTTTATTGACCTTGTAATTTGCAGTTCCTGAACCTTTATAAATATATAGATATGTTATGTTCGGGAAAGCTGATGATTAGTGCACTTTATTTACGTTGTGCTGCTCAGCCCTGTTGTGCATTTTAATTTCTAACAAAGCATGAATTATTCTCTGGAGCATTTTAAAGATCCCTCTGGAATTAATTTATTCCAGGCTCCTTCCCCAAGCACCAGAGACCTTGTCTTACCGTAACAAACACCAATGTGAAAATGCACACTGATACACACAAAACTGAGGGCAAGTCTATATATAGAAAGATAAACACGGTCATTGGGGAAAATATATTCTTGGGGAGATGAAGATGAAAGTAGTTATTTTTAGGAAAGAAATTGCCAAGTTTCGTGCAACCTTTGCATAGCTCCATCTGCGTGTTCTGTCAATGCTGTCAGCAGAAACATATATATAGTATATTGGAAATTAACATATATGTAAGCATGTATAATGCAATGTATCACAAATTATATTATATATTATTATAATTATATTAAACCTGGTTCACAGCAATGCAGTTTGCTTTTAAACTATTTCTGCAGTGCTTTTTGCAGGGTGTTTTGTGTTTTTTATGCTTTGTTTTGGCCAATTTGTTGTTGGGCAGATCAAAGAATGCAAATCACGGCATAAAAGCACTACATCTATTGAACCAAAAAAGCATGCGTTTAAAAAAGTCCCCGAACCTTCAAAAACACAGCTGCTGAAAAAAGCATAGATGAGAAGAAGTCCCATAGGAGACCATGTTAAATGGACTGCAGTGCTTTTCTGCAAAAAAACAAAAAGCACTAAAAGCCGCATAGGTGTGAACCAGGCATGAGGCTGTGTTCACACTAGCTGCGGTCGTGGCTCACAGCAAAGGTCCAGGACGTCCCTGTACGCCGTTTCAGGTGCAAATCAGGTCCGCATTTTTTGATGAATTTGCTACTGAAACAGAGCCAAAGACGCACAGAACCCTTTTCCAGTGCGCTCCGCGGCCGTCCCAGAGCTGTGTGAACCAACTCCATTGAAAGTCGGTCACAGGCTATTGTCATGCAAATTGGATGCAGAGAAACCACATCCAATTCGCATCAGTGTGAACCCAGCCTTAAAGCGGTAGTTCACCCTAAAACTACTCTGTCCCATAGCATCCAGCATACTGGCGTCAGTGCCAGAATGCTGTTTTTTTTTTAAATCGCTCTAGTTACTGTTAAATTAAGAATTTTCTTTTCTCTCCACCGCGGGTGAATGGCGTGGCTATGTCGCGTCACACCTTCCGAAAATAGCCGATTTAGGACTCGGCTCTTTCCGGCTCTATACGGCGCCTGCGCACAGACCTAGGAGCTGACTGCGCAGGCGCCGTATATAGCCGAGTTCTATTTCGGCTTTTTTCGGAGGGCGTGACGCGCCATAGCCATAGGACTCGGCTATATACGGCGCTTGCGCAGTCAGCTCCTAGGTCTGTGCGCAGGCGCCGTATAGCTCCGGAAAGAGCCGAGTCCTAAATCGTCTATTTTCGGAAGGCGTGACGCGACATAGCCGCGCCATTCACCCGCGGTGAAGAGAAAAGAAAATTCTTCATTTAACAGTAACTAGAGCGATTTAAAAAAAAACGCATACTGGCGCTGACGCAAGGGGGCAGCAAAATGAGGTTACGCCTAGTGTGTCAAAAATTCTTGCACCAGCCCTGCTCCTCCCAGTCAATCAGGAAGTGGGTATTAAGACCGGATTGGCCGAAAGGAGAAGCCGAGGGAGGCCATTGAGGACGAAGCTGACGTAAAGCCGGAGAGGCAGGGTGAAGCTGCCGCCGAAGAGGAGGAAACGAAGGAAGGAGCCGAAGCTGCTAGTTGGGGTAAGTGTGAAGCTGGTGGGGGGACGGACAAGCAACTGACCGGGGGGTTTGGCAATGGGTGTCTTGTTTTACGCCCCGCCCCCCCACTCCCCAAAATATACAGCACCAGCCGCCACTGCTATTAATATTAAATAGTATCAGCAGTGAACAGTGTTAACACAGATGAAAAATCTCACATTAGTTCCTATGCAGTCAATAGTCAGCGAACGTCTCAGAGTGAACTCTGTTTATATGTATTGCTAGGTAAATATATATAACCCAGGAGAGGTACCTCTGACTATTAGTAACTCAGTTCAGGTTCCCTGGGGAGCAGTTGGTAAGTATACGGCTTCTGAATCGCAGTCTTCAGATGGTTAGTCAATGGGGCCTTTAAAGCTCTGCATGCAGATGCAGAAGTCTGGGCAACTAGATGGATGGTCACTCCCTTTTATAGGTGTGCGCAGCCTATTGCATTAGGGTGTGCACCCCAAAGCTCAAACACACATGTGTGTGTGTGTATAAATATATAGGGCAGTAGGGCAATGGACAGCATCGGTAGAGCAGAGGATGAGGTCAGTAGGGCAGAGGTTGGTGTCATTAGGTTTTTTTTTATTACATTTTTACAATTATTATAATTTAGTTTTTTTTTAATTTAGGTTTCCCATTGGAGGCTTTGGTGAAATATTAGGGATCTAAACGGACCCCTGGTGTCTCCCTTTTGACACAAATGCGTGTGTACAAATATATAGGGCAATGAACAGCATCAGTAGAGCAGTGAATGAGGTCAGTAGGGCAGAGGTTGGTGTCAAAGTTTATTTTTTTTACATGTTTTACAATTGCATTATTGTTTATAATATTTTTAAACAGTCATTTTTTGTATATTTTTTTTACAATTTCTTTCGGGTTCCCCAGGTGAAATATTAAGGGTCTAACCAGGCCCCTGATGTATCACTTTTGAGACAAAGAAAGGGACTGAGGACAGAAATTCCCCAGTTCCTTTCTCTGTAGCCAAGCAGCTGGGGGAATCTGCCCACCACTGTGTGCACGCCTATGCTCCCTTTCTTATGCCGCGTACACACTATCATTTTTTGGCATGTAAAAAACGACGGTTTAAAAAAATGAAATTTAAAACGATCGTGTGTGGGCTGCAACATTTTTTTTTCAAACATGCTTAATTTTTTAACGACATTTCAAACGTTGTCGTTTTTCCGGTTGTAAAAAATGATTGTGTGTGGGCTTAAACGACGTGAAAAACCTGTGCGTTCTCAGAAGCAAGTTATGAGATGGGAGCGCTCGTTCTGGTAAAACTACCGATCGTAATGGAGTAAGCACATTCATCACGCTGTAACAGACAGAAAAGCGCAAATCGTCTTTTACTCAAGCCCCATACACACGGCCGAGGTTCTCGGCAGAAACCAGCGAGAACCTCGCTGGGAGCCGCATTCTGCCGAGAACCTCGGCCGTGTGTACGCTCTCGGCGAGCCCCGCCTGTCGGGAAACCCGTCGAGCAAATAGAGAACAGGTTCTCTATTTGCTCGACGGCCCGTCGGGATGAATGGCTGGTTGCCTTTCCCGACGGGCGGGTCGCCGATTCTGACGGCCGGCAGAGAACCTCGACGGGCGGAACGATGTGTTCCGCCTGTCAAGGTTCTCTGCCGTGTGTACGGGGCCTAACACAAAATCAGCTAAAGCAGCCCCAAGGGTGGCGTCATCAGAATGGAACTTCCCCTTTATAGTGTCGTCGTACATGTTGTTGTACGTCACCGTGCTTTGATAGAGCATTTTTTTTTTTTTAACGATCGTGTGTAGGCAACGTCGTTTTAATGATGAAGTTGGAAAAAACGTTGTTGTTTGTAGAGGCTGAAAAACTTCGTTTTTTACAAGCCGAAAAATGATCGTCTGTACGTGGTATTACTCAGTCTGCTAGCAGAGGTAACATTAAAGGGGTAGTTCCCCCAAAAACCTTTTTTTTAACATTTATTCAGGCTCGTTATGTCAAGGGGAATCAGGTTTTTTTTTTTTTAGAAATGAAGCAGTACTTACCGTTTTAGAGATGCATCGTCTCCGACGCTTCCGGGTATGGGCTCCGACTATAGGCGTGCCTATTTGATTGACAGGCTTCCGAGGTCGCATACATCGCGTCACGATTTTCCGAAAGTAGCCGAACGACGGTGCGCAGGCGCAGTATAGAGCCGCACCGTCGCTCGGCTTCTTTCGGCTACTCGTGACGCGATGTATGCGACCGTCGGAAGCCTGTCAATCAAATAGGCACGCCCAGACCAGACGATCATACCCGGAAGCGACGGAGACGATGCATCTGTAAAACGGTAAGTATTGCTTCGTTTCTAATAAAAAAACACCCGATTCCCCTTGACATAACGAGCCTCAATCAATGTTAAAAAAAGTTTTTTGGGGGAATTACCCCTTTAAACACTGCAAGTGGACACTCATTAGTCCCCAGCACACAGCAAACTCTGATCTGGGCCCTTGGCTGTCGGCAATCTATATGGCTCTGAACTTTATGTGACTGGTGCTCCAGGCCTCAGTCTACAGATGAGTACACAGCAGCACAGATGTAGACTCTGCAGTCCCATCTAGCAAGAGAAAGATCTCTCCTCTATAACCCTGGAAAATTGCTCCTTTACCTTCCTCTTTTGCGTCTAACCCTGGGAGTTGTAGTTCATTACCCTATTCGCTGTCAGAGTCCTTCCGAACTGCATCTCCCATAGTTCAGTGCAACCTGCACCAAAGTATTTTGAGCTCCTCCTGCTTATTAGTTCCCTTTGCTGGGTAGAGGCGGAAAGTCCAATGAGAGCACACAGAGCAACTGCAACACAGTGCACTAGGTTGCTCCTGTTACTTAGCCAAGCACCTGGCTACACAAATTAAAGCCTAGTACACATAGGCTGAATGTCGGACGGCATCGGACCGTTCAATAGAAACCGGCTGGCACTCGGCCCGTGTGTACAGCAGCTGGTCCGACAGGGTCATGACTGAAAAAAGTCTGCTGACTGGCTCCCAATGGCTGACAGCACTGACCAAAGTGTTCTGGCAGGGGGGCTGTTCCCCTGTCAGAACACAATAGCACATGCCAGGCCCTGCTACCACATTTAATTTAGATACTAGTGTTACTGAACCTCTGCAAACAGGACTCCTTGCTGCCAGATTGATTCTGACACATATAAAGATAAGGCAACATTGAACTGTAGCACCCTCTACCATAGGTAGGTGCTAGAGGTGAGGATTTTTGGGTGGTAGCTGCCAGGCAGGTAATTTTAGGCAGGCCTATGCTTCAGACTAGGCCTACTTGTTTTTATCTGGGGGCAGGGAGTGGTTAGTGTAGCAGTGGGTGTGACCACCTGTGCTTCAGTTCTTGGGTGCCTTCCCTGCTTCCAGGGAGAATGTTCTGGATGAGGGGCAGGACTGGGAGTTGGAGTGACAGGGAGCTCATGTGAGGAGCCCTGACCAATCTCCAACTGTAATTGGCCGGGGGCAGGCCTCCTACACAAGATCACTGCCTTCCCTTGTCATAGAACAGTCTACCTTGTTTACATAGGCAGACCGCCTTTCTGCCTGTCTCCCGAACGATCAGCGAGTACCTGAGGACATTGCACCTGCTGGACCCACTAAATTGGCTCCCGCTGTATCCAAGCACAGCGGCAAAGAGTCGCCAACAGTGCAGGTGCACGCTCCAGACCCAGTGCCAGATCACGTACCTAGTCTGTGATCTGGCGCAGAGCGACCGCTCTGCCCCAGTATATCTGTGTGGGGCAGTCGGGAAGAGGTTAAAGGAAAAACGTTTTTTTCATTCTAACTAGAATAACAACAGGTTATAACCCCTGTCAGTTTTTTTTTGGCCTCTTTGTCCCATTGGGGAGATTTATCTTCCGTTTCTTTTTCATAGCCAAAGCAGGAAGTCATGGAAAATCAGCAGGACTAGCATCCCAATTGGAAGGTTTCCCCTCTATTACTGTTCTGGGTAGGACCCAACCTTTTCTCTTACTTTTGCCAATAACAGTAAACAAGACAAAAAAGGAGAGGGATCTTCTTAACCACTTGCTTACCGGGCACTTACACCCCCCTCCTGCCCAGGTGAAATTTCAGCTTCCGGCACTGCGTCGCTTTAACTGACAATTGCGCGGTCGTGCGACGTGGCTCCCAAACAAAATTTACGTCCTTTTTTCCCCACAAGTAGAGCTTTCTTTTGGTGGTATTTGATCGCCTGTGCGATTTTTATTTTTTGCGCTATAAACAAAAAAGAGCGACAATTTTGAAGAAAAATACAATATTTTTTACTTGTTGCTATAATAAATATCCCAATTAAAAAAAAAAACACATTTTTTTTTCTCAGTTTAGGGCGATACGTATTCTTCTACATATTTTTGGAAAAAAAAAAAAAAAATCGCAATAAGCGACTGGTTTGCGCAAAAGTTATAGCGCTTACAAAATAGGGGAGAGAATTATTATTTTTTATTATTTTTTTTTTACTAGAAATGGCGGCGATCTGCGATTTTTATTGTTACTGCGACGTTATGGCGGACACATCGGACACTTTTGACACATTTTTGGCGCCATTCACATTTATACTGCGATCAGTGCTATAAATATGCACTAATTACAGTATAAATGTGACTGGCATTGAAGGGGTTAACACTAGGGGGTGAGGAAGGGGTTAAATGTGTATGCTAGGTGTGTTCTAACTGTAGGGGGAGGGGGGGGTGACTGGGGGGGTGACCGATCTGTGTCCCTATGTAGGAAGGAACACAGATCGGGCTCCTCCCTTCCAGAGACAGGACATTGTCTCTGTGTCAGCCGGCAATGAGAGATGATCTATGAGAGATCATCTCTCATTCGCCCACAGATCACATTGCAAACAGCCGCTCTGATTGGCCGTTTGCCGCGATCTGTGATTGGCCGTGTCCAAGGGACACGGACAACACAGGGCTTCCCCGCAGCGCGCTGTACAGCGCGCGCTGGGAAAGCCAGAAAGACATGCCGTCAAATGACGGCATGTTGGATATTGAGGCCCGCGCTGTTGCCGTCATCCGACGGTAGCGCGGGCCTCAAGTGGTTAAAAGGGGAGCAGATGGAGCAATAGAAACCTGATCAGTGTTCTAAGCCTTCTCTTTGATCTCCACTCACTAGACTTTTAAAATGTTTGTTACCCCATCATTTCATATTCCTAATTTGTGTCTGCTGTATCATGTACTTGTATGGAAAAGTATCCTGTTGTATTTATAATGCTTCTTTTGTGTGTAATCCCTGGTTTTTCTGCCAGTCCCTCTGCTTTCCTATTAGAAACTAACCACACTAACCAAGAGAGCACACCGTGGTCAGTTCTCTAGCTATGCTGGGAACTCAGCCTGCTCTCCTCCAATGATCAGATTTGTCCTGACACCCTCCCCCCCCCCCCCTCACTGCCATTCACTGGAGAGTTCAGTGTGCTGTTGCTTCTCCCGCCCCAGCTCCTATGCAGCTGAGAAAAGAGATAATGTGATCACTTATAAAAATGTATATCTATACACATGTTTTACCTTTCATTTAAACTGAATGGGTTGTTTTACAAGGTGATCATTTACAATCACTTTAAATCTCTACAAACAATGCAGCTCCTTCAATGCTCTACACAACATGGGTTAGCAGAATCGTTCCAACATTCTACAAGCGGAGAACAACAATCAGAAGACATGCTTGTCCCTTTAAGGAAAAAAAAAGGCAGTAAATTCACCAAAGAAAGTGCTAAATGTTTATTTTGCTTTTATTTCTTGAAATTAGCCATAAATTTCGTTATTTTAAACTTGAAAATTATGGAGTACATAATCTGTGATTTGTATTAATCATGTAAAGGTTTATTTAAGTTAGTGGTAGGATGCAGTTTTGTAAATCAAGGATGTCATTCTGCTGGATATTAGATCAGTGATATATATTGGTTAATTTGCTTTTGGCAAAAATATATATATATATATATATATATATATATATATATATATTTATATTGGGTGCCTTTTTTTTTACTGCATCTTCAGTGCTAAGTGGGCAAATGTCCAGCAAATAGTACCAAGTTACATGAAAGCTGCTTGGAAACTTAGGTATATTGTAACTAACTATATTAAAAATATATACCAATGTACATGTTTAATAAAACCTCATAGGAGACATGGTAATAAATTAGATTGCATAATAAGATTGTATTTATTGGTGCTTATTAAATGTGCCTTGTCTACACTAAAATGCCGGTTCTTTCAGTCATGTACCTACTCAAGCTAAAATGTACCTATTGCCAATGCACACTGTTGTCAGCCATCTTGTATGTTGATAAGGGGTGTTTCTGCCATTAACAGATAGAATCCTTTTGACTCCACTGATAGGAATGGGTTACTGACTTCTCACTTTTACCAGCTGTTGCCTCCATACAAAGCAGAGAGGCAAAAGACAAAGTTGAAGATCAAGCTTCATGTAGCTTCCACTTTCCACCAGTATGCAGAGAATGGGCCAGATTCACCAAGGACTTACGACGGCGTATCTCCACGTACGCCGTCGTAAGTCCGAATGTGAGCCGTTGTATCTATGCGCCTGATTCTTAGAATCAGTTACGCATAGATTTGGCCAAGATACGAGCGCCGTAAGTCTCCTACGCCGCCGTTGTATCTTGGGTGTATATTTACGCTGGCCGCAAGGGGCGCTTCAGTAGATTTACGCGTCGAATATGTAAATTAGGCAGATACGCCGATTCACGAATGTACTTGCGGCCGCTACGCCGTTTACGTTAGGCTTACGTCCGGCGTAAAGTTCCCCCTGCTATAGCAGGCGCGAGTAATGCAAAGTATGGACGTCGGAAAAAAGCGTATCTTTTTACTTCGTTTGCGTAAGTCGTATGGGAATGGGGCTGTGCGTAGGTTACGTTCACTTCACAGGCATTGAGCCGGCGTAACTTAGGGGAAAAATTTGACGTGATACTGAGCATGCGCCGTACGATCGGCGCTTCATTTACATGGGGTCACGGCTCATTTCCAAAAAAAACGCCCACCTCTTACACATTTGAATTACGCGGGTTTACGCTGGCCAATTTACGCTATCCCGTCGCAACTTACAGAGCAAGTGCTTTGTGAATACAGCACTTGCCTGTCAAAGTTGCAGAGGCGTAGCGTAAATAGGAAACGCTACGCCCGCACAAAGATATGCGCTCCTACCTGAATCTGGCCCTAAGTCTCCATTGATCTCAGCATATGCTAAAGTAAGCTACATTATCACAATAAGCCATTTGGACACAAGGCCATCAAACTGCAGTGCTTCGCTCCAAGCTCTTTATACCTGCATTCTGGAACCTCACCCAGGGCCGTAAACACCAGTACCACCCAGTACAGCATTCGTGTCCATTCACAGTTTGCTATAGACTTTGACGGGCTTGGTATAGTGGGGCTGGATGCTGATCTGTCCCGCCCTGGCGCTTTAGTGCACTGCAGCTGGATGGCCCCACATGCTAGGGGTCTTAGAACTAGTCATACTTCTTTCACCACTTACCCCAATGATTAGAGGAGTGGTAATTTTGGTTAAAATTTTAAATAAATGGTAAGTAAATCTTGGTTCATAAGGAACCTAAGCCAAGCATGAATCAAAGGTTGACCTAGGATCTAAAACAATTATTTAGTAAGAAATCTACAGGTTGAGTTTGAACCCTTTTTATAAATTGGCTGACTTGTGTATAAGCAACAGACACATTTAACATTAAGCCACTGGAGGCCCACAGGTATTCTACACAAGCGCTTGTAGAGGGCAGCAGGGCAGTTTGAGGCCACACTGAATGCTAATTTCTGGGAAACTAGGCATACTGTAGAACTTGATTAATTTCCTGAAAGCATTTTTCTCTAAAATCATGACCTTTCCTGGCAGCTTGGACAGAATGCTACCATCCTTCTGAAGTTCAAATTGCGGGACAATCTTATCAATTAATTTTTCTCTAGGATTACTATGAAGAGGAACACTATTGCAGCTAAGAGATCGAGCAGTCTTTTTCTTATCATGAGTAGACCAGTGTCGATACTTAAAGAACATTGGCCTATGTTTGCTAGCCACTGGAACACTCTCGGGGAAGCAGTCATCAAAGGGATCCAAGTCATCTTCAGATATCTGCTCAACCCAGTCTTTAGGGTTAAAACCTCCATGTTTGGGCTGCACAGTGATCTCCTGGTCTTCTTCCATGGTTGTTTCTCTGTGTAACTGGTGGCAATCACTGGGGGTGGTACTCTGATGTTTATTGGTGACATTTATTGCAGCTTCTCTAATAAGGTTCCAGTCTCGTTGAATGTCTTCCCTAGTGGTAAACTGAGAGGTGACAGTGAAGCGAATAATAAACTTGTCATTGATTGTGGCTGGTACAAGGAACATATTTCCTGATTTAGTAAGTTCTGCTAGTACTTGTTCTGTCAGAACATTTGGGCCCTGTATTACAGATGAAAAAAGTTTAAGTTAATCAAGGCCTATTCATCGTTGTCAAGTCCTCAATAAAACACTGAAAGCACAGATTTCCTTACCTTAAGGCGGAAGACAACCAGGCCGAGATGTCGCTTAGCAGGAACTTTAAACAGCTGATCAGCTTTCACCAAAGATTCAAAGTATTTGGCCATTTCAGTTCCCTGAAATCATGAATACAAATAATTTTTGAATCAAACTGGAAATTACACAAAAATGTTGTTGCCTATAGATGCCAGCTACATCTTACAATAGTTTGCCAAGTTCCTTTTTTAAATTTGTACTCTAGGCACAAAAACATTAATTTAAATGTATTCCTCAATAGACAAAGACATTTACTCAATTGGATTGTACCAAATGCCATTTCAATTGTACTTATTACCTTGTAAAAATAGTAGTGGCATCACCACTGTGCTGTACGTAACCTGTGCAGAGAGCAGAGCTGTGGGAGGGACCCAGCAGCTCCACCCACCACAGGGTGCCTGCAGAAAACTACAGAAGGGGTGGTGACAAGACCAGTCACCCTGTACAAGCAGAGAGGACAGCATTGATTGGTCTTTATTAAAGAAAATTACTGCACAGAGGCAAAATGTGGCTGCTGCTTAATGCTTCAAAAGGGAACACAGAAGCACATACAGGCAGACCAACTAGTCAGATGGTATGACAGATTAGCTTCAGCTTGTCTCCTCCCAAGCCACCTTTGATGTGTTTAACCCACACACAGGGTGGGAGTGTCAGAATACCTCTGAGTTATATGTATCATCAGCCGTCAGACATATATATATACATATATACTACTGCTGAAATCTTGGGTTGAGACAAAAAAAAAGGGGGGGAGGGAAATTGGAGTTCCAAAAGATAGATGAAAGATAAATGTCTTGGGTGTTAAACTACAAAAATCGATAACAGATTGACAAGGTTCAACCAAAAGAGGGTAGCAGGAGGAAGAGGATAAAAAAAGGGGGAGGAAAAGGGAGCAATAAAGAAAAAATGAAAGAAGATATGTGCTATGTCACTCATAATAAGGAGTAATGTTCCATTCATGGCTAAGACCCCTGAGAATTCAGGTGTCAAGTCTGAAAATCCAGAATACTTCTCCTTTGCAGAGAAGATAAAACTAATTCCATCTTCTTCTGGGGCAGTCTGTCCTCTCGATGATTTGGACTTTAAAAGACTGTAAATCAGAGGTGTGACACAATACAAAATGTTTTGCTACGTTGGTTTCTTTGTGAGTATTTATGTTTGAAATGTGGTCTCGTATTCTGCCACATAGGCGTCATGCTGTCCTACCAACATGTACGGTACATAGGGTACATGTAATAACATAGACCACAAATCTGGTTTTACCATTGACACATTGTTAGAATTTCTGTTCGAACATTAGGTGATCACATGCGGATCTTCCATTTGACCACAGTTAGAGCATCTGGTGGCGCCACAACTATAGACACCCGTGGTACGTAACCAAATCTGCTTGTTTTTCTCAGGAAAATAAACTTGGTGAAAGTAAGACTCCTATGGTGCGTACCATTCTGGCCAAGAATTTAGTGCCTTAAGTTAATAGCATTGTATACTACAGCATTGTATCCCAGATCTCCTTGTAAGATGGGTCAATACCTATTTATATTACATCTGATGTCATAGAATTGTGAAGCCCCATACACACTTTCAGTTTTCCTGACGGTTTTCTCTTCAGGTTTACCAAAACCATGTAGTACAATGGCCTGCCTGATTGCATACAAATTGAAACTCTTGAGGTTTGACCTCATATTAGATGGTTTTGGTAAACCTGAAGAGAAAACCGTCAGGAAAACTGATAGTGTGTATGGGGCTTAAGATGTATCTCAAAGAAAAACTACAGGTATTTTTTTGGATGGTTGGAGATGAGGCTGCTTTAGGGACAACTCTCCAAAAGGGTCTCCCTATGGGTGTCTCTTCCATTTAAGCATGCCCTCCTCACTTCATATTTATTATAACCTCGCTCCTGAAAACCTTATTTTTATTAGTCTTCATCATCAAAATCTTTAAGCGTGGAACAGTTGTGTTTGACCCTAATAAACTGCCCTTTGCAAATGGCACTAAGGACGTGAGGCGGATGACAACCTGTTGCATGTAACAAGGAATTTTTAAAGGAAGGTTTTCTGTAAGAAAATAATGTAACAGTATAATCCTGGATTGAATCTATACAACCACTTTTACCTACAGGTAAACCTAGATTAAGGCTTACCTGTAGGTGCTAGAAATATCTCCTAAACCTCCACGTTTTAGGAGATATTCACTATAGAGACAAGCATCAATGTCTAAGGTGCAGGCGCACTTTAGAAATGGCGATCGTGCCGTTTCTAATGGAGGTCATGCTGTGACTGGCGTCTCCCGCGCATGCGTGGGAGTGACATCACGCGACTCCGGTCAGTCACAAATCCAGAGTTTGCGGCCCCAGAAGGAAGAGGGGTGAAGATGGACGCTCGCTGCTAGTGAGGACAGCAGTGACATCGCAGGCTTCGGTTTCAGGTAAGTGACACATAATAAGCTATTATGCGATGCATAGTAGCCCATTATGCTTTATCTTTGCAGGTAAATAAAGAGGAAGTAAAACCCATCAGGGTTTTAATAATTGATTTAATAATTTAATAATTGATTTCTGACAACTACTTCCCCTTAAATTGTTATTCAAATACTTCAAGAAATCAGCTAAAGGTACTTCTATGTTAATGATAGAAGTGAGATTGTCAATATAATGAAAAAAAGAGACTGACTTCTATATGGGTTGTTGACACTGTATATGAACTCCCACCACTCTAAGTACAAATTAGCCTACATGGGGGCACATTTTACCCCCATCAAGGCTCCCTGTTTTTGTACATACTATTTTTTATCAAAAAGAAAATAGTTGTGTCTGAAAAGAAAAGACACACTATAGCCCGGATTCACAAAGCACTTATGCGGACATATCTCCAGATACCCAGACGTAAGTACAAATGTGCACCGTCGTATCTATGCGCCGACCCACAAACCAAGATACGTTGAAAAATAGGCTTCAACCGCCCGACGTAACTTTCCTACGCCGGCGTATAGTGGGCGCATATTTACGCTGGACGCATGTGGCGCTCCCATTGAAATATGCAAATGAGTCAAATACGGCGATTCACGAACGTACTTGCGCCCGGCGCATAATATACGTACGTACGTCCGGCGTAAAGTTATTCCCCATATTGGAGGCGCAACTCATGCAAAGGTATGGACCAGGGAACGAATGTCGTCGAATTTTACGTAATTTACGTTGTACGTGAATACGGCTGGGCGTAGGTTATGTTCACGTCGTAGGCAGTGATTCGACGTATCTTAAGCAGTTGTTTTGACGTAATTGTGAGCATGCGCACTGGGATGCGTCCAAGGCATGACGCATGCGCAGTTCGTTTTAAGTACTTGTCTGACGCTCGGCCCATCATTTGCATGAGGTCACGCTTTATTTAAATGTATCACGCCCACTTCCACCTACTTTGACTTAGGCCGGCTTACGCCTACGAATTTACGCTACGCCGGCGCAACGTTGGGAGCATTTGCTTTGTGAATTCCATGCTTCCCTCTCCGTGCTGCGCCGGCGTAGCGTAAAAGACATATGCTACGGCGGCATATATATTCGCCGATGTATGTGAATCCGGGCCTATGTATACAGGTCCACGTGTTGAAGATCTAGATTGTGAGTTATACATGAGTCTAAAATTTTGACATCACATGTGAACCATTTGCGACAACTCTTCCATTTGAACCTCTCTAGTACTGTGTAGATTATTTTGTATCACGCAAATGTGAACTAGTGGTTGTAAGGCCTCGTACACACGAGGGGATATGTCCGCTGAAAACGGTCCGATGGACCGTTTCAGCAGACATCTCCGCTCGTGTGTATGGGCTAGCGGACAGATTTCTCCACCCGACAGATTTCAAAGCATGCTTTGAAATCCATCCGGTGGAATCTGTCCACCCGACATGTCTGCTGGTTAGTACACTTACCAGCAGACATGTCGTCCCCCACCGCCGCCGCGCCGCCACCGAATGGATTCGGCGCATGCGCGGAAGTGTTTAACTTCCTGGTGCGGTGACGTGGCGGCGTCAACGTCACCGCCGCGTCACCGCACCGTCCGGCGGCGGGGAATTTGATCCGATGGTGTGTACACGCCATCGGATCAAACTCCCGATCGGACATATCCGATGGAAATGGTCCGCGGACCGTTTTCATCGGATATGTCCGATCGTGTGTACGAGGCCTAACAGAGTACCAATAAGATCCTCCTGCAGTTCATCTAAGGAACCAATGCTGGCAACTACTCATCTACCTTGAATGGGGACCTCAAGCTTGTACATTTTTAGGAGGAAGTAAAAAATAAGAGCAATAGGTTGAGGTGGTAATGGCTTCTTCTTCCTTCATGACTCCTAAACTCAAAGCCTCTTTAAAGATATAGTCTAAAATAACTTTATACTCTGTGGTGGGATAGAGATTCAACAGGCCATAAGTTTCTGTATCAGAAAACTGTCTAAGAGCTTCCTTAAAGCAATTACTGGTATTCAGAAAGACTGTGGCTCTTCCTTGCTTCATGCACATATCAGATAAAATACACAAATAACACCAAGTTTCAAACCAAATTGTATTTAGACATTTGTTTAGATTAATATACATATATATATACACACACAGTATATATGAGAGAGTGAGACATATGATGTATGTATATAGTGCACACAGCATGCAGTCTTGTGGAAATCCACCAACAATCTTCAGCTACTGTATAATGTAAATGGATAAGGTACAGCTGATAGAATATGTTTGTTTTAATCTGGCACCATCTTGTGGTGATTTATGAAATTACAAAGGAATGAACACAATTAGCAACTTGTATTAGAGTCTGAGTTGATAGTTTGCTTAAAATGGTTTTGCAAATCCATGCAAGTCTATAGAAATGCAAAGCCTGCTTGAAGCAGGTCAAACACAGGTCAGAAGGAGGTAAACTGCAAGCCAAATACACCTGTCAATGAGTTTTGAATGATCTCATATGCAGAGCTTTTTTTCTCAGAAAATAGGTACAGGAACTCAACCACGACCCGTTCAGATTTCACAAACAGTAGAAGGGTCTTAAAGGGGCTTTAAATACCAGAATTGCATTACATACAGAGTGCAGAGTTCAGGGGGTTACAAAGCTGTCACTTGTAAACACAGAAACCAGACTTCTGTGTTTACAAGTGATTGTGGTGAGCAGGCACCAAAGGGTCTGAGCCAAAGGTGGTGGAACTGAGTTCCCCCAAGTTCCCCCAGAAAAAAAGCCCTGCTCATATGTGTCTCAAACCAATGTCATACTTACCTGCTCTATGCAATAGTTTTGCACAGAGCAGCCCAAACCCCATTGTCCAATGTCCCCATAGCAAGCCTTTTGCTATGGAATGAGGCATCATGCTTGATCCTAAGCCTCGCTGTCTGTGTCTATTGACACCCCAGCTCCCTCCTCACAGACTATGATTGACAGCAGCAGGAGCTAATAGCTCCCACTGCTCTGTTGTGGCGAATGAGGAGGGAGAGAGCAGAGAGAACCTCTGCTTTAGTGCACATCACTGAATGGAGATCTGGCTCAGGTAAGTATAAGAGGGGGCTGAGGGAGGAACTACATGCAGAAGTTTTTTTTACCTTAATGTAAAGAATACATTATGGTAAAAGAAACTTCTGCCTTCAGAACCACTTTACCCCTTGCCTACCGTGCACTTTTACCCTCCTCCTGCCCAGGTCAATTTTCAGCTTTCAGTGCTGTCACACTTAGGCCGCGTACACACGACCAAATAAATCCGATCAAATCGGTCTGACAGACCGTTTTGAACGGATTTGTCTGCTGGGATATATTGGTTTGATCGCTGTACACACGATCTAACCAAAATCCCTGCCGGCAGACAGCGCGGTGACGTTGACGCCGCCACGTCACCACACCAGGAAGTAAAAAACTTCCACGCATGCGTCGAATCCAGTTAGTGATGTACTTGAAGTACTGTGGTCAGACCACAAGGCAGTCTTGTTTGAAATTCATCTAGATGATAATGGTATTTCTGATAGTAAACAAAGCAATCAAACCATTAAAGTTAGATCATATGTAAATTTTCCTATAGAAAAATTTAAGCAGTTACTACACACTACTCAACCTAATCTAACTAAATTGAATGTTGACCAAAAGATGACAATTATTGATAAGTGGCTTGAAACCAATTTGGAGCAAGTTGCTCCATTAAAGGACAAAAAAATTAAAAACGAAATCAAGAAACAAAATAAATGGTTTAATGAAGCACTTAACATAATGAAAAAACGTGGACGAGCATTAGAAAGACAATGGAGGAAGACAAATTCCAATTACGATAAAAATCAATGGAAGTTCCATAATCGGAATTATAAAAAATCAATCTATAATGCTAAAAAATCCTTTATTTCTGAAAGCTTATTAGATGCATCAAACCAATCCAAGGAATTATTTAGGGTGGTTAAGCAGTTGGCTAAACCTGATGTACTGAACTTCCAAATTACTAACCCCCATATTTTTGTAAATGAATTAGCCGCTCACTTTCATAATAAAATTGCGGATATTCATACAAAGTTAAAGAAAGGGAGGGATAGATACCCAAAAGAAAAATGCAATATAAATAAAAAATCCTTGGAACCACCGATTAAGGTTTGGTTTCAAGATTTTAAATTAATTAGTGCAGCTGAAATCATTAAAGCAATGAGAACAGCTAATACTAACTCTCCTGTTACTGACTGCTGCCCAGGCAAACTGATAAAAGCATGCAGTGAAGAAATAGCATTGGTCTTGGCTGACCTATTCAATACTTCATATCTAGAAGGCTCATATCCTACTATGTTTAAATCATCATTGATTACTCCGGTAGTCAAGAAGAGAGAGGGTGATATAAACGATAAAAATAACCATCGACCTATAGCAGGCCTACATTATCTGGCTAGACTCTATGAAGGTGATGCACGCACCCAGCTTCAACAGTTTGTCGAGGAGCAGGCATTGCTGGATGTGAAACAATCTGGCTTTAGACCACGGCACGGAACCGAGACTACATTAATCGATGTCACGGATTCCTTGCTGATGGCTAAAGATAACAACCAAGATTCCATCCTAGTAATGCTGGACCTCTCGGCGGCTTTTGACACTGTGGACCATGGGATCGTTTTACAGCGGCTGCGGGAGGTTGCGCATGTAAAGGGAACTGCCCTCAGATGGTTTTCATCTTTTTTGGAGGGCAGAAGTCAGAGGGTACGCCTGGGGAGCCACTTCTCCGAAAGTCGACCTGTTGAGTGTGGAGTTCCCCAGGGGTCCCCCCTTTCCCCGTTGATATTTAACATTTACGTGCGCCCCCTCTTGGCCCTTATTCGGTCCCATGGTCTGCAGTGTCAGAATTACGCTGATGACACCCAGCTCTATTTGAGGGTGGGAGCGGGATCACTTGATACAGCCACAAAAAAACTTACTGATTGCCTAAAAGGAGTGGAACGTTGGATGGGAGAAAACTATCTGGCGATAAACAAATTAAAAACTGAGGTACTCGTGGTCAGGAGTTCCGTAAGCGAGATACCTCAAAATTGGACACTGCCATGGCAAGACATGGATGGTAATGGTCCAGGCTGCAGTAAAGTGGTTAAAAATCTGGGATTTTATATAGATGAGGATCTGCTATTTTTGCCACACATTAATCAAGTCACCAAGACTGTTATGTACAAATTAAAAGTACTACGTAGGATCCTTGTGTATTTAGCTCCTATGGATCGCCCTAAAGTTGTTGCTGCCCTGGTCTTTCCTCATTTAGACTATGGTAATGCACTTCTAGTGGGCATCCCGGGAACATATATACAAAAACTACAAAAATTACAAAATTTTGCAGTTCGTATTGCAACTGGACTGAGAAAAAGAGATCCAACATCAGAACAATTAAACAGTCTGGGGTGGTTAACTGTCGATAAACGCATTAAATTAAAAATATCATGTTTAATGTATAAAACATTTAATGCTATGACGCCAAAATATATAATGGATAAGGTTGTCAAACATGTTCCAACGCGACAGTTACGCGAAGATGGATATTATCGCGTAAACATCCCAAAAATAAAAAATATCCGAATTGGTGGTCGCTCATTCTCATACCAAGCGGCGGTGCAATGGAATGCTCTGCCGATTGATATTAGAAGGGCAAAAACTTTTAACCAATTCAAAAAAATGATGAAAGGTCACCTACGCAACCCTGGATCTGATTAGATTATGTAGTTTGATTGAGTACTGTATATAGAAAAATGTAGTCAGTGATATTTGGTATGTGAATTTTGTAATCTAACTCTAAAAATGAACTATTTTAGATATGGATGCCCTAGATGAATGAAAAGTTAATTAACCTAAATGTATATTAATGGACTCAATGTGACAAATTTTTTTCCTCCTTTTAATCATGTTTTACATTTTCTATGTTTTTTGTGTACCTATATGTCTGAACTATGTTGATTTTGTTTCTGATGGCCTCGCAACGAAACCATTAAATTTGTTGTAAAGCGAGTAATTAAGAAATAAAAACAAACAAACAAACAAACATATGTCCGCTGGTTAGTGTACTAACCAGCAGACATATCGGACGGACGGGTTCCCAGCAGACAGATTTTAAAGCATGCTTTGAAATTTGTCTGCTGGAAAAACCTGTCTGTCCGCTCGTACACACGATCGAATTTGTCTGCTGAAACGGTCCGTCGGACCGTTTCCAGCAGATAAATTCGACCGTGTGTACGCGGCCTTAGACAGCGCGGTCATGCTACATTGTACCCATATGAATTTTTTATCATTTTTTTGAGACAGATATAGCTTTTCTTTTGGTGGCATTTCATCACCACTGGGTTGTTTTATTTTTTGCTAAACAATGAAGAAAAAAATAAAAATTTAGAAGCAAAAGGTGTTTTTCTTCGTTTTTTAGTTTCATTTTGCAAATAACTAACTTTTCTTCTTCACTGATGTGCGCTGATGAGATTGCACTGGTTGGCAATGATAGGCTGCATTGATGAAGCAGCACTGATGGTCACAGAGCGCACACAATGCGTGCCGCAGGAGTCGCACAGGAGGTGGGGTTCTAGGAGGACATGGGGTGGGGTTCTAGGAGGACATCTATTGACGCCCACCCAGAACTGGACGACAGCATTGTAGCTGACTTTCAGCTATAGCGTGGTCAAAAAGTGGTTAATGCCATTGACACAAGCCCAAAATTCATCTACAGAGGCCCTCACAAAGATTATTTATATAACAACTAGCACTATCTCTCCCAGAACATGGTTTGGCCTGTGTTTGAAAAACATTATAATTCTTTCTGAGAACTGATTGGTTATAAAATCCCTGGTTCAATTCTGTATATCTTTATTTCTCATGAAATGGCTATTCTATGGAAGGAATGTTTTTTTTTGTCTGCATTGGATTGGCTGATGCGTCGACTTATACAAGCACAGACCAGTAGGATACTCATACTCACATGTCTGATGTGTGCCTGAAGATTCTTTATTCCAAAGGAACGAATCACAAACCAGAGCTTTAGGGAGCGGAAGCGTCGACTTAGAGGAATCTGCCAGTGCTTCGGTGTCAGAGAAAAAAAGAGGAGTTGAGCTTTTTATTGCATTATATGTCAAAACAACTGAAATGTTTGATTGTTACTAATGGTGACTCATGCAAAGTGAAACTTTGATGTTGGCATAAAATAATGCATAGCTTACAGTTCTCACTGGTTTCTGTGGGCTCTTAACTTTCCAGGGCTTTGTCTAAACATGCCATAGTATAACTGATGTGTCATTACCTGACAACATTAAAGGGTATGTAAAGTTTTATTTATTTTTTTAAATAACAAACATTTTATACTTATCTCCACTCCAACTCCAATCTGTATCCTGATTAAGGACCCTTTTCTTTTATTATTGTTATTATTATTATCAACCACTTGTGGAACGCCACACGATGATATACGTCGACAAAATGGCACGGCTGGGCACATAGGGCGTACAGGTACGTCCCCTTTAAGAACCCAGTCATAAGCTTGAGACTCGGTCCGAAGCTCCGTGACCATGCCCACAGGACCCGCAGACCCGATCGTCACGGGTGTCTCGCAATCAGGTCACAAAGCTGAAGAACAGCAAGGCTCACACACTACAGCACATTTAACCCCTACAGTGTCAAAAGTGTCCGATGTGTCCGCCATAATGTTGCAGTCACGATAAAAATCGCTGATCGCTGCCATTAGTATTAAAAGAAAAAATATTAATAAAAATGCCATAAGACTATCACCTATTTTGTAGACGCTGTAACTTTTGCGCAAACCAATCAATAAAAGATTATTGCGATTTTTTTTTCCACCAAAAATATGTAGAAGAATACGTATCGGCCTTAACTGAGGAAAAAAATGTTTTTTTTATATATTTTTGGGGGATATTTATTATAGGAAAAAGTAAAAAAATATGGAATTTAAAAAAAAATTGTCGCTCTGTTTTTGTTTATAGCGCAACAAATAAAAACCGAAGAGGTGATCAAATACCACCAATAGAAAGCTCTATTTGTGGGGAAAAGGGACGTCAATTTTGTTTGGGAGCCACGTCTCACGAACTCGCAATTGTCAGTTAAAGTGACGCAGTGCCAAATCGCAAAAAGAGGCCTGGTCCTTTAGCTGTATAATGGTCCGGGGCTAAAGTGGTTAATATACAGTATATAGCGCCAACAGTTTGTGCAGTGCTTTACAATATACAGGGAAACAATACAGTTACTATAAAATACAAGTGGGTTAAGAGGGCCCTGCTTATAAGAGCTCACAATCTAATAGGGAAAAATGCTTACCATGAAATCAGTTGCAGCTCCACTATTGGCATGTCGGAGGTAGATGGGATCAACGCTGAAAGTTTGCTGCAGCTTATATTTATCTTTCACCCTGCCAGAATAAAGGAGATGTCAGAAGATGTCCGTCTAAGCAAAGAGTTAAAATGTTGCCAGCCTAAAGCCATTTTTTTGTATAATCTTTATTTTCCATTTTCAAATTACAAGAAAAAAAAACACAAGAAAAAAAAAAAACAGTATGACTTTACAAAAAAGCCAAAGCAAGCAGGGAAGGAGGGGAAGGGCAGGAAACCAGGGAAAGGACAGAGGACAAGGGGTCTGGGGGTAAAAGGAGGGTGATGAGGAGGAAATGAACCCCAGGGGTTATGTTTAGCTTAGTCTAAGCATGGACAATCATCTCGTCTCGACTGTCAGTAACGTTCAAATGCCGGGGCACCCCGCCTGTCCCGGCCTGACCCGGGTTATTCAATCCATGTGCCATTTAATCTGGCTTTAGAGGGCAGTTGAATGAGCATCCATCTACCATCAGTGCATTAAAGTGTTTGTTACCCTAAAAAAAATAGATCCTAATCCCTTAAAGTATGTTATACAGGACAGTAATTGTGCTGTGTAATTTGGCCCCCTGAATAATCTAAAAAAACTGTCTGATCCTGCCTGGTTCTGGTTCTGCCCTCCTCCCTGTAAACTGACCACGGTTTATCATGGCTGCTGAGCCCCGACACCATGGTCAGTTTCCTTACTGCTCTCCTCTGTCCTCTCCCCCCTCCCCTGCCTGTCAGCTCCAGACACTGCTCACCCCTCCTTCTGCTGCTATAGAAAAACGATATCATCTGTATACCATCCCATCTGTTATATAATGCTATGTGTTCCAGTGCCTGTGCTGTATAAAAGAAAATGCAGATTTTTACCTTATCTTAGAGCATCTCCCAGATGCTTACGTAAATCCTCGGCTCTCTGCTCCTCTTCCCCTAACCTCCCAGCTGACGTCAGCGGGGGATTCTTGACCCAAGTCCGCTATACCTGTTAGCCAGGGAGAGGAGAGAGCCGAGGAGTCACATGAGCGCTGGGAGACGCTCTAAGATAAGGTAGAATACTGCATTTTTTTTATACAGCACAGGCACTGGGACACATAGCATTATATAACAGATGGGGTGGTATACAGATGATATAGTGGCTTAACCTCCCTGGCGGGAATATTTATGTCTGGAATTTTGTACCAAAAGCAGTACAATTTTTTGGATGGAAATTTGGTGATATGTGTTATAGGCCTGCAATTCTTAGTAATTACTTACTTAAACCTGACCAAACAAGACTCTAGTAGAAATCCCAGATGTGATAAATTTGAAACACAAAATCACGAATTAAAATCTAATAAATAATATAATTTTATTCAATAATGTAATAAAAAATAATGAAATTTGTCAAACAAAGAAATTCAATAAACATCCTGAGTGTGATACATTTTGAAGCATGAAACTGGACAAAGTCCGACGTTACAATCAGGACAATGGAACCTTGTTTCTTTTCAGACTTTTTTCCATTGCCATCTCTCTTTGAACAGCAAACCACGCACATCCTGGTAGGTGCTGCCTTTTTTGCGGTTGGCGGTATGTAGTCCATAAAATGACAACCAGTCAGGTGTTCTGGGTTGACAACGTCAACAACACGTCGTCCGGGTCTGTTCACAGCTACTGATGGCGTCTGGTGGTTGACAAAAATCTGCTCAGCCACCTTTCAGATGAAGTGAGAATGAACAAGAGGCATGTCACTATTTCCTTTATACAGGATATAAGAATTCCAAAGGCATTGTTTCAGAAGATGCCTGAAAATCTTCTTATAATATTTTTTTTGCATAGCCGGGTAAAATGTCATTGCCTGATCGGCTCTGTCGACACCTCCCATTGTGCTGTTATAGTCGATCACGCGTCCTTTTTGTCTCGCTAATGCATTGTCATCATCTTACTCTTTTGAAAGGCAACCATTTCTCCGGTTTTTAGTTTTTTTCTTGGCAAACATAGATGGCATGTCACATCGGTTAGGCCTAACGGTACCATATGCATCAGTCTTGTTTTGTAGCAAACCTCATACAGTTCCAGAGAAGTGTAGAAATTGTTTGTTATCACACAATATCCTTGGTTCAGCAATGGCTCCAGCAGTGTAAGGACAGATGATGTGGCCATTCCATAGCCGCTGTACCTGGGGTTGAACTCCGTGCCTTTACCAGTGTAAATGACCGAATTCCAGATGTATCCGGTGGCTGACTAGCAGAGCATGTAGAATTTGATGCCAAACCACGCTCTTTTGGAAGCAATAAACTGTATCCAGCGTAGGCGTCCCTTGTAGGCCATCAGAATTTCATCCACACCGACATCCCTTTCTGGCACGTAGGCCTGCTGGAAATTGGTCATAATCATTTGGCATACCTCCCAGATTTTTTTTAATTTGGGCGCAGGATGCGTGGCCTCATCAAATTCTTCATTTTTTGTAAAGTGGAAATATTTCATGATGAGAGAAAACCGGTATTCTGACATCACGGTGCCAAAAAACGGAGTGGCCAGTAACTTATTGGTGGTCCAGTACCTTTTCTGGAGCGGTTCCCCCACCACCCCCTGAAGAATGATGAGTTTGAGAAACTGCCAGATGTCCTCTTTAGTCACCGGTTCCCACTTTCTGCTTCTGGAAAACCTGGCATGCGGTGTAGCGGATTGCTGATCATGGTAGCGATTTGTCTTTGTGACAATTTTTTCAATTACCTCCTCAGTGAGGAATAATTGCAGGTATGTCAGAAGGTTGTCATGCTCAACATCTACCTTCATCCCGGGTGATCCAGTGAATCGGAATCTCGGGGGCACTACCTGGTCCGTATTGCAGTCTATAGGTCACCAAGTGCGCACATCGCTGAGGTCAGGTGCAGGATCATTGCCGTCATCACTTGCCAGATCAGTGTCAATGTCAGATGACAAATCTCCCCACGACTCACTATTGCTCAGTTCTGCGAGCAACTCCGTGTCGCTGCCACTCAACTGGTCCAAAAGCGCCTTTGTAGCAAAGTGGTGCTTTTTTTGATGCCATGTTCTAAATATTTTTTATGGGCACAAATGACACTAAAATGTCAGGCAAGGGGCACTGTACATTGATGGTGTCAGATCCTAAGGTGATACAGTGTAATCCTCTCAGATTACAATGTATCACCTCCTTTTATGTGTGTGTGTTTTACTTTTCAATTTTGAGATACCCGCCCAGTTCCTCTCCCATGCACCGCTGCTGCTCGCAGGGAACGGAACCAGGAAGTCAGGTGACACTTGGCAAGAGCGGCGGTGATCTCGCTGGCGATCACAGCAATAGGATATCTTTGCTGGATCGCCAGGAGAAGGTAAGGGGACGCTGCTGCAGGCTCTGCAAAGCCACCCCGAGCGTGACTTGGGTTACCGCTCCTAGCGGGTACAACAGCACTCATTTGCCCTCCTCAGCTGATCATAACCAATCCAGTGAAACTCTCCCTTCTCCTCATCCACAGCCACAAACACGCAAGTTCACCCAATGTCAACTCCTATGTTAGTAGAAAGATCTTTATTCTTCCATCTTATGTTTGGAGGCAGCTTTATACTGTGTTGGCTCATATGTTTTGCCTATACAATAAAAGCAGAATGACACTAGGCATAGTTACATAAAGATATTCCTCACTGCCATCTATGTCTATGCAGCAAGGTCTTGTATCTTGATTCTCCCTATGAATAGGCTTGCTAAGAATAAATATGAATTTTCCTAGATATAATTGAGGCTAAGAGAGGTAAATAGACCAAAAGTTAAGTGTAAAGCTGATGTTTTAAAATGTGGGTTTTGGACCACTGGTATCCTGTAATACTGACCACAGACCAACTTAGCCTATATTCAAGAGAAGATTCTACTTTTTTACAGCCCGTCTATTTATAAAGGAATCTGATTGTTCAACCATTAACCATCAGACCCTGAGATAACATTCTTTCCACCCAACATGTACATACAATAAATTATGATTGTGAACAATCTACCCTTGAGGAAAAGTTTCTGTTCATATCTGTCTTTTCCAAAAAGGTGAACAGTCAATCAATCTGTCCAGTCACCATGGTCAATCAGTATAATCAATCATACTCTGTCCAAAGGGAAATAATAACACAGTACTGCTAAAAAAGCTCATTTTCACCATTGCCAATAAAATCTGTATGAGTGTCGTGGGCATAGGACACCATGAGGACCTTACAGTTCCATTTCACAGAATAACATTGTCTTCAACACAAAGGGGCCAATTCATGAAAATTAATCACCAATCAGAATTCTTATTAAAGGGGTTGTAAAGGTTTATTTTTTTTTCTAAATAAGGTTACTTTAAGCTAGTGCATTGTTGGTTCACTTACCTTTTAATTCAATTTCCCTTCTAAATGCTTTTTTTCTTTGTTTTCTTTGTCTGAATTTCTCACTTCCTGTTCCTCCTCAGTAAGGTGTTCAGTAAGCTGTTCTAAATTACTTTCCACCGCTCGGATGATGATGGAAAGCTTACTGAGGAGAAACAGGAAGTGAGAAATTCAAACAAAGAAAAAAAACATTTAGAAGGGAAATTGATGGAAAAGGGTAAGTGAACCATCAATGCACTAGCTTAAAGGAACCCATTTAGAAAGTAAAAGACAAACCTTTACAACCCCTTTAATTTTTTCCATAATATGCAAAGCTGTATTTGTTGCTGCTGGCTACTACTCCAATATTGTGTACTAATCAAGCTTCAGTTCCTTGAAGGGAATAACGAGAACATGATATACCTTGATTCTTTCTTTTGCAGTACATGAAACTCACCAGAAAGCAGTGCAATCAAAATGAACCATCATCCACTTTGATGGATTGAATGTAAAAGAATCAGCGTAGTCCACTCCATTGAACAGTGACCTGAACTCAGGACAGAGAAAGGCAGTGCCGGCGTATGCAGCATCAATGTGAAGCCACAGTCCTTCCTTGGTACCTGGTGAGTAGTATTATACAAGTGAGTTAGGGATAAACAAAGGCACCTATGCATTTGCTGTTTATGCTGTAGAAACATCAATGGATTCATTAACATTAACAGGAAAGTAACTTACAGACTGGTCCTAACTCTGCAAGGTTATCAAAAGCACAGACACCGGTTGTACCCAACGTTGCACAAACCTGTAATGAAACAAATATAGGATGTTATTTTTTCTTATTCTGAAAATATCAAGCATCTGTTTAGTACAAATCCGATGATCTATCATTAAGCATAGGACATTCAACAGTTTTCGTAATGTTCACAAGCACTTTCCATGCAATAGTTGGCAGCCAAATGCAACAGTTTATTCCAACCAGGTGCCAAGTCCCCATATTACCGATTTCATAGGCACCATAATAAATTAATTAAACACACATCAAGTGGCCAGATTTTGCATTGGCTTTGTTCTGCTTTCAAACAACATCAGAGGGGACTGATAAATCAACCTACAATTCTATAGTAATTGGTGAAATATACTTTTTTTTTATACTTGCTTGTGTGGAAAAATCTCTCTCAATTAATTTGGTAGTACATTAACTGGTTAAGGACCGCCGCATGTACATTTATGTCGGCAGAATGGCACCGACAGGCACATCAACGTATATATACGTTGGTGCCTTGAGGGGGTTCGGGGGTCTGATCGGACCCCCCCCCCCCGTACATACGGCGGTCCCTGTAGCTGGCCGAGCGATCCGGGATGAGGGGGCTGCTATTCGTTTTTGTCCGCCCCCTCCGGATCGCTCTCAGCCAATCCGCGCGCCCCCCCCCCGCCCTGTCACTTCCTCCTCCAGGAAGGAGGAAGCGATGTGATCTCTCCTTCAGCGTTTTTTTCAACCACCGCTGAGGAGAGATCACATCGCACAGTAAGTCTGCACATCACTACACTGACACACACTACACATAGTCACATTAACCCCTTGCGATCGCCCCCCCTCCCCCCTGTCACAGTGTCACTGAATGCAGTAATCATACATGTATGATTACTGTATTTAGTGTCAGTGTGACAGGCAGTGTGACAGTCAGTTAGTGTTAGGTTCAGGGTAGTCCCCGTACCCCCCCTAATAAAGTTTTAACCCCTTGATCACCACCCTAGTTAACCCTTTCACTCCCTATTGCCAGCGTCACTAAGCGATCATTTTTCTGATCGCTGTATTAGCGTCGCTGTTAGCTAGGTAGCTAATTTTTTTGTTATTGCGATTTTTTTTTTTACTAAAGACATATGGCTAAATACATTTTGGCCTAAATGATTGACTAAAATTTTGTTTATTTGATTTTTCTCATAACAAAAAGTAAGAAATATTGTTTTTTTTTTTAAATGTCGCTCTATTTTTGTATATAGCGCAAAAAATAAAAATCGCAGAGGAGATCAAATACCACCAAAATAAAGCTCTATTTGTGGGAAGAAAGGGACGCGAATTTTGTTTGGGAACCACGTCGCACGACCGCGCAATTATCAGTTAAAGCGACGCAGTGCCGAATCGCAAAAATGGGCAAGGTCATTTACCTGCATTTTGGTCCGGGTCTTAAGTGGTTAAAAAAATAGATAATCAAATGATATATTAAGTTCTGTTTTTGCATAAATGAGGGTAATGATGGAAATTATTTTACTGCAGGTGACATCAATCTTCCTATAACAGGCGGTCCCGGGGTATAAACAAGACAGGAACTGTAGATTTGTTCTTAAGTTATATCTGTTTGTAAGTTGGAACAGGTACATTTTTAAGTGTAGCTCCAGCCAAAAAAATCAATTGTTATGCCTTTTTTGATATCCTAGGAAAGGGTCATCACTCCTGTAACATTTGTTTTGCTGTCTGTGCCCCTGGTCAGAAGATTTAACTGCACTTTCTGTCCCAATGACGATTTGATTTGGAAAATTTGGAGTTGTTAGGGAAACAAGGATTGGTAATAAAGCACCAGTGAAGACACCTTTTTCCCATATTAACACTTAGGGTCCTTTCACACGGAGCTGACCGTTTTTGATCTGCCCCGTGTGTGTCCGTCGGCTCAGCGGGGATCATCCGTAAATCCCCGCTGAGCTGTCGGTGGACAGGGCGGTCCCCGCACACTGTGCAGAGACCGCCCTGTCTCTCCTCTGCTCTCCCCTATGGGGAACCGGATGAATACGGACCGTGTGTCCGTATTCATCCGATCCTTCAGACGGAAGAAAAATAGGGTTTTCTTCCGTCTGAAAAAAAGGATCCTGACGGAGGCGGGTCATTACGGACGTTAGCGGATGGTCATCCACTGATGGCCGTGATCCCATAGGGAAGCATTACAAGTCCGTTTACGGTAATAAACGGACCGTTTGTCCGCAAATGTGAAAGGGGCCTTACAAGAGAGAATTTCGCTACCAAGGGGTAGATTTCCTCTCACTTCCTGTTGTCTCCCTTCGTTTGTAAGTAGGAGTCGTTTGTAAGTCGGATGTTTGTAAGTAGGGGATCGCCTGTTCTGCAGTTCTGCAGAACATTGAGGAACAGAACAGCTCTTGCTTAGAACTTCATTATCACAGCATTCTGCTACATTGTTTTATGCAGGTAAACTGAATTGACCAAATAATTTGTATTTCTATTAGAACAACTGATATGAAACATTCATACATTGCATTTGAAATGCATTAGAAAAAATCCTATTTGCTGCTTTTTTGGTGCACTGCCCCACATTCTGCTATAGAAATTACTTGAAAGGTGTCCCTCAGAGATGTAATGCTTCTGAAAATGCATTGTACTGTCATGTAACTGCATACATGTCCAACCACATCTAGTGGGAGTGAGTCCCTAATGGCAATGACCTGATGTGATTTGAAAACATTTATATTATAGGATCAAGGTCCTCTATGGTAATGTGGTCAGAAAAGCATCCGATGACCTAAATGAATGGCAATGTTGCATCTTTGTTAACAGGATGTTGGGTGTGATTGGTTGTAATTTGGACAAATACTACTGAAGATCCATATGTTGCCATAGCCTGTGTGGCCATACTAACCATATTTTAACTCATTTTTGGGTGTGAGAGTTCAAGATCAAGAATATTGCGTTCAATCAATGTTGGGCAGATGATCACGAAAAAAACAAAGATGCTTAAAAATGTATTCCCTCTTTAAAAACATAATGATATTCCTATAAATCACTTGCTTTGACTATAAATGCTATGCATGATAGATTTTACAAAGATGTCATGGTAGCTCCTTTATACATTCAGTCACCTTAACTGAGAGACACCTACATAGACCTCGTTCTACAGAAGATATTAGAGAGACTCACAAAGACAGGAACAAGTCCACGTTTTCGATCTTCTTCCACTGCAGCCTGCAATGTCTCTCCACGAAGAGAGAAGTTTTCATCTACTGGGAGGAACCGGACTTTAACCAGAGAAATTAAGCCAGCTTTTTCCACTGAAGAATGAGCCTGAGAAAGCAATCAACAAGTTATTTGGTAAAATCATTGCCGTACTGTATGAGCAGAATTTAAGCACAAACATTTTAATTTAGGTTTTGGGTGTACATGGGAAGAGATGGATCTCTTGTTGCTATTGCACCTTTTAATTAGGAGACACAGTGTAAATGCTCTTGCACCACCACTGCACACTATTCTATTAATTAAGCTTATACAAAAAGTGTCTGACAGTCCTGAAGGATTTCAAATAGTCAGAAACCTCACCATTTGTTTTGTACATCTATGACCAACCTTAAGGCTTCCATGCACAGCTCAAGTTTAGGCTCAAGCTTGAACTTGAATTCAAGCCACGGTTGGACCTGTTGGCACCTCCTGACTCGACAAAATCAATTTATTGAAGGAGTCATGTGGAAAATTGTTGGCCAAACAGTGACTGCATGCAATCAAATGCAATCACTGTTTGGGTATTCTGACAGACACAGATATCAGAATACAATAACTGGCAGGGGATATTCATCCACGTTACCCCACAAGCTAAAAGAGAGAATTCTAAAAGTGTATGGCTATCCTTAGAATTGTGCAATATCTTTCTATTGTCCGTCGGACCAAAGTTTTAAAACTTGCTTTCTATTGTCCGTCGGACAGATTTGATGGTTAGTACGCCAAAGCATCGGACCAAAAACCTGCGCATGCTCAGAATCAAGTCGACGCATGCTTGGAAGCATTGAACTTCCTTTTTTCAGCACGTCGGTGTGTTCTACGTCACCGCGTTCTGGTCTGATCGGAGTTTTGGTCCGATGGTGCGTACACACATCAGACCACTTCAGCCTGGTCCGATGAAAATGGTCCGTCGGACCAGTTTCATCGGACCAGTCTGATGGTGTGTACGTGGCCTTAGAGTTACAGCTGCACAGTGAGCAGCTGACATGCAGAGTCAGTGTGGCATACCGTCATTAGTACCCTGTACGATTGGATGTATTCTCTGAAATATCTGTGAAGGTTCCCATTTATTCAGGTCATTGTACAGTTTGTACTAGTTAGCCCATTTCAACTGGACTTGTTCTGTAAAGTTATAGACCTTTTTTTATAGCTTACAAAGCCTTTTTCTCCATTCTAATAAAAGTTGGAGACATACCCCAGCATTCATGTCCACACAGGTACCATAGTCATCTTAATTCAATCAACTTGGGTTGTGTCAAGACCGATGTTGATTGTCCAAGAACAGGATGGAAGGTGTGAAAAAAATTTGACATCTCCCAAAAAAATCTGCTTTGACACATCCTATTGTGATTGGATTAAGGTTAGCATGCTACCTATTTGAAAATAGATGCTGGAGTATGTTCCTGACACTCACTAGAACTGAAGAAGTGGCGTGGTAAGCTATAAAAATGTCTTCACATTACAGAACAAGTGCAGTTAAATGAGACTAACTACTGCAAGCTATTCTTTGTAATACTGGTTTAGGTTAATTATAGCTGCCTTAAGAGTGGTTAGGTGACAGGTACACTTTAAACAAGCGAATACAGAGGTAGCTGTAGTCATCATTGTTACTGACCGTTGTTTGCCTGTGCTGACATTTTTCTGGCATTCTAATAGGCAACTTTGACAAGAATTGGCAGCAATGCAATAACAAATGACAAAGGAGCAGTAAACAAGTGAAAGTACGCAAAGTGCATTATCTAATTATATAATGGGTGTCCCGTTTTTAGAACACAATAGAAGAGCAGGGGAGATCGCTGTACTAACAATGGACTTGTATGGTTGACTTTACTCCAAAGATACAGCAGGCTGTGTTGGGAATTTATACGGAACTGTCTTGGCAACCTTTGTATTACCTGATTGGATGCATAAGCAATGAGACGGGAGTTCAGGCTTGAGTCATCAGAATCGGGCTCAGAGATTTTCATTTGCATGATTTTATCTTTTCTGGCAGCCAATAAAGCTATCAGTGTTGATTCACTTACAGTACTCTAAAAATGAGAAGAATTGATTCAGTATAAAGAAAAACAGATGTGGCATAACAGAACATTTAGGGACTGTGTTAAAGTTTTAAAGTGTATCTCCACTTTTGTTGAGTAAAAAACATTCACCTCTGGCTATGGATGATCTATGTACATTACAAGGATTTTAACAAACTTTGTTGCATATTCCTACCTGTTGTTATTCTGGTAAAATCCCTGTTTGTGCCTCTGTGCCCAGTGAGTCTAATGGGAGTGGTTTCATAAATATCAACCAGCTGCTGCAGCTGTAGGACTCCAATGAGAAAATATGTAGGGTCTGCATCCCTTTAGACATTATTTCCTATTGGGAGTATCTTACCAAAAAAATAATTTTGTTCCAGGGGGGCCAAAAATCGGACTTGTATCTTAGTGTAGACTTCTGGGTAAATCAGTGGGTCAATCACACAAGCAGGAAATCATGGTTCTGGGGGGCGTTCTGTGCTCATTCTGTGTACAGAACACCTCCAGGAAGCCATATTGCATTGCACTTTACAGAAAATTACAGAGCTGCAGATTGAAAATTGAAAAGGAAAGGTCATTTTTATTAACATTCAATTACAATATAATTGGTGTGGCAATTGTATACGCTAAATTATTATTTTTTTATTTGCTATGTTTTTTCCCCATGAAAAGTGGAGTTACCACCATTAAATGGGTTTGTTTTGAATGGGTTTAGCATTTTTAACCACTTGTCATCTGCCCGCCGTCAAATGACGGCGGGCAGACGACTCCATTGTTCTGACATCACGTCATATGACGTGATGTCCCTTTAAAGCCGCGGGCGGGCGCGCGCGCGTTGCCGGCGGCGCGCGCGCGCGCACCCGCCGCTCTGCGGGGATCCCGTGCGAGTGCCCGGCGGCAACGATCGCCGCCGGGCACACGCGATTGCTCTGTAAGTGAGCTGGGACGTGCAGCTCTGTATGTAAACACAGAGCTGCACGTCCCTGTCAGGGAGAGAGGTGACAGATTGTGTTCCTTGTACATAGGGACACAATCGGTCACCTCCCCCAGTCACCCCCCCCTCCCCCTACAGTTAGAACACTCATAGGACACACATTTAACCCCTTCCCCGCCCCCTAGTGGTTAACCCCTTCACTGCCAGTCACATTTATACAGTAATCAATGCATATTTATAGCATTTTTCACTGTATAAATGTAAATGGTCCCAAAAATGTCAGAAAAGTGTCCGAAATGTCCGCCATAACGTCGCAGTCCCAATAAAAAAATCGCAGATCGCCGCCATTAATAGTAAAAAAAAAAAAAAAAAAAAATGCCATAAACTATCCCCTATTTTGTAAACGCTATAAATTTTGCGCAAACCAACCGATAAACGCTTATTGCATTTTTTTTTACCAAAAATATGTAGAAGAATACGTATCGGCCTAAACTGAGGGAAAAAATATTTTTTTTATATATTTTTTGGGGTTATTTATTATAGCAAAAAGGAAAAAATATTGCATTTTTTTAAAAATTGACGCTCTATTTTTGTTTATAGCGCAAAAAATAAAAACCGCAGAGGTGATCAAATACCACCAAAAGAAAGCTCTATTTGTGGGAAAAAAAGGACGCCAATTTTGTTTGGGAGCCACGTCGCACGACCGCGCAATTGTCAGTTAAAACGACGCAGTGCGGGAAGCTTATATTTTGTCTGGGCAGGAAGGGGGTGTAGGTGCACAGTAGGTAAGTGGTTAAGTCAATTGGAATGCAAAACATGTACAAGTAGGTGAAATGCGGGTCAAAAGAAGATCAACTGCAGGACATCTCAGAAAAGTCAAATTGTCAAAGTGATGCCATCAACACAAGCCCAAAGCCAATATCTGGTGGGTTGATTGCGTTGCCGGGTTCTTCAACAACTGACTGTGAGATTTCCCTACAGCAATTTGTGTCCCTGCTTCTTCCTACAAGAACATAAAATAGCTGTCATTATCTATTGACTATACGGCATCATGGAGAATCCATTGGTAGAATGTGAAACCATAATTTGGACTGTAATGGCTATGGCAACTGGACGTGAAATTTTGGAGTCTCCAAAATATGTAGAAAGTCAAGATGGGATTTAGCTTGTGAACAATATACACAGAAGTGGCATTGCCTTCATTTGCCAGGTTATAAACATTTAGGAGTCTATTTATATTGGGGATCAAACAGTGCCTGCATTTTACGTCATTCATAAAATGCAAGCGGTTGTGTGGTGACTGAAGTTTCCACTGGAGTGTTGGATGGGAACAGGCCAGTGACATGAATTTGACAATACATTTTTTCAATAATGAAATGGAATTGTGCTGAACTTGCCATTACTAATTACATCTCATGTTTCAAATGGGACTTGTGTAAAGATTTTTTTGTATGCAAATTTTACAAACTTCATTCTTACATTGTCGGTAAATCTGCTTTATTCTGTATGTGTAGTCCACATAGTGAACACAAACTGGCAATTTGTATGATGGCCAGTAATCTACCCATCAATATCCTAAGTTCTAATTATATATCTGCTGTTTGTTGTATTCCAACATGCACTCACTGGCTAGAAAATATATAAAATATCTAAATCAAAGTAAAAGTGTTCTATGATGATGTCTGATCATAGAAAAGTACATTTAAATGGAACTTACTTGCAACACTCCTCCTCCTTTACTCTCAGGATAATGGTGTAGAAAATGGCAAGGAAGTCCGAGCATTTTTGCCAACCAATCCATTACATTCATTTCTAATTCTGTACAAGCTGGGCTGGAAGCCTGATCATGGGGTATGGGGAAAAAACATTACATATCTCATTGTTTTTATATAATATAAATCCAACATAAGATTTTAGGGGAAAAGCAAGTCATACATTTTAATGATCCTTCAACAATCTATAGGGAGTGTAATACAGGAATGAAAGGGGAGCGAGGTTGGAAAGTTTTTTTGTTCATTTACTTGTATATATCTTGAAATTTATTGATCTGAAATGATTGTGCCCTATGAGACGGAAGCTAGTCTGCAGGCCTCCCTTTCCTGCCCCAATTAGTCTCATTTTGTTTCATTGTTGGCTCTGAATAATAGGCAAGATAGACTATTGGGTTGATTTAATAAAGACTATTCACTTTGGAATGACAATTTTTCCAAGAGCTTAGTGATTGATGTAAAGGTCTCTTGACTTCCATCACCCAATCATGTGCAAGCAAAACATTTTTTTTCCTTACACGTGATTGGGAATTCTTTGCAACGTGAAATCTCACCACATTCACTATGCTCCCTTGCCTTCGGTAAATCAACCCCTAGAAACAAGAGAATTATCACCCAAATATGTATGTTTGCAGGCACCATGCTACTTCTGCATCTGTGGTCAACCAATCTAAGGGAAGAACCGATGGTTGTGTTGAGCTTTTAGGGCTCATTTCCACTGGCGTTTTTACAGTCACTTTTCTGGGCGTTTTTTGCAGCTTAAAAACGCCTGTCCATGTTAGTCTATGGCCTCATGCCCACCATGACGTTTTTGAGCTGTAGATGGCTGAGACGTTTTTAAGCTGCAAAAAAAACGCGGGACAAGTGCGTTCTAAAGCTCCAGCAATAGAGCTGTAAAAACGCCAGACATTAAAAAATGCTCAAAAACGCACAGAAACGTGCAAAAACGCTCAAAAACGCTGCTGCTGCGTTTTTAAAGCTCCAGCTTCAAATAAAAAAATAAAATATTTTTTTCTAAAATAAACATGGACAGGCGTTTTTAAGCTGTAAAAAAAACGCTCAGAAAAGTGGCTGTAAAAACGCCAGTGGAAATGAAGCCTTATACAATCATTTTCTCTATGTAATAAGCTGATGTATTTTGTGTTTTCCTTTTCCTTTTTCTATAGTCACACCCATGCATGCTCAGGTGAACCAAGTGTCCATGTTTATGGAAAGATCTTCACAACAGAGACATTTGGTAGTTAGATCCTGGCTGCAATTCTCTCATGTGTGTGCTTTCAGGTACTTCTGGGGCACCAAGTCACTGCCCTACAACTAATAAGGGCACATTTAGGTGTACATTTACACTACAGCATGTCAGTAAATTACAAAACTGATGTTTCACTATCAGTTGTAGTTGTAGCAGTAACAAAAGAAGAATTGGTAGTAATAGTAGTAGTTTGGAGTAGTAATAGTAGTAGTTTGGACCCACAATCCTCACAACAAAAAAACAGAAGCCTAAGCACACCCATGGAATAACCAGACAAAGGTAGTGTGCTGACATTCACTTCAAGCGATCATAATAAATATTAAATATGTGTAAAATAATATCCAGGCTCAGTAAGAATCAAACAAAACAGCAGCCGAGCACCATAACCCAGATATTGGGCACAAAGTCAAAATACAAAAATATAAAGTGCAGCGCTTAAAAAGCAAATAAAAAATAATGTATATGTAAATATAGCAGATAATAACTGTAAAGTGCAGATGTGCAAATGTGGTTGTAATTACTGTGTAATACTGATTATACATGTGACCAACATAATACAAAAAACACACATTGTACCGGTATTATAAAATGTAATAGCATATAAAGTGGCAAATAGAAAGTCATTCAACAGTGCAAATGTAAAAAAAAGTTCATTAAACGTCTGGAGTTTAATGAAAAAGATCCCACGTGAGATATAGAGCCTGGATCAAATGTTTGACTGCGTGATACCCGTCACCACAGTGAGGTAAAAGGCATACCGGAAAGCCAGCGACCACCCTAATTTAGGGGGGTCACAAGACACTTGTTGAATCAATGATCCCATAGAACAGTGATGGCGAACCTTGGCACCCCAGATGTTTTGAAACTATGTTTCCCACGATGCTCAACTACACTGCAGAATGCATGAGCATTGTGAGAAATGTAGTTCCAAAACATCTGGGGTGCCAAGGTTTGCCATCACTGCCATAGAAGGACGTGCAGATGTCCTGAGCGTCTCCCACCAGAAGCCTCCACATACACCCGCGATGGTCAGACCAGAGAAGAGAAGATATCCACAGTATCAGGAGGTGCAGACATGCAAAGAAACAAAGACCCCAATAGTACAGTATTGTCTCTGCAGTAGAGCTAAAAAATATCTTCTTCATATATCGGCACCACTGTTCATTGTCTGTATGTAAACCTGTGTCATGCATCAACATCAGACGAGCTCAAATAAATAAATAATAACTAATAGATGTAGGCTGTAAGAAATCAAGACAATATTGTGTCAGGACAAGCACATTCATTGATATGAGTTGGTGTTATGGTGAAAAGTATAAGTACAACTTACCCATGTAAATCCTAAGCAGTTTATGGCATCTGCTAACATGTCTCCTAACAAGGAAGGCCAAGATGTTAGTGCTGGGAAATAAGCATGCATATGAGGACTCTGCCAATGAACAACCTACATGGACAAATAATGGAGGTTAATCAATAGATGGAACAATGGATGGGCCAGTATACAAACAGAAACCAATTGGGTTCCAAATTTAAATCTTAGTCATTCAACTTTTGGGAGTTGTTTGCAGCGATATGTTTGTGTAATAGAATGCTTTATAATAGAGAAAAAAATTGCATTTGTCCCACTAATGAAAGGCTAAATAAAACATTTTACAAACCTTAGCAATATATACTGAGCATATGATGAAGAATGTGTAAGCAAAGGCAATCTTTGGTGAAAACTGCATGTCAAAATGATCACTAGATTTACAGATATAGATATGTAGAAATCATGATTTTTCCTGTAATAAAACTTCAATACATAGGAACAAAATCACAAGCAACTATAGGCTAGTAAAATAGACATCATAGCAGACATAATTGGTTTGAGACTCTTGAAACCCAAGATTAAAGCCTAGTACACACTAGTAGTTTTTTTTTTTTTTAAACCCAGCAGGGCTGAAAGAAAAAAAAATTGCCCAGGGGGAGCCACTGTACTAACCATGCAATGTTAGTACATCAATCTCCCCTGCTGTGCTATTGTGTTCTGACAGGGGCACGCCCCCACCAGAACACTGCAGTCCAGTGCTCTCAGTCATTGGCTGAGTGCACAGATTGGGAGCCGATCAGCAGACCTTTTTCGGTCATACCACTTCTACAAAAGACGGCTGGCTTTTGTTGGACCGGCTGCAGTATCAACAGGTCAAATGTTAGCAGGTTTCTATTGAACCGGCCAATGTCACCCGACATTTCGCCCCCCCCCCCTGTTCTTAAGCTGTTTGGGCTGGCTTTAATCATTACTGTGATGACTCACTGCGTTCTATAAACCATCAGACTTCTTTGAGTTATTTTTCACACCTAGCTTGGGAATTTTTCAGAAGGCCAAAGACAGAGCAAATTTATTTTCTGCAACTTGGAAAGAAAATTGCTCGATTCTCCCATCAACACAGACAGCATTGACAGGGGAGTCCACTCTGAGCCATTGCTGTGTTCACCCGGTGTGGGGGGGGGGGGGCGCCATCCTCACTGGGAGAAGACAGTGATTATTGCAAGTGGCTGATCGCCTTGCAATGATCGCATGTAGAATCCGGCAGGCTGGTTGTACCCAAGTTGACCGATCAACTTGGAACATTCAGCCTGCCCATACATGGTTTCAAACTGTCTATGGCTGGCTTTAGCACAACACATAAAAATGCATCTTACTACTCGTCCTGAATATAGGGATAAATGAAATATAAGAATTCTGTCCTGTGTGTTACGCAACCAAGGCAGCTAACACATAAGAAGAATAGCCAACTTATAACGTAGATAATATGAGAGAACACGGATAAATAACAATCACATAAGTGAAAATCACTTGACTAGAAAAAATTGTCCATAATAAATAGTTCATTAGAACAAGAGTAATCTATGGTAGAGGCCACCATTCCTGTGAGAAAGAAGTACAGCAATCGTGTCCAACCAAATGAACCGCCACCCACAGGAAGATTGCAAACTCACCAAACGGCTACCATAACAGCAGCATGGGAATCTCAAACACTTATGGAAATCCCTTTGGAGATATCATAGTGGATCACTTCCACCATGGGTACACATCAGGATTCATTCGGGAATAAATAAGTTTAGCAGCAAGACATCAGTGCAAAGTATCCCGAACTGACGCATTTCGTCCAATGACTGAACCCTTGACAACGTCCCTTAGGACGAAACGCATTGGAAAGGATACTAGGCACTGGTGTAACGCTGCTGAGCAATTCCAGGTCGCCAGCAGCTGCCCATGTGAGTTTTTAAAAAAATGTATGTATTGGCTATGCATCTTTTATCCATGTCACTATAGACTTTTTCTGGGCTCTGGGTGAGCTTATTTTTCACTTGGATCCTGATTTGAACCCTTCACAGAAGTGATCCACTGGATATCCCCAGAGGGATTTCCATATGTGTTTGAGGTTCCCATGCTGCTGTAACGCCAGCCATTAAGTCTAGTGAGTTTGCAATCTTTCTGTTGGTGGCGGATCATTTGGTTGGACAGAATTGCTCCACATCTTTCTCACTGGAATAGTGGCCTCTGCTATGGATTACTTTTGGTCTAATTAACTTTTTTTTTTATGGACTATTTTTTCTAGCCAAGTAACTTTCATTTATGTGAAAGATCTGAAATTTTGAGTTTGTTTTTGGACGATACACTCTCATATTATCTATTGAATATAGAGATAGCACAAGTGTGAGACTTTTGAGCTGACTAAATGCAAAGGAGCACCTTTGAGCTTTCAAGAGGCCTAAATGATGTATCTATTTGCAAGCAATTTTTTGCAGGCAGGCACCACAAAGTATTTATTAAAAGCTATGATGAACCTTTTAAAGATCTTGATTGTTGTCAAAAGTTTTTATAGAATTATAAAAATAAATGAAAATATATTTTTTTCACAAATTTCTAATTTTAACAAGTTATTTTTTTTACACACAGTATGGGCATATGCAGAATCACAATCCCAAAATATACTTTGATACCACATACATGAGACTTTTTTTCTCAAATAGTGCTCTATACATCAGAGAAATGAAAAGGCAAAAAGGCGGTATGTTGATTGTCAAAATTAGTTGGGAAGGAGACAGACCTTCCTGTAGATTTGTAAATGATATGTGAATTGATCATGGCCAATTGACATAAATGGATTGTTATATAGATCAAGAGCAGATCAGTCCCTTGATCTATGAGCTCCCAGGTAGGGCCTCCTCATCTGGTAATTTGATCACAAAGTACAAAAGGCCAGCATTACAATGGATATGGATATTAATGCAGCTCAGTCCATATATATATATAAACTCTAAAAAAACACACATTGCCCATGGGACTTTAAAAGAGTTACCCAAAAAACAAATACATCTTTATAACAGACTCCAATTTGTATTCACCTACTTGATTAAAATCACATTCAAATTGAAAGGAATACGTCCAAAAATAACAGATGGTTGTGTGATAACATATATACATAAAAATGTGATAGGTTGATATCCTGCAAGATTGTGACTTTAATCATGTATGCAAATAAAATTGGATTATTTTAAGGATATATTGATTTGTGTTTGGTGCAAATCTTTTAAAGTCCCATAGGCAATGTGTGTTTTTGAGAGATCTGATAATTAAAATGTACCCTTTCTATATGCAGAATGTACTCTCGGTTAAAGTGAGTTTTTTTATTTTTTGTATCTCATCCTTTTTATCCAAGGGTTCCTGGCTTCACAGACTTGCTAACATCCCTCTCCTCTCATATTCAAAAGGTTTGTGAATAAAAAAAAATATATATATATTAATTTGGTTGCATTTTACCACAAGTCATAGTATTTTTTTTAGAAACAGGTTTATAAAAAGTGCTACGCTTGAGAAAAAATTGTCAATGTAGTTCAAAATTGGGGAATATCCACAAAGGATTTTCAAAGCCACTCTGAACACTAGCATGGACTCTCTGGGACACTGTTGGTCCACCACTTTGTAGCTGGTGTTGCTGCTTCACACTGCTGGAGATGACGGTTAATATATTACTGCTTTCTACTGGATCACAGTTAGGGTTAGAATTCAGAATCTAATGCTGCGTACACACAACTGTTTTTCATGACATGAAAAATTACTTTTTTTTTTAAATGTCATTAAAAACAATTGTGTGTGGGCTCCAGAGCATTTTTCATGACGTGAAAAATGTGCATTAAAAATTTAGAACATGCTCTATTTTTTCGCAACGTTTTTCACGTCGTGTGTGGGCTTTAACGATGTGAAAAAAACTTGCATGCTCAGAAGCAAGTTATGAGACGGGAGCACTCGTTCTGGTAAAACTAGCGTTTGTAATGGAGATAGCACATTAGTCACGCTGTAACAGACTGAAAAGCACGAAGACTGAAAAGCGCAAATCGTCTCTCACCAAATTTTTACTAACACGAAATCAGCAAAAGCAGCCCCAAGGGTGGAGCCATCCGAATGGTACTTCCCCTTTATTGTGCCGATGTACGTGTTGTACGTCACCGCGCTTTTCTCAAACATTTTTTTTCATGATTGTGTGTAGGCAAGGCAGGCTTGACAAGAATCAGGTCGAAAAAAACATTGTTTTTTGTAGACCATTAAAAATGGTCGTGTGTAAGCGGCATAAGACATCTTTAACTACTCTCATACATCATACTTAAGGAGGTTATATGCCTCCTGCTTTTTTTTTTTCACAATTGTGCAGGGGGAAAAAATGGATAAATGTACAAAAAATTGTAATCACTAGACCTCAGGTCCAACACTAAAAAGTTAGGCTGGGTTCACACTGCTGTGCGGAGCGGCTCATAGCAGGTCCAGTCTGTGTTCTACGTTTTAGGGATGAATCAGGCCTTCATTTTTGGTTGGATTTGGACCTGAAATGGACCAGAAGACACACAGAATTCTTCTGCAAACCGCTCCGCAGCCGTCCCGGAGCTGTGTGCACTGGCTCTATTGAGAGCGGGTCACAGTCTCCTGACATGCGAATTGGATGCAGGGAAACCTGCATCCAAATTTGCACTAGTGTAAACCCAGCCTTATACTTACCAGATGATCAAGCTTGATGTTAAAAAATAATACTTGCCAGGTTATCAAGCCTGACACTGAAAAATGTTACTAAACAGAGCTGATGGCAATATGGCTAATTCAAATAATTGGCATCCCGTTCTGACTATATAAATAAATCATTGTCACATCAGGCAAACAATTGTTACACAGAGCAGATGATGACCTTTCAGGGAAGGCACACTGATGATGGTCACCTGTCTACCAGGTAGGTCTGTTCAAGCAGGCACAGGGATAAACTAGAAATGTAGAGAGCCACTGATGATAGGTTGATGTTCTGACAAGTGATATACACTATATATGGTATATACTAGGGTGAACTTTGTATTGTTCATATATTTTCATAACTTCGGGTGTGTTTGCTGTTACCCTTAAATAATTTCCATACTTGCATTTCAGAAAATTCCCCGCATTTAGTTGCATTCAACTGATCAGACATTTTCTTGTGAATTAGAAAGCAAAATCAGAATGGAGAAATATTCCAAACATTTTTCACCCAATCATACATTTGATGATGTCAATGTTTTATTCAGTAAGGGTATGTAATGTAATTCATCTAGGAGATATTTGAATATACTTGGCTCTTTATCAGTCTACATTACCCCAGGCATGATGATTTCCTCAATGTCCCTGAAAATGTTGTCCCAGCTCTCTGACTCCACTGGAGCACTGTCGGGTAGCAGGGCTCTCATATAACCAGGCTGGACATCTGGGCTTACACGTCTTTCCCTCACAGTGCTGAGATAATGGCAGATGTAATCAACCAACTCTTTACCTAGACACATGTATAAAATATAGACTTGAAGCAGCTTACATAATACACTTTTACTGACTGATAAACAGACATTGATCTTGTATGAGTGAAATCTAATGTCTTTTGAAGAAAAAACATTGGCCCAGATTCAGAGAGCCATTACGCCTGTCTAACTGGTGTTAGACTGGAGTAATTTCAAATTACGCGCGTTTTCTAGCTAGTTGAAAACCTCAAACCATGAATAGACGGCTGCAGGCTTCAATTCGACTGGATTACGTGTTCATACGCCTTGGGATCTAGGCTGCAATAAAATTGCGGCCACTGGGTGGACTTCCCGTCGTTTTCGGCGTCGGGGTATGCAAATTAGCTTTTGCCGGCGATCCCCGAAATTACGATCTTCAATCGCAATCTCTTACGGCACCTTTAGTCTTCTTTTATTTGCGTAACACTATACCAGCTTTTTGCTGCTCTAATATTAGACAGCCCATGTTAAGTATGGCCGTCGTTCCCGCGTCGAATTTCAACGTTTTTTGACGTCTTTTATTATTTTTAACGTAAGTTGTCCGGGAATAGGAATGTTCGTAAACGCCGCTACTCAAACAACGAATGACGTAACGACATGATTTTGCGCAATGCACGGCGGGAAATTTCGCTCGCCGCGGGGACGCGCTTAATTTAAATGCTTCACGCCCCCTAATCGCGTATTTCTATTACGCGGCGAGAAATAGACTACGCCGCCGTAGCGTACGGGCAAAAATCTACCAGGATTCGGTGTAGAGCCTGGTAAAATACGGCAGCGTAGAGTATTTCGATTACACAGCGGAATATTAAGTGTATGTGAATCTGGGCCATTGTCTCTAAAGATTCCTCCAGTATACACAGCACAGAAGTTTCATATTGTATAATGTTGTTGCTTTACAATCTGCGGTGCCTTTTATTTTTTTAGCTTTTTTTTCCCCACTACAATATATTGCCTTTTTCTGTTACTCATTTTTTAAAGGATCAAAGTTTTTGAAGGTTGTATTACTAGTCCTCTATTTAAATAGCAATTTTAATTATTGTTATTTATTATCATAGTTATTAGTGTCTCCTGATCTAATATGTACACATATTCGTTATATGCTGTGTACATTATACAGTGTTACATTTTGAGCAGACACACCCAGTACCTGGGACCCTATATTGTCAATCTCAGAACTCACAGCCTGAAATAAAATACAAAATTGTCACCTGTTGCACTCATTCTTACTACCTGAAACTCTGAGTAAGCTTAAAGTGAAAGAAAAAAGTGAAAGAAAAAATCGAAATAAATACTATGATTCTATATACTATGATCTCATATGTTGCTGATGGTGGAAGCAAACCATGGAGTTGTTTGGAAGAAGGATTATTCTCCACACCATCATAGTGGTTGCATTATTTCATCTTACATCATACTGTGGATTTCTGTATCTATCTGTAAAATGCTAAATTTTACAATTTTATTTTCCAACTTAATGAACCATGTGGTTATAATATAAAGTATCAATCCTACTGCGTGGGTTAATTTTTAGAGTTGTGATGTTTTATTACATGTTGTGTTAACATAAAGTGCTTCTACTTTTGTTTATATATTATTTAAAAAAAAATATTCATCACTACTGAATTAAAGAGGGATATATGATAGAACCTTCGTCCTATCAGTTAAAAAAAAAAAGCAGAAATTTTGAGGCAGCTTTGGACATTCATGGTACTCACAAAAGAGGTTTATAAAATGATATCATTTTTTTATTGAAAATTATCAATTAAAAAAATATGTAAAATGTATCTATTTTGTCTTGTCTTATGAAGATTGCTTATATATATATTTGATTTCTTATAGAACAATCATTCTCTGAACCATACTCCTGAAGAAGGGGTCTGACGCGAAACATGTAGAGTTTTGAACTAGGAAGGGACGAATACCTAATTCCTCACCGTGGGTTGATATAGGTACTTTCTTTATCGTTCTTGTCAGAGTTATCTGTTTTAGCATGTTATGTCTCTGCCCTTGTGGGCATATATTTTTTTAATTGATAGTTTTTAATAAAAATTGATATAATTTTATAAACCTCTTTTTTAGTCCATATCGTACCATGAAAGTCCAAAGATTTCTGCTTTTCTATTATTATTATTATATTATTATTTTTGTATGCATTATAAAAAGTGCAAATGTTAAAATAAGCCTTAAATAGGAAACAGATATCTGAATTTACAATGTGGTCACATGCATGAGGGTCTAAGAGACTTACCTCTCTTTCTGTATTCTTCTGATTCCATTGTGATTGTGAAACAAGACGTGAGAGCCCACTCTTCCCACAGCAGTCTTTCTGAACCTCCCTCTCATAGCTTAAGTTTTATACCCCTGTTATCTCTTAGTCATACGTCATTTACATGTATTTCTGTCTACATGCCGAGTTTATCTTATTCCATTTATTTCGGATGCCTCTCCATCAAGCTGATTGAAATAAAAGAAACTCTCAAGCTCTGTTTGCTTTCCCGTTATCTTTGATGTCTTCACCTGTATCTACACAGACTGTTCCATTCATAATCATTTCACCGGATGCTTGAGGACCAATTTTGACCTATTCTCTGCTGGAAACAAATACAACTACCTGATAGATCTGGATCTGAGAGCAGAAATTATACTGCCATTGAAAGTGTAAAGGCGCCCATACTAGATGGTCAATTTTAGCCTGACTGAACCACTTCATATCACTCTAGACCTTCCATGCTGATCGTTCACAAGCTATTTATTCATGCATGGACAATGGAAACATATGTCCATGCACATATCTAAAACAGAGAGGATCTTTAGTATGTCCATCCTTCCTTTTATGTATTTTGCCAGTTTTAAAGTGAAAACCAGATTTATAGGAGTACTATCTATTACATATGAGCTAGCATTACATAAGAAAAAAAAATCTGAAAAATGTAGGCCCCCTTGGATTCGTAATTAACTCTTAAACAAGATTTTCTGCTAAGTATTATTTACATTTAAAATTAACACAATATTTCAAGGTAGGGGCAGAGTTTGAGTTGGAAACCTTGTAGTAAAGGGTAGGCAGCGCAAGTACCTATAGGTCCCCAGAGTAGTGAGTGGAGAGTAGGGATGAGCGGAACACCCCTTGGTGTGGTTTGCACCAGAACATGGGAACAGGCAAAACGTTTGAGCGAACATTTGAACCCTATTAAAGTCTACGGGACACAAACATGAAAAATCAAAAGTGCTCATTTTAACCACTTAAGACCCGGACCAAAAGACCTTGCCCCTTTTTGCGATTCGGCACTGCTTCGTTTTAACTGACAATTGCGCGGTCGTGCGACGTGGCTCCCAAACAAAATTGGCGTCCTTTTTTCCCCACAAATAGAGCTTTCTTTTGGTGGTATTTTTTTTTTTCTAAAGTGTATTTTTGTGCGTGAACTCGAGAGAGAGGAGCCGGACTGCAGGAGTTGGGAGTAGGCAGACCCTCCCCCCGGAGGCAATCGCCATCCTTCTCCATGCCCCCTGGTGGCAATGGCGGGTGTGAAGGGGGGCCTCCCACTCACCCCGCCCTACCTGCTCCTCTTGGGAGCCCAACTGGGGCCCAAAGGGACCCCAATGGGGCAGAGGGACTCCCCCTATGAGGGAGTGAGGGGGCCTAGCCCACCCAGCCAGCCCCGTAGGTCCTTCGCCTCTCTTTATTTTAAGAGACCGCATGGCCAAAGTGCATGTGTTTTTAAACCAATTTCGTGTGCGTGCAAGTGTGGTGGTTTTTGTGTGGGGGGGTGGGCGTACTAAGCACAGGCGTACCTTGCATAGCACACCCACCGGGAGCCGGGCTGAGACCACCAAACTCAATTCACATGTAGCCGAGACGGGATCCGAACCCTTGGCTGCAGAGGTGAACGGCTTGTCAGCGCAGTGCCAATCACGTTGAGCCACCACAGCTCCCTTCTTTTGGTGGTATTTGATCACCTCTGCGGTTTTTATTTTTTGCGCTATTAACAAAAATAGAGCGACAATTTAAAAAAAAAAATGCAATATTTTTTACTTTTTGCTATAATATATATCCTCCAAAAATATATAAAAAAAAAACATTTTTTTTCCTCAGTTTAGGCCGATACATATTCTTCTACGTATTTTTGGTAAAAAAAAAACGCAATAAGCGTTTATCGGTTGGTTTTCGCAAAATTTATAGCGTTTACAAAATAAGGGATAGTTTTATTGCATTTTTATAAAAAAAATTTTTTTTTACTACTAATAGCGGCTATCAGCGATTTTTTTCGTGACTGCGACAATATGGCGGACACTTCGGACAATTTTGACACATTTTTAGGACAATTGTCATTTTCACAGCAAAAAAAAAAAATGCATTTAAATTGCATTGTTTACTGTGGAAATGACAGTTGCAGTTTGGGAGTTAACCACAGGTGGCGCTGTAGGGGATGTGTGACCTAATGTGTGTGTTTACAACTGTAGGGGGGTGTGGCTGTAGGTGTGACGTCATCGATCGCGTCCCCCTATTACAGGGATGACGCGATCGATGCTGCGGCCACAGAGAAGCACGGGGAAGCCGTGTGTACACACGGCTCTCCCCGTTTTTCCGCTCCAGGGACGGATTGCCGCACTACAGCGGCGATCGGGTCCGCGAATCCCGCGGTCCCGGTCCTGGAACTTTGGACCGGGTCGCGGGCGCGTTGATGTGCCCAGCCGTGCCATTCTGCCGACGTAAATGTGCAGTAGGCGGTCCTTAAGTGGTTAAAGGCTTATATGCAAGTTATTGCCATAAAAAGTGTATGGGTACCCGAGTATTGCCCCAGGGGACATGTATCAATGCAAAAAAAAACATTTTTAAAACAACAGTTTTTTCAGGAGCAGTGATTTTAACCACTTAACCCCCGGACCATATTGCTGCCCAATGACCAGAGCACTTTTTGCAATTCGGCACTGCGTCGCTTTAACTGACAATTGCGTGGTCGTGCGACGTGGCTCCCAAGCAAAATTGGCGTCCTTTTTTTCCCACAAATAGAGCTTTCTTTTGGTGGTATTTTCTGCGGTTTTTATTTTTTGCGCTATAAACAAAAATAGAGCGACTATTTTGAAAAAAAAATGCAATATTTTTTACTTTTTTCTGTAATAAATATCCCCCAAAAATATATAAAAAAATAATTTTTTTTTACTCAGTTTAGGCCGATATGTATTCTTCTACATATTTTTCGTAAAAAAAATCGCAATTAGCGTTTATTAATTGGTTTGCGCAAAAGTTATAGCGTTTACAAATTAGGGGGTAGTTATATGGCATTTTTATTTATTTATTTTTTTACTAGTAATGGCGGCGATCAGCGTTTTTTTTCAGTACTGCGACCTTATGGCGGACACTTCGGACACTTTTGACACATTTTTGGGACCATTGGCATTTTTATAGCGATCAGTGCTTTAAAAATGCATTGGATTACTATAAAAATGCAATTGGCAGTGAAGGGGTTAACACTAGGGGGCAGGGAAGGGGTTAAGTGTGTTCCTGGGTGTGTTCTAACTGTATGGGGGGTGGCCTCACTAGGGGAAATCACTGATCTTCTGTTCATACATTGTATGAACAGAAGATCAGCGTTTCCCCCGCTGACAGGACCGGGAGCTGTGTGTTTACACACATAGCTCCCGGTACCCGCTCTGTAACGAGCGATCGTGTACACGGGCACGCGCACAGGACTCGGGGGCGAGCGGCCCCTAGCGGCCGCTAAGGTGCCGACGTAGAGCTACGGGCTCTCGCCCAGGAGAGCCGACCTGCCGCCGTATAACTGCGGCGGCTGGTCGGCAAGCAGTTAATAATGCTTAAAGTGAAACAATAAAAATTTAATATTCCTTTAAATATCGTGCCCTGGGGGTCCCTTTAGTCTGCGTAAAGTGGCACATCTGTGCAATGTGTAGAAGAGTGACACAGCAAAATGACAAATTTAAAAGGAAAAAATGTCATTCAAACTTGCTTGTGGCTGTAATGTATTGCCAGCTCCCAGCAATACAGATTAAAAATCAAGGAAAAAATCAGCGTGGTTCCCCCTCAGCCAATAACAGGCCCTTCAGGTGAATCTCCTTAACGTGGACACAGACAGAATTAAAAACAGACAGGTGTTGTAATCCCTTTCCACTCTATCCAAAACAAATAAATAAAGAGCGACAATTTTGAAACAAAAACATTTTTTATTTACTTTTTGCTATAATACATATCCAATATATATATATATATATATATATATATATATATATATATATATATAAATGTATTCATCAGTTTAGGCCGATACATATTCTTCTACATATTTTCGGTAAAAAATAAAAAATAAATTACAATAGACGTATATTGATTGGCTTGCGCAAAAGTTATTGCATCCAAAAACCGCGGGATAGATTTAGGGACTTTTTTTAGTTTTATAGTTTTTACTAGTAATGCCGTCAATCTGCGATTTTTAGCGGGACTGACATTGAGGCGCACAAAATTACACTTTTTGGTTACCAGCGATATTATTACATTGATCAGTGCTATAAAAATGTACTGATCAATGTAAAAATGACACTGGCAGGGAGTGGGGTTAACACAAGGGGTGATCAAGGAGTTAACTGTGTTCCATAGGTGGGTTCTAACTGTAGTGGGGGATGGGCTGCTAGGGACATGACTGTGCCTGTGCGAGCCGCCGTACAGCTACGGCGATTCATGCAGGTGAGCCAACTGGTCGCCGTATAATGACAGCGGCTGGTCGGTAACTACTTAAACATTCCTTGTTCTGGTGTTTTGTGAATGGCTAATTGGATATTGTTAAATTCATTAGCAATATATCTGACAAGCCAGAGTGCTGATAAACAGAACCTTAGTTGGTCAAAAAAAGCTAATAGCCGTCATAACAGCACTTAGCGTTGGCTGGAAAACCAGACACTTTTATATATCTGTCATAAAATCATTTAGAACTACACAATTAAATCTGGCTCACTTACATAGTTACATAGTAGGGGAGGTTAAAAAAAAGACACAAGTCCATCAAGTCCAACCTATGTGTGTGGTTATATGTTCCAGAAAAAGCTCTCTCTCTCTCTCTCAAACCCCCAGTTCTCTAAATACATTCATAAGCAATAAATCAGGACCAAAAAAGCGGTGCAGGAGGCCAAGTTAACACATTCCATCTTCTAGGAAGAAGGTAGGAGATAAGCCGGCTTATCTCCAGATAAGCTGTCTTATCTCTGCGTTTTTAGCGCCTAATCTATGCCACTGATTCCTAAAATCAGTTAGGCATAGCTTTTCCTTAGATCAGACAAGCGTAAATCTTAATTTCATATTTTAGGCTGGCCGCTAGGTGGCGTTCCCGTCTAAAATATGTAAATGAGCCTATACGCCGATTTCCGAACGTACGTGCGGCCGGCGCTATTCAATTACGTTGTTTGCGTTAGCGTAGTACCGTCGTAATGTTATGCCTGCTATATGAGGCGCAGGCAATGTTAAGTATGGACGGCGTGCCGACGCTTTTTTTCCCATTATTTACGTCGTTTACGTAAAACGTTCGCGAATAGGGTTTTGCGTAAGTGCCATTCACGTCGTTTACACGTCGAAATGTCGAGATTTGGAGCATGCGCACTGGGAACCAATCACGGCCGGCGCAGTTCGGCGCAGGGACGCGCTTCATTTAAGTGATACACGCCCCCTACCCGCCGAATTTGAATTTGGCCGGTTCTTTTACGCTTCGCCGCCTCAACTTTACAGGCAAGTGCTTTGAGAATAAAGCACTTGCCTGAAAAAGTTGCGGCAGCCTAGTTTAAAAGCTAGATGCTAGGCATGCCTAAAGATAGGCATTTCTACGTAAATCTACCCCTTAGTCTCTATCTATTGGTGATTTAGTTCTGTGCAACAAAATGTAGGTTATCAGACGGTAACACTTACTCCACCTCTGTGAACCGTTCCCGTGCACTGCGGTCCCTTTATTTCTTCAATGTATCCGCGCAGCCACCAATGTAGAAATATGGCCAGTACAATGTTTTCACCTCCTTTCCTGGCTTTGAAATCCTAAATACATTGGAGACTTAAAGTGGATATAAACCCATTTTTTTAATGTCACAATGTAGAGTATAAGATTTACTATCATCTGTGCCTAGTCTTACCACACAGAGTTAATCCAGCTCTGAGCAATACTCTTTTATTGTTCAGTGAAATAAAACGGACTTACAGAGAAAAACCTTAGTCCGTTTCGCCCCCTTGCTGTGAGTGACAGGTTATTTACATTTCTCATGCATTAGCCTGGAGACATGCATTATTTTTTAATTTCCACCCCCATCCCTTTTCTGAAGTCATGTGGTTACTTTTCTGGATTATGAATGGATGTTAGCGATCATAGCAGAATTTAGTGTAAGGAATACACAGGAAAAAATGCATGTTGACAAGGGGAGTGTAGAGGAGGGCGGGGAGTCTACTGACATCACGACTCCACCCACCGAGCTCCAGACAACAGGTCCACCCACAGAATCTGCAGTTTTTTAGTTCTTATAACACACAGAGGGGAGAAATTTGACAGGTAAGGAAACATGCAGGAGGCATCTATATCCTTATAGATCAGCACTATGGCAGTAGTTTAGAAAGGATGAGAGTGGGTTTACATCCACTTTAAAAGGACCGCAGGTGTCTTAAAGGGACCATTACCTGAATTATCCTGGGAATTGTACCTATTGGAGGAGGAGAGCGTTGAAGCCTTATACCAGTTGATTGAAAAGATTATTCAAAGGCTTGTCTATATTTTAGGAGAAAGTTCTGAGAGCAGCAGAACGGTGCACGGAGGTAAAAGTTCACTATTGTTAATCTATGTTAAACATGAATATCGTCGAGCAGAAGAAGGTGCCTGACATACAGCACGTTGGGAGCATGGACTTTATTTTAACCCATATATGATTTCACTATAGTCACTATTAACACTTGTACATTCTATTGGATTTTTATGAAGAATAAAAATAATTTGCACAGAGCAGGTAATTATGCTCTAGTCCAGGGGTCTCCAATCTTTTTAAATAAAGGGTCAGTTTATTGTCCTTCAGACTTTAGGAGGGCCAGATTGTGGCCAGCAGGGGGCAGAAAATGTTCTGGGCCCAGCATCAGCGAGAATAAATATGGCCTCAGGGTTGGTGGTCAATAGGAGGAGTAGTGCCCATAACAGTAGGAGGAATAGTATCCCATGATTAGTATTGGTGAGAGATATTGCCCCATTGTTGGTGTCAGTGGGAGGAATAGTGCTCCAAGGGCCAGATAACAGCTAGCAAAGGGCCACATCTGGCCCTTGTCCAACAGTTTGGAGACTCCTGCTCTAGACTATTGTCAGCGACCTTTGGCTCCATTTTCCATTTAAAAATAACAAACATGTTATACTTACCTGCTCCGTGTAGTGGTTTTGCACAGAGAAGCCTGGATCCTCCTCTTCTCAAGTCCTTCGCTGGCACTCCTGGCTCCTCCATTCTGCCCCCACAGCAAGCAGCTTGGCGTGCTCCCCGAGCTGCTGCCCTGTGTGTTTAAACATGGAGCAGAGACTTGGCCCCACCCCCTCTTTCTCCTCATTGGCTTACTGACCTGGATTGACAGCGATGGGCACCAATGGTGCTCGCTGCTGTCTCAGCCAATGAGGAGGGAGAGTCCCAGGACAGCTGAGGCTCACGTGCAAATCACTGGAACAAAATGGGGCGCAGGTAATTATTATGAGAAGCTGCTGCACAAAGGTTATTCATGTTAAGGCATAGAATTAGAATCACTTCTGGGGGCGGTGGATACGTTTTGTTTCACCTGTGGTGTTTATTTTGGTCCAGCAGTGCACCAACACCTTTGCAGCCATTGTGCTATATGCTGGGTGCTTGGTGTGCTTCTGTACCTTTAAGGAGGGGTGGCTCCCCTTCAGTCCACCTGCCCCTATCTATCCATTAAAATGCATGTGCCTCCATTGTGAGGACACTCACTGTTAGTGTTAGGACCACAGAATTATGGGGTGCCTTGGCGCGGCTCTGTGGCTCACGCATGCGTTTGCAAATGCGTGCGGACAAAACCCCTGTTTTTAACGCACATTGTTAGACAGGTTAATTGGTTGTTCTGCTAGCTGGTCGGTAAGTAGGCTTGGTTATTCCCTGGGCATTCCCCAGGTTCTTGTTGTTATCTGCTTTAGCCTTCCATTGTTACTTACTGTGATTGCCAGCCATAGATGGGGGCGGTGGATACGTTTTGTTTCACCTGTGGTGTTTATTTTGGTCCAGCAGTGCACCAACACCTTTGCAGCCATTGTGCTATATGCTGGGTGCTTGGTGTGCTTCTGTACCTTTAAGGAGGGGTGGCTCCCCTTCAGTCCACCTGCCCCTATCTATCCATTAAAATGCATGTGCCTCCATTGTGAGGACACTCACTGTTAGTGTTAGGACCACAGAATTATGGGGTGCCTTGGCGCGGCTCTGTGGCTCACGCATGCGTTTGCAAATGCGTGCGGACAAAACCCCTGTTTTTAACGCACATTGTTAGACAGGTTAATTGGTTGTTCTGCTAGCTGGTCGGTAAGTAGGCTTGGTTATTCCCTGGGCATTCCCCAGGTTCTTGTTGTTATCTGCTTTAGCCTTCCATTGTTACTTACTGTGATTGCCAGCCATAGATGGGGGCGGTGGATACGTTTTGTTTCACCTGTGGTGTTTATTTTGGTCCAGCAGTGCACCAACACCTTTGCAGCCATTGTGCTATATGCTGGGTGCTTGGTGTGCTTCTGTACCTTTAAGGAGGGGTGGCTCCCCTTCAGTCCACCTGCCCCTATCTATCCATTAAAATGCATGTGCCTCCATTGTGAGGACACTCACTGTTAGTGTTAGGACCACAGAATTATGGGGTGCCTTGGCGCGGCTCTGTGGCTCACGCATGCGTTTGCAAATGCGTGCGGACAAAACCCCTGTTTTTAACGCACATTGTTAGACAGGTTAATTGGTTGTTCTGCTAGCTGGTCGGTAAGTAGGCTTGGTTATTCCCTGGGCATTCCCCAGGTTCTTGTTGTTAGAATCACTTCCCCCTGGCCTATAGCAGAATGATGGCCGGGCGGGATATGACATGACACCGCCACTCCGATCTCGGTAAAGAGCCTCTGACTGAGGTTCTTTACCACGTGAACAGCCGTATCCAATCACGGCTGATCACGATGTAAACAGGAAGAGCTGTTGATCGTTTTTTTCCTCTGACAGACACGAGTAGAGAGCCTGACATGGGGGGTCTGTGCTGATTATTTATCAGTGCAGCCCCCTTGGATGCCCACCCAGGATAACCAGCATGCCACCAGGACCACCAGGGACGGCCACCCCACTGGATCACCATATATGCCACCCTAGACCACTAGGGAAATGACAATCAGTGCCCAGGCAGCTGCCAATCAGTGCTCATTCCCAATGCCTGTGAGTTAAGCTAAAAAAGAACCTTCAGCCTTTAGAACCACTTCAGTTTTTACTAGATGATACAGACTTATAAGCACAAAGTTTTTTTTCTCCAATTATAAAATGAATCTGTTGTTTTGGTAAAGTATTCTTTTGGGGGGGGGGGGGGTGGGCGGTTGGTCGGGACGGTTGTATGGCAATGACTGTTTGAGTGTGAGTGTGTTTGGCTGGTAGTTCCGAGTTTTGAGTGTTTTGTTCCTAGTCTAGGTGACTATTAGGCGGGGATCCCTAGGGATCCACGGTAATTACTCTGGGTCACTCGTTGTTAGGGTCCCTCCGTTGGGGGCCTGGGGAAATACCCTACGTATAAATAACAATGATGTCTGCCATGTATGTTGGTATATCTGTGGTACTTGTAATGTGAATTGTTACTGATTTTGTGCCTTTGCATAATATACTTTTGTATGTGCAGAAAACCAAATAAACAAAGTTTAAAAAAAAAAAAAAAGTATTCTTTTGGAAGGCCTGGTAGTTTTTAATGGTCAGTTGAAAGAAAATTAATCAAATTGTTAAAAACAAAAACAGCGTTTGCTCCTGGCAATTGGCATTTTTCTTCTTTTTTTTTTATTCAGTTTCTTGCAATGTTTATAATGTTATAAAAGCTATTTAAATTGTTGATAGAATATTAACATTTGCTCACGAAACATTTAAAAAGAAATAAAAGCATCCCCATACATTCTCACAGCTATTTGATCTTAACTTTTTCCCCCTGCTGCGGTCGGTCTGGGGGCGCTGTTGAGCCAGTGGCACACAGGCCTGAACTCCTGGTTGGGCCGCTGTAACATATTGAAAATGATGATGCTCCTGAAATTTCTCCATCTAATGCAAGCGCTGCCTATCCATATCCATGCTTTCTTTTTTAGACAGGTACAATCCTGATTTACGGAATTCATCTGGGCCAAAAATAGGATTTTTATAACAGCTTATCAGTAAAATCCTTTTCTAGAAGTACATCACGGCAGTGGTCATCAACCATTCCTGCAGGGCCCACTAACAGGCCAGGTTTTATGTATTACCTTGGGGAGATGCAGACTAGAATACTGCAATCACTGAGCAGCAAATGATATCACCTGTGATGTATTTCAGTTATCTTGCAAACCTGGCCTGTTAGTGGGCCCTGCAGGACAAGGTTGATGACCACTGCATCACGGGACATAGAGTCTTAGTCATAACTAAGTGGGTTATATTCCACCTTCAGGTGCTGGACTCTGGTGTAATCAATTAAAACAGGAAGTTCCCTCCCTATATAACCCCTCCTATACTGGGAGCAACAAGTGTCCCAATATCCTCAAACAAGAGGGATGGGAACTCTGTGTCCCGTGATGTACTCCAAGAAAAGGAGTAAGCTGTTATAAAAATCCTATTTTCTTTATCGTACATCACGGGACACAGAGTCTTAGTCATAACTAAGTGGGATGTCCCAGAGCAATGCTTACTGAGGGGAGGGGAGACACCAACAACGCAGACCACCCTCAGATGTGAGGACCTATAATGCTGCCTGCAGCATACTGCGCCAAAAAGCTGCATACTCTTGCCTTCTTATGTTCATCTGATAGAAATTAGTGAACGTAAGCACAGATGATCAAGTTACGGCCTAGCAAATCTGAGTCATAAAGGCTTGGTAATCCACCACGCAAGAAGCGCTTACTATCCCGGTAGGGTGCAGCCCAAAAATAAACAGGGGGAGCCCTCTCTTTTAAACCACAAGCCTGAATAACAACCTGATGAATCAACATTGAAAATAGTTGATCTAGACGCTGCCTGCCCTTTCCTGGGGCCTCCTGGAAGCGCAACAGCATCAGTTTTCCGTATCCGAGCAGCCGCTTCAGATAGACCTTGACCCTTCTTACTCTTAACGAGAGTAATAGCTGTTCTAAACACTGCCTGCCCACATCTAGGGTCTTATGGCAGCAAAACAAAGTGTCAGATTTCTATACCTGAAACCTTCAGATAGATTTTTTTTTTTTTACTGCTCTCACCTCTATTGAGAGAAAAGCAATAACCTTTTCGTCCGTGGAACAAGGTTCTGAAAAGAGGAAGGCAAGAACATCTTGATTCATGAACACTAGATCCTTCTAGTAAATAAGGCTGGGTGAGGATTAACATCACCCTACTTGTAAGAATACTTAAGTATGGCTCTATACAAAGAAAGTTGCCAATACTGAAACTCTCTTGCGGAGGCTACCGCAACCCAGAACACCAATTCCTTTGTTAGAAGGATGAAGGGAAATATGGTGCATCGGCCCAAGGGGCTGACTCTGTAAGCCGACAAAACTAGACCCAATCCTCCGAGCACAAGGGCGACCAAACTGGCGGACGTATACACGTTACCCCTTGTATAATGGCCCGGATCAAGAGTGTGAAGCAAGCGAACCTCGAAAATACTGACAAGGCCAAGATCAGATCCTTGATGGAACTTAAGGCTAGCTCCATCTCCTTTCCAAATGTAGGAAGGCAAGAATTTTACCTATGACATACTTCCAAGGATGCCACCCCTTGGTTCCACACCAGGAACATGGGCCTTCCAGATCCTAGGATATCTGGTCCTGGAGGCCAGCTCTCCTGTATAAATCAAGGTAATTGCCGCTGATTCTGAAAGCCCCGATCCTCAAGAATGTGGGCTATGCTAGCCAGACCATTAATTCACTTGTTTGCAAGACAGGATGTAATACCCCCTGCGAAGTAGGCCTGGACAAGATGTAAGGGACCCTGGGTCCTCTACTACCACCCTTACTGTACCTGCACAGTGAGGTTGTCTGGGTTATGCTGGAGTAATCAGGCCGGCTTCCACTCTCCTCAGACGTTGCATAGAAGCCACCAAAGATGTGGTACTGGGGGGAGAGACACATAAACCAGTGACAACTGGTCCCCCAGGATCACTAACACATCTGTCCCGCATGCGGGTGGAACTTTTGTCCTTGACACAAAGCTGTTAAATTTCTTGTTGAACCTGGACGCCAATACATCCTATGTACAGGGTACATAGGATGTATTGGCCAATTCTGCATTCCATGAAATGACAATGTCAATAGGCAAGGCACAAGCTCCCCCTTGGTAAATCAAGTAAATCACTAGTATGGCATTGTCTGATTGTACTCTGACAGAACAATCCTGCCACCTAAACGTTCAGGCCTTTAAGCCTGTCACGTACCTGGTACAGAGCAGAGCCTGACGTGCGGGAGTGGCCACTCTTGCTCCTCTGACTCCGGAACCCCTGGTAGAGTAGACAGGAAGCGCTGGAGTTCAGAGTCGCATTAGCGCCTGGCGGGGATGCTGTGCAGGAACTGCGGAGGTCTCCTGTAGTCTCCAGGAAGATGTCGGTGGTGCTGGAACAGCAGGACAGTAGACAGCTGGAGCTTGGTGCAGGTGACCGGGATCAGCAAGATGACAGGTAGCAGAAGCTTGGTGCGGATGACTGGAGCAGTCAGCAGGAGGGAGGTGTACTGTAGTACCAGTGCTGACAGGTAGCAGGAGTTTGGTGCAGATCACTGAAGCAGTCAACAGGAGGGAGGGGTACTGTAGTACCGGTGCTGACAAGTAGCGGGAGCTTGGTGCAGACAACTGGAGCAGTCAGCAGGAGGGAGGTGTACCGTAGTACTGGTGCAGGCAGGGTCAGGCAGGCCGGGTCGGACACAGGCAGACGGATCAGATTCAGGGAGAGAGCAGTAGCGGAGTCGTAGTTCAAGCCAGATCAGCAACAGGCGGGCAGCAACCAGTTTGAAGGATAAGGCAGGGGCAGCGTAAGGCCGGGTACACACGACCGAGCTTCTCGGCAGAATCCAGCGAGAAGCTCGCTGGGATCCATATTCTGCCGAGGTTCTCGGTCGTGTGTACAGTTCCGACGAGCGTCCCGTCGGGAAGCTTGTCGAGCCAATGAGGACTTTGGCTCGACGAGCTTTTCCGACCGCTCATCAGGAACCTAGTCGGGCGGAACGATGGGTTTAGCCCGACGAGGTTCTCTTATGTGTGTACGCGGCCTCAGACAAGCCAGAGGTCAGGGCAGGCGGAGGTCAGAAGGGTCAGAGACAAGCCGGGTACACAGGAACAGAAGTCAATCAGGTAACGGGTATCGGGTGGGTAACAGGAACGCTGAAGATCGAGCAGCAAGAGGCTATGGGATGAGCTCCATTAAATAGCCTGAACTGGCGCCAAAATGGCGTCAGCACGTGCACGCGTGCCGCTGCTGCGATTGCGTGTGCCCGTATGCGCCGATGTGCCGCGAATGCGCGCTCCCGGCGCACCTGTGCGCGCCACTGTGCCGCTATCGCCACCTGGTGGTCGACCACGTCTATGACAAAGCCATATACCCCATCGGTAGCTCTAGAATGCTGACGGATAAGGCTCACTTGGAGCTTGACTACTTCCCCTGGGCCTTGGTCTCTTCCAGGCCTGGCAATCTTTTCTAATTAAGAACCATCAACTGAAATTCCAGCATATCTCTGGGATCAGACTATTTGGGATCAGACATATAGTTAGAGCATGTTGTGCTTTACAGAAACATAATGCATCTTTGCTCCTGATGAGCGACTTAAAGTCGCGAAACGCGTAGAGCTAACAACGTAATGCCTCAACTATATGTTACTACAATACCCCATATTGCATTTTATGTCTGTATATCCCGATTTTTGTTCTGAACTGCTTTAAGCTTTCCATAAAAGTCTATGGGCCAGATTCAGGTAGAGTTACGCTGGAGTATCAGTGATACGCCAGCATAACTCTCACTTTGAGCCGGCTTATCTGTTTTCTGTAGTCAGAAAACAAGATATGCCAGGATTGAGTTCAGATACGAGCGGCGTAATTGAATTTCGCCGTCGTATCGGAACTGCAATTTGAACTCGGTGAGTACTTATCCTGACAGTTCTGACAAAGGGGCAGGTGAACTGAATGAGAGCCACCCCTCCTTAAAGGTACAGGAGCACACCAAACACCCAGCATGAAGCTCAATGGCTGCAAAGGTGTTGGTGCATTGCTGGACCAATATAAACACCACAGGTGAAGCATAAACCTGTCCACCGCCCCCATCTATAGCTGGCCATAGCAGTAAGTAGCAATGGAAGGCTAAAGCAGATAACAAAAGTGACCTGGGGAATGTCCAGGGAAAAACCAAGCATTCTTACCGACCAGCTTGCAAAACAACCAATTAACCTGTCTAAGAGTATGCGTTAAAAACAGGGGTTTTGTCCGCACGCATTTGCAAACGCATGCGTGAGCCACAGAGCCGCGCCAAGGCACCCCTCAATATTTGGTCCTAACACTAAACAATGAGCATCCCCACAGTGGAGGCACATGCATTTTAATGGATAGAAAGGGGCAGGTGAACTGAAGGGGAGCCACCCCTCCTTAAAGGTACAGGAGCACACCAAAACACCCAGCATGTAACTCAATGGCTGCAAAGGTGTTGGTGCATTGATGGACCAATATAAACAAATATTAAAGTAGCATTTAAACAACTTCTGAGGGCGAACGAGACACCTTACCGTCCTGATACTTATAGGTTGCCCGTCATACAGCATTCACTTGTTTAAAATGTTATCCTATTTGACACAATTGTATTTACTATGTTCTGTTAGTGGATTATTGCTTTGTCATATGCATTCTCTGTATTGTGTTGCTCCGCTGGGGCCTTGTCCCTGTTATAAAAAATAAAAAATAAATAAAAGCATATTTAAAACCTTGAGCAGACTGGGCCAAATGCAGCGACATTTAGAAAGCATGCTACAATAAAATGAATACAAATTACTGAAGCTTAGTTTTTACGCAAAAAGCATGAATCTGTTTTGTTTTTTTGTCGTAGCATGCACATTAAGTTGGTCATGGGAAAAATTCCAGGTGACTCTGTATGTAATGAGCAGATAATGAAATCAAACAAACTATAGCGTTACTGCGAAATGGAAGTGTTTATTTAAACATGTGTCACTTTGTACACAAAACAATATAAATTAGATTTATGATCAGTCTCTGATGAGAAACATTGAAAATAAATGTCAAGCAAGTGTTTCTCTTGATTGAACGCCATCATCTTTTCATGATATTGGTCCTTGTTTAGCCTAGGGAGGACAATGGGGGCCATTTAGTTCTTACTAGAACTTGACTAGAGAACCTAATTACTTCATGTGACAGCCTCTTCCTCTTGTCCTGTCTTCCTTCTTTCCCTTTCATTGCATCTTTTTTTTCATGTGTAATCTGAACCTATTTAAGTCCTCAAGTTCTTTCGGCTTTCATACAATTTAGATACATACTAAATCAAAAGGCATGCTACTGCCTAATATGTTTCACCTAACATGGTATGAAACAACACAGAAGTACTGATTCACAAAGCTGCCTTGGTTACTTACTAGTGTGTGTAACCCCCCCCCCCCCCAAAAAATAAAAAAAATAAAGGATTCTGTTTCTTTAAAGCATGTTATACAGCACAGTGCTTGTACTGTGTAATTTAACCCTGTGTATCACCTTAAATACCTGGCTGATTCTACCTTTTTCTGCCCTCCCCCCTGTTAACTGACCACGGGTGGCTGACACCGTGGTCAATTTACGTGCCTCTCTCCTGTGTGATTTACTCTGTCCTCTCCCCCCTTCCCTCCCTGCCTGTCAGCTGCCGGATCATCCCCTTCTACTGCTTTCATAACAGTTTAATATTACTACAATCTGCTCTGTTAGGTAACGATATGTGCCCCACTGTATGTCTTTTATTTTTTTTAAAAGCCGATATCTACCTTATTTTAGAGAGCCTCCCGGCGCTTACATGACCGGCTGCCTCGCTCCTCCTTGCTGACGTCAGTGGGAGTTTTTGGCCCCTTCCTCTGCAGCTGTTAGACAGGGAGAGGAGAGAGGCGGCCGATCAATAGAGACACTCTAAAAATTAGGCAGATATCAGCTTTTTTTAAAATAAAGGACTACAGTGGGGCACATATTGTTACCCAATAGAGCCGATTGTAGTAACATTACGAGTGGCTTTACAACCACTTTAAAGTGGACAAACTGGCGAAGTAAGAATTCCAAAAAAAATATATGCTGCAATCTATCACTCTACCACCTATGCTCTGTTAGTAAAGTGTGTATTTTTTTCAGTTCCTTTAAAGTGATATTAAAGTCTTGTTTTTTTTTTTTTTTTAATAACAGACATGACATACTTGTCTGCTCTGTGTAGTGGTTATGCACAGAGCAGCCCAGATCCTCCTATTCTCTGGTTCCTCGCTGATGCTCCTAGCCCCTCCCTCCTGCTGAGTTCCCCCACAGCAATCAGCTTGTTATGGGGGCATCCGAGCAGAGTTGGAGAGTCCCGGACAGCCAAAGCACTCGTGCCACATTACTGGATGGAGATGGGGCTCAGGTTAGTATTGGGGGGGGGGGCTGCTGCACACAGAAGGTTTTTTTTGTCCTAATGCATAGAATACATTAGGATAAAAAACCTTCTGCCCTTGGAACCACTTTAAAGCTGATATCTGGGTAAAACTCAAAGTTACCCTTGCAGTGGGGCTCCACCCCACTGCAATGGTTAAATGCACATTTTTGTCTTGGGAAGGGCTCTGCAAACTACAGCCCGCTGCAAGATTTTATCTGGACAAATAAGAAATTAATTGGTGCTGCGCTGCTTGCTACAACGCATAATGAGATCCTAACAAAGTACACCCTACAGAGGTGATAACCCCTGAGGGCATCAGCAATCTGTGATCACAAATTAGCTTGGATGAGTATACCAGAGACAAATAATTCATAAACCACAATAGTCAGTGCATAGATAAATAATGTAAAAACAAGTAAAAGCCCTCCAGGAGGTTAACCCCACCAAATAAAAATGCAGCAAAAAATAGAGTAATCAAAAAGTACATGTAAATATATAGCAGCAAAAGGAACAAAAAACATCCTCCAAGGGTGCATTCACCAAAGGTGTGGGATCACTACTGTGGAGTCTGCAGCAGCTTTCTCTTTATGTTTGCTTTGGTGTTAGCAGCACGTGAGTTTTTTCTCTGTCTTAAGATTTTATCTGGCCCTCTGATATAAGAGGGGACCCTAATGGGGACCCTGATGTAAGGGGGGACTCTGATGGGAATTCTGATGTAAGGTAGCACTCTATTGAGGACCTAGATGTAAGGGGGGACTCTGATGAGGACCCAGATGTAAGGGGGGACTCTCATGAGGACCCAGATGTAAGGCGGGACTCTCATGAGGACCCTGATGTAAGGCGGGACTCTCATGAGGACCCTGATGTAAGGCGGGACTCTCATGAGGACCCTGATGTAAGGCGGGACTCTGATGAGGACCCTGATGTAAGGCGGGACTCTGATGAGGACCCTGATGTAAGGCGGGACTCTGATGAGGACCCTGATGTAAGGCGGGACTCTGATGAGGACCCTGATGTAAGGCGGGACTCTGATGAGGACCCTGATGTAAGGCGGGACTCTGATGAGGACCCTGATGTAAGGCGGGAATCTGATGAGGACCCTGATGTAAGGCGGGACTCTGATGAGGACCCTGATGTAAGGCGGGACTCTGATGCGGACCCTGATGTAAGGCGGGAATCTGATGTGGACCCTGATGTAAGGGAGGATTCTGATGAGGACCCTGAGTCTTTGATGGTGGACTCTGATCTAAGTGGGATTTTAATCAAGTTTATTTGGAATTTTTTTGAAGTTTTTTTCTTTGTTGTTTCATATCATATCATGTATTATTTCCTTTAAATTGAATTTATTTAGCCTGTGATTATTTGTAAAATTTTCAATGTAGGCCTCATATTGAAAGATTTGGAGACCCTGTTCTAGGAGAACAGTAAAAAGCAGTTTTACTTACATTATTTCTCGATCCCCTGGCAGCCAGTGCTCTCCTCTTCCCAAAAACTCTGGGTTCTGGGCAGGCTTCTGGTGTCTTTACCTACAATGCAGGAATGCTGGTCCTGCATTGTACATGAAGACATCAGAGTGCCTAAGACTGATAGAGTTGTAGGGCAAAGCAGGTGTAGAGGGACAGTACAGCCTGGAAGAAAGCCTGTGGGAAAGAGAAATAAGATAAGTCCCCTAGACAAAAACGAGCAATTAACTGTAGATTTTACCCAGAGTTCAGATTTAACAGAATGGCAATGCTGTTTGTTCTGTAGTGAATTCTCTGTGGCATTGTCAGTATAGTCTTAGGCCCGGATTCACGTACCTGGGCGCATCTTTATTCTGGCGTAGCGTATCTTGTTTACGCTATGCTGCCGCATCATTGAGAGGCAAGCCTGGTATTCACAAAGAAAATACGCCCAACGTTGCAGCGGCGTAGCGTATAGTTGTCGGCGTAAGCCAACGTAAGTCAAATTAGGTGGAAGTGGGCGTGATTTATTATAATGAAGCCTGACCCCATGTAAATGAAGGGCCGAACAAACAGCGCATGCACCGTCCCGTGGACGCTTCCCAGTACGCATGCGCAGAATCACGTCGGGACAAACGCCTAAGATACATCAAATCACTGAACGTAACCTACGCACAGCCCTATTCACGTAGTACTACGTAAACGACGTACAATACGACGGCTGTTCCCTCGTCCATACCTTTGCATGACTTACCCCTGCTTTATGTGGGGTAAGTTTACGCCGGATGTACGACTTACTTAATGCGCCGGACGCAAGTACGTTTGTGAATCGGCGTATCTTACTAATTTGCATATTTAACATGGGTTCGCCGAAATGCGTCCAGCGTAACTATGCGCCCACGATACGCCGGTGTAGGCAAGTTACGTCGGGCGGCTGAAGCCTTGTTTTACGACGCATCTAGCTTCGCGAATTGGCGTAACAATATGACGGCGCACATTTGTACTTACGACGGCGTATCTCTAGATACGCCGGCCGTAAAATCTTTTGTGAATCCGGGCCTTAGATTGTACATGTATTTTAAAAGGACTTTACTACTTGAGTACCAGGGCATTTTTTCTCCTCTACTTCTCAATACAATGTTATGTAATTTGTAGATCCCAAGATATTTACCCCAATATATAACTGACAGTCTGCTGATTAATAGGATATAACAAAAGTGTAATTTTTATGTAATGTCATTGGCAACTCACGTTTCCTACCCACTTGCTGGTTGGGTCCCACAGGAGCAGCTGAGCCCCGGTGGGACAAATAGCCTCTGCCCCGGATATTAATTAAGAAATATTTTTTTTTTCTTTTGGGAAAAAAGGTATAAAACGCACTGTTGTAAGTAACACCCACGTTGTTAAATGGTTTATGCCAAATCCTGTAACTGTTACAATAAATGTGGAGGAAATAATATAAATACACATGCAAGAAATGAGTACTAAAGGTATTCGGGTTGTTTTAAAAAGAATAAAGTCTGATGGATTTAAAGTCTGGTGAGCAGCTAGAATGTGAAGAGTGCAGAAGAGTTCTGAAGACAATGACCCGGATTCACAGAGAATGGGCGCACATTTACGCCAGCGTAGCGCACACACAGTACGCTACGCCGGCGCAGTGTATTCAGCAAGCTATTGCTCACCAAGATACGCCAGCGTATCGTATTTTCGAAGGAGCAGGCCAGCGTAAGTGGGAGTGAACCCATGCAGATGATGGTCTGAGCATGGTGCAGTGTTTTACGCCCGGTGTATCACGAACACGCATGCGCCGTGACGTAGTCGTGACGTGGACGCATGAAACTGCACCCTTATGCGCATGCTCACAACTACGCCGGCACAACTGCCTGAGCTATGCCAGATCACTACGTACGTACGCCCAATACGCCGGCCTGTGTTCTCTGGGGCAGACCTTTTCATGTCTATTGCTGGGTTGCGCCTCACCTATGGGGAATAACTTTACGCTGGACGTACAACTTACGCAAACATCATATAGATGCGTCGGGTGCACGTACGTTCGCGAATCGCCGTATTTACCTCATTTGCATATTTAAATGCCTAATCAATGGGAGACGCAACATGTGTCCAAACCATATTTGCGCCCACGCTACACCGGCGTAAGCAAGATACGTTGGGGTAGGATGGCCTGTTTTTGGACATATGTTGGTTTGTGAGTCTGGCGCACACATACGCCGGACACACATTTGCACTACATCGGCGTAAAGTGATTTACGTTGGCGTAAGTGCTTTGTGAATCCTGGCCAATATTTCTTGGACACAAAGATTCTTGGATGCACTTTATATGTGCGTTGAACACTGGATGTACTGCACACTTTATAAATTTATATCATGAATTTGGACACCAGTGGATGAATTTTAAACATTGATTATTTGCACTTAATAATGGACTGCACAGGACAGTTTTTATGTTTTAAAATTTTGAAAGATTGTGCTTTGTTTGCATATTGAATGTAACATATTTGCATTCACATGTTTATGGATTAAGCATATATTTATTGCCATAGTGCAGTCACCTTTTTTATTGTAGATGTAGCAAATTGTCCTAGCAAATAAAACCTGAGATTTTCTAAAAAAAAATTGCCATCCGTTTGCTATTTGGAAGAATTAAAAGAAGGATCATAGCCAGAGCTCTTTTGACTATACTTCTTCTGTGGGTTAAAAAAAATGCACTAAAGCCCTGTACACACAATCTGTTTGTCCGATGAAAACAGACCAATGGTCTGTTTTCATAGGTCAAACCGATCGTGTGTGTGGGCCTCATCGGTGAAAAAAATTTTTTAAATTTTTCCTATGGATAAAAAAAATTATAGTAAAAAACGATTGTCTGTGTGGAAGTCCATCGGTCAAAAATCCATGCATTTTTCTCAGCATGTCGTAGTGTTTTACGTCACCTCGTTTGGACACAGTCGGATTTTTGACCGATGGTGTGTAGGCAAGACTGATGAAAGTCAGCTTTATAGGATATCCGACAAAAAAATCCATCGGATTAGATTTCATCAGATATCCAAACATGTGTACAGGGCGTGAGGCTGGGTTCACATATATGTGGCTGCGGTTTGCAGTCCAGAGTCCGGTGCTTTTCTGTTCACTGGTTTAGGTGCGATTCAGGGACAAATTGTTCCCTGAAACTGCACCTGAACCGGTCCCTTTATTTTAAACTGCACCGCAGCCACCCTATACATGTTATGCGCATCCAGTTCGCATGTATGTGAACCCAGCCTTAGTTTTGGACTTCTGTGACCCAAATTCAACTGACAGCAGGCTAAACTTTGCTGTCAACTGACATCACATAGGTGGTTCAGGCTCTGGAAGGATCCTGATAATAATGTTGGTATCAACCCACATGCCTGACTGAAAGCCTAAACCAGCCGCTCCCACCCCCTGCACAGCCCGGCTCTCCAGCGAGTGCGGAAGCAGCACAGCACAGAGCCAGTCACCGCGTTCTGAGAGAAAGAAACATGAGAACTGAGTGTTCAGTAGGCTTTGATTGCTCAGTTCTCAGGGTAGAGCCAGCATGGGACAAATGCAGCTTGAACAGGTGTGCTGCAGCCATCTGGGTGAGAATGTAGGTTTGTTTTTTGTTTTTTATAGTATCCTGCACCACTCTTACTTTTTTTCCTAGATCATTATCCCACTATGTTAAATGACATACCGTGTGGAAAAACAGAGACATGGTTGTATATGCCAATTATATGTGTGTATAAAAAAGGGGTCACATTTTTGTAAAAAAAAGAACATAGGTGATTTGGAAAGGGTTTAGACTTTGGCAACTAAATTAAATAAAGGAATCAAAAATCTTCTTAATTATGATAAAAGGTAAGACACAATCACAAGTGGTTATTACTCAGTGGAAAGTGAGTAGTGGTGACATCATTACATCCTCAGATGATTATCTATGACTTTGATATGGCTTATGTAACAGAATGGCCGTGATACTCAGAGATGTTTGAAGGATGCGGGGTACTCCTGTGCCAGCTTCACCAATGACTCTTGGGTCATCCTATGTCCGATAGGGGCATAGGATGACTAATAAATGATATCTCGGATTACATGAGATGGGACAGTAACGATAATTCATGTATTGCAGGATATCTTGAAATATTACAAGTTGTTCATTTGGAACTCAACAGGTTAATTGGACAGTATTCATTCATGTGGGGACACATACTTTAGAGGTGTTAATTGAGTCTGGCTTCTGAAAGACCTTTCATTGTGGATGCTAATGACACTGTATTGTGTGAAAATACTATTGATGATCATATGTGATGTGAATAGCAGGTGAGAGTCATAATGTCTGACTTGTCAGCTGTAGTATTCAGTTCATGTTAATTAAGTCAGATTCGGTGCCAGAACGTCTGACATAGGAATGTGTATTATGCAGCTAAATAGCTTATTGTCGGAGTCAGGATGTCTGGGGGATAATTAACTCATCTGAATGTCATTAACTAAAATAATGTGTATGAAGTTCATTGTGTGATGTTATGGGTGGAGTGTGTCTTTGTTCCTTTGATTACTGCAGCATGCTTTTTGCTTTTTTTAAAACTGTATATAAGAGCTGAAGGTTACCATTAAAAGATTCATTCATTTTGGAACCAGTAACAGAGCTGTGTGTCTCGTTATTCTGGCAAATGAAATGGGTTGTGCCTGCTGGATTGTCGGATAAGCTGTCTTGGGTTGGTGCAATGGAAATCATAAATGGTGGTGACCGTTACAACTTACTTGGGGGGTGGAAGCTTTAACACAGCTGGTTTACCTTCTAATTCAGCCCACAAAATTACGAGAGATGCCGTTGCATCATTATTGCAACAGGTAGAACCTATGGGGTAAATGGCAGCATGACCAAAAGTTGCTCATTCTTCTAGGTTTTTGAGAGGGGAAAACCTACATACAAATGAATATACTTTTTTTTTTGATGAATATGTACGCCTCCAGACACATATAAGAAACACAAATGAATACAGTTGCGACTGTAGGGACTATTTTTTACCATCTACGTCCCATTGTGGAGAGTTCCCCTAAGTTCCTGGTCCCACAGCCACTTCAGCAAATCTCTCAATGTGAGGAAAATCTATTTAGACAGTTGTCACTAGAACAGTTCCCATTGGAAGATTTTCCCTTTATTCCCATTCTGATGGCAACTCAAAATTTCTCTCTCTTTCACAACAATAAACAGGATGGGATAATCTTTAGTGTGTTGCCTTTTCCTGTCCCTGAACATTACTTATGGATGTTGCAGTGAAGAGTGTCTTTCTATGTGTGGGGATCTGTCAAACCCAGACTTTTTAAACTAACTCTGATGGGTTTGAAACTGAAGGGAGGCCTGGGGTTGCCAAAATTTGCAGCAGTACTACCATGCAGCTCAGTTATCTCAGCTGATTGCATTTCATGCAGAACAAGCGATACCTTTGTGAATGAAATTAAAGCCTGCAGATTGTGACCACTTCACCCTTGATATTTTATGGCTCAAGCCTTCAACTTGCAGAAGGATAACAAATCCAATCACCCTACAATATCTCACCCTATGGGATAAACTGAGATGTCTCTATGAGTTGGCCTCTCCTCACTCCTCTGTTTCCTTAAAAATCCATCTATTTACTGGGTGTTTGTGCCCCTAAGACGGTTCATATTTGAACAAGATCATGTTTAACTTGATTATATCACCTAACTGCATTCACTGCCCTGAAATCCTCCGTTATTTTTAAATCAAACATTTCTTCAACTCAAATCGTAGCCAAATATGTACCAAACTACTATCCATCTTGCTGTACAGACCTAAGGACTCACCCACAGATCTGGTGAATGTGTCAGATAGTCCAAAAATTGGACTGAAATGTATGTGATCTTATCCTCTCTCCCTAGTCACTATGACACCAGACCCTCTAATAGCTTTATTAAATAAGCACCCTGAAGACATTACTCAATCCCCATTTAGATTTCTACTCCAGGTCACAAAGGCTTCTTAGCATAGCAGGGCCTTAAAGGGTCAATAAAGGATTTTTTTTAGCTAAATAGCTTCCTTTACCTTACCGCAGTCCTGTTTTCATGTCCTCATTGTTTGTTTTTGCTATGATGTTGCTGTAATCCTTCTCTGGTCTGGACACTTCCTGGTTGTCTGTTTCCTGATGAAAAAAGTCATGGGAGCTTTCTCTCTGTAATCACTAATCAAGGAGGTGTGATTACTGTGTGTCTAAAACCCCTCAGAACCAATCACTTTCGTTTTACATACCATCACTGCCCTCTATTGGATCTGTGTCTCTGTACATCACAGAAGCATGAAAAAGCATGCAAAAACAAAACTGCAGGTACATTATATGATTGATTTTTATCTATTTTTAATCATTTTTAAAAAGAATCAGTTAACTATTAAGTCTCTATACCCTGTAAACAGTAATTTCAGCAAAAAAATAAAACAATTCCTTTACAACTCCTTTAAAATCACAGGGCCAGATTCAGATACACTTAATATTGCGCTGCGTAATCGAAATAATCTACGCTGCCGTATTTTACCAGGCTCTACACCGAATTCTGGTAGATTTTTGCCCGTACGCTACGGCGGCGTAGTCTATTTCTCGCCACGTAATCGAAATACGCGATTAGGGGGCGTGAAGCATTTAAATTAAGCGCGTCCCCACGGCCATCGAACTGCGCATGCTCCGTTCAGAAATTTCCCGCCGTGCATTGCGCAAAATCACGTATTTACGTCATTCGTTGTTTGAGTAGCGTCGTTTACGAACATTCCTATTCCCGGACGACTTACGTTAAAAATAATAAAAGACGTCGGAAAACGTAGAAATTCAACGCGGGAACGACGGCCATACTTAACATGGGCTGTCTAATATTAGAGCAGCAAAAAGCTGGTATAGTGTTACGCAAAAAAAAAGATGACTAAAGGTGCCGTAAGAGATTGCGAATGAAGATCGTAATTTCGGGGATCGCCGGCAAAAGCTCATTTGCATACCCCGACGCGGAAAACGACTGGAAGTCCACCCAGTGGCCGCAATTTTATTGCAGCGTAGATCTGAAGGCGTACGAACACGTAATCCAGTTGAATTGAAGCCCGCAGTCGTCTATTCATGGTTTGAGGTTTTCGACTAGCTAAAAAACGCACGTAATTTGAAGTTACTCCAATCTAACACCAGTTAGACAGGAGTAAGGGCTCTGTGAATCTGGCCCACAGTCTCTAAGCATAGCTGAAACAAACAAACAAAAAAAAAAAACTGACCATAAGGCACAATTGTCCTTCATGAGCTATAGGTCTCTCTCTATCTTTCCTTTCCCTTTCTCTCTCTCTTTTTTTTTCTTTACCTCTTTTCTTTCTCGTCTCCGCTCTAAGGCATTGGTTTGTTCTCTCTCCCTATGTGGCAATTGTTAAGTAAGTCAATCCAATCTGTATATAACGGATCTCTCCTGATAGCATTAGATGTATTTTATAGCCTCCTCTGACCCCTTGGCACTGTGACCATTTATGCCATGTTCTGTAGGTCAGTGCGCCATTCTGACCTTGCACTAAAAGAGCGGTAAAATCTTATTTATTCATACTGTGAATTTAAATGTTTGCTTTCTGTTTAAGGTTTAAAATGCTTTCCCAGGGAATCACTATACCCTTAGTCTTGGAACTTAGCATTACAGTGTATCTAAGCAAAATGTTTTATATTGCAGTTTAATAGTACTTGGGTGTGCCTGCATTTGTATTTTTTTTCAGACTTTTTTCCTTTAGTCTTATCTGGTGATCCTGCCCTTGACACTGTTTCCTGTTCTGGGGTGGCAACGCTCACTCACAACGAGCAGCATAATCACCCTAGGACTATTTAAAACCTTCCCCTCTCGTCGTCTCCATAATATAGGGGATTTTCCATAATTCACAGGTTAGCTGAGCAGGGCTGATGTAGTGTACACTACAGTGTACAAAGGAACTTCAGGCTCATATTCTACAAGTTTTTTTTCCCCATCAATTAGATAAATTGGTAAATTTAACAGAACACAAAAAAAAAAGTAATTTTTAGGATTTTTATATACTTTAAAGCATATCTAAACCGAAAAACGCAAGTTTAATACACAGTATTACATTCAAAAGTAGGCTACCATTAGGCCCGGGACATTCAGGCAAAAAACAGTTGGATGGCTTCTGGTCTGGTGAACTTGAACCTGAGACCACACAGTTTGATATGTGGAAGAAGCACTCTGGCCTGAGCTTTTTTTAAGGACTAGACCAATTTACTCAAAGCAATGTGTGGGTTGCAGAGATTTGTGAAGATTCAGGATTAACCTAAACAACTGTAACATCTGGACAGTCCGAGACCTGTTGTTGAGACCTAAGTGGCCTCACCAACTGTTCCTTATAAATGGTTGTCCAGAAATCGCAGAATGGGTGTACCGCAAAAGTGCAGCAGGAGCCAGGCTGGAGGCAGCACCCTGGTGAATATTAAGGTACAGATGAGAGGCTGAAGGACAGAGACACAAACTAGTAATGTAGAGGCCCAACAATTAAGCATATGAATTGTTTATGCACTGAAAAGACAGGGATATTTTGGCAAACATCTTTTATATCCACAGAAGCCAAAAAGTCTCACTGGTGATGGTTGGTGACAAATTTGGTGGATTCAATTTTAGACCCAAATGAAGACATTTTAAAGCCTTGATATCCAAAATATTGTGAATGCCCCATTGTTTTTTAGGAACAGTGAACAGGTTAAAATAAGACTTGCAAAACCATTTTACTGTTTTTACAGCCGTTGTGTCCCGATAGACCTGAATCAAACGGACTGCATGCAGATACAGATAACACCTGTACATCTTGCTTGGGTAAAGATGGGCCTTCGCACAGATGTACACTCATGTGAATGAGGCCTAATAAATTGGTTTATATAAAATGAAAAAAATCTAAAACCCTAGGATACTGAAAGACTGATTATTTTAGGGGGTAAGACGAAAAGAAGAAAAAAAAGTCACTACTGTTGGATAATCTTCAGATCTTTATTCACCACGTTGCTGTTTTAATAATAGATCTTAGTTAAAGTTCAAGTTGTATTAAGCTAGTGGCTGTACACATCTCTAACCTAAAGAATGTAACAGAAGCACGTTCTTTATAATAACAGGAACCAGGGCCGATCCTAGGGTCACAGGCGCCTGGGTGCAGAAATATTTTTGGCGCCCCCACATGGGTGTGGTAATTTTACTAACGCCTCCCCTTTACACATGTTTCTATGGCAACTCAACCACAGAGATGCTCCCTCATAAAGTCTTCATTACCATGGGATCCTTACATGATCTCTTAACAATAAACAAAATACAGGAAGAGAAGCAGAGTACTTTATTGGGACCTGGAGGGGGGTCTCTCTGATGGGCACAGAATGGGCTTCTGTTAGAGAGAGCCCCCAGACATACATGATACAGGAGATGGTCAGAGACTGCAGACATGATACAGGAGATGGTCAGAGACTGCAGACATGATACAGGAGATGGTCAGAGACTGCAGACATGATACAGGAAACAGTCAGAGACTGCAGACATGATACAGGAGATGGTCAGAGCCTGCAGACACAGAACAGGAGATGATCAGAGACTGCAGACACAGTACAGGAGATGATTAAAGACTGCAGACGTGATACAGGAGACGGTCAGAGACTGCAGACATGATACAGGAGATGGTCAAAGACTTCAGACATGATACAGGAGATGGTCAGAGACTTCAGACATAGTACAGGAGATGTTTAGAGACTGCAGACATATTAAAGGAGATGGTCAGAGACTGCAGACATATTAAAGGAGATGGTCAGAGACTGCAGACATAGTACAGGAGATGGTCAGAGACTGCAGACATATTAAAGGAGATGGTCAGAGACACATCAGTTCTGGACGGACACACACCTATGCTCAGAAGTTCTAGACGGACACAAACAAAGAGAGAAGGAGGGAGGGGAGAACTCTGCCACTTTGGCGCCCCCACCTCCTCAGGCGGCTGGGTGCAAAGCACCCTGTGCACCCTGCCTAGGTTCGGCCCTGACAGGAACCACACTTTAGTAACAGCTTAAAGTTTTAAACAAACATGAGCAAACTTTAGCAATTAAATATCTGAATTTACATATCTCACAGACTCAACAGGTAAAATGTACACCAAATTCTTTATTCTCTCGAATAATCAATGCATAGCAAAGCAACTGGACCACATAAATACCACACTCCCCAGCTGTGCTTAGGTGGCCGTCTCTCTCTTAGGCCGCGTACACACTATCAGACAGGTCCGATGAAACTGGTCTGCAGACCAGTTTCATCGGACCAGTTCGATGGTGTGTACAGCCCATCAGACCGTTGTCCGTCGGACCAAAGTTTTACAACATGCTTTAAAACCTGTCTGATGGACACATGTCCGTCGGACAGGTTCGATGGTTAGTACACAAAAGCATCGGACCAAAAACCCGCGCATGCTCAAAATCAAGTCGACGCATGCTTGGAAGCATTGAACTTCGTTTTTTCATCATGTCGTTGTGTTCTACGTCACCGCGTTCTGGTCTGATCGAATTTTGGTCCGATGGTGTGTACGAACATCAGACCATCAGACAAGTTCAGAGTTGCCTCAATAAAATGATCCGTCGGACAAGTTTCATCAGACCGGTCTGATCGTGTGTACAGGGCCTAAGAGAGGCTAAAATTGTGACTTGGACATCAACATGCGATGATGAAGGTCCCCATAAGATAATGTTGGGTGCCTGGGCATTCACCATCACTATAATATTATACCAGGAAGTAATGGTAATTTCTTTACACTCATAACTGCTGAACAGAGCAGTGGAGAAATAAAGATAAAGGAAATGCTGCTAGGGAAGGTGGTTTTAAAGTTAACATGTTGCCTTGCCCGGCATGGGTATAGCGCAGGTTAATTTTATGTAGTCATATTTTCAGCATTTTGCAAAATACACTGCCTTTAGGATTTTTCTCTTGCAAAAGCCAGTAGAAGGAAAGTTGTACATCACTACTCCACGTGTATTCCGCACTAGAATAAACTAATCCCACACAAAAGTCAACTTGTGTATGATGAGTATATTATTATATAATATTCCATTTACAGAAGGATCACTTCTGCATCTGTAAACGATTCCACACGCCTTCAGCTTCCTTCATAGTTTAGCGTTACTAAACCCACAACAGTAAAATGACTCTATATATGCAATAAAGCATGCTGGTTATACTCACTGTGGAACCCAGGGGATTATTGCTCTGCATTGTGTAAAAAGGCTGTTTGATCCTGTCTTCTGTGATGTTTCCCTTCTTCCACTGTCCCCAATCTATCTAAAAACAGAACAGTCTATGGAGTCAGGTTGCACATGCTCAGTTTGGTGTGTACTGCTAGAGTTTTTTCTTCTTCTTGGGAGGGTGCATGTAATCAGCGCAGGGCCAATCAGCACTGTCCAGGAGTCCTCCACTCTTATAGGAGAATTATTGGAGAATGAAAACTCCTACTACAAGCTTTAACCAAACACTGATAGAAGTTACAAGACTGTTATATACTGCTGATGATAAAAAGGTATTTAGCAGTTTGTATTTACTAAAGTAATTGCATTTCCATGTTCTGTGTACAGAGGGAGACCAGATATAGTGAATGCAGGGTCCAGGGTTTAGTAACACTTTTGAGTTTACTCACCTGGCAATTCTTGGTAGTCAAAGACTAGCACATTCATCAGGCTTCAGTGTTTTCAATAGGGTGCGCAAAAAAATTAAAAACCTTCTCCTATACCAATGCATGTTCCACCTTAGCATAGCTGTGTTAGATTCTGAATTTCCTTTTTCTCTAGGATACAAATACATAATTGGACATAAGCTCTGCTAAGGTAGTGTGACAACCACTGGCGTTTATTTAATCGATATTTTTAAAACTAGATTCACACAAGTTTTAACCTTTTTTTTATCATTGACTTATGAGTGAATGCTGGGTGACTCTTGGGTTACAAACATTGATAAATAAACCCCACAGTTTTCTTTTATTAGTACTAAATAAAAATTCACCCAGTCACATTTTTCTAACAGCAGCAGATTGTCACTAACATTACATCCTTAAAATATACACTGTAGTCAAAACATGAAACGCTTGCATTTAAAAGTACGCCTCTGGCCAATAGTATGGACACAAAATAATTTTTTTATTCTCAACAAGCTGTAAACACTTTAAAGCACATCATCCCTGCCTCTCTAGCTTTTTGTCAATAAAAAGTAGTCAAAGATCACAACAGAGACTCTAGTCGGGTTTTAGTCCAATGCACACTTGCGAATAGGGCCTTTGCGATTTCGCACAAGAGACGAAGACAGTCTGCATCCAGGGCCAACCATCCACAAATCACTGCACGAGTGAATAACATGCAAATCGGTCGTAAATAGCTACAGGAGCTGTCAGGCTCTCGTGGGGCTTTCCCTCCACAACTAATCATAGGGAACCTTGCTGAGTCTTACATGGGTAATCGCAAACAGCCCCATTCACAAACCTAAATGAGGCCTTAGGCCGACCATAGACTGTTAGGTTCGAGATTCGAACTGTGTATATGCAGGCTGAATGTACCAAGTTGATCAATCAACTTGGCTAGAACCAGCCTGCCGGACTTTACTTGTGATTATTGCTAGTGGCTGGTATAGCTGCTAGCGATAATCACAGTCCCCCCCCCCCTGGGAGAAGACAATAGCTTGGCAGAAGGGATTCCCCCACTGTGTGTTGATGGGGGAAATCGAGCACATTTGCACTGTGTATGGCTATCAGTCGGTTTCACACATGTTGTGTTAACATTAGACAGCTTGTATGCTAGCAAGATTCTAGTGTCATTTAACCACTAGCCGACCGCCCACCGTCATTATACGGCGGGACGGTGGCTCTCCTGGACGAGAGCCCGTAGCTATACGTCCGCATTTTTGTGGCCACTAGGGGGGCGCGATCGCCGCCGGGCATGCATGCTCGTTCGTTACAGAGCGAGGAACAGGAGCTATGTGTGTAAACGGGGGAAACGCTGATCTTCTGTTCATACAATGTATGAACAGAAGATCATTGATTTCCCCTAGTGAGTCCATCCCCCCCCATACAGTTAGAACACACCCAGGAACACACTTAACCCCTTCCCTGCCCCCTAGTGTTAACCCCTCCACTGCCAATGGCATTTTTATAGTAATCCAATGCATTTTTATAGCATTGATCACTATAAAAATGCCAATGGTCCCAAAAATTTGTCAAAATTGTCCGATGTGTCCGCCATAATGTCTCGGTACCGAAAAAAAATGCTGATCGCCGCCATTACTAGTAAAAAAAAAAAAATATTAATAAAAATGCCATAAAACTACCCCTTTTTTGTAAACGCTATACATTTTGCGCAAACCAATCAATAAACGCTTATTGCGATTTTTTTTACGAACAATATGTAGAAGAATACGTATCGACCTAAACTGAGGAAAAAAAATGTTTTTTTATATATTTTTGGGGGATATTTATTATAGCAAAATGTAAAAAATATTGAATTTTTTTCAAAATAGTCGCTCTATTTTTGTTTATAGCGCAAAAAATAAAAACCGCAGAGATGATCAAATACCACCAAAAGAAAGCTCTATTTGTGGGGAAAAAAGGACGCCAATTTTGTTTGGGAGCCACATCGAACGACCGCGCAATTGTCTGTTAAAGTGAGGCAGTGCCGAATCACAAAAAGTGCTCTGGTCATTGGAGAGCAATATGGTCCGGGGGTTAAGTGGTTAAAGCAATGGGGAAAGAAAATATATATATTTCTGTGCCTCTGTTGTAAACCTTGAAGAATAAATTCTCCTCAATGCCTATAGCTTTAGAGGTGAATGAGGGGTTGTTTTGAAGCTCCTGAGCAAGTCGTGGGCAGAAGTGGAGAATGACAAATAATAATTTTCAAAAAGTCTGCTGCCTCAGTTTTTATGATGGCAAATTGAATATACTCCAGACTGTTATGAAGAGTGATCAGATGAATTGCAATTAATTGTAAAGTCCCTCTTCGGCATGCAAATTAACTTAATCCCACTGCATTTGTGAAGAAAGCTTCAGGACGCCCCAGATAGGCCAGCAAGCTACAGGAACATCTCCTACAGTTGATTTAGCTGCTGGATTGGGGCACCACTAGTGCAGAGCTTGCTCAAGAATGGCAGCAGGCAGGTGTGAGTGCATCCACACACACAGCGAGAAGACATTTGGAGGCTGGCCAGGTCATAAGGAGGGCAGCAAAGAAGCCACTTTTTCTTTCCAGAATACATCAGGGACAGACTGATATTCTGTAAAAGATACAGGAATTGAACTGCTGAGGACTGGGGTAAAATCATTTTCTCAGATGAATCCCGTTTCCAAGTGTTTGGAGCATCCGGAAAAAAACCTTGTCCGGAGAGGAAAAGGTGAGCGCTACCTCCCAGCCAAGGGAGTGGGCTCACTTACAATTTTGCCAAAGAACACAGCCATCAATAAAGGAGGATACAAAAAAAAACATAATCCGAGAGCAACTTCTCCCAACCTTCCAAGAACAGCCATGAGAGGAAGAATGCCTTTTCCAGCATGATGGAGCACCTTGCCATAAGGCTAAAGTGATAACTAAGTGGCTTGGGGAACAAAACATTAGCATTTGGATCCATAGCCAGGAAACTCCCCAGACCGTAATCCCACTGAGAATTTATGATCAATCCTCAAAAGGCGGATGAACAAAAAAAAAACACAAATACTGACAAACTCTAAGAATTGAATATCTAAGAATGGGCTGCTATCAGTCAGAACGTGGCCCAGATGTTGATTGACAGCATACCAGGGCGAATTGCAGGGGTCGTGAAAAAGATGGGTCAACAAATATTGTCTCTGCATGAATGTAATATATTTCTCAATACAAGCCTTTGACACTTATGAAATGCTTGTAACTATACTTCAGTATATCATATCTCGGGCAATTGCCTGCCCGTAAAAGGTAGGGGCAGACAGCTATGATGAGAGTCTGCAGGAGCTGGAGATTGACCAGTGATCTGCTGATTGTGGGTGCAATGCTCTGCAGTCTCCTGCTCCTTAGAAAAAATAAAATACAATTTTTTTTTTTAAAGATTAACTTATCCTTTAAGTAAACGTGGCATGACTGAAACATGGAGGTTGATCACATCTAACAATGCAACTGTTCTTCCCCATTTGCTTTAGGGCACATTTACTACCTTACAGCACATTATGTTGTGTGTTAAACATGCACTACACGAAGGTAGTCAATTAAAAATTAATGGACTGCGAACAAATCCAAACAAGGGCCCAGATTCAGAGAGAATTGGATTCTCGTAGCGTATCAGAAATACACTACGCCGCCGTTTTTACCTGGCTCTACGTGGAATCCAGGTAGATTTTGTCCAGTAAACGACGGCGGCGTAGTGTATTTCTCCCGTCGCAATCCATCTAGACGAGTAGGGGGCGTGAAGGATTTAAAATAGGCGCATTCCCGCGGCGTTCGAACTGCGCATGCTCCGTTCGCAAATTTCCCGCCGTGCATTGCGCGAAATCACGTCGTTACGTCATTCGTTGTTTGAGTAGCGCCGTTTACGGACATTTCTATTCCCGAACGAGTTACGCCAAAAAAAAAAATAATAATTTAAATTCGACGCGGGAACGACGGCCATACTTAACATGGGCTACGCACCGTTAGACCAGCAAAAAGCTGGTCTAACAGTACGTAAAAAAAAACAGACGTAAGCGATTGCGAAGACCGCTCGTATCTTCGTGGATCGCCGTAAAAACACATTTGCATATCCCGACGCATGAAAACGACGCGAACTCCTCCCAGCGGCCGCAAAAATATCGCAGCGTAGATTCGAAGGCTTACGAAGACGTAAGCCTCTCGGATCGAAGCCCGAAGCCGCCGTATCATGGTTTAAGGATTCAAACTAGTGATACGGCGCGCGAAATTTGAAATTACTCCTGTCTAACACCAGTTAGACAGGCGTAATTGCTCTGTGAATCTGGGCCAAAGTTTGTACATGACCCTTTCATATAACATAACTACAATTTGTTTTGGCATGCTGCAATGCAGGTGAAAATGAATGGCACTCCAAAACAGTAACGAATATTACCACACATTGCCATAGGGCATGCCATAATGAGTGCATTACGACACAGAAGTGCAAGTGGAACCTTAAAGTTGAGCTCCACCCAAAAGTGGAAGCTCTGCTTGTTTGTGCCCCCCCCCCCCCGCGCTGCCACATTTGGCACCTTTTGGCCCCCCTCCTCCTTCCACCATCACTGGGCCATTCACAAAGCGCAGCGCGCATGTGCAGTAGGGAACAGTCTGTGAAGCCGTAAGGCTTCCCTTACAAGGAATGGCAGAGGCAGTACCTAAGAGACGATTAATAAGCCTTCAACAGGGGCATAAATTGCACCCCCATATTGCTCTCTTATATACACATAACTGACCATCAAGTCCATCCCCCAACAGGGCGGAGCTTGCAACAGGATGTGATGTAACGGGTATATCTTCCAACCCATCACATAAACATCCCATCTTTCATGCCGCATACACACGATCACTTTTTGTGATGATAAAAAATGACATTTTTAAAAATGTAATTTAAAATGATCGTGTGTGGCCAAAATGTCATTTTATGTCTTCTGAAAAATGACCAAAAAAAAATTCGAACATGCTTGAATTTTTTATGTCATTTTTTAAAATGTCATTTTTTGTGTCATAAAAAATTATCGTGTGTGGGCAAAATGTCATTTTATGTCTTCTAAAAAACCCGCACATGCCCAGAAGCAAGTTAGGAGAGGGGAGGTAAAACTACCATTCATAATGGAGTAAGCACATTCATCACACTGTAACAGACAAAAATGCAGGAATCGTCTTTTACTAACAAGTAACCAGCTAAAAGCAGCCTCAAGGCAAATAGAACTTCCCCTTTAGAGTGCCATCACTTTGTTCATCATTTTCCAAAAATGATGGTGTGTACGCAACGTCATTTTTAAAAATGAAGTTTGAAAAATGTCGTTTTTTTTCATGAAGAAAAATGACATTTTTTTTCATCACAAAAAGTGATCGTGTGTACGAGGCATAAGTCATATATCTACAAATATCAAGTATATCACTCTAAAGATTAAAATACATACAGAAATGATTAATGACAAAGGATATGGTAATTAATAATAGTAATTTGGGAAACACATAATCAACAATGATATGAAAGGTGTGTCACCTAGTGAGTCTGTCCTCAAATTTCTATGTGTGGGAACACCACATACTCAGAAACCTCTATTATACAAAATAAATGATCGACCCCCCGAGGCTGCATTCTAAGGCGCTAGTACAAAAAAAAGAGATTTTTAATACAGCTTACCTGTAAAATCTTTTTCTTGGAGTACATCACGGGACACAGAGCAGCATATTCATTACTATACGGGTTATATGGAGTACCTTCAGGTGATGGACACTGGCAATCTCAAACAGGAAGTCCCCTCCCTATATAACCCCCTCCCATAGAGGAAGTACCTCAGTTTTGTAGCAAGCAGTATGCCTCCCAAAAATGTTCCCCAAAAGAGGGGTGGGAGCTCTGTGTCCCGTGATGTACTCCAAGAAAAAGATTTTACAGGTAAGCTGTATTAAAAATCTCTTTTTCTTTCTCGTACATCACGGGACACAGAGCAGCATATTCATTACTATACGGGATGTCCGAAAGCAGTGCTATAATGAGGGGAGGGAGACATCTTCCAAAAAAGGATTTAATTTAGAGGTATACTCAAATAATAATAAATCCAACTTAGTCAAGAAATGTAAATCTGAAATCTAAATCAAGGGAGCCCTCTCAGATCCTGAGGAGCTTGAATCGCGGCCTGCAGTACTGCCTGCCCAAAGGCTGTATCCGCATTCCTTCTTACGTCCAATTGATAAAAATTTTGTAAACGTGTGGACTGACGACCACGTTGCTGCCTTGCATATTTGAGCCATAGAGATCTGATGATGTGCTGCCCAGGAGGTGCCCATGGCCCTGGTAGAATGGGCCTTTACCGACAAAGGAGGAGGCAACCTCTTCAAACCGCAGGCCTGAATGATTAATTGTTTAATACATCTTGCGATGGTGGATCTAGCAGCTGCCTGACCCATCTTGGGCCCCTCCGGTAAAACGAACACCACATCTGTTTTCCGAACCTTCTCTGTAGCTTTAAGATAGGCCTTTATGGCCCTGACAATATCCAACGTATGCAGCAACCCCTCCTTTCTAGAGGTGGGTTTTGGAAAGAAGGATGGAAGTACCACATCCTGGTTCAGGTGGAAACTGGATATAACCTTTGGTAGAAAGGAAGGATGAGGACGGAAAACCGCCCTGTCCTTATGTAAAATGAGATATGGTTCCTTACAAGATAAGGCTGCCAATTCCGATACCCTCCTGGCCGAAACTATGGCGATCAGAAAGAGTTGACAGAACAAGATTTAAGTCCCATGGACAACGTGGTGATTTGACCGGAGGATTAACACGTAAGACTCCCTGTATGAAGGTCTTAACCAGCGAGTGGGCGGCCAGCGGCCTCTGAAACCACACTGATAAGGCTGAAATCTGTCCCTAGATCGTGCTTAATGCCAGGCCTTTATCCACTCCTAGCTGGAGAAAACGTAATACTCTATCAATGGTATACTTGCGGGAAAACCATCTCTTAGACTCACATCAGCCTACGTAGGCCCTCCAAACCCTGTAACAAATTACCCTGGAGGCCGGCTTTCTAGCCTTAATGAGGGTAGGGATTACCTGCCTAGACAGACCTCTACCCCTGAGAATCAGGGATTCAGCCGCCAGGCCGTCAAATTTAGACGCCGTAATGCAGGGTGGAGGATCGGGGACTTGTGAGAGTAGGTCTGGCCATAGAGGAAGAGTCCAAGGGTCTCCCGCTGCCAATTTCAGGACTAGTGAGTACCATGCCCTCCGGTACCAAGCTGGGGCTACCAGGATAACCGGCCTGTGCTATGATCCTGCGCAATAGGCGGGGTAGTAACTGCAGCGGGGGAATGCATATAGAAGTTATGATTGATGCCAAGGGCAAACCAACGCATCGGTTCCGCAGGCCATAGGGTCCCTCGTTCGAGACATGAACCTGTCTAGCTTCTTGTTGAATCCTGATGCCATGCCGTCCACGTCTGGCACTCCCCACTTCTGGGAGATTGTCTGAAAGACCTGTGGATGCAGAGACCACTCCCCCGGCGACAGGGTTTGGCGACTTAGGAAGTCCGCCTGCAGGTTGTCCACCCCTGGAATGAATATCGCCGATATGCAGGGTACATAAACCTCTGCCCACCGAAAAACCAAGCTCATCTCTCTCTGAGTGGCTTGACTCTTGGATCCCCCTTGGTGGTTCACATATATGCCACCGCTGTGGCATTGTCTGAATGAATTCTCACCGAGGACACCTGTAATCTGGATGTCTATGCCAGGAGGGCTAGCCAAGCCACTCTGATCTCCCAGACATTGATGGGCAGCTGCCTCTCCGCCTCTGCCCAAGTTCCTTGGCGAGTGAACCCGTTCAAGACCGCTCTCCAGCCTTCCAGACCACTGGGCAGAAAGACTCCCCTTCAGAAGGTTCTGAGGGTTTACCACCAGCATAGACTCTGCCGGACCTTTAATGACGGCGTCAAAGGAAACTCCAAGGCCTTTGCTCCCTTGCTCCAAGCTGCTAGAATTGCTGTCTGTAGGACGCGAGTGTGGAAGCGTGCGGTACCGCCTCGAACATGGCCATTAGTTTGCCTAGTAATCGCATACATAGGCGAATAGTTGGTTCTCTTTTGCTTAGAACCAACTGAATCCATTTTTTTTTTTGATAGCCTCGACCTTTACCAGGGGCAGGAACACCTTTTGCTGTTCTGTGTCTAATCTCATGCCGAGATATTCCAACTGCTTTGTAGGTTGAAATGCTGATTTTTCCCCGGTTTAGGACCCAGCCGAACCTCTCGATGTACTGAACCATGAGGGCTACTGCGCATTCCAGCCAAGGAAGCGAGTGATCAGGGCCGATCCTACCCGGGGTGCACAGGGTGCAGTGCACCCAGGCGCCACAGAGGTGGGGGCGCTGAAGCGCCAGAGTGCTTCCCTCAAATCCCACTCCTTGTTCGTGTAGAGCGGCGCCGTGGCTCTCCCCGCCGCCGCCGCCGCTGCAGAGTTTGTCCTATATGGCTGCCTGTGAGTGTCCCCCCTTCCTCCTCCTGTTAGAGAGGGGAGTGAAGAATGCGGAGATCGAAGCGGCTGTCTCTGCTCAATGACGTCGCCGAGTGGGCATCCCATCATGCCTGACACATATTCTGCTCCTCTCTGTGTCATAAAAAAAACTCCTGTCTGCGGCGATCTGTGATCCACCCGGGCGGCACGGCTGCACACTGTCCCCTTCTCTGCAGCTGCCGCCCGGGTGGATCACAGATCGCCGCAGACAGGAGTTTTTTTTATGACACAGAGAGGAGCAGAATATGTGTCAGGCATGATGGGCAGTGTGTTTTTATGTACTATAAAGGAGGGGGGTTTGTCCGGGGGGGGGGGTCTGTAGTCATGTAGGGGGCGTTTTTTTCCTGGGGGGTGTCTGTACTAATGGGGGGAGGGGTTTGTCCCTGGGGTCTGCACTAATGAGGGGGGTTGTCCTGGGGGGTCTGTACTAATAGGGGGAGTTTGTACTAATGGGGGGTTTGTCCTGGGTGGGTCTGCACTAATGGGTGGTTGGTCATGGGGGGGTCTGTACTAATGTGGGGAGTCTGTACTAATGGGGGGGGGGCTTGTCCTGGGGATATGCACTAATAGGGGGGTTTATCCTGGGGGGTCGGTACCAATAGGGGGTTTGTCCTGGGGGTCTGTACTAATGGGGGGTTTGTTCTGGGGGGTCTGCACTAATGGGGTGGTTGGTCATGGGGGGTCTGTACTAATGGGGGAGTCTGTACTATTGGGGGGGCTTGTCCTGGGGGTATGCACTAATGGGGGGGTTATCCTGGGGGGGTCGGTACTAATGGGGGTGTTTGTCCTGGGGGTCTGTAATAATGGGGGGGTTTGTTCTGGGGGGTCTGCACTAAAGGGGGGGTTTGTTCTGGGGTCTGTTCTAATGAGGAGTTTGTCCTGGTTGGGTCTGTACTAATGGAGGGGTGGTTTGTCCTGGGGGTCTGTACTAATGGAGGGGGGTTGTCCGGGGGGGTCTGCACTACTGGGGGGGGGGGGTTTGTCCTGAGGGAGGTCTGTACTAATGGAGGGGGGGTTGTCCTGGAGGGAATCTGTACTAATGGGGGGGTTTGTCCTGTGGGAGTCTGTACTAATGGGGGGTTTGTCCTGCGGGGGTCTGTACTAATGGGGGGAGTCTGTACTAATGGAGGGGGCTTGTCCAGGGGGTATGCACTAATGGGGGGGGGTTATCCTGGGGGGTCGGTACTAATGGGGGTGTTTGTCCTGGGGGTCTGTAATAATGGGGGGTTTGTTCTGGGGGGGGTCTGCACTAATGGGGGGTTTGTTCTGGGGTCTGTTCTAATGGGGAGTTTGTCCTGGTTGGGTCTGTACTAATGGAGGGGTGGTTTGTCCTGGGGGTCTGTACTAATGAAGGGGGGTTGTCCGGGGGGTCTGCACTACTGGGGGGGTGGTTTGTCCTGAGGGAGGTCTGTACTAATGGAGGGAGGGTTGTCCTGGAGGGAATCTGTACTAATGGGGGGGTTTGTCCTGGGGGAGTCTGTACTAATGGGGGAGTCTGTACTAAAGGGGGGTTTGTCCTGGGGGTCTGTCATGGAAAGTTTGTACTAATGAAGGGGGTTTGGTTTGTCCTGGGGGTCTGTACTAATGGAGGGGGTGGTTTGTCCTGAGGGGGGTCTGTACTAATAGAGGAGGGTCTGTACTAATTGAGGGGGATGGTTTGTTTTGGGGGGGTCTGTACTAATCGGGGGTGGTTTGTCCTGGGGGGTCTGTACTGAGGGAGGGGGTTTATAGAGAGAGAGCCAGGACCCCAGGAAAGCTTTCAGGGAAGTGCACCCAGGACTCCAGAGGGAGAGGACAGTGCTGAGAGAACACCATCAGAGAGAGAAACCCGCTGCCGTGCGCCACCAGAGGGAAAGCCACACAGCCTAGTGCCATCCCTGGCGGAGAAAAGAGTGGAGTCATTGCCAGAATACAGATCTGGGCTCTACACAGCGGAGTATCCACCTGCAATTCAGAGTGAGCTGACTCCTGATCAGAGGAACCGTTGTAGCTGTATCGCTGGGTCAGGTGAGAGCCGATCAGCCATTATCTACTTATGTCAATAAGAACTGCAGTCTCTGACCATCTCCTGTATTATATCTGCAGTCTCTGACTGTTTCCTGAATTATTTCTCCAGTCCCTGACCATCTCCTGTAGTATGTCTGCAGTCTCTGACCATCTCCTATATTATATCTCCAGTCACTGACCATCTCCTGTACTATGATTGCAGTCTCTGACCAACTCTTGTATCATGTCTGCAGTCTCTGACCATCTCCTGTACTATGATTGCAGTCTCTGACCATCTCCTGTACTATGATTGCAGTCTCTGACCATCTCCTGTACAATGATTGCAGTCTCTGACCATCTCCTGTACTATGATTGCAGTCTCTGACCATCTCCTGTACTATGATTGCAGTCTCTGACTATCTCTTGTATCATGTCTTCAGTCTCTGATCATCTCTTGTATCATGTCTTCAGTCTCTGATCATCTCTTGTATCATGTCTTCAGTCTGTGACCATCTCCTGTATTATATCTCCAGTCACTGACTGTCTCCTTTAATATGTCTACACTCTCTGACCATCTCCTGTACTATGATTGCAGTCTCTGACCATTGCTTGTATCATGTCTACAGTCTCTGATCATCTCTTGTATAATGTCTTCAGTCTGTGACCATCTCCTGTATTATATCTCCAGTCACTGACTGTCTCCTTTAATATGTCTACACTCTCTGACCATCTCCTGTACTATGATTGCAGTCTCTGACCATTGCTTGTATCATGTCTACAGTCTCTGATCATCTCTTGTATCATGTCTTCAGTCTGTGACCATCTCCTGTATTATATCTCCAGTCACTGACTGTCTCCTTTAATATGTCTACACTCTCTGACCATCTCCTGTACTATGATTGCAGTCTCTGACCATTGCTTGTATCATGTCTACAGTCTCTGATCATCTCTTGTATCATGTCTTCAGTCTGTGACCATCTCCTGTATTATATCTCCAGTCACTGACTGTCTCCTTTAATATGTCTACACTCTCTGACCATCTCCTGTACTATGATTGCTGTCTCTGGCCATCTCTTGTATCATGTCTACAGTCTCTGACCATTAACCTGTACTATGTTTTGGGGCACTTTCTAACAGTATCAGAGAGGTTCCCCTCCAGGTCTCATTAGTGTACGCTCTTCCAGTATTTTCTTTATTGTTAAAAGATCATGGGAGGATCCCAGGGCAACAAAGACTTCTTAGAGGAGCATCTCTGTGTTTGAGTCATTGCCATAGAAACATTTGTAAAGGGGAGGAGTTGGTAAGATGACCACGCCCCCTTTGTGGGGGCGCCAGAAATATTTCTGCACCCAGGCGCCCGTGACCCTAGGATCGGCCCTGCGAGTGATCTATGATTAAGAGGTCGTCCAGGTATGCTAGGACCGAGACCCCTTGGATCCTTAGATTGACTAGAATTGGAGCTAGGACCTTCGTGAATACCCGGGGGCCGTAGCCAGCCCGAAGGGGAGCGCCACGAATTGGAAGTGACGCTGTATCACTGCGAAGCGTAAAAAATCTTTGATGTGGCTGAAAGATTGGTACATGAAGGTAACCATCCTTTATGTCTATAGAAGCCAGAAAGTTGTCCTTCTGGAGTGTGGCGGCTGCTGACCGAATGGATTCCATCCGGAAAGAGCGAACCCATAGGTAAGCATTTAAACCTTTTAGGTCCAAAATTGGTCTGACATTGCCGATGGGCTTTGGTATGACAAACAGATTGGAATAGAAACCTAGCCCCTGTTCTTGGGCTGGTACCTCTACCATTATGCCCTGGTAAAGCAGATGATCCAATGCCGCCCGCATTGAGGCCTTCCTTGTGGAGGAAACTTTAGAAAATTCTAATCTGTAGCCTGTGGCCACAGATGATCGGACCCCCTCTGTCGGGGATCGATACCATGGCCTCTTGCCCCCACAGGCCTGTCCTTGCGATCCCTTGTTAAAAGTTTGATCGCGCAGGAGGCCCGATACTGCCTGGAATTTGAGGGCCCCGGAACAGGGGGGAGCTGCCTTTTAAACGCAGAACCCAGAACTTCTTTTGACTGGTAAAAGGGTACTTTTGCCACTTGAAACAGTCTGAATGTATTTATCCAGATCTTTCCATGGAAGGGAAAACCTGCCAGTAGTCTTTTGCATGGGGCTCGGCCGCCCAGTTCTTCAACCATAAGAGCCTTCTCATATGCACTAAAAATAGTGACAAACGAGACGCCTGCTGGATGGAGTCTTTTATAGCCTCTACCGCAAAGCACAGAGCTCTGGGAATATCCAATAACTCCTCTGCCTATTGGGCAGGGATGTCTTTAAGCATCTGTTTTGTCTGGTCCTTTAACGCCTGACAAACTCCAATTGCAGCTACTGCTGGCTGTACCACTGCTCCTGCCGTAGAAAAGGATGCTTGAAAAAGTGTCTCTAAACGTTTATCGACCGGGACCTTAAACATTTGTATGTTTCCCCCCCCCGGGCCAGTTAATGATTTATTCATACATGAGATGGCTGCGTCCACAGTTGGGAGCGCCCCTTTCTAAGAAAAATTTCTCTTCCATAGGGTAAATAACAGAAAACCTTCCAGGCGGTCTCCCATCCAGGCACTAACCAGGCCCGACCCTGCTTAGCCTCCGAGATCAGACGAGATCGGGGTGATGTGGCCGTAGGCTTTAGGCGGCAGAAAAAATTCTGTCCGGTCGTCCCAATCCTGGAAAAACCAATTCCTCTAACAGAGGATGGACCGGAAAAGCTGCGTTGCTTACAGGCGCTTTAAAAGAACCCAAAGAGGATACCGCAGGAACCTGAGGCTCTGGAAATGGCAAATTAAATGCCGAGCGGACCATGTCTGTCAAAGACTGGACCCACAGACTCTCCGTTTGGGAGGCTGAAAACGATTCCTCAGTGGTAGATCCTTCCTCTAGGTTCTGGTCCAACCGATCCTCCTGAAATTCTAATTCCTCCGGAGAGAGAATGTCAGCATCCGAGGATACACCTTTTGGCGATGGGGATCTAGTCCGCTTCTTGCCAGAAATAGAGCCAGCGATCATAGCTGTTAACTTTTTTCTCTAGCCACCCTAGGGTGACGGCTAGCATCTCCTCTGTGACAACACAGGGTTGGGCCGATCTGGGCCAGCCTCAGCACCAGACCCCCTCAATGGCTTATCCAAGGCGACCCCTATAGGAATAACCTGTGGGGAAAGTATTGGCATATCATCAGAACCAGAGGAGGAACCCCTTTGTCTTTGCCTTTTTTTTTTTTTTTTATGTTTTGATCCTGAACCTTTGGAAGCCATAATACAAAACCGAGGGACTCCGCCTACAACAACAGACTGTTATAGCCAGGAGTACAAAAAAATAAGGTTTAGGGGACAATAGGATCACTAATGCCCAAAAACGGTGGGGCTCAGTATGTTTTCCTTTATAATATTATTGTTTTTCACAACATACAGCCCCACCCCCAACATGTTTGCCAGCATTCAACCTGTTGCCAAGGGGATTTTTGGCTTAACAAAAAGCATTGGAGCTGACTCCAGCATGTACTACCCCTTTCTCGCCACCGGGAGTCACTGTGCTGCCACTCTGCGTCCTCTCTCTTCCAGCTCAGCTCTGAACTGAGCTAAGATCGTGCCTGCTGTGTATAACAGCAATTGAAGGCACGCCCACTCTACACTGCAGTCACGCTCCCCCCCCCCCCTTCCCGAACGGCGCGAAAAATTTTCTATATGCATGCGCGCGCGCGCGACTGTCGGGGGAGGAGAGCCCAGGAGGAGACGCACTCTGGAGCCCAGGAATGCAGGCTGGAGGACGCATCAGGCGGCAGATTTGAATCCCGGCTAGGTAAGGCTTAAAACAGGCCCCTAAGGAGTCCCTTTAGCCTAGAGACAGATCTCTTCTTTTTTTTTTTTTTTTTTTTAAAAGACCTTCAACCAGCGAGCAGCAGGTAGCTAGCAAACATACATAGATAGGTAGGGGGATCAAGTGATGGGGGGGGGGAACATTTCAGGCCATCCTGTCCATCAGACATAGTGACCATGGTGCCCATGCAGAGCATACTCAGGCTACCCCCTTAAGATCTCCCCTGGAGAGCCTGCTGTCGAACCAAGTCCCGCAGGCTCCCCTCTTACCTGCTCCATGCCGCAGGACGTTTGCATAGCAAAACGGTCCAATCTTCTCCCATCTCCGTGGGTAGCGTAGTAGACCTTCAGGCACTGGGGTCCTGGAAGGAACCGACTGTCCTGGACCTATACAGCACCCTGGCAAACAGGATCTTTTGGTTTAGAAAAAACTCCAAGTCCTGGGCCCAGGGTCCAGCCCTCTAGAGAGGAGCATTATAGGCAAAACCCCACGGTTTGGGGCCCGGGTACTGTCCACTTTGGCACTGAGGCTCTTTGGACAGATCCGGTTAGCCCGCCTTAATCCTAAGGATGAGGAGGCAAAGCTATTCCGTGACCAACACCTAAGACACTGGCGAAAAAACTGAGGTACTTCCTCTATGGGAGGGGGTTATATAGGGAGGGGACTTCCTGTTTGAGATTGCCAGTGTCCATCACCTGAAGGTACTCCATATAACCCGTATAGTAATGAATATGCTGCTCTGTGTCCCGTGATGTACGAGAAAGAAAGGGGCCTACATATAGGCGACTGAGTTATGACCTAGGAAACTGTAAACACATAAAAAACTATGTTAGCAATCCATGCAGCAATCACAAATTCAAAAGCGCATTGAATGGCTACATTGAGGCGTGTCTTGAGCGCCTCCTGGCCAATAATATGGATTGGATCTATGGATACACTAACACCGTCCCAAACAGCAGTGTCTTCACCAATCACAATGCCTCAGCGTCATAAATAACATGACTGGCCGTCAGTCACATGACCGCGGCTTCCACTCGGCGGCGATCATGGCAAATGTAGTGTGTAACATCTCGACCAATCCTCTCGCTTATGGATAGTCATGTGATCGGTGTCAGCAGTCACATGACCGCAGCTTGCACTCGGCGGCGGTCATGGGAAATGTAGTGTGTGGCATCTCGACCAATGATCTCGCTTATGGATAGTCATGTGATCGGTGTCAGCAGTCACATGACCGCGGCTTACACTCAGCGGCGGTCATGGGAAATGTAGTGTATAGCATCTAAACCAATGATGCTAATGGATGATCATGTGATCGGGGTCACCTATCGATAATCTAAAGGGAGAATCCAGACCGGGAAACTAGCACATCTCCAGATCGGAGACACCAAGTGGAGCCTGCAAGCACCCGGACCTAATGCGTAACCCTATAGAAACAAAAAGACATCACATATCGAATGCAGTATACCACAAGCGTCACAGTAGAAATTCATTGGATAGCGTAGCCATTGAAACATGTAATTAAACACAGTGTCCCCTAGCTGCCATCATAGGAGTTGCACATAAATCGCAACTTAGAATATAGAGAATATACCACCAGGATGGTCGGAGCAATCCCGCCCAGACTGGGATGACAGAGACCACCCAAAGCAGCGTCGGGTTTTTGCTATCTAGCACCCCATATTGCCATTTTGTGATCACTTTTTATTTATGTCACAATTTAGTTTATATGACTTTTATCAATAAACCTTGATTGGTTTTACTCATCTGCACCATTGGAGCTATGTGTTTTTCCTCTTTTTACATACCATCTACCTTGCTGCCCTGCTGAGCTCCAGCCATACTCTAGGCTTCCCACCTTTGATTATTGGCTCAAGGACTCCACCTGGAAATTATAACCTGATGTTCCACATCATTCAAGTTTGATCCGGCTTTGTGACGTGGATTTCCAGCTTCACATCCAGTTCCCTACCTCGGTCTTGTCTTCCGGTTTCCAGTGGTTTCGGTTCCTAAATACCACCATGCCTGTCTGACTCACTACTGTACAGTACCTGAGTCCAACCTGTCTGGTAAGCACATTTACATTTCCTACCAACCATGATGAGATTGTGATCTATTGCAAATCGCCTGTCTTCCCTTCATTGGATCATGAGATTGTGATTTATTGCAAATCGTTTGTCTTCCCTTCATTGGATCACCATCCACCTGTCTTCACATAGACTGTTGAACGTTGCACTCTCCGAGCACTTCTATTTGGGTCACTCCACATTTAATGCCAGTGACTCTGATGCATTCACCTCACACAAATGTGATTCTCATATTTGTTACTTATTAGCGCTACATTTTTGTTTTTATAGTCATTTTTCGCACCTGTTTTTTTTCCAGGATGGCTAAAATCTAGACTTGCAAAAATGCAGGAATATCTGTTAACTATTTTATTACAAACCTCTACCTCCTTATACTGCACCCTATAGTGTGAGGGGAAATTTAAAGGGTCACTAACGGAATTTTTTTTTTTTTTAGCTAAATAGCTAAATACCTTACTGCAGTGCTGTTTTCATGTCCTCATTGTTCGTTTTTGCTAATCAAGGAGGTGTGGTTACTGTGTGTAAACTGAAACTAGATTGGGCTGAGGGGTTTTAGACAAACCATCACTGCCCTCTATTGGCTCTCTGGCTCTGTACATCAGAGAGACAGGAAACAACAGCAAAAACGAAACTAGAACTGTAGGTTGATTATATGATTGATTTTTATCTATTTTTAAAAGGAATCAGTTAACCATTATGTCTCTATACCCTGTAAACAGTCATTTCAGCCCAATTTTTTTTCCTTTAGTCACCCTTTAATGCAACAAGAACCAGAAGTCCACCACAAATGCTTGGAGCAAAAACTCAAAACAGGTGGCATCTAATAGAACAGGTCCCCTACGGTCTTCTCATAACTCTTGAGCAATTTTGTGGTAAGAGCTAGGCGTCACAGCTCTTGGCTTTATTCCTGCCAAATTCTGGGTGGTCCTTCCCTTCTTGCCGCAAGTTCCAGCCTTGCATTTGCACAAACTTAGAAGCTTAAGCACTGGAGTTAAGTTGAAGGGTTTAGCACTCGGCCGCAAATTAAAATCATACATTGCCACAATGGTAACCTTAAAGGTCTTGTTATTCCGTTTGTAGGAAAAAAAATGCAGATGTGAGTACTTGTAGGTAATTTATGATGAAGGGGTAAACTCCATGAACAGAAGAGGGGGGGGGGCTAAGAAAACAAATGCAGCCAACTGATCTAATAATGGGGAAACAATGAAAGATGCCTTTTTGGTGCAGCTTTTTGAAAAAAATCACACAAAAAAGGCACCTTCCATTGTAAGTCAATATGAACACATCAAAAGCAGATTAGTGTGAAAGGGCTCAAGAGAAGTATATATATTTTTTTTTTTTTGCAACAATCATACTTAACTAGGTGAATGCAGCATTGGTCCTAAGCTGAATCTGTCCCCCGCCAGCTCTAAAACTGATAACCGTGAGTTCAAACACTGCTGATCACTCAGGTTTTAGAGCTCCATGAGCAGAGAGCTCTCCTCTCTGCTCTGCCCCCTCACATTCACTGGAGCACTGGGCTGTGGAGGGGGCAGGAGTGGCTGGCTCAGGCTTTCAGCAGCTCATCAAAAGGCTGAGCTAGGTGCAAGCCCAGGGTTGTGGGTGGATTCCAACCATATTTTCGAACAGAAGCCATTTTGCTTCAAATTTTTTATTTATTTTTTTACAAGAGGTTCCTTAAGTTTATTGTCTTTGAAACTAAGAAACACTCACAAGAGATTTTGTAAGGGACCGCTCCAAAGATGCAGCTAGCAGGACTTTTTTTTTGCATCCTGCTCGCACAACGCTACAGTGTGAAAGCCCTCGGGCTTTCACACTGAAGACAATGGAGCAGCTGTTTGAGGGCGGATTCCAGGCGCAATTTTTAACACTATAGCGCCTGCAATACGCCCTTTTAGTGTGAAAGAGGTCTTAAGCACAGAGATGTAGTTATAAGGGTCAAAGAAGTCCTTTGAACATCCAGTTGATAGTTCTCAAAACAAAACAAAAAAAGTCTTAAGCCATGGTATAGTATAATGTTTGCATTTTACCTTTATGTTGTTTGAGCATATGCTTAACTAAACTAATCAATGTTGGTAGTATCAGTTTTGGGAGCGAGTTGAATTTTAACTGCAGTAGGAGTTCTTCCTTTTAAACAAAGAAATACATATCTTGTTATATCGCAATAAAACAGACTTCAAAATATAATGATTGGATAAGTAATAGTAGGTGTTGAACTATAGATTCATTGTAAAATGTATTTATTTAAAATTGTAATTACCAAGTTTGCAGGTGGTTAATAAAATTATCCATATACTGTAAAGGAGGTTTAAGTTTGGAGGTCCATTTGTTTTGAGAAGAATCACAAGTGTTAAAGTCAAAACAATTCATGCAGCTGTGGATAGTAACCAATCAGCTTCTAACTTCATCTTGTTCAATTAACCCTCCTAGCGGTATTCCCGAGTGTGGCTCAAGGTGAGATTTTGAAGCTACGATCGGTAACCCCGAGCCACACTCGGGTTTGCCCCACTGGATGCACAAAGAGGTGACTTACCATTTCCCTGCGATCCAGCGATGTATTGCCCCAGTATACGGCGGCCGGATGTCTGCCCGATGCACTGTATTCCTCCGATTCCCTTCCCTGCAAGCGTCGCGACACAGGGGGGCGGAACGGGGCGAAATTCAAATAGTATAAGTAGAAACAATGTAAAACACACTGATACTATTGGATTAAAATTAAAAATAATTTACAGTGACCTTTGATTGCCCCCCAGTGCCCTGTCTGCAGATTTACTGTACCAGTGTCTGTAAACTGCACAGTGATCATGGCAAAGCACGCCTCTACCTCAAAATCGTTATGCGACCTGCTGCAAAACAGCGACAGCGATACGGAATCACTTGTGGAGGAGCTGAGTGACAGCGTCGCATGGGAAAATTTGTCATCGGACGCAGAAAGTGATATGAGCGACGATCCTGCGACTGTGCCCAGCGATGTGCGGACTTGGTGCGCAATTGATTGCGGTGCGGAGCACGTAGCGCCCCCAAGATTTCCATTTACAGAAGCACCTGGGATAAAAGTGGACGTTGAGGATGACAATCCCTTGGAATACCTCCAACTTTTTTTGACTCCTGAAGTGATCGCCAAAATAGTTTTGGAGACAAATCGATACCATGAACAACAAGCTGCTACCCATCAGCGATTTTCAAGGTACAGAAAATGGGAGCCTGTAACCAGCTACGACATCTGGAAGTTCCTTGGCCTCATCATTTTACAGGGAGTGGTGGGGAAACCCCTGCAAAAGTAGTATTGGACAACCAATAAATTATTGGCCACACCCTTTTTTGGAACTGTCATGTCAGAGTACAGATTTTCATTGATCATGAAGTATTTGCACTTTGAAAATAATGAGGACTTTGATGAGCGTTCTCATCCAGATCCAAAGCTGAAAAAAAATTGGGAGATTTACCAGCTTATTTTGCAGAACTTCCAGCGATCCTATATTCCTGAGAGAGACATTACCATCAATGAAAGTCTCATGGCCTACAAAGGTAGGCTCAGCTGGATACAGTTCATCACATCAAAGCGCGCTCGTTTTGGCATAAAATCGTTTATGCTGTGTAAATCCAGCTCTGGATATTTCTGGAACTCAGTCCTGTACACTGGGAAAGGGACCAAATTCTGCCCACGATTCAGCGGTTTTCGGATGGCAACCGCTTCGGTTATTTCCCTGATAGAGCCCATGCTGAACCAGGGCTACTGTGTAACTACGGACAATTTTTTTTCAATTTCTTTATTTTTTCCCAAAAGTTTTTCCCTACATATACATAACATAAAAAGATATTATTGTTCTCAAAATCAGAATTACAATAAGCAAACTTAATACAATTTCTCTTACCATTCCAACATAGTCTTAACAAAAGATCTTCCTACTAATGGTCCTCCCCTCCTGCTCCTTCCTTCTCCAGGGCGAGCAATGGTAGACTCCCACCAGAATCTATATTAACTCAAAATGGGGTGGGGGGGGACTCCATAGGGGAGGGGTCTGTACCAATCATCCACAGAATACGGTTTATTAGTGTTTGACCGAGGGGGGAACACTTCCCCTGGCCTTCCACATTTTCTTAGCCCTCTTCCTATTCCTCCCACCCCCCTTAATACCTCAAGATCCCTATTTACTTATTCTTCCCAAATTCCCCTCCCCCAACCCCAAGAGGGGAAACAAAACAACACCAACAAAAAAAAAGAAGGTTACATAGTTTACATAAATCTCTTCCCCCTACTCCTCCTCCACTAATACATCGCCTCCCTCTATCTGGATCCAGTTATTCCAAGGTGTCCAAATTTTACAATATATTTCTCTTTTTCCCCTACTTGTCCAGATCAGGTCTTCCATTCTGTTCAGTTCTTCCACCTTTCTCATCCACATACTCAAAGTAGGTGGTTGTGTTTGTTTCCATTTAAGCGGTATGCATTCTTTGGCAGCATTCAACAGATGATGTATAAACGAGTTCCCATTTGCTCCCCGAGAGGTATCTGACAGATGCAGTAGGAAGAATGCTGGGTCCTCCAATATGGTTTAGAAACGAAAAATGTAGCGCTAATATGAAAATCACATTTGTATACGGTGAGTATATAAGAGCCACTAGCACTGAACAGGGAGTGGCCCAAATGGAGTGCTCAAAGTAAATAGAGTTCCAAAGTCTATATGTAGACAGGTGGGTGATCATCCAATGAGGGGAAGACAAGCGAATTTCTATAGGTCACAATCTCATCGTGATCAGAGGAAAACGTAAATGCGCTTACCCAATGGTTTGGACTCAAGTACTGTACAGTAGTGAGTCAGACAGGCACTGTGGTATTTGGGAACCGGGACCACTGGAAACCGGAAGGCAGGATCACAACAGATGACTGGAATTGAGGCTGGGAATCCACATCAGACCCAGGTGTACCTTGAATGGTGTGGAACGTCAGGTTGTAGATTCCAGGTGGGATCCTTGAGCCAAAAATCAAAGGTTGGAGGCCTAGAATATGGCTGGGGCTCACCAAAGCCGCAAGGTGGATGTTATGTGGAAAGAGGAAGAACAGGAAGCTCCAATAGTGCAGATGAGTACAACCAATCAAGGTTTATTGATAAAAGTCATAAAAACTAAAATATGACATATATTAAAAAGTGATCACAGATTGGCAATATGGGGTGCTAGATAGCGGTAACCCGATGCGTTTCGGCTGAATAAGCCTTCAACAGGGGCTTGAAGGCCTGTTCTTCCTCTTTCCACATAACATCCACCTTGCGGCTTTGGTGAGCCCCAGCCATATTCTAGGCCTCCAACCTTTGATTTTTGGCTCAAGGTGTGAAGGGTATAACACAAGGATCCCACCTGGAATCTACAACCTGACGTTCCACACCATTCAAGGTACACCTGGGTCTGATGTGGATTCCCAGCCTCAATTCCAGTCATCTGTTGTGATCCTGCCTTCCGGTTTCCAGTGGTCCCGGTTCCCAAATACCACAGTGCCTGTCTGACTCACTACTGTACAGTACTTGAGTCCAACCCATCTGGTAAGCGCATTTACGTTTTCCTCTGATCACGATAAGATTGTGACCTATAGAAATTCACTTGTCTTCCCCTCATTGGATGATCACCCACCTGTCTACATATAGACTTTGGAACTCTATTTACTTTGAGCACTCCATTTGGGCCACTCCCTGTTCAGTGCTAGTGGCTCTTATATACTCACTGTATACAAATGTGATTTTCATATTAGCGCTACATTTTTCGTTTCTATATTTTGTTGACTTTGTTTGTTTGTATGTGCCAGCTTTTTTACCTTTACCAATATTAGCGCAGTTTTTCCTTTATTTCTCCTCCAATATGGTTGTCCCACACATTTTTTGGATTGTCTTCCTGAGCCCCCCCAGAACCCCCTGATTCCGGGGCAGGTCCAGAAAATATGAACCATCGTGCCCTCCTCTGCCCTACATCTCCAACATTCACTTTTTATGTTTGGGTAATATCTGTGTATTTTTTCTGGGGTTCTGTACCATTGAGCCAATATTTTATAATTACTTTCTTGCATTTTAGTACATGTTGCTGTCCTAAATACAGCTTGAATCATTTTGTTTTTATGTTTTTCCTCAAAAGTTTAGATATTGTGTGCATAATTGGTTCTTTTCCCATACAGTATTTCTCAAATGGTGTCATCTCTTGCTCCCAATGGCAAGACTTTGGGTATTAAAAAAATATGTTAATTGTGCTGCTTGCCAAAACTCTTGCTGATAGTCCATTTTTTTCCATCAATTCTTGTATTGTTGACCAGTTGCCATGAGTTCTGAAATGTGAAATCTGATATATCCCTCTCTCGATCAACGCCTTAAAAGGTCCTACCTGTATGCCTGGTATAAATCTAGGGTTCCCCAATATTGGTGTCAGTAAGGAGTTATGCGTAGATATTTGTTTCTTTACAATTAAGCCATGGCAGATCCGTAAGGTAGTGCCTATTGTTGGGTGTTTTTTAATATCACCTGCTACTTCTTTATAACACCAGGGTGCTCTACTTAGTAATTATTTGCATTGGGCTTGCTCTAAGTTTGGCCATATCTTCATATTTTTATGTCTACACCAATCGATAACCCGGCCTAAGTGGACTGCCTGGTAATATTTATGAATGTCTGGTACAGCTAAACCCAATATTGTTTTGGTTGGGACAGTAGTGACCTTTTAATTCTCGTTTTTTTGCCCGCCCATATACATTTTGTAATTATAGTTTGTACGTTTCTAAAAAAAAATCCCGGTATCGTAATCGGAATTGACTGAAGATGATACAATATTTTGGGCAGTATGTTCATCTTAATAATATTGCTCCTTCCAAACCAGGAGAACATTCCCTTATTCCACTTCTCTAACATTTCACGTATTTTACTCATTAGCGGTATAAAGTTCAGTTTATTTTTTTTGAGGTCACTGCCATCCTTGTTCCCAGGTATTTCAAGCTTTGGGCTGCCCATTTGAATTTATAACCTAGGCCAATTCCTTTTGATATTTCCTTTGGGATTGCTATCCTCAGGGTTTCTGATTTTCTACAATTTATTTTAAAATTTGAGAGTTTACTATATAATTTTATTTCTTTAATAAGATTTGGTAAAGACAGTCGGGTTTGTTATTGAAAATAGCAAATCGTCAGCGTATGCTACTATTTTATGCCGTGTTCCCCCTATTTCTATTCCTTTGATATCTTTATTAAGGCGTATTTTCCATAAAAAGGGTTCCAGACTGAAAGCAAATATCAGGGGAGATAATGGGCAACCCTGAGGAAGCAGCAGAAAATGTACTATGAAAAAAATATCCGTCATCTTTTGGAACAATGCCTCTGGAATTCCTTCATCCTGATGAAAAAAAAAAAAAAGTGTCAGGTCTATGGTCCATGCAGACTTTATGTGGAAGGTGGCAGAACAGATCTTTCTGAAGCACCAAACGCCAACGGCGGTAACCCGATCTGGACGTCAGGCTGCTGGTGTTGTGAACCCTGAACGACTGACTGGTCGTAATTTTTTGGACCACATTCCACTCACTGAAAAAAAAAAAAAAAAAAAACAGCACCCACAAGGATGTGTGTGGTTTGCTACTCCAAGCGTGACGACAACGTAAGAAAAATCCATAAAGAAACACGTTTCTGTTGTCTCGACTGCGACGTTGGACTTTGTGCTGTACCTTGCTTTAACATTTTTCATACCCGAGACGTTTACTGAATAATGATTTTGCACCCTTGTTTGACCCCTCCAAAAAAATCTGAGTTTCTGAATATACAGTTGTATTCAAAATTATTCAACCCCACTGAAATTAATAGTTTTGGCCAGTTTGACATTGATTTTGATCATTCAGTCATCCTGCTTACAATTAAATCAAAGAGGCACGTGTAGGTCAGACAAATATAAAACATAACATTTATAATGAAATAACCACAAATGTATTTTCTGTGCTCACATCATTATCAGTTTTATTCAACCCCCAAGTGACATTCAATCTTCGTACAACATCCCTTTACAGTTATACCAGCTTTTAAACGTGAAGCATAGCTTGACACAAGTGTCTTGCAGCGATCTACGGGTATCTTCGCCCATTCGTCATGGGCAAAAGCCTCCAGTTCAGTCACATTCTTAGGCTTGCGCACTGCATCTGCTTTCTTTAAGTCCCACCAGAGGTTCTCAATCGGATTTAAGTCTGGTGACTCCAAAATGTTCCAGCGTTTAATCTGCAACCATGCTCTAGTGGACTTGGAGGTATGCTTGGGATCATTGTCCTTTTGAAAGGGCCAACTTCTCCCAAGCCTCAGGTTTGTGACGGACTGCATCACATTGTCATCCAATATCTCCTGGTACTGAAGAGAATTCATGGTACCATGCACACGCTGAAGCTTCCCTGTACCTGCAGAAGCAAAACAGCCCCAAAAGCATGATTGACCCCCCGCCATGCTTCACAGTAGGCAAGGTGTTCTTTTCTTCATAGGCCTTGTTCTTCCTCCTCCAAACATAGCGTTGATCCATTGGCCCAAACAGTTCTAATTTTGATTCATCAGTCCACAGAACACAATCCCAAAACTTCTGTGCTTTGTCCACATACTGCAGTCGACTCTTCTTATTCTTTGGAGACAGCAAGGGGGTGCGCCTGGGAGTTCTGGCATTGAGGCCTTCATTACGCAGTGTGCGCCGTATTGTCTGAGCAGAAACTTCAGTACCCACATCTGACAAATCTTTTCTCAGTTCCCCCCAGCAGTCACACGGGACTTTTCTCCACTCTATGCTTCAGGTAGCGCACAGCAGTCGAAGTCAGCATCTTCTTTCTGCCACGACCAGGTAGCGTTTCAACAGTGCCCTTTTGCCTTGAATTTGCAAATGCTGCTTCCTATGGTGTCTCTTGGTATGTTTAACATCTTTGCAATCTTCTTATAGCCATTGCCCTTCCTGTGAAGAGTAATCACCTCTTCTCTTGTCTTCCTGGACCATTCTCTTGACTTCACCATGTTTGTAACCACACCAGTAAATGTCTAGAAGGAGCTGAGTATCACAGTCATTTTAAAGCTGCCTAATTGGTGCTTATTAGGCTTTATTGCTGCTCCCTGATATCCACAGGTGTTTTCAATACCTGATTGAAAACACTTCAATAAACCTCTGTTCTTCAGAGTGGTAGTCTTTAAGGGTCCTTTCACACTAGCGGACCGTTCATCCGCTCATTACAAGTCCGTTTACGGACTTGTAATGGGCCCCTATGGGAGCGGATCTGTTAGCGGATGATGCATCCGCTAACGTCCGCTAGATCCGCATCCGTTTTTGCGGACGGAAGAATGTCCTATTTTTCTTCCGTCCGGCCAAACGGATCGGATGCAAATGGACAGACGGTCCGTTTCCATCCGACTCCCCATAGGGGAGAGCGGAGGAGAGACAGGGCGGTCCCTGCACAGTGTGCGGGGACCGCCCTGTCCGCCGACAGCTGAGCGGAGACCCACCGCTGAGCTGACGGGCACACGGAGCGGACCGAAAAACGGTCCGCTCTGTGTGAAAGGACCCTTAGGGGTTGAATAATTGTGTAAATGAAGAATTCACAAAAGAAACATTTACTACTGTATTACAAAACCAATTGATGTCATTTTAGTTGCATATGGTTCTTTAAGAAGTCCTTGTAGGATTTCATTCTGAATATAATTACAAATGTACACTAAATTCCCTAAAACCCTTTACAGCATTGGGGGGTTGAATAATTTTGAATACAACTGTATTATTTGTTAAGATTTATTGAATAAAAAGTATTGTTATTATTAAATTATTATTATATTATAATTTATGATTTTGTGTTTCAAACTTTATCATAGTCTACTAGACTCTGGTTTGGACAGATTTAGGCTAGTTATTCCTAAGAATTGCAGGCCTGCAATCTAAAACGCCAAATTTCCATTCAAAATAATGGTACCGCTTTCAGCACCTAAAATCTGAAAGAATCGTACTGCCAGGGAGGTTAAGCTTTGAAAATAAAACCTGGAAGCTGATTGGTTACTATGCAGTTGCACAAGATTCTGGGTGCACCAGTTTTAGTAAATCTCTCCCCTAGCTTGTTTATACAAGTCTGTAGAGGCACGGAAAGCTATTTACCAAGTATAAGTGTTGAAATATTACATGTTGTAACAAGAGCTTGTGGTAAAATGTATTTTCATCTGCATCACCCATATATATTTGATATTAAAAGTATATATTTTCTGTTTGTATATCACCAATTATATCCAATATTATTTTACACTTATTTTACACTTAATTTTTTGCATATTGTTGTAATCGTCTTCAAACTAGCACGGATAAACTAACTTGAATTAATTGCTTTGTATTGTGGAAAAATGTGAAAATTTCCTTAAATGTAGTTTTTACATCATTGAATAAATATAGTTTTAATATTTCAGTATAAACATCGGACAACTTCTTTAACCACAGAAGAATTTAACTCCTTCACTCACTTTTTGCAATTCTGCACTGCGCCTATTTAACTGGTAGAATAGGACCACCTCTGCGGTTTTTATCTGTTGCACTATAAACAAAAAAGGGCGAAAATTTGGAAGAAAAAAGCAAATTTTTTTACTATAATAAATACCCCCCCCCCCCCCAAAATATATATATATAATAATAATAAATATATGTATAAAAAAATAAAATAAAAAATTCCTTTCTCAGTTGAGGCCCATATGTAAAAAAAAATAATAATCATTTTTTTAAAAAGGTGACTGCGACATTATGGCAGACACATTACTTTTTTTGGGACCATTGTCATTTGTACAGTGATCAGTGCTATAAAAATGCACCGATTACTGTGTAAATGACACTGGCAGGGAAGGGGTTAACCACTAGGGGGTGAGGAAGGGGGTTAAAGAAACACTAAAGGCAGAATATTTTTTTTTTTAAATAACAAACATGTTCTACTTACCTCCACTGTGCAGCTCGTTTTGCACAGAGTGTCCTCGAACGCTGTCTTCTGGGGCCCCTCGGCGGCTGTCTCGGCTCCTCCTCGTAAAAGCTTTCTACCTTCATGCGAGCGAGCGAGCATGGTGGAAAGCTTTTGAGAGCGTGCTCCCGTGATACAGCAGCGGCCATAGCTGCCGACTCTATCACTCGGCCCCACCCCCCGGCACGCCGAGTTATCCGCTGTGATTGACAGCAGCACCGACCAATGGCTGCGCTGCTATCAATCCGCCCAGCCTAGCCAATCAACGGCCAGGCTGGGAACCGAACAGGATTACAAGCACGCGCCCGGGAATTTTGAATGGTCAGGTAAGTAAAACGGGGGCTCGGGGGGCGGTGCTGTCAGATGTTTTTTTACCTTAATGCTTGGATGCATCAAGGTAAAAAGGGATTTTTTAATACAGCTTACCTGTAAAATCCTTTTCTTGGAGTACATCACGGGACACAGAGCGGCATATTCATTACTATATGGGTTATATGGAGTACCTTCAGGTGTGGACACTGGCAATCTCAAACAGGAAGTCCCCTCCCTATATAACCCCCTCCCCTAGAGGGAGTCCCTCAGTTTTGTAGCAAGCAGTATGCCTCCCAAAACATGTTCCCATAAGAGGGGTGGGAGCTCTGTGTCCCGTGATGTACTCCAAGAAAAGGATTTTACAGGCAAGCTGTATTAAAAAATCCCTTTTTCTTTCTCGTACATCACGGGACACAGAGCGGCATATTCATTACTATATGGGATGTCCAAAAGCAATGCTTTAATGAGGGGATCTTCTCAAAAGGGATTTAATTTAGAGGTATACTCAAATAATAATAATAAATCCAACTTAGTCAAGAAATAATTTTGAAATTTTTCTTTTTTTTTTTTTTACAACCAAGGGTGCCCCCGATCCCGAGGATCTTAAACCGCAGCCTGTAGTACTGCCTGCCCAAAGGCTGAATCCGCATTCCTTCTCACGTCTAGTTGATAAAACCTTGTAAACGTGTGGACTGATGACCACGTCGCCGCCTTGCATATCTGAGCCATAGAGATCTGATGGTGTGCTGCCCAGGAGGCGCCCATGGCCCTGGTAGAATGGGCTTTTACCGACAAAGGAGGAGGCAACCTCTTCAAACCGTAGGCCTGAATGATTAATTGTCTAATCCATCTCGAGATGGTGGATTTTGCAGCTGCCTGCCCCTTCTTGGGGCCATCTGGTAAAACGAACAACACCTCTGTTTTCCGGATCTTTTCTGTAGCTTTAAGATAGGCCTTCATGGCCCGGACAATATCTAAGGTATGCAGCAACCCCTCCTTTCTAGATGTGGGTTTCGGAAAGAAGGATGGAAGTACCAAATCCTGGTTCAAGTGAAAATTGGATATAACCTTTGGTAGAAAGGAAGGATGAGGCCGAAGAACTGCCCTGTCCTTATGTAGAATGAGATATGGTTCCTTACACGATAAGGCTGCCAACTCTGACACTCTCCTGGCCGAAACTATGGCGACCAAGAATACCAACTTTCTTGTCAGTAAAACTAAAGGAATCTCAGCCAACGGCTCAAAGGGTTGTTTCTGTAGAGTGGACAGGACAAGATTTAAGTCCCATGGACAAATTGGTGACTTGACAGGAGGATTAATACGCAAGACCCCCTGTATGAAGGTTTTTACCAGCGAGTGGGTGGCCAGCGGCCTCTGAAACCACACTGACAGAGCTGAAATCTGTCCCTTGATTGTGCTTAATGCCAGGCCTTTATCCACTCCTAGCTGGAGAAAACTTAACACCCTATCAATGGTGTATTTGCGGGAATTCCATCTTTTGGATTCACACCAGCCTACGTAGGTCCTCCACACCAGCCTACGTAGGTCCTCCACACCCTGTAATAAATCACCCTGGAGGCCGGCTTTCTAGCCCTAATCAGGGTAGGAATTACCTGCCTAGACAGACCTCTACCCCTGAGAATCAGGGATTCAGCCTCCAGGCCGTCAAATTTAGACGCTGTAATGTAGGGTGGAGGATCGGGCCTTGTGAGAGTAGGTCTGGTCGTAGAGGAAGAGTCCAAGGGTCTCCCACTGCCATCTTCAGGACTAGTGAGTACCATGTCCTCCGGGGCCAAGCTGGGGCTACTAGAATGACTGGCTTGTGCTCCACTCTGATCCTGCGCAACAGGCGAGGAAGTAACTGTAGCGGAGGGAATGCATATAGAAGTTTGAATTGATGCCAAGGGCAAACCAACGCATCGGTTCCGCAGGCCATAGGGTCCCTCGCTCGAGACACGAACCTGTCAAGTTTCTTGTTGAACCTGGATGCCATTATATCTATGTCTGGCATTCCCCACTTCTGGCAGATTGTCTGAAAGACCTGGGGATGCAGAGACCACTCCCCCGGCGACAGAATCTGGCGACTTAAGAAGTCTGCCTGCAGGTTGTCCACTCCGGGAATGAATATCGCCGAAATGCAGGGTACATAAACCTCTGCCCACTGAAAAATCAAGCTCACCTCCCTCTGAGCGGCCTGACTCCTGGTTCCCCCTTGGTGGTTTATGTATGCCACCGCTGTGGCATTGTCTGACTGGATTCTCACCGGGGACCCCTGTAATCTGGAAGTCCATGCCAGGAGGGCTAGGCGAGCAACTCTGATCTCCAAGACATTGATGGGTAGCTGCCTCTCCGCTTCCGCCCAAGTTCCCTGGCGAGTGAACCCCTCCAAGACCGCCCCCCCCAGCCTGCCAGGCTGGCGTCTGTGGTAACTACCTTCCAGACAACGGGGCTGAAGGACCTTCCCTTTAGAAAATTCTGAGGGTTTAACCACTAGGCCAGGCTTTGTCGGACCTTTGATGATAGCGTCAAAGGGGACTCCAAGGCATGTGCTCTCTTGCTCCAGGCTGCTAGAATGGCTGCCTGTAGGACGCGAGTGTGGATCTGAGCGTATGGTACTGCCTCGAACGTGGCCACTAGCTTGCCTAGTAATCGCATACACAGGCGAATAGTTTTTTTTTTTCTTGCTTAGAACCAACTGAACCAACCCCTTGATAGCCTCGACCTTTACAAGGGGCAGGAACACCCTTTGCTGTTCTGTGTCTAACCTCATGCCGAGGTATTCCAACTGCTTTGTAGGATGAAACGCTGATTTTTCCCGGTTTAGGACCCAGCCGAACCTCTCGAGGTACTGAACCCTGAGGTTTACTGCCTGTTCCAGACACGGCCGTGAGTGATCTATGATTAAAAGGTCGTCCAAGTATGCTAGGACTGTGACCCCTTGGATCCTTAGATTGGCCAGAACTGGGGCTAGGATCTTCGTGAATACCCGGGGGGCCGTGGCCAGCCCGAAGGGGAGCGCCCTGAATTGGAAGTGTCGCTGCCCCCACTGCGAAGCGTAAAAATCTTTGATGCGGCTGAAAGATTGGTACATGAAGGTAAGCATCCTTTATGTCTATGGAAGCCAGAAAGTCTTCCCTCTGGAGCGTGGCGACTGCTGACCGGACGGATTCCATCCGGAAGGAACGAACCCTTAGGTAAACGTTTAAACTCTTTAGGTCCAAGATTGGCCTGACATCGCCGTTGGGCTTTGGTATGACAAAGAGATTGGAATAGAAACCTAGCCCCTGCTCTTGGGCTGGTACCTCTATTATCACGCCCTGGCAAAGCAGGTGATCCAAAGCTGCCAGCATCGAGGCCTTCTTTGCTGGATCTTTTGGTAGCCTTGACTCTTGAAAATGAGGCGGAGGAAACTTTAGAAACTCCAGTCTGTAGCCTGTGGTTACAGACGCCCGGACCCATATGTTGGGGATCTTGGCTTCCCAAACTTCTGAGAAGAAACGAAGCCTTCCCCCCACCCGCGAGAGTGGGGGCGCCCCTTCATAAGGCAGACTTAGGGGCTGGCTTTGTCGGCTTGCGATACCATTGTCTCTTACCCCCAGGGGCCTGTCCCTGCGATTTATTGTTAAAGTTTGATCGCGCAGGCGGCCGTCGATACTGCCTGGAATTTGAGGGCCCTGAGACAGGAGAGAGCTGCCTTTTAAATGTAGGACCCCGGAATCTCTTTTTGACTGGTAAAAGGGTACTTTTGCCACTTGAAATAGTCTGAATGTATTTATCCAGATCCTCTCCGAAGAGTCGTCCTCCATGGAAGGGAAACCCTGCCAGAAGCTTTTTGCATGGGGCCTCCGCCGCCCAGTTCTTCAACCATAAGAGCCTTCTCATGTGCACCAAAAATAGTGATAAACGAGAGGCCTGCTGGATGGAATCCTTTATAGCATCTACCGCAAAACACAGAGCTCTGGGAATGTCAGAAAACTCTTCTGCCTGTTGGGTAGGCATGTCTTTTAGCATTTGTTTTGTCTGGTCCTTTAACGCCTGACAAACTCCAATTGCAGCCACAGCTGGCTGTACCACTGCTCCTGCCGTAGCAAAGGATGCCTTTAAAAGTGTCTCTAACCGTTTATCAACCGGATCTTTAAACATTTGTATGTTTTCCACCGGGCAAGTTAGTGATTTATTCACACATGAGATGGCTGCATCCACCACTGGGAGCTTCCACCTCTTCCAGAATTTTTCCTCCATAGGGTAAATGACCGAAAATCTCTTAGGCAGCAGAAAAATCCTGTCCGGTCGTACCCAATCCTGAAAGATCAATTCCTCCAAGAGAGGATGGACCGGAAAAACCGCGTTGCTCAAAGGAGCTTTCAAAGAGCCCAGAGAGGATACCGCAGGAACCTGAGGCTCTGGCAATGGTAAATTAAATGCCGAGCGGACCATGTCCGTCAAAGACTGTACCCACAGTCTCTCTGTCTGGGAGTCTGAAAATGGTTCCTCAGAGGTAGATTCCTCAATCCCTGAACCCTCTTGGTTCCGGTCTAGTTGATCCTCCTGCGATTCCAATTCCTCCTGAGAGAGAATTTCAGCATCTGAGGATACACCTTTTGGCGATGGGGATCTAGCCCGTTTCTTGCCAGGAATAGATCTAGCGATCATCGCTGCTAATCTTTTTTCTAGCCCCCCTAGGGAGACGGCTAGCATCTCCTCTGTGATAAACACAGGGCTGGGCTGATCTGGGCCAGCCTCAGCACCAGACCCCCCCAATGGCTCATCCAAGGCGACCTTCATGGGAATAAGCTGCTGGGAAAGTATCGGCATATCATCAGAATCAGAGGGGGAACCCCTTTGTTTTTTGGTCTTTTTTGTACCTTTTGATCCCGAACCTTTGGAAGCCATAATACAAAATCGAGGGACTCCGCCTACAACAACAGACTGTAGTGGCCAGGAGTACAAAACTAGGGTTTAGGGGACAATAGATCACTAATGCCTAAAAACCGATGGGGCCCCGTATGTTCTTTTTTTTAATTTTTTTTGTTATAATATATAACTTCTTTTTTTTTTTTTTAAACATACAGCGTCGCCCCCAAATTTAGTTTGCCAGCCTCCAACCTGTTGCCAAAGGGGATTTTTTGGCTTAACACAAAAGCATTGGAACAAAGTCCAGCATGTACTACCCCTCTTCCGCCACTGGGAGTCACTGTTCTGCCGCTCTGCGTCCTCTCCCTTCCAGATCAGCCTCAGACTGAGCAATGACCATAGCCTGCTGTTATAACAGCAAATAAGGCGCGCCCCTGATGACGCTGCAGGCACGCCCCCCCTGCCGAACGGCGCGAAAAACGTCTATAAGACGTGCGCACGCGTATGCCGGAGAAGGAAGCACATGGAGGAGCCGCGCTGCTGGAGACCCAGGACTGCAGCTTCAGGCGGCAGAATCAAACCCCCGGCCAGGTAGGACTCTCCAAAAGGCCCCATAGGGATCCTTACTAGTCCTGGGAAGAAAGCAGCAGGTAGCTAGCAAACTCAACGTTTCTTAGACAGGGGGACCCAGTGATGGGGGAAATGAGATCATCCTGTCTTCTCAGACATAGTGAGCAAGGCTGCCAATGCAGAGCATACTTAGGCTACCCCCCTTTAAGGTCTCCCTGGAGAGCCTGCTGTCGAACCAAGTCCTGCAGGCTCCCCTCTTACCTGCTCCATGCTGCAGGACGTTTGCCTAGCAAAATGGAAGGTACCCACTGTCCTGGACCTATATAGCACCCTGGCAAACAGGAACTTATGGTCTTTACGAACTCCAAGTCCTGGGCCCAGGGTCCAGCCCTCCAAAGAGGAGCATTATAGGCAAAACCCCACGGTTTGGGGCCCGGGTACTGTCCACTTTGGCACTGAGGCTCCTTGGACAGATCTGGTTAGCCCGCCCTTAATCCCAAGGATGTGGAGCAAAGCTATTCCATAACCAACACCTAAGACACTGGCGAAAAAACTGAGGGACTCCCTCTAGGGGAGGGGGTTATATAGGGAGGGGACTTCCTGTTTGAGATTGCCAGTGTCCACACCTGAAGGTACTCCATATAACCCATATAGTAATGAATATGCCGCTCTGTGTTCCGTGATGTACGAGAAAGAAAAACTTTTACCTTTACAACCCCTTTAAGTGTGTCCTAGGGAGCGATTCTAACTGGGGGGGGGGGCTGGGCTACCAGTAACACGACATTGATCACTGCTGCCAAACACAATAAGCAGTAGATCAGTGTCCTGTCACTAGAGAGAACAGGGAAATGCCTTGTTTACACAGGCAGCCCCTTGTTCTGCAGCTTCGTGACACGATCGCGGGACACCGGCGGACAGAGTCCGTGGGCATGGAGCTTGCGGCAGGCTTTTCAAAGCAACGTACAGGTACGTTGCTTTGCCCAGCCAAGCCATTTTGCCTAAAAATAAGTGCGTGAAGCGGTCGGTGAGTGGTTAGGAAAAGGGAATGAAAATCCCTTTAAACCGCTATCACGGTTGGAAAATTTCCCCTTTATTCCTATTCTGGCAATATGTCAAAATTTTTGATTTTCAACTTTAGTTCTAGTAGACAGACACAAACAGCCATAAAGATCTGACAGGGGTTACAACCTATTATTCTCTCCAAGATGATGTCTATGGAGAGGGAGTGCTGGAGGAGATGTCTGCACAATGATGGACACCACTACAGAGAGGCAAGTGGTTGCATTTTAAAAGGGGGAAAGAAACTCAAAAACATGGAGTTGTACAGCAGTAACAAGCACTGTATTTGTTTTACTTATCTTGAAATTTTTCTTTAAAGGTAATCTGTAAAAAGAGAATATGTGGGCTGCCACTGCTAACCTTTGCTTCCAAAAATATAAAATGCCCGACTGCCATGCCAATCAATGGTTTCAGCACTGAGTCTTCATTATGACATAAAGATCCAGTATTCTATTGGTTTCACTTGCTGCACACTTACTCATCATCTGTGACTGAAAGAACTGAAACCACAAATCGCCAGCCAACAAGCATTTTAAGAAAGAGTCCAGCTGATATAAGCAGGTTTCCTTTATTGTAAAAATGCACAGAAGATCATCAAATCTGCTCTTGTTATAATAACCATCTGCTTCATTTTTAAGGTATTGGTGTAAAAACAATAACAAGCACACAACTAGCAATACATGAGAATCCCTTATACTGGAGTTCTTTAATAATTCTCATAGACATAATGAAAACTGAGCTAGAAACAATTGAATGGTGTATTTCTGTAAACAATTATATATAAAAACATCTTGATTATTTTATGCAAAATAAGCGGCAGATCTCTGAATTTCCTGAGAGATTACCTTTTTTACATATTTGGTCTATTTAAGCATACAACAGACACCCCATACTCCATACATGAGTGTTCGCTTGCCCAAGAGACAGCCTGCTGCACCATGCAAAAATTATCTGTTCCATGTTGGCCCAACAGAAAAATGTAAGGTCATGTTTTTCTGATGTTATGCAATCGCCATAGCAAAATAAGAATAGTAGAACAATCCAAAATATTGGGAAATAAAAGCATTGATTCAATTTAAGTTTAACAGAAAGATAATTAAATTGTACGGTTACAGTTTACTTTCTATTAAACAATATCTCAGTTATTCAATTTGACACCCCAGTTTCTTGGAATGAAGTCTTGAAAATGTTGAAGGCTTGATAAAATATGGGTTTTTAGTTTGTGCATAGAACAGATGTGCTAGTAAATGGGGAGGGGAAAAAAAAAAAAAAACGAAAAACTAAAAGAATGTATGACTAAGCAAATACAATAGCAAAGCAATGGCCCATCCCCCCCCCCCCCCCCCCCAAGGACTCCATCTGTTATTCACAGAGTTGGGTATGTGGGGGGGGGGGAGGAGTATGCCAGCAAACAGCAAAACCTATACTGCTGTAATTTTCCCAAACATAGGTTATCTATGTAGAGAGAATCATCCATTCTGAAAGAAACAAAAAAAAAAAAACTTGATATGTGCAAAGGTGGGGAATTTAAAAAAAAAAAAAAAGGGGGAAAAAGAAAAGCCACATGCAGTGTATGTACAAAAGTATTTTAAAAATATTTTAGCTTCATATACATGTAAGTCTACCTGCAGTTTCAAATTTTAACATATAAAACATTTTGCTTAGTAGAAAAAAAGGTTTCAAATAAAAAGGCAAAAAAAAACAAAAAGCTGTACAAACATTTCCACAAGGAAATGGTAACCTTAAAAGGCCTTATTGATCTGTTTGTAGAAAGCAATGCAGATCTGAATATTTGTAGGCAATGTATGATGAAGAAGGGGTGTATTCCATGAACCCCTTATACATCTTGCCATGATTGCTCACAAAAGGAATCTCTGCATCCTTCTAGAAAAAAATTATCGGTATCAACTTATTTGCCCGTAGGAAAAAAAAAAAAAAACTATATACAGTATTTAATTTAAATACTTTTCACAAGGATTGACCCTTTAAGACCAGCACTTGTAGGATACAGGTCCTTGTTGAAGATCAGTTCTCTTGCAGAACACGTATTTGGAGGTCCACTTGTGGCATGTTACAGTACACAGGTCTGCATTATTTTGGGGGCAAAAAAATAAAATAAGTCTGCTCAATAATGGCGTTTAAGCCACTTCTTTATTAGTCTGCAGCCTGGTCATAGCTTCCAGCTTTTGTCTGTATGCCTCTGCCTCCTGTTCTTTTCTAAGAAGCTGCTGGCGATATTTCTGGGCTTCCCGGTTGGCGTCATCAAGTTGCTTCTGAAGACATTCTCTTTCCTGGAAAGAAAATTAAAAAGAGTATGGTTTTACAGCAATACATCAAATGCTCAGCCCATAACTTCCCAACAAATGCTAAAGAATTGGTAAAGTGGACCGGTCAACAACACACAGAGCCTGAATAGGATTTTTTATGTTAAAAATAAATAAATTACAAAATATAATATCAAAAATGAACCCCAGTTTGCCACAAATAAAATTCCCTTTACAATATATTTCCAAAGCCAGCAACTGCAAGAAATAAAGCAGTTTTACAAAATTTGTGTGTGAAAGGTCTTAGGCTAGTGTTTTGGACACAAATACAACAGATCCACTTTCCAATAAACAATAATATACAGCACTGTGAGTTCTCTGGCAAATAGAAAAATAAAAAGCAAAACCAGTAAAAGAATAAACGTAGAAGTCTAGGAAATGCAATCAGAGTGTTTATTGGAAGTATCTGCGTGTCCCTTATGTCTCAGTGTACAGAAAGCACTGCTTCAATACTTAAAAGAACAGACAAACAGAAATTTCTAAAGAGAGCAAAAACTATTTAAATTGGAACTATAGGTAACCCCCCCCCCCCCTCCCATTTTGGATAGAACAATGGAGGGTAGTAACCCATCAGATATGTTTTCGCCATCTCCCATTGTGGAGATTTGCTTTCATTTCCTGTCCCATATCCAAACATGAAGTGAGAGGAAATCCCTGCAAATAAGGGATTTAATCGCGGACCCCCAGGTCACTAGAACTGGTGTCCGCAATGAAAGATTTCCTGTCCATTACATTTCTGGGGACAACCCAAAATCTTTGTGGTAAACAGGACAAAAGGGGGTGAATCTCCCAAGCGGGGCCACAGGCAGCAGTAAAAACTGACAGGCGTTCAAATCCCTCTCCACTCTACCATCTGTAGCTGTTCTGCGGGGCACAAAACCAAGCATTAAATGCAGCACACCGGGCAACCATTCCCTAGCATACAGACAAAAATTGGAAGCCACGACCAGGCTCCAGACTGGAGCCTCGTACACACGACCGGACTTCCAGTGGACTTTTCTGTGGATTTTGTTCCGAAGGGCATTGGCCATGAACTTGTTCTGCATACGGACAGCACAACATTTTCACCCAACAAAACCCTAAATATATGTTTTTTCTGCTCTTTAGTGACACCCTTTGGGCAACTTCTGCTAATGTCTTAATGTTTAACATTGGTTCTGAGCATGCATGTTTGTACTTTGGATTTTAGTTGGACTGATTTGTGTACACACGATCGGATAAACTGACATAACAGATTTAGGGCCCTTTCACGCGTCCGCCTCCGCTCGTCCGTTTTTACAAGTCCGTAAACGGACTTGTAATGGTTCCCTATGGGATTGCGTCCGTTGGCGGATGATGCATCCGCTAACGTCCGCAAAGATCCGCGTCCGTCTGGATCCGGTTTTTCGGACGGAAGAAAACCCTATTTTTCTTCCGTCCGGCGGAGCGGATCGGATGAAGACGGACAAACGGTCCGTTTTCATCCGATTCCCCATAGGGGAGAGCGGAGGAGAGACAGGGCGGTCCCTGCATGGTGTGCAGGGACCACCCTGTCCGCCGACAGCTTAGCGGAGACCCCCCGCTGAGCTGACGGACACACACGGAGCGGACCGAAAAACGGTCCGCTCCGTGTGAAAGGACCCTTATTGTCAGACAGCTGGTGAGCATGAACAGCCAACCTTTGTTGTCGTTAATACAGCCAACAATTGTCTGATGGAGCATACACATGGTCAGATTATCCGACACAACGTGTCCATCAGACAATTATGGCCATAAAATGGGATCGTGTGTATGAGGCTTAATAAAGAAGTGATTTGAGTGTCATTGAACAGGCATATATATTTTGCCCCAAAACGACATTTGGCTAAAAATTCACTGGAGAATATTTTGCAGCATAGGAAATGTGGTCAAAAGACACCAGCTAATGATAGGTACTGGTCTGTGAGTTCAGTCATCTTACCACACAAACCTCAAAGAGTCACAAGATCCCTCTGATCACCTGAGAGGTGAGCGAGATCTTGTCTAAATTTAGTCACGTGTAAGAAAAAAAGTGAACATATTTATCATAAGTAGCACGATCATTGTTTACTAGTTTAGAAATTAGTAAAGAAAAGTTTGCAGCCCAAATTGTGTAACAGCAGATACATCCACCAAGAATAGGAATACAGTAATTAAAAACACGGGGTGTCTGTTAACAGGCCGATAAAAAAATAAAATAAAAAAAGACAAAAGGAAAATTATATATATATATATATATATATATATATATATATATATATATATATATATATATATATATATATACACATATACACATACATATACCACACGATTTTCATGCATGAAAAAAAAAATATCAGGCACTAGCAAAGCATGGTTTTCACCAGTAGGAAAATGAAAAAAAGGAAACCCACACACAAAATGGAAGAAAACCATTTAGAGGGTCTCTCGGAAACCTACAATAAAGTCTTAAGAATATATAGCAATACCTGAGAGAATTCTTGAGTATTCACAATATAGAATTCTGAACCAGAAGTTTCTGGAATCTATCAGATCAAAGAGAAGTTAAGAAACAAAAGCAGTGGTTTTTTTTTAAGCCTATTAGGAGGGAAAAGCAGGTCGCCAGCATGAAAGTTAGATGAAAATGCCTTCATATTATTACAAATGTATTATTGATAGAATATAAAAAAAAAAAAAAAAACACAAGCACTAGCATACAAGGCAAATGTCATCTGAGGTTAAAGTCTGCATTGAAGATTAGGACATGTTATTTGAGGCATATGCCAACACTAATCTGTAATGAGCTAAATAATCCAAAAGATTTAAAAGACTTTGCAGAGGTCACCTTACAAATATGCTAAAAAAATAAAAACCTTAGTCCCTAAACCGCATTAAAAGTTTACAAAACCCCTTTGTGCGCCAATGCCTTTATGACCTCACCAGATTTCACAGTTTTGTATTTTTCACATAATGTATAAAATAACTTGACCTGGCCTTAATATTGCCTGTTATCAACTGTGTTTTAGCACCCAAGGCCTCATGTACACTGCTGCTGGTAAACAGACATTTAGGCAGGATTCACACCTATGCAGTTATAGTGCGCTTTTTGCAGATTTGCACTACAGTCCATTTAAACTGCACCCATTGGATTGAGGTACCTTTGCATCTGTGGAGCAGGAGGATGCATCAGGCTCTATCAGGGGAAGGGGGCAAAAATAACCATCGTTTTCCTGTCCCAAGCAGTTTTGTGCATCGGCAATATTTGTTCCGTGTGAAAGACTGTTATATTGTCAATAAAATGCGATAATGTCTGCTTCCAGAAAATGTAAACACTCTGGTACGTTTTTTTTTTTTTTTTTTAAGTTTAATAAGAAAAAATTTGTAATGGTATATGGAGGGGGCGCTAATAATGAATAATAAGAGAATAAACAATAAAGTGAAATCTAATAAATGGTCCGTCTGAACCAACAATAGCAGACTTAGTGAGCAGCAACACACTGAAAATGGTAAAAAAGAAATAGATTGTACAAAAAATATTGTACAAAAAAAATAATAAAAAAATAATAATGAATAAATAAATAAATAAACTCAAGTCCATTCAAAAAATGTTAGATAAAGTCCAATCAAGGCTAATCTTTCTCAGATGCAAATTGTAGAAAATGAATTGTAAAAGGTGTCCACCTTCACCAAGAAGATCCCCCAAATGTGCACTAATGGATGGCTCCTTACCGCACGGTGTTGACCTGATTGTTTAGAAAAGGTCAAATACAGCAGTTGGTCACTAAACCAGTTGAATGATTCAGCTGCGCAGCTCTATGTTTCCCGGAATCAAACACTCACATGAAGGAGGGAGAGGGGAAACCACCATAGTGAAGTACAGTTTATTTAAAAAATGTCACAGATAAAACAGCATAGCCAAATGGCCTCTTACTTTAGTAGTGCCTAGGACCCGGCACTGGGGCTAGTCAGCATGGCAGGATGGGCTATGATGAGTGTTCCTCGCTGGGGAACTGGGGTGAAGTCCAAGCCGGATACGAGTTCCTCGCTAGGGAGCTGGCGTGCGTTCCAGGCCAGGGGACCAGCGGGACCGGAAGTGCGTTATTTTTACGTATCCAGGCGCTTCGACGTACGTTTCGTGATTAACACGTCGTCAGGAAGCATGGTTGCTTCCTGACGACGTATTAATCACGAAACGTACGTCGAAGCGCCTGGATACGTAAAAATAACGCACTTCCGGTCCCGCTGGTCCCCTGGCCTGGAACGCACGCCAGCTCCCTAGCGAGGAACTCGTATCCGGCTTGGACTTCACCCCAGTTCCCCAGCGAGGAACACTCATCATAGCCCATCCTGCCATGCTGACTAGCCCCAGTGCCGGGTCCTAGGCACTACTAAAGTAAGAGGCCATTTGGCTATGCTGTTTTATCTGTGACATTTTTTAAATAAACTGTACTTCACTATGGTGGTTTCCCCTCTCCCTCCTTCATGTGAGTGTTTGATTCCGGGAAACATAGAGCTGTGCAGCTGAATCATTCAACTGGTTTAGTGACCAACTGCTGTATTTGACCTTTTCTAAACAATCGGGTCAACACCGTGCGGTAAGGAGCCATCCATTAGTGCACATTTGGGGGATCTTCTTGGTGAAGGTGGACACCTTTTACAATTCATTTTCTACAATTTGCATCTGAGAAAGATTAGCCTTGATTGGACTTTATCTAACATTTTTTGAATGGACTTGAGTTTATTTATTTATTTATTCATTATTTATTTTTTATTTTTTTGGTACAATATTTTTTGTACAATCTATTTCTTTTTTACAATTTTCAGTGTGTTGCTGCTCACTAAGTCTGCTATTGTTGGTTCAGACGGACCATTTATTAGATTTCACTTTATTGTTTATTCTCTTATTATTCATTATTAGCGCCCCCTCCATATACCATTACTGTTCAGTTCAGACCTTTGATGAGGTCTCTATCTTAGGGGAGCTGCTTATTCACTATAATTATATGTTGTTGTCACATTAATTTTTTTATTGGCGCGAGATACCACACCTTTTAAGAAAAAAATTGTGTGAACTGTGAAGTTAAGTCATGGATTGTGGAAACTAACTAGTGTCGGGTGATTTTAAAATTGTTCAAGAGAGGTTGTAAAAACGCCGCGTAACTGTGCCTAGATCCACCATTCTGTGGTGCTCCCTTGGGTCCTGGGCTGTATATGTGATCACAATTGCCTTAGAGATTACATGCCCCAGCCTAGAGTGATAGAAATGTTAAATACTACAGTTCTTACTGCCCACTGACAGGTAATTATAAATGGCGAGAATTAGTAATAGAAGGTTCTGGAGCTTAAATCTAATTGTTGTATATCTGCTATGCGAAATCAAAGATGTTACTGCCCCTGACAGCTACACAGAGGCATAGTGCAGAATAATACATGGTATGTCAGTAATAAGGAAAAAGACCGGCTTCATGAAGACCATGGGCAAAACTGGTCACTAGTACTTTGCCTTCTACCCGTTTTTTGGGCATAGCTTCTTGAGTCAAGTTCCTCTTTAAAGCTTGTGAAGCCAAACATTTTTTTTTCCAGTTTTGCATAAAGTGGGGAAGGGTTAGAGCCCTTGTCAGATTTTTACTTCTATACCTGGCACCATTAGAAATTTACCCAAACTGCCTGTCCTGTAGACAAACGCTGTACCAGACAGGAAGAAAGGCTGGCCATACACAAAATTAGGTAAAATGCTTACCCCAGTGTTGTCATACAATTTTTATTTTACCTAACAGAAAACTGAAGTAAAGAAGAGGAAGGAGGAGGGAGGACATTTAGGTATTCTGTGAAAAATAAATTGCAGATAATGTATACGTCCAGGTATGTTCAAAATGTCATACAATATTAAGGGTCATGACACCTCAAGAACACAAAAAAATAAAAAACCTCTTGAAAAAGGGTTGTTAATGTTCAGCATGGGAATATGAAGAAAGCCTGTACAAGGAGAAGCATGCAGGAGCCTTTGGTGACTCCTAGGTTGCCTGCCTGTGATAAAAGCATTAAAAATGTGTCACCGACAGAACATCTAGGCCAGGGGTGCCCAACCACATGTGGCCTACAGCACCCTCCCATGTGTCCCATCACATCCTGCTCTGGGATGGTGGGTCGGCAAACTTAGATCACAGGTTCCCAACTCTCCATCCCCGAGCATCAGTGTGAAGAACAGAGCCGGCACTAAAAGAAGCAAGGCCAATGCTTCCTTCACAGGCAGGGGGACACCAAATGTACTCTGCCTGTGACAGGAAGCATCGGCATGCTCCCGTCACACGGATGCTTAGGGATGGCAGGTCAGGAACCTGTGATCTAGGAAAGCAGCCAGCAGTACCCACCCTGGAGAACCGCCAGCAGCAGCCACCAGCCATACCTGCCTGGGGAAACGCAGCAGCCATTGATACCTGCCGAAATCTCGAGGAAGTAAAGAATGAGGTCAGTTCAGGTGCAGGTAAAGCGCAGTGCATCAGTGTGAAAGCAGCCTTAGGCCCCTTTTACAGGATCGGTTCAATCGGGTCAACCTGTCTGTTTCAGGTGGACCCAAACGGATCAGAGGGCTCTTGGCGGCGGGCTGTGTACGTGTCTGCTCTACATATGCAGCATGGACACAGAACTGTCATCTGCCTGCTATGCTCAATGTGGCCCTCGACCGGTTACCAAGTCGCTAAAGTGGCCCTCGCTTCTCAAAAGGTTGGGCACCCCTGATCTAGGCAGATAAAATGGTTTAAAGACGCAGTCAAGCTAGGGGCAGCCAGCATTTTACAAGCAGGTTAACAATAGCAGCCTACATAAGTCAGTCAGGGTAAATTTCATTCCAAAACCATCTAAATGTGCTAGTGCATGGTTAGGCAACTTGGGGCCCTCCAGCTGTTGCAGAACTACAAGTCCCATCGAATAATTGTAACTGCCAGCCTTGTAATCCTTTATGGGAAATGTAGTTACAGTAGCACAGGGGTAGGCAACCTGGGGCACGCCAGCTGTTGTGGATCTAAACACGATCCTCTCCCCAGGCGGACAATGCTGCTGTCCAAGGGTGGATCTGTTGCTCCTTCCTCTAGAGTGGAGACACCCCAATAGAGAACTGTTAACTGGTCAGATGACCAAATGAAAATGGAAAATAAGCCTACAAAAAACCCAATGCAGGCACCACATCCAACGTTTGGTAAACTGCAATGTATTAAAAGTTGTTTTGGGTTTAATAGCATTGGAAAACAAGTCTCAGTTGTAATCCTCAACCCAAGCTACCACATTATCCTCAGAAATTAAAGTAAAACAAAAGTTTCAAAATCAATGGACATTAAAGCGAAGCTCTAACCAAAAGAGGAAGCTATACTTCTCTCTGCCGCCGCCCCCCCCCCTGCGGTGCCACATTTGGCACCTTTGGGGTAAAGCGGGTACCTCGTTTTGACAAATACCCACTTCCATATATGGATGATCTTGCTGTGGCAAAAATCACCCAGAAGTACGGCCCCCCTCCTCCTTCCCCGCCGCCGGCTACAACGTGCTTTGCGCATGCACAGAAGGGAAATGGCTGTGACGCATCAATGCTTCACTGTCGGTGTTCCTTACAAGCATTGGCAGTGCCAGCACCCAATGGGGAAAAAAAAAATCTACTGGGGTGCCGACATCGCTGGATTCCTTGACAGGTAAGTGTCCTAATTTTAAAAGTCAGCAGCTACAGTATTTGCTGCCAACTTAATTTTTTTCTGAAGGAACATGGACATCTTCTAATGCCTCGTTTCCACTGACCGGATCGGTTCGGTACGCTACGCTATTTTGGGTGTTTCCATTATGAAAGTGTGCCATAAAAGCCAACCGCACCGGACCATTCTGGGTCCTGCTTCAGATGTGGGGCCATAGGAAAGGGAACGGTTTGGTTAGGGCAGACCTACAATACATCTCACTGATTGGTGGACGTGCTAGGCATTTTTTCTAAACCTTGTATGGTCCCGGATGGTCATATTTGCAGTGGAAATTCTCAGCAGAATAGACTGGACCATTCTAACCCGTTCCATTCTAAGCGACCCGAACCGATCCGCTCAGTGGAAACGAGGCACAAGTTGCATTATGAAAAATGGGGGCTTAATAAACAAACAGGAGACCACCAACACCAGTGGAGAGTTAACTGCCAAGGAGAAATGATGTGTGCTACTTCATTCTAACTTGCATTGGTAAGGTAATCTGCCTGTCAAAAGAACCTTCTTAATTAAACACCTTAGTTGACAGACATTTCCTTTAAACAATAATATTCATCAACATTAGAAAAAAATTCTGGAAAAGAAAATTAAATCCAGATTGATCCTCAGACTTTTTGCCAATATATTAACACTAATGAATGCCTCATAAGATATAATTCAGAATTACATAAAAAGAAAGGTAATGTAATATAGTAACTTTAAGGAAGGAATACCTGACGATTTCTTCTGTAAAAAAACTTTTATTTGTAATCAGATTTCGTGTCTTAAAAAAAAAATAATAATAATAGAAAAATAGAACATCTGTGCAACTTTATTTACAGCATTCTGTAAACACTGACTTACTGTGTGACTAATAAACATAAAATGAAGAGTCTATTCACATCATAGAAAAATAAACATATTTCCAAATTTTTATAAACATAAATCTTTAAGTATACCATCACTTATACTCAAAGGGTGAAATATCGGCACCCTCAGTGCAGAACCGCAAGTTATGAAGGCAAAATCATCCAGTATATACACTTCTTCAATGGAACAGAACTCACATTCACATCATTCTATGAAAAACAAACAAAAATACTAGCTTCACCACCTCTGTCCAAAGCTCTTCATTATCTCAAGGTAAATAGCAGCTTCTGACAAAGGATGATGAAATGAAGGAGAGGGAGATATCACTACACTACAGTCATTTGATTTATTTATGAATGCATGTTTTATAGTGGCAAGAGCCATTTCATACATAGGCTTGTGATGAGTGTTTTTCCACACTGGAAGAAGGCCAGTGACTGCTAGGACACAAAGAAAAAACATTTTGTTCAATGTGTCCTATTCACACTGCAACGAGGTCCAGAGCTGTGGTTAAGTGCACCCCTCAGCTTTACCATGATATAGTGGCAAATAAAGTGGAGTAGAAAACAAACGTGGGGGGGGGGGGGGGGGTGTGTGTGTGTGTGTAATGCACTGAAACCAACATCACAACGCTACCTACTGCTGGCTCGCCGCAGCCAAAACAGACAGTTGACACACAGTAAAGCCTTGCATTTTTTAGTGCGACAGCTGTTCATTTATGTGTTGGCCCTAATAGTGTTTGCCGTTTCTACACATGACTATAGTTGTTTTATGTCTTACTTGCCCTGCTCTGTGCAGTGGTTTTGCAACCCGATCCTCTTTTCATGTCCCCTGTTGGTGTGCCTGCCCCCATAGTCAAGCAGTTTTCTATGGGTGCACCAAAGCAGGCTTGCTCCCAAACAGCTGCCCGGTTTGCCTATTCAGACACAGAGCGTGGCTCTGCCCCGCCTCATTGGCTGTAATTGACAGAAGCGGAGCTTATGGCTTCCGTTGCTGTCTCAGCCAATGAGGGAGAGTCCCCAGAAAGCCACTGCTCTCATGCACATTGCTGGATCAGGATGAGGCTCAGGTAAGCATTTGGGGGGGGGGGGGGGGGGGGAGGGGGCGCTGCTGCATGAAGGTAAAAAAACATGAGCCTGTATAACCACTCAAAAATATTTTCATGCAATATTGGTGATGGTAATATTTTTCTACCTTTATAACTAGGTTTTGTACTGAGGGTTACTCCCATCCTAACTGGGCTATTGTGATATTAAACTTGAAGATTCCAATATATATATATTTTAGGTACTAGGGAACATTTATTAAATGCTTATCAAGGGGTCCAATAAAAGGAATCCAACATAAGGATCCTTCATTTTAATGATCATAAAATGTTTGATTTGGGCAATTGTATTTTAATACTAATTACAAACATACAAAGTTTGAGATCTCCCGGGACCTCTTAAAACCTGACAATTTATGAAAACATTTTAGAAGTACAGTACACTTGATTGAGAATAAAAGTACATTTAGATGACCTTGCTGAAAGAACTACATACAAAATAATGACAGAATTGCACCATTGACTCCCAGAGTGGCATACAGAAGTCCTCAAAACAAAAACACCAGGAAACGAGTGTTCTAGCTTTCTTTCTAAAACTGCAATAAATTGGCAGCCACTATAGTAAGAAAATGGGAAGACTGCAAGACAGGTGTAACAGAACAATCCAATAAAAGGTGGTGGAAGTACTGAAAAGTGACACCCATAAGTGCTCTTAATTTGTAGGAACCGCACACCTTTGACAGCTGAAGACACTTTCACATCATGTATATGGTAAAAATCAGAGATGATGCAAATCAGATATACTGTATATTCATAACGTATCTTCTTTCCACAGACTGCACAACAGAGAGGAACAAATTATCAAGCATTAAAATGGGCATCAAGAACATATAATGCACTAAACATGAGCATTCACTTGCATGAAAGCCCACAAAATCCATTAAATGGCCAGACTAGTTCCCTCGATGTACAAAATTTATATATATATTAGTTTCCGGGGGAAAAAAAATTCTCCAGAGTTTTCATAGTATAATTACCATATTTAGTGTATGCCAGACAAGTTTAATTTGAGCAGAGAAACAATTCCTCTACATCTGGGAGGGGGGACAATGACAATAGGATAACTACTGTATTTATTTGCGTATAAAACTCACTTTTTTACCCTGCAAAATAAGTGTAAACTGTGCCTGCGTGTTATACGCAGGGGGCTGTGGAAGTTTTTTTTCCTGAAACTTCCCTCTTAAAGTTAGGGTACTTGCTATACGCCTGTGCGTGTTATACGCCGATAAATATGGGTATATATTTTTGCTATGCCAATCTTGCAAGAATATCCTATGCCATGTCAAACTGCAACATTATTTTGCAGTAAGCAAAAAGGTGAAAATTGATCACTAGAAAAAGATCAATTGAAGAGGGTAAGTTGTCAAACCAATATAGAGTACTTCTCTACATCAGGTTATATTTTCATAGACCCCATTACAAGTTCATAAATTAGCATCTCAGCACAGCAAACAGTTTTATGATGCTTTGCACATGTATCAGACTGCTAAAAATAATACCTCTATCTCTGCAGATTCCACTCGATTTTCAATGATTTCAATGCACTGTCTTTTAGAAGGCGGCTCTTCACTAATCACAGTTTCTTCTGCCATATCAGTTGCTGGTACTGTCAACACTACAAAAGAATAATATTAAAAGGTTTACACTATTTGTACACCCACCTCCACAGTTTTACAAACATGCTCTTACCGTTGCCGAAGGTATGCCATATTCATATCATCCATGCAGACAACTAAAATCAAATGTATGCCTAGATTTTTGTAACGAACGGATTCTGCGGTAAATGGCTAGCCAATAATTTGTGGAGTTGGAACCTGCACTCACTACATTTATGTTAACCGCTTGTCGAACGCCGCAAGATTATTTACGTTGGCAGAATGACACACTGCGCAAAGGGGCGTACCACGCGACATAGTGGGCACGTGCCTGCCGTGTGCTCCGTGAGTGACCGCGGGTCCCGCAGACTCGATGACCACCGAGTGCTTGCGGTAATGTCACGGAGCGGCAGAATGAGGAGATGTAAACAAGGCATTTCCCTGTTCTGCCTAGTGACAGGACAGTGATCTGCGAGACTGTGAGACTATAAGACTAGCCCTCCACACAGTTAGAATCACTCCCTAGGACATATTTAACCCCTTGATTGCCCTCTATTGCTTAACCCCTTCCCTGCTATTGTCATTTACACAGTAATCATTGCATTTTTATAGCACTGGTCGCTGTATAAATAACATTGGCCCCAAAATATGGTCAAAAGTGCGCGCCATAATGTCGCAGTAACGATAATAGTTAATAAACAAAAAACGCAGATCGTGATTACTAATAAAATGTGCGCGTAGACCAATCAATATACGCTTATTGCGTGTTTTTCTTTTTTTACCAAAAATATGTAGAAGAATACATAATCGGCCTAAACTTTTTTTATTATTATTTTTTGGGGAGATTTAATTATAGCAAAAAAGTAGAAAAATAAAAAAAATTCCCCCATAATTGTCGCTCTTTGTTTATAGAGCAAAAAATAAAAAAACTGCAGAGGTGATCAAATACCACCAAAAGAAAGCTCTATTTGTGGGGGGAAAAGGAAGTCCATTTTGTTTGGCACAATTGTCAGTTAAAGCGGCGAAGTGCCCAATCGCTAAAAGTGCTCTGGTCAGGAAGAGGGTAAATTCTATTGGGGCTGAGGTGGTTAACTTACAAAACGATGTTATGGGAATGTGATGAGGTGCTAAAAAAAACTTACCATACTTATTTGCGCTTTGGGATTATAAAGGATGATACAGTAAACATAATTTTAATAAATACTATAGCAAAAGCACTCTATATAGATAACCTACCCTGTTGGCCATCTGGCATTGTGACAATAATTGGCTGCGTTATGCCAGCGGAAGAAAGGCCAGACTGAAGATTACCAAGGTGGATGCCTCCATCCGTCACTATCGTAATGACTTGCTGTCCACCAGAGCTAACAACCTGCTGAATAGCACCATCCACAGACTCAGCAGTTACCACTTCTTCTGTAGCCACCACTATAAAGAAAAAACACATGTTTACAATAACCACTTTAGTCAGTGCCAACAATTTAAGGATTCCGATTCCCCCCCCCCCTTTACTTAAAAGTGGAAGTCAAGTCAAAAATTATTTTTTATCCTATTAATATTTTGGTAAATATCATTATCTTTGATAAGAGTCATTTTCTGTCTAGCTGAAGGTTTAGCTAATAAAAGTCTTATCGAAGCCAGACAATCAGGTTCTTCCTGTTTTTTACCAACAACGCCATCTCCTTTTATCCATCTTACACTTCCTAAAAATAGTGTTATTAACTTCTTAAAGGGGTTGTAAACCCTCATGTTTTTTCACCTTAAAAAGGAGTTGTAAAGGAAAACGTTTTTTTTACCTAAAATTAATAGTGCAACTAGTAAATACCTATTAAATTCCTTTATCTATATCACCTCCGGCGTTCTAGTTTATGTTCTCTCATTCACTTTCTGGTTTGCGGCGCTCGTTCATGTAAGAACTACATTTCCCAGTATGAATTGCGGCACCCCCAGTAATTCACACCTACTTGAAGTCTCTAACACGTAGAGAGCGTCCTGCCGCACATATGTAGTTCCCAGGAGGGGGCGAGCCCCCCCATTTTACTCACCTGAGCCCTTTGTTCCCTCGGCAGAGACACACTAGCTCTCTGCCTGGGGTTCTTGATTTGATAATTGATAGCAGCACAGCCATTGGCTACCGCTGCTGTCAGGCAAATCCAATGACGCGGGCGCCGGGCATTGTGTCTATAGACTCAAATGCTTGACTCGAGAGAATGCGGGCAAGGTAACCCCCATGGGACAGCATTCCTCCCAGGGGGTTTACCGATGCAAGGAGGAGTCGGGAGAGGCGCCAGGTGACCCCAGAAGATGATGATCGAGGGCCACACTGTGCAAAACGAACAGTGGAGGGTATATATGTTTTTTTTTTTTTTTTAATAAACAAAAAAAAACACGAGGGTTTACAAACCCTTTAACTCACTTTTTCCAGCAAAGTTCCAGGACGGCTTAAAGAAAGATAGGTTCCTCCCACCTAGTACAGGAAACACATCATCTACATTATAAAAGTGCAACCATAGGAAGTGAAACCATAGGCAGTAGCCCCTCAGTATTAACAAAATAACCGAAGGCTCAAAACAAGCAATATTAAACACTTGCATTAGCGTAGCATCATTCATGTCTACATGGTTAGTCTACAAAAAAGGGAGGGAACCGACGCCCTCCTGGAAGATTCCTGGAAAAAGTGAGTTAACAGGTAATAACACTGTTTTTCCGAGTCATCTTCCAAGACGGCTTACAGAGAGGACAAACATAGGACTACCTGATCAGGGTGGGACCACAGCCTGCAGTACAAATTTTCTGCCAAAAGGACTGGTCTTGACTGGCAAGCAGATCCAGTGTGTAGTGTTTTACGACCGTCTGGAACCTGGACCAGGTTGCGGCCTTCATATCTGGAGTAGAGACGCTCCGGCCTTTTCAGCCCAAGATGTGGATACCGCTCTTGTGCAACGAGTACTTATTTTTGAAGGTGGTGTCAAGGATGCGGTTTGTATGCTTCCGTGATGGCCGACTTCATCCACCTTGCAATGGCATTTTTAGATGCCTTTTTACCTTTGTTTGGACCTGCAAACAGGCTCGTGGAGGATCGCCATTTCAAAGGCAGGGTTAACAGAGTGTAATTTTGTTTTGCGAAATGATGCATAAGGGTTCAGCCATTGAGGGGGGCTGGATTTTGCTAACCCTTTTAGCGGAGACCAGTGCCACCAAAAGGTTAATAGTTTTATGGGTAGATCCTCTAGTGGCTCGAACAGTACTTTACAAAGACTTTGCAACACCATGGAGAAGTCCCAGGAAGTGAAACTCCTTGACTTTGGGCTGTAAGGAATCTCTTGATTAAAGGGCTCTTCTACTAGCCTGCGATTTAGAAAGCTAGATAGTGCCGATACCTGTAACTTGAGGGGTACCGACTGGTAGATTCAAGTCTGCTCCAGCTTGGAGGAAATCTAGGACTGCCGGGATCATAGCTTCTAAAACTCTTGAGCATGCGTCAGGCCCCGAACTTATTCCAGATTTTATTGTATATAGCATTAGTGAATGGTTCTGACTACTAAGACTAGTGACGATTACTCTTGCAGATAGCCCTTTCTGTTCTAACAGCTTCCTCTCAGTAGCCAGGCCATCAGAGAAAAAGTTCACCACCGGGTTATTCCTGTAGGGCAGTCTCCAAGGATCTGACATGCTGAGTTTTAGTAGCCCTGAGAACCAAGAGCTTCTTGGCTAGAAAGGAGCCCTCAAGGATATAAGGGTAAACTGTGGAAATGTGTACACCAGGTTTGCTTCCTAGTGTTGGGAAAAATTGGTCCACTTCTCTGTTCTCCCTTGTAGCGAAGGGGTCTATCTGGGGGGGGGGGGGTCCCCACTTCACGATCTACTCGAACACGGTTTTATTTAAACACCATTCCGTTTAAGACAAAGTCTCCCTGCTTAGGGCATCGGCCAGAGAGTTTAATCCCCCTTTCAAGTAAATCGAAGATAGGGATAGCAAAATTTGCTTCTGCCCACTGTACAATTTCTTCTGCTATACTCAGAAGGCCTGCCACTTTCGTACCTCCTTGTTTGTTGATGTAGCTTACGATGGTAACCTTGTCCGAAAAGACTTGTATGCGTCCCCCCCCTTAGAGCCGGGCCAAATGCTATTAGGGCCCTTTGAACCACTTTCAGCTCTCTTGCATTGGCAGTCATGTGGGCTACCTAATAGTTCAACTCCCTGGGCTATCTAAAAAATATATATATGCTGCTAGCATACAACACCTGCGGCACACCTCAGTGACTGAAGTAAATTAGTGTAATGAGGGCAGCTGCTGTTACAACTAGTGAATAGTAAGGCGATAGACGGCACTGGATAAATTCTGCGATTAACAGCACTTGCTAAATAAAGTGACAACGTGCAGACAGTATGAAATACAATACAATTGTGAAAAAAAAAAAAAAAAATTAAAACAAATTATAAATTCAAAACAATCTTTTATGCGTGATCCAAACAGTTGAAACAAAGTGATTATAATAAAGTCTGTGTATCAAATAATGCAATCCATATTCCAGTGTAGCCAATCTAACAGGTACAATTGGAAATTTGACTGCATACACCTCTCAATATTCAAAGGTTGTGTGGCATATTCTTTCCCACAGGTAAAGACAGACAAAGATGGGATACGTTGTTGACCCTCCGTCTTACGTCAGGAATCAAAAACGGGCTTGTATGGTCACCTATCAGCCAATCTTTCTAGTACAGACTCTAAATCTTTACCGAAGAGCAAATCTTCTGAGAAGGGGAGGGAACAGAGCTTGATTTTTGACACTGTCTCCTCCCCAGGACTTCAGCCAGATAGCCCTCCTAGTCTCATTAATTAAGGCAGAGAACCTTACTGATTCTGTGGAAGCATCAGCTATATTAGCCACCACTTTATTTAGAGTTGGTAGTGCCTCTAGAATTCTTCTTGGGCGTTGCTTCAGCCACAAAGCAAGGGTTTGGAGCCACGGAGTTCTCAGCCTTCCTATCCATCGGGCTCTTTTAGACCACTTTCACACAGAGGCGCCTTTCGGGCACTACAATGCTAAACATAGCACCTGCAAAGCACCCTGAAAAAGCCGCTGCCGTCTCTCCAGTGTGATAGCCCTGAGTGAGTATTACGCTAGCAGGATGGTAAAATAAGTCCTGCTAGCAGCATCTTTGGAGCGGTGTGTATACTGCTCCAGCCCATAGAAATCAATGGGCACCGCAGCTATACCGCCAGGAGGTGGGAGGTTTTAAGTTTAACCCTTTTTTCAGCTGCTAGCAGAGTTTAAAAGTGCCTCGCTAGCAGCCCAATACCCTCGCAAATACGATAAAATAAATAAAAATAGCGGCGCTTTACCGTAGACACCACCCCAGTGTGAAAGGGGCCTTAGAGAACCTGCATCTTCGAATGAGAACTCTGACCTCTGAGACTTTTGAAAGGAAAGCCTCTAACCTTGGACACTTTTCCCACAGATTCGCATCTTCTACCTTAAAGGGGGAATCGTTTTTTGGAAAGACAATAATTTTCTTGATCTTTCCATTCTTTGAAAGACGTATAAATCGGAAATGTTCTGGTCTGTTTGGATTGAAGGCCTGCGTATAAAAGATCATGTACCGACAATTCTTTGTTTTCTGGCTCTTCAAGCTCCAGTATATAGGATTTCAAGAATTCCTTGGTCTCCTCTAAAGGAAACAGAAATCGCTGGATTTTGCTCGCCTTATTCTCCTTGAGCTCCCCTTCCTCGGAACCTGAGTCTGACTCTGAACTCTCTTCCAATTTCTCCAGTAGTCCCTGATCCTGGGTTACCCATGCGTGAACAGGGGCGGTTGGCTTAGACTGTAAAGTTTCATTTCTCTTTTCATTGAATCCAGAAAAGCTTTGAGAACAGGCCCTCTTTGCCTGTTGATGAGATTATCGATACAATCTTGGCATGCATTCTTCTTCCAACCGGAAGGCATTTTTTTGGTGCACACCGGGCACCTTTTTCTGGGAACCTTTGCCTTGCCCTCTTTGGTCTCACTGGCTTTGTCCTGAAGTAAATCAGAGGACAGACCTCACCTACATTACTTCCACTGAAGCACGTACCATATATGAAAAGACCTGGTGGAGAACACAAATCTAGTCTAAGAACTTTAAGTATCCACCACCAGAGCCTATCCTGTAATGTGCCACACATGTCCACTAAGGAAAAAAAACAGGCCCCTGGAAAAACCCCTGTGCCCCACCACAGGAGGGCAAGAAAAGAAGCAGGAGCTTCCATGCCCCCTATTTTACCATAGGGCCGGATTCTAGTGATGGCGCCTCCAGACCTGCTTCCATGGTCCCTGGTTCCACCATGCTGCCATCCTGGAAGTCCTACCGGTGCCATCCTCTGTCCAGGCCCCTTAAGGTGCTTTGGAGGATCCGTGGTGGCGCTACCATCCTGACTGTAGTCCTGGTCTTCAAACAGCTCTCCCCCCCCCCATTTGTATGTACCAAGATGGCCACCGCCTGCATTACCTGCGGCAGCCGCATCACTTCCTGCTGGATTCCTACTCATTAGTCCGCGACACCCGCGCAGCCATGCGCTTCACTGAATGAGGGAAAGGTTTCTCCCCCTGCAGCCATTTTGAGGATATGCAGCGGGAACAAGCCCAGCTGATGTAACACTAACTCCGACAGGCTCCACATCCCACAGGTACCTACACTGAGGCTACACCACACCAGGGAGAGGGAGTCCTTTACGTTCATCCAGGCAGCATTCTTGTCGGGTCTATGGATGGTCCAAACTCCAGGAGCAATATCCCTGTTGAAGGGATATGGCCACCTGGGAGGCCCCTGCCACCTAGAACGAAGGCTGGACAAAAATAAAAAATTTTGACGTTCCTGTCTGGCCGGAGGAAACGCATATACTGAGGGAGGGGCTACTGCCTATGGTTGCACTTTTATAATGTGGATCATGCGTTTCCTGTGCTAGGTGGGGGGAGCCTAGCCCTGTCAGTCATCCTGGAAAAGGACTTGGAAAAAGGCTGTCGGTCTTTCTTACACAGGAATGCCTAGACCTGCTCAGCACCCATCCCTCACAGAACATGATCTCCTCCTGGGGAGAGGGAGACTTTGGAATCTGTAAGATCGATTACAATGCAACATGCTGCAGATTTTCTACAGTGTAGAACCACGTGGTTGTTTCTGCATTGCACTGTGATGGGCATGGTTTGGCACACACCCAGCTGCTGTGAATGGCAGAGGGAACTGGGGAAGAAATATGAAAGAAATAAAAAAGGTACAAAAAAAAATGCATTTTTGAAAGCTTGAAACTACAGATCGATTGCCAATTACATGCGAGTAATGAGTTTAAGGCTCTGTTTCCACTAGTGCAACTGGTCAAGCGACTTTGGACACAAAGTCACATCACAAGTCACAGCCCAATGATTTCAATGGCAAACGTTCAAATCTAATCGACTTTGAAAAAAGTGCCCAGACTACTTTGATGCAACTGATCCAGTGTAAGGTTGGATCAAAGCTGCACTCTAAATTGCACAGATTTGGAGTCGCTCTAGAAGAAACATAGCCTAAGAGGAAACAGCCATTTTAACTGTGGGCAGCTGAAGCTGCTGCCTGTTCACTTCATGGATTTACACAGATACACACACCTCCAGCTCTCATTGGCTCTATTAGGACTCATCCCCCTTTTCTTCCTGAAAAACTTTCACAAGAAAGCTGTGCATGATGTCATAAGCCTAGCCTTTTTACCAAACAAGAAAGAGGTAGTGGGCTGTATAAAAAGGTATTTACTGGCAGGAAAAAAAAGTTTTACTATGCAAAGTTAAAACAAGGGCTGAAGATTTAAAGTGGATGTAAACCCAAAAACAATTTTTTTAATTTTTTGATGTCACAATGTGGAGTATAAGATTTCCTATCATCTATGCCCAGTCTTGACACACAGAGTTAATCCAGATCTGAGAAATCCTCTTGAAAATGAACAGCCTACCAACCAAGGAACCTATTTAGAAAACAAAAGACAAATCTTTACAACCCCTTTAGGCTGCATTCACACCTAAGCGTAGGCGATTTGCGGCGTTTTGTTACCGCGATTTGCCGCGACAAAACGCAGGGTTTTTCACCGCGGTTTTGTACAGGTCGAATGAATGAATGAAGAACTTATATAGCGCAGCACATGCGAAGTAAATCGCCTCTGGGCGCTTGTCATTGTCAGTAATGTAAAACGCCCGATACGCGCGACAAAAAAGGGTCCGGGACTTGTTTGAGCTTCAGGCGTTCGGCGTTAGATGTGAACCATCTCCATAGAAAATGTTATTTTTTCCCCCCTCTAGCGTCTTTGAGCGTCATGCTTCAGGCGACAAACCGCTCAGGTGTGAATGCAGCCATAAGCCATTGTTAACCCCTTCCCTGCCAGTGTAATTTGTACAGTAACAGTGCATATTTTAGCAATAATCACTGTAATAATGTTCCCAAAAAAGTGTCAGTTAGGTGTCCAATTTGTCTGCCACAATCCCGCTAAAAATCTTTGCCATTACTGGTAAAATAAATAAAAATGCCATAATATGATCCCATAGTTTGTAGACACTATAACTTTTGCGCAAACCAATCACTATATGCTTATTGGGATTTGTTTACCAAAAATATTTAGCAGAATATATAATATATATTGGCCTAAATGAATGAAGAAATTCGATTTTTTTATTGGATACGTCTTGTAGCAGAAAGTAAAAAAATAAATAAAAAATAAATAAAATTATATTATAAAATATATATATATATATATATATATATATATATATATATATAGGCTGTGCAAATTAGCTTTTAATTAATCGATTAATCTTTCATTTTTTTGATCGACTAATTCTTTTGATTTGTACTCACCTCTCCGCCGGCTTCTGGGCCTTCAGGGAGTTTCGTCGGAGATCCGGTAACGTCACGGACACCGGTGGGGCTTGCCGTGTCTATCCTTTGCTGTGCCTTCATATCTGCATGCCGGCGGGACCTTGCTATGTGCCACATGCAAGGGCTGTTACACTTCCCTCTATCAACCTGGGATTCTACAACCATCCACTAGGAGTTGTGATTGTTCCCTTCATGGGACATCTATATGCCGACGGACTGATGTAAACCCCTCCTCATCTGGATTCAGCAGTGGTATCGTTGTACACATTTTTATACCAGTATCATACTTGGCTACATGTTTTTATGACGCTTTTGCTACCGGTTGGTATTACTCGCACCATTTTTAGTTTATGTAGCTACATAGATTTTATCTCCAGTGCAACATTTTGTTACCTATTTGAAGACTATAAAAGTTTTAATGCTCTTCCCATCGAGCGCTGCCCTTTGTGTGTTTTTTGTATCCTGCTATCCATTTTTCCAGTTGTTGGGAGCTGCACTGGGAATCGGCCTGCAAGGAGATCAGCTAAAAGTAGTTGGATCTGTATGTGCGCTATAATTAATCGAAAATTAGTCGATTAAAAAAAAAACGATTAATCGAACACAAACATTTTGATCAGTAACAGCCCTAATTTATATTTTTATATATTATATATATATATATATATTATATATATATATATATTTTTTTTTTTATTGTTGCTCTTTTTTTGTGTTTATAGCCCAAAAAAATAAGAACCACGGAGAGATCAAATACCACCAAAAGAAAGTGGCACACGTCCACGCGCAATTGTCAGTTAAATTAACTCAGTGCTGTATAGCAAAAAAATGGCCTGGTCTTTATGGCGGTAAAATCTCCCAGGGCTGCAGTGGTTAAAAGATAATGAAAGTATCAGAAGAACCATTTGGCTCACGAGAGAATATAACATTTTAGACAAATACTGTGGGGCAGATTCACAAAGACGTAATATTCCGCTGCGTAATCGAAATACGGTACGCTGCCGCAACTTACACCGAATTCAGGTAGTTTTTTTGCGCGTACGCTATTGTGTCGTATCCGCCGCGCAATCGAAATACGTGATTCAGCATTTAAATTAAGCGCGTCCCCGCGACGATCGAACTGCGCATGCTCTGTTCAATTTCCCGCCGTGCATTGCGCGAAAATGACGTCATTCGTTGTTTGAGTGGAACATTCCTATTCCCGGACGACTTACGTTAAAAATAATGACATCGGAAAACGTTGTCGAAACGGCCATACTAACATGGGCTGTCTAATATTAGACCAGGCTGCAGTAAAGGTTAAAAGATAATGAAAGTATACCCTGACGGCGAAAAACACAGGAAGTGGCCGAACCAGCGTAGATTGGCTCACGATGGTTTGAGAATATAAAAACATTTTAGTCTAACAACATTTACACAGGCGTAATCGCTTTGTGAATCTAGGCCTTTGTGTCTGTTACATCTAAATTTCAGAATGAAATACAGACAAGCAGTTTCTCATAACTAACTGAAAGCCAAAAGTCAAATTATGCTGCAATTATCTGCAACAAAGACTAGCTACTCAAACATCCACCGATGTTCTCTTTGATTTGGTTTATATTCCTAGCACAGCAAGAAGCTTTTCCGTTACAGAGTAAATCTGAAGCCTTTACTTTGACGTCACAGCTGGACTCTGAGATCAGATATATTCCTACTATGATTCAAGCTTTCATCTCTACAATTAATTGTGCCATTATGTTTCAAAGACCGTAATCCTTGCCATGAAGGGTCTTTCAATCTGCAAAAATGAAGCATAACTGCATTACATGGCAACTTTATGTACTGCACAAGTTCAAAATATATTGGACTGAAACAATATGAAAAAAGTGTACTGCTTTTGGTCAGGTAATAAACATAACTCTTATTACATTAACTGCAGGAGTCAATAAAAATAAAAAAATAAAAACACAGATAACCCAACACTGCATAAAAAGTAAGTAAACATATGGACACTGAAAGGGATATAGCGATTTATAGTTGGGCACATTTTATTTACATTACATTTTATCTTTGCGATTAATATTCTGTCGCTAAAGGGATATACACAAGCATGGGAGATCACCAATACAAATGGAAATGCACACACTTGGGCCTAACGCACACTGGTTTCCTGTAAAAGCCATTTATCCCGACAGGAAATAATCAGCGTCATAAACTCGCCTAAGCTGGATTGTTTCTAAACAGTTTAGGTGCGTTTAATAGAGTTTGGAGTTTGTGATTTTGTAATTCATTGGCCAGAATTTTAAATTTATTCTGGCCACTGAAATGTGAGTTTATTGCGCTCTTTATTAGTATTTCAGTGTTTTTTGTGGCCAGAAGAACAGCACTTGAATGTGATTTTAGGGCGCTCAGACAACAGCCCATAAATTCCCCTGCTGATAAACTGCTAAAAAATGTCCACATGTGCATGGACACCTAGGTAAACAGAGGGGAGGTTAAGGGCAAAAAAAAAAAAACACCCAAACTCGCAAAAACTTGAGTTTAACAGCAGCAGTGTGCACGAGGCCTTATGTTTCACATGGTAAATATGCTTTTTTTTTTTTTCTAAAGTGTATTTTGTGCGTGTACTCGAGAGAGGAGCCGGACTGCAGGCGTTTGGGAGTAGGCAGACCTCCCCCAGAGGCAATCTGCCATCTTTCTCCATGCCCCCGGGTGGCAATGGCGGGTGTGAGGGGGTCCTCCCACACAGCCCACCCTACCTGCTCCGCTTTGAAGCCCAACAGGGCAGAGGGACTCCCCTATGAGGGAGTGAAAAGATCTAGTCCGCTCAGCCAGCCCCGTTAGTCCTTCGCCTCTCTTTTTTTTAGAGACCGCGTGGCCAAAGTGCGCGCATGTTAACCCAATTTCGAGTGCGTGTAAGTGTGGTGGTTTTTGTGGGAGGGGGGTGGGCGTACTAAGCGCAGACTTACCTCGCATAGCACACCCACCGGGAGCCGGGCTGAGACCACCAAACTCAATTCACATGCAGCCGAGACGGGGGTCCGAACCCTTGGCTGCAGAGGTGAACAGCTGGTCAGCGCAGTGCCAATCGCGTTGAGCCACCACAGCTCCTATACATGGTAAATATTCAATGGCTATAGAGCGCTGTGTGTGTGTGTGTGTGTGTGTGTGTGTGTGTGTGTGTGTGTTTTTTCAGTCAAAAAGGCAACTTGAAAGTGTTCATAGAGATACACACCTGGTGTTTCTGAAGAATTAGATAATGGAGCAGATGCTTCTGCTAAAGCTGCCAATGTAGCCAGGACAGATGTTGATGAGTTGCCAAACTGTACTGTAGAGGCTATTCCATTTTCATCTGGAAAGAAAAAAGAAAAGCTTCCTGTAATTAGAGCAAGTTACAGACATAAACCAAGTTTACAGTTTCTTAAAGCGGAGCTCCACCCAAAGGGGGGAGGGGGGGATAACCATCCCCACTTTCGGGAGACCACTGAGCATCTGGACCTCCTTTAACTTCAAAATGATTTCCACAGCAAACCTCTGCAGAACTGCCAATGCAGTAACTGTCAAAACATTAGAGCATCAACAAGACTGTGAAATCTGCTTTGAATTTACCAACAAAAATATAAAAAAGGAGGCTTAATATATTCAAACAAGTAGGTCCTCAAACTGCAGTAGTGTTGGTAAATCTAAGGTATATTGAACTGTTCAATTTTAACAGCTTAGAAAAAGGTTCACTTTAAACCATTTAATGGAATACCCGAGCCTACACACTACTACTGAGGGGCTATTCATTTCATTTTACATACTGACTATGCAATAGAAGTGAAAAACAGGCTGGGTGAAGATATCAGGGAGACTACATTTTATAACTCAAGGCTTGATAAATGCATTTTGAATCTAGGAGCCAATTTTTCTTAACCACTTGCCTACTGCTCTCCCACTTTAAATGACAATTGCGTGGTCATGCAACACTGTACCCATATGAAATTTGTTTAAAAAAAAAAAAAAAAAACGCACCACACAAATAGAACTTTATTTTTCCGATATTTATTGGCCACCGTTTTGGTGGCATTGATAATAAGGGAGCTGATGATTAGTGCCACGATTAGCAGTGTAACTATCCCCTACAATGGTTGATAGCTGGTTATCGGCTTTGCTTTCCTGTAAATGATAACTGCCATTTGTTTACTTGTGATTAGCTGTGATCGAACACAGCTGATCACATGGTAAAGGGCCACTGTGATTGGCCCATTACCTTGATCTGTGATCCAAAAGTAGGACCCTGAAGGTGTGCAGGTGGTGTGTGTCAATAGACACCCTCCCAGAACTGGATGACCATGAAGTAGCCGTCTTTTGCCAATGGCACCGTTGGCAAGTGGAAAATGGATGAGGACGACCCAGGAGCCAGGACGCAATTTCTAGTTGCCATGGTGAACTGCCGCCTGGGATTTGTTGAGCCCTTAACTGAAACATCAATATTGATTAGGAATGGTCCTTAAACAGAAAAGTGCTTCAACATTATGTGTTGCATTATCTTAGAGCAGGAATGGGAACAATGTTGCATGTGTGATATGACCAGAAAAGCCCCATGGACTTCCACAAAGAGGTTGTGCAGCGCTCATCAGTTAATGGATTTAAAAAAAACAGAAAAAAGAAAAAGGGGGGTGAAATAAACACTGGCATGAGAATCCATTGTGGAACCGTTATCTCACATATACAAAAGGAATTTTGGTCGTCACTGCTGACTTAGATGTGTATACTTAGTGGCCCTGAACCTCCTCTTCTCGGATCTCTCTCCAGCACTCTTAAGCTCCAACCCTCCAGCAATTCCCCCGGAGCCTCGCTGTCTGCATCTATTGACTCAGACAGGAGGACTCTGCTCCAGCCCCACTGGCTTTGACCTGCAGCTGGAGCCAATGGCTCCCGCTGCCACAGCAATGCCAGTGAGACCAGGAAGTAAGGGGAGAGAAGAGATGAAGACGTGCTTAGCGCTGGATCAAATGAGGGCTCAGGTAAAGGCTCGCGTTTTTTTCACTATGCATTAAAAGGTGAAAACACCGCCCGTCCCACCCCCCGCTTTACTTACCCGAGCCCCTCCATCTCCTCTGCGCATTGCTGCCATTCTTCTCTCCATGGAGTCCTGGCTTTGATTGGATAGATTGATAGCAGTGCAGCCATTGGCTGTGGTCTATCAAACCCAATGATGTGGGAGCCGGGACCCGAGTCATACACTCGCCGTCTATGAATGACTGACTCAGGAGCGCACCCGCAAGGTAACCCCCTCAGGAGAGCACATCTCCTAGGGGGTTATCTAATGTGGGGAGGAGCCGTGGGAGCTGCCAAGGGACCCCAGAAGAGGATGTTCGGGGCCACTTTGTGCAAAACGAACTGCACAGTGGAGGCAAGTATGACATGGTTGTTATTTTTATTTATTTTTTAAACAAAGCTTTAGTATCACTTTAAGCAGCAAGTCAGTTGGTTTTATGTTTTAACGGCATGATAGATGCTGTAAAACTTTACTGGGTATAAATACCCCAAAGCCTGTTAGCAAAATGCTTACAATATGGCTAAAGCAACTGCTAGAACACTACTAAATGACCTACTAATTATGGATGGGAAAAAACAAAACAAAAAAAAACAGAAAGAACGCTGTAAATTCAGCATTATGAAGCTCGCTGACACTGTATTCAGAAATCTGCAATTTGTAATACGCATGCTAAAAATCAAGCAATTTTCTTACCCGTTAAATTTACCACACCTCCGGGTCCAATGAAAAATTGTGGTGTAGCCGTGTGTATCGTTACAGTTTCTGGGCTTTCAGGATTTGTGTTAATTTGGTTTTGCATTGCAATCTATGTCAAAAAAGGAAATACAGACGTCTGTTAAAAAATATATATATTATATAAAGGTAAAAGAACAAAACATACTGAAAAGTACTGAAAAATACCTGTAGTATTTCTGCAATATCCTCATTGCCATTGTCCGCAGAGATATCAAATGCGGTTTTACAGAACTTGCTCTGACTATGAACATCTGCTCCATATTTTACCAAAAGCTCTACAACTTCCTGATGGTTGTGTTCCGTTGCCCAGTGAAGAGCTGTCATCTTCAGCATGTCTTTGGCATTGATGTCAGCACCGTGCTACAAATACAAAATCTGTTACTACAGAGGACACACTTTGGCTGCCTGCAGAGATGCACACTACAGAGCACTACGAGCAAATTAAATTTAGTCGGCCCTACCTAAAACTGGCTATTAAAAAAAAAAGTAAACCTTTAAATTCAAAGCCTACACTTTACAAAATGATTGCAGTGTGCACTTCAGCACAACCCATTAGGGCCCTTTCCATGGGCATATCGATCGGGTGCGCTTGTCAGTTTTTCAGGCAGACCCAATCGCAGGCTCCATTTCCCTCTATGAAGCGGCGGGTGTCGCCACCGGCATTCGATCCAATCCCGTCTACTAGCCCTTTCCCGATCAGATAGCAGTTGAGTTTGGCCACCTATAGGAGCTTTGCATAAGCGGAGTGGACAAGGACCAGCCATCTGCCTGATCAGCGGACAGATCCCCGCTGAGCAGGCCAGACTCAAGCGGAGCTTGCCCTGTGTTAAAGGGCAATCCTCTTCAGTGACTTTAAACCATTAACTCTAGCTGCCATCGCCATTTTTGCACACATTACAGGAAAAAAGAAGACTTAAACTGTGCACACATGTGAAACAGTGTACAGTAATTTAATGCCCAAAATTTTCCATAGATGTTTTGAAAGCTCCTAGACCAGTGATGGCAAACCTTGGCACCCCAGATGTTTTGGAACTACATTTCCCATGATGCTCATGCAGTGTGGTTGAGCATCATGGGAAATGTAGTTCCAAAACATCTGGGGTGCCAAGGTTCGCCATCACTGTCCTAGACCATCAGTTTAGAGTGAACTGTGAATAATGGCCCTGGAATTATGTCAGGCAAGTAATTTTTTTTTTTACATTTTAAAATTTTAAATCACATACAGGACCACCAGTTTTATTGGACCCCTGATATCTCACCTGCTGTCCACTGAAGCCAAGGAGAAGACATTATTCTCCATTAGCTTCTTCAGCTACAGTGGCCGGAGAAAGGGATAGCCAAACCCAGAATTAATGCACACCACATCTGTTTATTCATCAGCAAACAGATGCAATACAGGGGAACTACTGGGGATCCATAGGAGTATATCTTCCACCTGTCAGCCAACTTGTGAGATTTCCACGCCCTCCCAGCTACTATAGTAGCCAAGACAGTGTGTAAACCCCCTGCTGCCAATACGAACTATGCTAAGGGCAGTGAAAAGTTTGAGCACTTAATACTGTAAACAAACATTTATTTTCTGAACATAGGTTAATAGATACATGAACAATACCATTAAAGTACAATTACTTGTACGGTCAATAAAATGTCAGTAAGAGCTAAAAACACTGAATAGTGGGCTTCATGAAGTTCCTAATCATACCCACTAGGGTTGTCCCGATACCCGCAAATACTCAGTATCGGTCCCGATACTAGTATCGGGACAACCCCAATACCCACAATTTAAGATAAAGTCCTGTCACTACCCCCATACCCTACAGGAGTCCCTAAAGGCAATTTTTCCATAAGCTCAGGCACACAACCCACCTGAAAGACTTCAGGCCTGGAATATAGCGCTGGACCATGTGATAGTATCTCTTCTCCTAGAAGAATGTTGGGTATTCACGATCCTTTGGAATAACCGGTTCAGGGGTTTCTTACAACACATCCACAAATCCACATTTATTGCCACCTACCAGCACTTAGTTCATAATGATATTTTAAATTGTATTAAAAACAAAATTAAAATTGAGACTCTCACCTTGATTAATACCTCTACTATGTTTGCATGACCTTCTGAGGCTGCCATATGCAAGGGAGTTCTGTCAACCTTAGTGCGTGCATCTCTGCTGACTCCTGCCCTAAGTAATACTTCTGTGGTGGAATAATGTCCATACTGAGCTGCAAGGTGGAGTGGAGATGTTCCCAGCTGTAAACCAAAAACAAACCATAAAGAAACTAAGAACAAATCAAATAAGCATGTAGAAGCCAATATATATTTCTGTTCAAAAGTAGGAAAAGTCCAGAAAGTTATGTCCTTTTACAGTGAGCATGTGTTCTGATCAGTCAGTCAGTTTTTCAGGCAGACCAAAAAAAAAACAACACACCCCTCTTCTGTTTAGGTGAAGCAGATCAAAAAAGGTAGCCAGGTGTAAACAGACAGCGGAGTCTGTTTACTCTCAGCCATCTATTGAGCAGCTGCTGATCACTACAGAATCCACCCCGTGTGAAAGGGGCCCCAATATGGATGTTCAAAAATCCAAAATTCCATACAGTATGCTGCGTACACGCGATCGGAATTTCTGACCGTGTGTAGGCTCCATTGGACATTTTCTGTCGGAAATTCCTACAGAAAAAATTTGAGAGCTTGTTCTCCAATTTTCAGACAGCAAAGGGTCTTGTCGGAAATTCCGACACACAAAAATATATGCATGCTCGGAATCATTGAACTTCTTGGCTCGTCATAGTGTTGTACATTACCGCGTTCTTGACGGTCATAATCTCTGACATTTGTGTGACCGTGTGTATACAACACAAGTTTGAGCCAACATTCTATCTGAAAAAATAAACGGTTTTGTTGTTGGAATTTCCGATCCTGTGTATGCGGCATTAGGCTTCATGCACAATATTAAATGCCACCTTTAGAGCTTTTAAAAGCATCTCTGTGTTAGGCGGTAATAGGCACAGAGGGAAAAAAAGAAAACAAAAACCACACCAAAAGCATATTCAGGAGAGGAACTATTGAGCAGAACAAAACAAAAACAAAAAAACTTGACACTCCTAAAACGCTAGATGCGTTTAGGTGTTTGAGCGTCAATGTATTTCTAAGAATAAAATAAAATAATAAATGAATATTCTGCCCAATGGAAGCCAATAACACTCAAAACACACCTAAATACTTGCGCAATGAGCTTGAGCAAATGCCAGTGTGCAAAAGGCCATTTTAAAGGAGGGTGGCTAGATTACATGTGAACGTAAAGGCTGGATTTAAAGGGGTAAAGGATTCCCCCCCCCCCCTAAATAGCTTCCTTCACCTTAGTGCAGTCCTCCTTTACTTACCTCATCCTTCCATTTTGCTTTTAAATGTCCTTATTTCTGAGAAATCCTCACTTCCTGTTCTGTCTGTAACTACACACCGTAATGCTAGGCTTTCTCCCTGATGTGGAGAAAGCCTTGAGGGGGAGGGGGCGAGCAGGCAAGTCAGGACACTCTACATTGCAGATAGAGAAAGGAGCACTAACACAGTGGGCATCCTGACACTCCTGCTCGCTCCCTCCCCAGAAAGCCTTGCATTACTGTGTGGAGTTACAGACAGAAGAACAGGAAGTGAGGATTTCTCAGAAGTAATAAGGACATTTAAAAGCAAAATGGAAGGATGAGGTAAGTGAAGGAGGACTGCACTAAGGTAAAGGAAGCTATTTAGGGGGAAAAAAATGAATTCCTTTACAACCCCTTTAAGCTGCAGAGATAGTAAAATGCTGTGTTTTAGTTAAAAGAAAATGTTTACTTGTAAAACACCCTTTACACTTTCTGCTGGATTTTACCGCATGCAGCAACATAAAATAAAATGCAGCAAAACACAGTACACATTCAAATGCAACAGTTCAGTGTGAATCCAGCCAAAAGGAATGTTGGTATATTGAAGGGATTAGTCACGCTTGTTCACTAATCAATTGGACTACTGCAAACTAACAGATATCTGAACAAATGAAGCTGCTGCTTGAAGAGGGGCAGATCAAAAGATACCAAATTCTTGTCTTAAAAATAGTTACCAGCATTCAGGCGTGGTCTCAATCAGGCATGGGGGCTTTACAATTGAGAGCTGGCAAGGTACTTGCTACCAATGTCTTAGGCCAGCCATAGACAGAGCGATTTTCTTTCCTGCAACCACGTTTTTCAGGAAAGAAAGAAAATCGCTTGATTCCCCTCATTAACACAGACAGTGTTAATGTGGGAATCCTTCCCATGGAGCCATTATTTTGGTAGCAGCTATAACAGCAACCAGCGATAATCGCATGTAAAATCTGACAGGCTGGCTGTACCCAAGTTGAGCTAACGTACATTCAGCCTGCCCATACATGGTTCAAATCTTGGCTGGTTTCTGGCCTATGGTCAGCTTTATGCTCCACACAGCCCATTGTACTTGTTATTGGATGCATGTTACCATGTACAGCTTTACGATGGCTTTGGAGAAATCGCCTAGCCAGGTTGTCCCCTGCTGCGGCAGAAGAATGGGATTTCTGTGTAGATTGGCCTGTGCTTGCCTATTGTTTGTAGCACATGCGCCCCTTTTTCAAAAATGAAAATAAAGAATTAAAAAAAAATATATATATATTTATTTATTAGTTACCCAGTCTGTGGTAAAAGGTGCCCCGTTTGCCATTAGAATACGAACTTCATCATCTTGACCAGCCCGAGCAGCTTCTAGAAGCTTCTTTCCCAAGTCTACCAAGGACATCTTAACAAAAAAGACAAAAAAAAATAAAAAAAATCTCAAATTCATCACGTAAACATTAAATAAAGGTTTTATATTTTGTCAAATGATATTGTGAGGAAGTACAGCTATATAAATGTGTAAAACAGCATTCATTACCCTCTTGCTCCGTTACAATTGAAGTCTTTGGAATTCAAAATTGATGGTGGTCACCCTAGACATGATGCTCAGAGCGCCACACAATAGCTTGTTTTTTTTAACCACATCAGCCCCGGAAGGTTTTACCCACTTTATGACCAGGCCATTTTTTGCGATACGGCACTGCATTACTTTAACTGACAATTGCACGGTCGTGCAATGCTGTACCCAAACAACAATGACGTCCTTTTTTTCCCCCCCCACAAACAGAACTTTTATTTGGTGGTATTTGATCACCTTGTGGTTTTTATTTTCTGCGCTATAAAAAAAAAAAAAAAAAAAAATGATACGAAAAGAATAAAATAGACAACTTTGAGAACACACACACACACACACACACACACACACACACACACACACACACACTTTCTGCTATAAAACACCCGATAAAAAAAAAAAAATAATCTTCATCAGTTTAGGCCATTCTATTTTTGGTTAATTTTTTTCCCCAATAAGCATATATTGATTGGTTTGTGCAAAAGTTAATCACATCTACAAAACTATGGAATATTTATGGCAATTTTTTTATTTTTTTAATAGTAATGGCAGTGATCTGCAATTTTTAGCAGGACTGCGACATTGCTTAGCAGGAACACGGATCTCTCCGTTCATACCTGACAGGACGGCGATCTGCATCCTGTTTCTCTAGGGAGCGATCAGAAGTGGCCGCCAGATTGGCTAATTGTAAGAAATGACATACAGGTTGGCGCAACAGAGCCATTCTGATGCAGTTTGTGTACTGCAGCAGGTTGGCAAGTGGTTAAACTTGCTATTATATACCATTGCAACACATCCCAGAAAAATAGAACCCCTTTGCTTAAATTATTGTAATGTTAGGCAGCAGTAACAAATACACAGGAAAAAATGCATGTTGATAAGGGGGGGTGTAGAGGTGGGCGGGGAGTCTACTGACATCATGACTTCACCCATAGAGCTCCAGACAACAGACCCACCCACAGAATCTGCAGTTTTTCCAGTTCTTATAACAGACATAGGGGAGACATTTGACAGGTAAGGATACATGCAGGAGGCATCTATATCCTTATAGATCAGCACTATGGCAGTAGTTTAGAAAGGAGGAGAGTGGGTTTACATCCACTTTAAGTTCTTGTTCAAAATGAATACAGCTTGGTGTGTCTATTTAGGAAAGTAAACCACTGTACATCAATGCTGGGGAGGAAAGTTAAAAATTGATATTGTTGTCCAGGTACTGACCACCAATGCTCAATGGTTGGGATGGGGGGGGGGGGTTACCATTGTACCATCCAGCTGACTTCCAATGCTGATGGAGGAGAGAGGGGAGTGTACTTTTTACAGTTACCACCACCAATGCTGGTAGGTTAAAACTACTTCCATGAACCCTTAATAAAAAAGGTAGAATAACGCTGCCAGCAATGCTGAGGGTTAAGCTACATTCACCCCAGCGATTTAGGCAGGTGTCGTTGCATGCAGTGATTGTTGCTGGACACACAGCAGCAAATAGCGTCAGGGCCTGAATCCGATTCCTGCCAATACAATTCGCACTGGCCTAACTCATTGGTGCGAATTTAGGCTTACTATTACTGCAAGTGACACCAATATTTTACTCCCACATTAAAACCACCATTTTACTGGCTGTGCTGCACCTCCGGGTGTTTAAATGGGTAACTGAATAAGAGCTGGAATCCATATGTAATCCGCAGTGTTTATTAAAAAAGATCAAGTGGTCTAGAGTAAAGCAGAAATCTGTATACACGGCACCATTTAATTTTTATTAAACAAACTCTACAGATTATAGAATCCAGCACAGATTTGTTTTGTTTTTTAAAGTACCAAGTGTAAGGGGCTGACAGGTGTTGTGGGAACACAACACCTGCTGTATGATAACAGTCATGGGGTAGAGCCAAGCTCATTTGTTTGGCAAGACTGTTGAGCAGGTAACGCACATAGTGATCTGATATGGGTACCAGATATGCCAGGTACGCCGCTGCCTGTGGACCCAGTGCAGCATCAAATCTAAATCTGTTCTCCAATTTATTCCCCTCTCCTCCCTCTACAATTCATTGGCAGTGGAGGAGAGAGACATGCTGCAATTTATCCTATCACATGTTTCACAGTATAATCACTGGTGCATTATGAGCCAAGTTTTCATTGTATTATCTGGTAGGTTTGACCAATGGGCCGTCAATTAGGCTTTAAAGGCCCTATTTTTTTTTTTAATGTAACCCGGGTTTCAAAAAAGGATTTTTAATAAACAGCTTACCTGTAAAATCCTTTTCTTGAAGTACATCACGGGACACAGAGCGCATAGCCATTACACTTGGGTTATTTGGGTACCTTCAGGTGTGGACACTGGTGTAATTAATTTCACAGGAAGTTTCCTCCCTATATAACCCCCTCCCACTGGGAGTGCTTCAGTTTTGTAGCAAGCAATTCTCCCGAGGTTACACAATGTTCCCCAAAAGAGGGGTGGGAGCTCTGTGTCCCGTGATGTACTTCAAGAAAAGGATTTTACAGGTAAGCCGTTTATTAAAAATCCTTTTTTCTTTATCGTACATCACGGGACACAGAGCGCATAGCCATTACACTTGGGATGTCCTAAAGCAATGCTCTATGAAGGGAGGGAGACCGTAAGGCCAAGAATAGCCAAATAAAAACATTGTCAGGAGAAAACATGGCTCCACCAACAGAAAAACAAGGGGGCGTGAACCAGGCCAGAGGATTCTATACTGCTGCCCGTAGGACCGCCTGCCCAAAAGCTGCGTCCGTACTCTTTGCAACGTCCAACTTATAAAATTTAGTAAACGTATGTACGGAAGACCAGGTTGCCGCCTTGCAAACCTGTGCCATAGAAATCTGATGGTGTGCCGCCCAGGAGGCACTCATGGCCCTCGTAGAATGGGCTTTAACTGATAAGGGAGGTGGAACGCGCTTCAGACCATAGGCCTGAAAATCAGCTGCTTAATCCACCTAGCCAAGGAAGACTTGGCAGCCGGCTGACCCTTCTTGGGGCCATCCTGAAGAACAAAAAGCACATCTGTTTTCCGAATCTTCTCTGTAGCCTTGAGATAGACCCTCATGGCTCGAACCACGTCCAAAGTATGAAGCCGTCTTTCCTCTCTGGACTGGGGAGTAGGAAAGAAGGATGGTAGGACTAGGTCCTGATTCAAGTGAAAACTGGATATGACCTTAGGAAGGAAAGAAGGTTGAGGCCGCAGAACAACTCTGTCCTTATGCAGAATAAGGTATGGCTCCCTGCATGACAAGGCTGCCAGCTCGGAAACCCTTCTGGCTGAAGCCATAGCCACCAAGAAAACCAACTTTCGGGTTAGTAGCACAAGAGGGATTTCTGTCAGAGGTTCAAACGGCTGCCTTTGTAAAGCTGACAAGACCAGATTTAAATTCCAGGGGCAGAGGGGAGCTCTAATAGGGGGATTCACATGCAAGACCCCCTGCAAGAAGGTTTTCATAAGCGAATGGGTGGCCAAGGGTCTTTGAAACCATATTGATTAAGCCGACACCTGCCCCTTTAGAGTACTAAGAGCCAACCCTTTGTCAACGCCAACCTGGAGGAATCGCAAGATCCTGTCAATAAACTTTCGAGGATGCCATTTTTGAGACTCGCACCACTCCACATAGGTTCTCCAGACTCTGTAATAAATATTTCTGGAGACCGGTTTCCTAGCCTGAATCAACGTAGCTATGACCTGATCTGAGAGGCCTCTGCCTTTAAGAATTAGGGATTCAGCCGCCAAGCCGTCAAATTTAGCTGCTGTGAAGCAGGATGGCAAATTGGGCCTTGAGACAGGAGATCTGGGCGCAGGGGGAGCGGCCACGGCGCCCCGACTGACATCTTCACGATGAGTGCGTACCAAGCCCTCCTGGGCCAGGCTGGAGCCACCAGGATCACAGGCCTGCGCTCCACCCGGATTCTCCGTAGAAGGCGGGGAATCATCTGCAGTGGGGGGAACGCATACAGAAGAGAAAACTGGTGCCAAGGGCAAACCAAGGCATCGGTCCCGTAGGCCGAGGGATCCCTGGCTCGGGATATGAATTTGTCCAACTTTTTGTTGGATCTCGTTGCCATAATGTCCACCTCTGGGACTCCGAATCTTTGGCAAATCTCTTGGAATACCTGGGGGTGAAGAGACCATTCCCCCGGGAGCAACTGTTGACGACTCAAAAAATCTGCTTGAGAATTGTCTATCCCTGGGATGAACACCGCCGAGATGCAGGGTACATGGGCTTCGGCCCATGAGAAAATCAGGTTTACTTCTTTGGGCTGCTGGGCTCTTCGTGCCCCCCTGGTGGTTTATGTATGCCACCGCAGTGGCGTTGTCGGACTGTATCCTTACTGGCAGACCCTGAAGGGGGAGAGTCCAGGCGATCAGGGCCAGTCGAGCAGCTCTGATTTCCAAGATATTGATGGGAAGCAGTTTCTCTGCCCCCGACCACAGCCCTTGCTGGGTCTGTTCTTCTAGAACTGCCCCCCAACCTAACAGGCTGGCATCCGTGGATACTATCTTCCACGAGATGGGGCAAAAGAATTTCCCTTTTGACAAATTTTGAGAGACCAGCCACCAAGACAGGCTGCGCCGGACCTTCGGGGAGAGCACTAACGGACGATCTAACGCCTGAATGGACTTGTTCCAAGCAGAGAGAATGGCTGCCTGAAGATATCTGGTATGGATCTGGGCGTAGGGCACAGCCTCGAAGGCAGCCACCATCTTCCCCAGCAGTCGCATACATAGGCGAATAGTCGGCCTCTTCTTGCCCAAGATCATTTGAACTGCTTGGGCTATTGATCTGATCTTTGCTTGAGGTAAAATTATCCTCTGGCAGTCTGTATCTAGCCGAAGGCCTAGATATTCCAACTGCCTTGTGGGTTTCAATACCGATTTTTCTAGATTTACAATCCATCCGAATTCCTCTAGATGCTGAACTGTGCGACCTACTGCCTGATTGAGGTTGGAGGCTGAGCTGTCGATAACCAGAAGATCGTCCAAGTATGCCAAGACTAAAATGCCTTCTGTTCTTAGGACGGCTAGCACCGGGGCTAACACCTTTGTGAATACCCGCGGAGCTGTTGCCAACCCGAAAGGGAGGGCTACGAACTGGTAATGGCGGTGATGTATCATAAACCGAAGAAACCTGTGATGTGCCGGGTAGATCGGCACGTGCAGATACGCATCTTTTATGTCTATAGATGCTAGAAAGTCGTCTTGATGTAGGCTGGCTGCCACCGAACGTATGGACTCCATACGAAAGGTCTGAATGTTTAGAAAGCGATTTAGGCGTTTGAGGTCCAAGATAGGCCTGACGTCGCCATTGGGCTTTGGTATTATGAAAAGGTTGGAGTAGAATCCCAGACCCCATTCCTGGGTTGGTACTTCTACGATTACTCCTTGGAGTAAGAGACGATCCAATGCTTTTGCAAGAGAGGCCCTCTTTAATGGGTCGCTTGGAAGACTTGACCCCTGAAAATGAGGAGGGGGGACTTCCCGAAACTCTAGCTTGTAGCCCGTGGTTACCACGGATCTTACCCAAGAGTCGGAAATTCTGGTCTTCCACACTTCGGAGAAGAACCAAAGCCTTCCCCCCACCCAAGAGAGTGGGGGCGCCCCTTCATGAATCTGACTTAAGGACTGGTTTAACCGGCTTGCGAGACCATGGCCTCTTGCCTGTCGTGGCTTGTCCTTGTGGGCGGCTATTAAATGCCGAACGCCCGGGAGGCCGTCGATACTGACGGGAAGTTGAAGGGGCCGAGCCTGCGAAGGCCTGTCGCTTAAATGCGGGCCCACGTGATCTTTTCTTGATGGGCAAGAAAGAACTTTTACCACCTGATATGGTCTGGATATATTTATCTAGGTCTTCACCGAATAGTCTCCCACCATGAAAGGGAAATCCTGCTAAAAGCTTTTTGCAGGGTGCCTCTGCTGACCAGTTTTTTAGCCACAAAAGGCGACGCATATGAACCAACAGCAGAGATAAACGGGACGCCTGTTGAACGGAGTCCTTAATAGCATCTACTGCAAAGCAGAGAGCTCTTGGGAGGTCAGCCAATTCACGAGCTTGCTGAGCCGGTATGTCCCTTAATATCTGTTTAGTCTGATCCTTTAAAGCCTGACAAACGCCAATGGCTGCCACTCTACTGTGGTAAAAGAAGCCTTCAGTAGGGTCTCCAATTTTTTGTCGACTGGATCTTTAAACACCTGGACATTTTCCACCGGACAGGTCAGGGATTTATTTACGCAGGAAATGGCTGCGTCCACGGTAGGGAGTGCCTATTTCTTTGCAAATTCTTCTTCCATAGGATAGAGAATGGTAAACCTTTTAGGAGGGATAAAAATCCTATCAGGTCGAGCCCAATCCTGAAAAATCACGCTCTCCAGAAGGGGGTGAACCGGGAAAGATGCACCACCCAATGGTGCCTTCAAGGAACCTAAAGAGGATACCGCGGGGGCTACTTGTTCTGACACTGGAAGTTTAAAAGCAGTGCGAACCATATCCGTCAGAGACTGGATCCACAGGCTCTCTGCTTGAGAAGCCGAAAAAATGTCATCTATAGTGGAATCTTCAATGTCTGACCCGTCAGGACTCAGGTCCGCTTGATCCCCCTGTGGGTCCAATTCCTCCGAAGAGAGGACCTCTGCATCTGAACACACCGTTTTAGGTGACGGGGATCTAGCCCGTTTGCCACCCGGCAAAGAGCGGGCAATTAAAGCAGTTAACCTTTTCTCTAGCCCACCCAGGGTGGATTCTAGCATTTCTTCCGTAAGATAAACGGGAATGGGTTGATTGGGGGCCGCCTCTGCCCCTAGCACCCTCAATGGCTCCTGCACGATGCTGTTCGGTGGTCTATCTGGTGAGGGTGGGACCACTGGAGCCTGGCCCAAATCCTCTGACCCCGTTGGAGACCCCTTTACTTTTTTGGCACCTTTTGCAGCCTTAGCTGGTCCTGATCCCTTGGGAGCCATTGCACAACCTTGAGACACCCCTACAGCCAACACCCAACTGTTGTAGCTAGAAGTGAAACATTAATAAGGACAGGCTATGGTAAAATCTTTTCAAAATTTTCATACGCCTGAGAAGGCGGCAATACAGAGGAAAGTCCTGTGAGTATTGCCACACCAATGCCCGTTAGCTGGAGTCCAAGGTTGCACCGACTCAGATACTGCCGGATCTAAGGCTGAGTCCCTTTAAGCAAAAAAATATATATATTTTTTTTTTTTTTTTTTTTGTCAGTGTGGACTTTTAAGTCCAGACCTGAAGATCCACAAACCACCACTGGGTGTCACTGTTAGCCAGAACTGGCTCAGCTGCGCGCTCTATGTCCTCACTCTCCACTGCTCTCAGGAGGGAATGACCAGCCAGGAAATGCTTTTTTGCTTTATCTGAGACTGACGCTGCTGGCCCGCCCCCCCCACGCCCGCTGACGTTGTAAAAGGCGGCGCGCACGCGCGCGCGCGCGCCCCCCCCCCCACGCTGAAACCAACATGGAGGAAGCAGAGAGCAGAGGAGAAGCCCGGACCAGCGCTAGAACACAGACACCTGGTAAGCCACTATCTTTGTAGTGCACACATAGAGGAAGCTGTCTCCCTAGGCTTCCTAGGAACAGGAGTTTTGTCAGCCCTTCCTCTCTATACACGTGGGGCTGCAGTATCATGCTAACAGGCAAATCTGGGGGGAGTAGCAAAATACATATCTTTTAAAAGCATATATATCTACATGTTATCTGGGTAAACATTAGTACATCCCATCCTGCCTCAACAGACATAGTGGAGATAGTGGCTGATGCACAAGCATACCATTAGCCAACCCAGAACCCCCAGGGGCATACCTACTGTCGAACCAAGTCCCGCAGGTTCCCTCTTACCTGCTCCACGCCGCAGGGTATTGCAAAATGCAAGAGGCCCAGCCTTCCCCCATCTCCGTGGGTATTGTCTTGGACCTTCAGGGACCGGGGTCCTGTGTTAAGGAACCCACACCCCTGGACCTATATAGCATCCTGGCATCAGTAGCGTTTAGTTCTTGGAAGAGACTAAGGCACTGGAGCCCAGAATCCAGCCCTCCAAGGAGAGGCATTATAGGCAAAACCCTACTCCAGCAGGGCCCGGGTACCGTACACCTTGGCTTTGAAGCACTTCGGACGGATCCGGCTAGCTATTCTGGGTCCCGAGACCTCCGAGGGACAGCTAGACGTGACCAACACCTAAGACACTGGCGAAAAAACTGAAGCACTCCCAGTGGGAGGGGGTTATATAGGGAGGAAACTTCCTGTGAAATTGATTACACCAGTGTCCACACCTGAAGGTACCCATATAACCCAAGTGTAATGGCTATGCGCTCTGTGTCCCGTGATGTACGATAAAGAAATACATTTTTTACTATAGTGTACTATGCTATATTTTTTATATAGCGTTTGAATCTGGTACCATGAATGCCAGGAGGGATATTAAATGAAACATGTAGTTTACAAAAAATAAATAATAATAAAAAAATAAAAATAAAGCTGCAAAAGCTACCTTTATCCAAGCAGAGTATTCTTGGTATAGTACTTAAACTTCTTTAACCACTTAAGACCCAGACCAATATGCAGGTGAAGGACCTTGCCCCTTTTTTGCGATTCCGCACTGCGTCGCTTTAACTGACAATTGCGCAGTCGTGCGCCTAGGCTCCCAAACAAAATCACATTTTTATTAAAAAAAATTACTAGTGATGGCGGCGATCAGCGTTTTTTTGGCTTTCCACCATCATCTGAGCCATGGAAAGTCAGTCAGAACAGCTTACTGAGGAGGAACAGGAAGTTAGAAATTCAGACAGAGAAAACAAAGAAAAGAAAACATTTAGAAGGGAAATGGAAGGAAAAGGGCAAGTGAACCATCAATGCACTAGCTTAAAAGAAACCAATTTAGAAAATAAAAGACAAACCTTTACAACCCCTTTAAGCCCAGCCGTGGGGTCGCAAGCGTTCCGGCGCCGCGGGACCTGATAGCCGCCGGTGTCTCACGATCGGTCACCGGAGCTGAAGAACAGGGAGAGGCGAGGGTTAACACACCTTCCCTGTTCTTCATTGTGGCAGTGGCAGAGATCATCTGTTCCCTGATATAGGGAAAGACGATCACTGATGTCACACGTCCAGCCCCGCCCCCTACAGTTAGAAACACATATGAGGTCACACTTAACCACTAGGGGGCACTGTAGGGGTTAACTCCTAAACTGCAATCGTCATTGTCACAGTAATCAGCACATTTTATAGCACTTTTTGCTGTGAAAATGACAATGGTCCCAAAAATGTGTAAAAATTGTCCGATGTGTCCGCCATAATGTCGCAGTCACAAAGAAAAAAAAAACGCTGATCGTCGCCATTAGTAGGAAAAAATAAATGTATTAATAAAAATGCAATAAAAACTATTCCCTATTTTGTAAACGCTATACATTTTGCGCAAACCAAACGATAAACGCATATTGCTTTTTTTTTTTTACCAAAAATAGGTAGAAGAATACGTATGAGCCTAAACTGAGGGGAAAAAATAAAATAAAAAATGTTTTATATATATTTTTGGGGGATATTTATTATAGCTCTATTTTTGTTTATAGCGCAAAAAATAAAAACCGCAGAGGTGATCAAATACCACCAAAAGAAAGCTCTATTTGTGGGAAAAAAAGGACGCCAAATTTTGTTTGGGAGCCACGTCGCACGACCGCGCAATTGTCAGTTAAAGCGAAGCAGTGCCGGATCGCAAAAAGGGGCAAGGTCCTTAACCTGCATAATGGTCTGGGTCTTAAGTGGCTAAAGGAGGAACCAGTCTAAGGACCAGCTTTTGTAGAAGGGACATTCTGGAAAACCAACACTTGATCAGCGCTCGGTCCCCCTGTCAGAACACACAGGCACAGCGGCAGGGATCGCTGCACTAGCTTTGCTTAGTTATTACAGCAATCTCATTTTTTTTTCATCCGCTCACTGGGTTTAAAAACAAAAAAAAAGGCAGGCTGTTTGTACAGAAATCAATCTACCCAACGAGCCTGTTAGGAAATGCACAATTAGCACCACCAGATATAGCTGGCAGCAATGATGAGTGTATTCTGGCAGTGGGGAAATCACGGTCAGAATATAATACCTCAAGAAATCGCCGCGTGTCCTACTGGGGACGGACGCCGAAAAGGCGTTTGACCGAGTGAGCTGGAGATTCCTATTTGCGACACTAAGGCATATAGGTATGGGATCTCAGATGCAGCACTGGGTGACGGCGGCCTATTCGGGCCCGACGGCCAGGGTGAGAGCAAACGGGGTTCTGTCCGAACCTTTCCCGATTTCTACCGGGACTAGGCAGGGCTGCCCACTTTCACCTTTACTCTTTGCTTTGACTCTAGAACCGTTTCTATGTCATGTGCGCTCGAACCCAGAGATTTCCGGAATATCTGTGGAGGGTGTATAACATAAGGTCTCCATGTACGCGGATGATCTTATGTTTACGCTTACACAGCCACTCACATCGCTGCAGAACCTCATGACAGAATTTGACATTTACGGCCAACTATCTAATTTAAAAATGTATTTCACTAAATCAGAGGCCATGGGGGTGCGGATTCCCCCCGTTCAACTGGAGAGACTTCACCGTGACTTCCACCTAAAGTGGACGGACACGGCCCTGAAGTATTTGGGCACCTTAATACCTGCATCCCTCCCCCAGGCCTTCCAGATGAACTTCCCCCCACTTCTGAAAAAAGTTCAGAGACCGCTGGATCAGTGGACTTCTGGCCTCCATTCGTGGCTGGGACGCTGCAATATTTAAAAAATGTCGATCCTCCCCAAATTCCTGTACTTGATGCAAGCTCTACCAATAGCCATCCTGAGTAGTTTTTTTTAAGCAGACACACGCCTCCCTGACCCGGTTTCTCTGGGCGGGCAAGACCCCACGACTAAAGCGAAGCGTACTCACACGTCCGAAACTCTGCGGCGGGATTGCCATGCCAGAGATCCGTACGTACTACCACTCTGCTCACCTTACCAGATTCTTAGATTGGTGCCGGCATACCGACACCAAGCTTTGGACTCGCATCGAACAGGCCCAGAGCCCAGTTCCGCTCCACAGAGCCCCATGGTGCCACTCTGCCTTGCCCCCGGAGCTTAAGCGACACCCCCTGTTGGGCACGACCATTAGAATTTGCGCCGGGCTCCTGGCAGAGTCTCACCTCTCGACATACAACTCACCCCTGAGACCAGTGATAGGCCATCCCCTATTCCCTCCGGGGTTGCAAGACAGGAGATTTTTGGAGCCGAGGGATGCAGGGTTATACCAAGCTTCCCACTTTAGCGAGGGAGGCAAGTGGAAGGGGATGATAGAACTTATGGACCCCGCTGGCCGATTCGGCCTGGACTATATGAGAGCGTCACAGCTCAGCCATTTCCTGAGTACGCTACCACCACCGGACACTACGCACCCCCCCCAAGACATTTGAAGAACGCTGCACGGACACGGGAACGCTCCCTCACGCGCTGTCCCTGACATACAATATACTGATTACTCCCCGACTGGACGATCCGATCCCCTGTCTGGCTAAGTGGGAAAGAGACCTTGGCCGTACATTTAGCAGCAGTATGGTACAACACATACTCACCTTCACACACAAGGCCTCGCTGAGCGCAAGAATACAGGAGACAAACTACAAGGTACTTACCAGGTGGTACAGAAGACCCGAGCTACTACATAAGCTCTTTCCAGAGTCCTCGGAACTCTGCTGGCGGTGCCAGGAGGAGAGGGGAACACTCCTACACATATTCTGGTCTTGCACCCGTATACAGGGCTTCTGGAGAGAGGTCCGCCGTATAACCCAGAAATTCACAGACCACACACTAGAGGAGGACCCGGCGCTCTTTCTGCTCCATGCAATGGCTGTCCCGGCAAAGGCATATAAGAGCTCTGTGGTCCGTCACCTACTGGACCTGCGTCTTACTATGCTGGAAATCTCAGCAGCCTCCAACGGTGGCACATTGGCTGAGGAAGGTAGACAAGGTTGGCTACATGAAGGACCTGATCCTCACTAGTCAACATAGACAGGAGAAGTATACGAAGATCTGGAGACCCTGGAACATATTTAGATATTCGGAAGAGGGCCTGAACCTCAGAGGAGATGATAAAATCCCGGCTCAGGCCGGGACAGACGCATGATAACGGTCTGAGCCCCATACAGAGCCACCATGCTCGCATCCACCCCAGCCCACCCCCTCCCTACCCACTCTAATTCTTATTCCCCCCTTCCGGATCAGGAGCGGTTCCTGCCCCCCCTTTTATATTCCTTGCACTCTCTCTATCCTTTCCCTCCTTATGCTAACTTCCCCAATATTTTGAAAATGGAAAAAGCGGGGAGGATTGGTTCCCACGGACCCTGATGTTTATGTAGTTAGAGATGAGGCAGAGGGCGCTCTGATGAGGTAATACATACGCTCCCCCACATACACCACCCGTGGGCCCGTATGGGACCTAGGTATATGGGGTATACGACACAGGGCACGGGGAGACGTACTGTGACTACATTTATGTTTTATCACCTGCCTCCCTATCTGTATGTCACCATTTCTTGTATGTTATGCATTTTTGACTCTGCCATCGTTATGCTGTGATGTTGAGGACCGAGGGGGCCGGTTTGTCCCTGCACGGAATAAAAAAAATAAAAAAAAAGAAGAATATAAATACCTCAGCAGGAGTGATTCCCCCACATTCACAGTGAGTGTGTGGATGGGGAGGTGAATAAAGTCTTTGTTCAAGACACTGAGGGGTTTATACACATTCCAAGTGACTGTCAGATGGAAGCAATTGGGTGGCTGCGCTTGTTTCCATACACCTCCGGTGACGGAGCGCCATGTATGGGACCAGCATAGCAGGTGTCACCAGGTAGAGGAGAGAGAGAAGAGCCGACACAAATCCACTCTCCTCCCCTCCTTGTTGCTGACCCAGAAAGCGGTGTGTTTGAAGTCACGTCCGGGTCAGCTTCTCCGTATTGTTTTCAATATAGTAGAATATTGTTCTTTACCCCCGGTGTCTCTATAGAAGGTTACTGTGAGGATCTTCTATCCTCAACACACACAATATTTATTTATATATATTTTTTATTCAAATAGACCATAGTAGGTATAGGGATTAAGGCTTGAGTCACACCTATGCATTTTTATGACTCACACCCCCTCCTGGGCAAACTAGCACATGAGAGAGAGAAAGCTGTCCATGATGTCATAAACCTAGGCTAATGACCAGACAAGTTGTTTGGGTTGTATAAGGCATTTACTGGCAGAAAAAAAAAAAAAAAGTTTTACTATCCAAAGAAACTATGAAAACAAGAGCAGAGGCTATAATAGGATGTGTTTTGTCGTCGTCCCACACCCCTAAAATGACTGAAGAACTGCTTTAAAATGTCACTAAAGGAAAAAAAATGTTTTGCTGAAATGACTGTTTACAGACATAAAAGTTAACCTATTCCTTTTAAAAATTATTAAAAATAGATAAAAATCAATCATATAATGTGCCTACAGTTTTAGTTTCACTTTTAAACTGGTTTCATGTTTCTTTGAAGTAAAGAGACACACAGAACAAAAACAAATAAATACAGGGCAATGTTTGTTTTTAAAATGAATCTGATTGATTCTGAGGAGTTACGCCAGCATAACTCTCACTTTGAGCTGGTGTTTGTTTTCTCTAAGCAGAAAACAAGAAACGCCGGGTTGGAGTTCCTATACAAGCGGCGTAATTGTATATCGCCGTCGTATCGGAACTGCAATTTTAAAAATGGCGCTCGGGGCATTCCCGCTGATTAACGCCGAGAATATGTTAATCAGCGAGAGACGGAAATTCACGATCGTACGCAGGCCCGACGCAGTGACTTTCCGACGTTTCCGTAAGCGATACGCGGCGTAAAGAAAAACATGCCCCCTAGGTGGAGTATCCTATGTTAAGTATGGCCGTCGTCATCGTGTCGAATTTAAAAAAAATTGCGTCGTTTGCGTAAAACGTCCGTGAATGGGGATTGACGTCATTGACAAAATTTGGAGCATGCGCACTGACAGTCAACGCATGCGCAGTACGTTCGCCGCGGGATCGCGCCTAGTTTAAATAATACATGCCCCCTACCCGCCCAATTTGAATTCTGCCGGCTCATTTTCGCTACGCCGCCGCAACTTTAGGAGCAAGTGCTATGTGAATAACAGTACTTGCTCCTAAAGTTTCGGCGGAGTAACGTAAATGACTTACGTTACTCCGAAATAAAGAACCGCTGTCCTACCTGAATCTGGCCCATAGTAATCACACCTCTTTGATCATGGACCACAGTGAAAAGCTAGCTAGCATAAGAAATTATTTTTATTTTTTTGTTAAAATGAAAAAAGTCTGTAAACGAAACGCTGCTAAACACGAGTTGATGCGTTTAGCCATGTTTAACCGCGTTTGGAACTTCAACTGCCTCTAAACACAGCTTCTGAACGCATGTTTTTTGAGAGTTCAAGAAAAAGCCTCTACTGATGAGATAATAGAGGAAAGTTCAGGGGCAGTTTAAAAAAAATGCCCAACTACTCCTAAGCGTCCGTTTACCAGCAGCAGTGTACATGAGGCCTAAACATTCCAGCGAGATCTCTTCCCTTCGAACAGCTACTAGCGTCTCCTTCCTTTAAAGAAACATGCATCTACATGACTGGCAACTTCCCAGTCTCTGTAGATGGAGAGTGATGAACTTACTAGATGTATTGGGTGTCATTTTGTCCCCGATATTACCAGAGGGTGCACATATTAGTCAGTATATAATGTAACAGAGGACTTTCAGAGACCTGTAAATTTACAGGAGATGGGGAAAAAACTGCAGACATGCTATAGGCATGGTTGAAGAATTGAAACATACTGCAGGAGACAGATCGTGATCCCTACAGCCATAACTCCCCAAACTACTGATATTACCAGCAATATTCATTATGAAAAAATAAAGTACAAAAAAAAAAAGTGTGAAAAAACAAATCAAATCAATTCTAGGAATTCAGCTCCTTTGTAAAAAAAATTAATAAAAAAAGAATGAAAGCTAACGAGTTAAAAAGGGCACCAGGGGATGTAGTGGATAGCACTTTCACCTAGCAGAAAAAGGGTCGCTGGTTTGAATCCCAACTACGACACCATCTGCCTGGAACTTGCATGTTCTCCGTGTGCCGATTTCCTCCCAAACGCCAAAGGCATGTTTGTAGATTAATAAGATCCAGTCTAAATTGGCCCAAGTATATGTATGAATGTGAGTTGGGGACCTTAGATTGTAAGCTCCTTGAGGACAGGGACTGATGTGAATGGACAATATATATGTAAAGCGATGTGTAAATTGATGGCGCTATACATACCTGAAATAAGTGTGGGATGAAAAAAAAAAAAAAATACTCATCTAGGTAACTCGCCGGCTCTGCGCTGAGAGAGCAATCACCACTGATCGCTCAGTTCTTCCCTCAGCTCAGAGAAAGGTGAATGTCAGTCACTGGCTCTCTGCTCTGCCCCTCTATTGCTCACTGGAGCACAGAACTGTGGAGGGGAGGGAGTGGCTCGCTCAGTCTCCCAGCTCCTCAGTAAAGTCTGGATTTTTCCTGAACCTGGACTGGCCGAGTGACAGTGGTTGACAAGTTTTCTTTAGCCTGCCGACAGCTGAAAATGGGTCACAGGTCAGAACGAACTGCACTCCTGTGATCCATAGAAGTATAGCCAAAAAAGCTTTTCCCATACTTCTCCTTGAAGTCCGGCAAGGTGCATGACAGCTCCAGGGCTTAGCTCTATTTAAATCAGACAGCTTTATAGTACTCCTGGAAGACAGCTATCGCTTCAGCTTTGGGAGCACGCCATTGATATTTCTGAGCTATGTATCTTGAACAGCAGAGTCGCTGCAGCTGCTATGTCTGCTCCTCACCTCCTCTGCCAATTCACAGAAGCCTTTGTATTATGTGAACACAGTCACAAAATACAAAGGCTTCTCTAAATGAGCAGCAAATGGCAGGTGACACTGGCCCCTATGAGGTCAAGGGGGTGGCAGTCTCTGAGTGACATCATGGGGTGGGGGTACCTGGTGACAGGGGAAGCGGAGCTGTGATTCGGCAAGTGACAAGACCAGTGGTGTTCCGTTAGGGAGAGGGCTTTCGTGCGGGTCAACATTCATCGTGATTGACTGTGGATTTATATTGGGGGACAGGGTTATTTTTGTTATTTTTTTTTTATAAAACAACTTATATCAAAACCTTTGTGCGTTTTACTTACCTTTGACATTACCCCATACTCATTCAAAATGGGGGGGCATGGTTCCAAAAAAGGTACACCCCATCACCCCCACAACCACCGAGCCAGGGTTGTGGGGAGAAGCCCCTTGTCCTCAACAGTTTCAATTTTTTCATGAATAGGACATGGAAACAAAGACTAAGGGACTCAACTACACACAAAAACAGGAACGGGGCTGCATTTTACCTTTGGACTGAGGAGTCAAAAGGTAAAAATGTTCAGCTGAAGCAAGAGGCAGTTAGTGAAGAGCTGGGAAAAAGTGCAATAATAAGTGTCTGCAGGCAACAGTGAAGCATGGTGGAGGCGCCTTGCAAGTTTGGGGCTGCATTTCTGCAAATGGAGTTGGAGATTTGGTCAGGATCAGTGGCATCCTCAATTCTGAGAAATGCAGACACATACTTCTCTCTGATGGATAAGGTGTGGGATTGGCCCCAAATTTATTCTGCAGCAGGACAGAAGAATATCAAATGGCACTTGAGTGTTTGGTTATCTGTCTAAAAATTGTAATTAAGGTTAGTTCTGCAAGCCTGTGACCCATTTTCAACACACAGTCGACTTAAGCCCGCTGTCGGCTGAGGTCACAGACTCTAAAAAGACTGATATGATATGATCGGGATCTATCCAGAAACCTGGACCGGCAGCAGGATCAGGCTCTCAGCGAGCCGCTGCAAACCTAAGCCAGCCACTCCCGCCACTCCACAGCCCAACACTACAGTCACCAGCTCTCTGCAAACTTATGACTGAAAGCTCAGTCTTAGAGGCGAGGGACAGTTGCAGCTGGGATAGGTTCTGCAGCCATCAAGGCGAGTATGATTTATTTTTTTGCCCCTTTTGAGATTCCCATACTTCTCTTTTAAATCACACTAAGATATGTGGTGTGAACTTGAAATGGGCAGTTGCTGTGCGGAAACTCACAAATATCTTGCAAATGAAAAACTTCAAAGACTGATGTGAAGTTATACAAAATGCCTAAAATATCATTTCTGCTACAAAACGAGAATTTTATTTCATGTATTACCTTTCTCTGTATGAACTGCTTGGAGGAAGAACCAACATTTGTCTGTTAAAAAAGCTAAAAGCCAACAATTTATATGGGGTTTCCTTAGTTTTGTCACATGGCTGTAAAAACCATCCCCCACTGTCACTCAATCCAGACATAACCTTGTGTGTGATTTAAACAATTCTTACTTTTCCAATCAAGCCCAGCTATGTGGGGCACAAAGTGCCTACATATACCTGTAGCTTTCAGTATCTTCTGTTTCACCAGAATGATATACAGTAGTCATTTCTCATAGTGCCCAAGTTTCCCTGCCCGTCCTGACTTGAATACATTCTTATTGGCCAGTGAGGCAGATCACCATAGTATGATGGGCCAAAAGAAATGCGTTTTCAGGTAAAGGGTATACGGAAAGCCTCTGAGAGCCTGCATTTCATACCTCTCATCAGTTTTGAGGATATTAGGGAGTGAATACTTAAAAGGGGTTGTAAAGGTAAAAAATAAAAATCCTAAATAGCTGCCTTTACCTTCCTTAGTGCAGTCCTCCTTCACTTACCTCATCCTTCCATTTTGCTTTTAAATGTCCTTATTTCTTCTGAGAAATCCTCACTTCCTGTTCTTCTGTCTGTAACTCCACACAGTAATGCAATGCTTTCTCCCTGGTGTGGAGCGTCGTGCTCGCCCTCTCCCCTGGAATACAGGGGAGTCAGGACGCTCTCTACTTTGCAGATAGAGAAAGGAGCCGTGTGTGTTTGTGGGCGTCCTGACTCTCCTGTAGTACAAGGGCGGAGGCGAGCATGACACTTCACACCAGGGAGAAAGCCTTGCATTACGGTGGCGAGTTACAGACAGAAGCACAAAAGTGAGGATTTCGCAGAAGAAATAAGGACATTTAAAAGCAAAATGGAAGGATGAGGTAAGTGAAGGAGGACTGCACTAGGGTAAAGGAAGCTATTTAGGAAAAAAACATTTTTACCTTTACAGCCCCTTTAAGCAACCAAAACTTAAATACATTTAAAATTTGTTTGCGTAAAACGGTTACATAAGTGTGGCTAAGTGCAACTGAGAATGTATGCAAAGTACTGCATATGTACTATTTATCACCGCAAGAATTTCCCTTTAGGAAATCCTGTTGTACAAAAGCCAATACAATTTTACGAGGAGCTGTAGAATCATGCATGTTTATCCTGCAATCACTTCCAACATATCCTGGTCAGAAAATCAATGTCCTCTTATTTACATTGCTCTATTCATGGCAATCAAATGGCAGGCACACTTTTGTTTAACAGATTTTTGGGGGGAAAGAAACAGATTTAACCACTTTAGCCCCGGACCATATTGCTGTCCAATGACCAGAGCACTTTTTGTGATTCGGCACTGCGTCGCTTTAACTGACAATTGCATGGACGTGCGACATGGCTCCCAAACAAAATTGGCGTCTTTTTTTCCCACAAATAGAGCTTTCTTTTGGTGGTATTTGATCATCTCTGCGGTTTTTATTTTTTGCGCTATAAACAAAAATAGAGCGACAATTTTGAAAAAAATGCAATGTTTTCTTTATATATTTTTGGGGGATAAATATCCCAAAAAATATATAAAAAAACATTTTTTTCCTCAGTTTAGGCCGATACGTATTCTTAAAAAAAAAAAAAAAAAAAAAAATGTATAACAAAAAATATCGCAATAAGCGTCTATTGATTGGTTTGCGCAAAAGTTCTAGCGTTTACAAAATAGGGGGTCGTTTTATGGCATTTTTATGAATATTTTTTTTTACTAGTAATGGCGGCAATCAGCGTTTTTTTTTCAGTACTGCGTCATTATGGCGGGCACTTCGGACACTTTTGACACATTTTTGGGGCCATTGGCATTTTTATAGCGATCAATGCTATAAAAATGCATTGTATTACTATAAAAATGCCATTGGCAGTGAAGGGGTTAACACTAGGGGGCAGGGAAGGGGTTAAGTGTGTTCCTGGTGTGTTCTAACACTATGGGGGGGGGGGGGTGGCCTCACTAGGGGGAATCACTGATCTTCTGTTCATACATTGTATGAACAGAAAATCAGCGTTTCCCCTGCTGACAGGAACGAGAGCTTTGTGTTTACACACAAAGCTCCCGTTCCCCGCTCTGTAACGAGCAATCGTGGTTGCCCGGCGTCGAACGTACCTGCCGGGCACGCGCGTGGGACTCGGGGACGTGCGCGCCCCCTAGCGGCCGCTTTAAAGCGGACGTATAGCTACGGGCTCTCGCCCAGGAGTGCCGCCGTCCCGCAGTAATATGACGGCGGGCGGTCGGCAAGCAGTTAATAGGGAATATGACAGTATATCCCTGTTTAGGTCAGAAGATCACAGGCCATCTATCCAGGGGACACTACTACATTGTTGTTTTTTAATATAGGCAATACATGTTAAGACAATGACCCACACATCATGCGCACGGGAGCCCTTGGCGGCAGGCGCGGCGCTCTGAAGGTCCTACACGGTATGCCGACCCTCAGAACGCATGCGCCGGTGACGTCACTGGCTGTATCCAGTGTGAAGATCTCCTAAACACAGCAAGTTTAGGAGATATTCACTATACCTGCAGGTAAGTCTTCCCAATGGGGAATTGGAACTGACATACTGCATCGCAAGCCAAGCATTGGCTCATGGTTATAGTGCAATCTCATGGACCTTAATATGGGCAATGATACATGTCAAACGCTTACCAGAGTATTTCTGGCTTGTTTTAAAAAACAATGAATCCAATTATACTTATATTATAGCCCTTTATAAGGCTGCTTTCACATTGCAGCGGGAGGCACGGTGACGGTATAGCAGCGCGATTTTTAGCGCCACTTTACCGCGGTATTCGGCCGCTAGTGGTGCGGTATTAACCCCCGCTAGCAATGCGCCTCTGCAGAGGCGCATTGCGGGCAGTATTACCGCGGTTTCCCATTGATTTCAATGGGAAGGAGCGGTAAACACCCCGCTCCTATACCGCCCCAAAGATGCGGCTAGCAGGACTTTTGGAGCGGTCCTGCTAGCGCACCGCTTCAGGGTGAAAGCCTCCGGGCTTTCACATTGAAGACTACAGGGCAATATTCTTTTCAGGCGGTATAGCAGCGCTATTTTTTAGCGCTGTACCGCCTGAAAAACGCCCCAGTGAAAGGGACCTTAGGGTCAACCCCACCAATGCATTTTAACTTAAGCCCCTTTCACACTGGGGCGGAAGGTGTGGTGGCTTCAATTCTAATTTTGCGACGCACTTGGTTGCTAGCGGGGGGGGGGGGGTTACTTTTTCTCTATCTACTTTGCAGATAGAGAAAGGAGCCGTGTGTTAGTGGGCGTCCTGACACTGCTGCTCGCCCCCCCCTCAAGAGGTTTTCTCCACAACAGGGAGAAAGCCTTGCATTACTGTGGGGAGTAACAGACAGAAGAACAGGAAGGGACATTTAAAAGCAAAATGGAAGGATGAAGTGAAGGAGGACTGCACTAAGGTAAAGGAAGCTATTTAGGGGGAAAAAAAAGGATTTTTAATAAACAGCTTACCTGTAAAATCCTTTTCTTGAAGTACATCACGGGACACAGAGCGCATAGCCATTACACTTGGGTTATATGGGTACCTTCAGGTGATGGACACTGGTGTAATCAATTTCACAGGAAGTTTCCTCCCTATATAACCCCCTCCCACTGGGAGTGCTTCAGTTTTGTAGCAAGCAATTCCTCCGAGGTTACACAATGTTCCCCAAAAGAGGGGTGGGAGCTCTGTGTCCCGTGATGTACTTCAAGAAAAGGATTTTACAGGTAAGCCGTTTATTAAAAATCCTTTTTTCTTTATCGTACATCACGGGACACAGAGCGCATAGCCATTACATATGGGATGTCCCAAAGCAATGCTCTATGAAGGGAGGGAGACCATAAAGGCCAAAAATAGTCAAACAAAAAAATTATCAGGAAATAAAGTAGCTCCACCAACAGAGAAAAGGGGGCGCGACCCGGACCAGAGGATTCTATACTGCTGCCCGTAGGACCGCCTGCCCAAATGCTGCGTCCGTACCCTTTGCAACGTCCAACTTATAAAATTTAGTAAACGTATGTACGGAAGACCAGGTTGCCGCCTTGCAAACCTGTGCCATAGAGATCTGATGGTGTGCCGCCCAGGAGGCACTCATGGCCCTCGTAGAATGGGCTTTAACTGATAAGGGAGGTGGAACGCGCTTCAGACCATAGGCCTGAAAAATCAGCTGCTTAATCCACCTAGCCAAGGAAGACTTGGCAGCCGGCTGACCCTTCTTGGGGCCATCCGGAAGAACAAAAAGCACATCTGTTTTCCGAATCTTCTCTGTAGCCTTGAGATAGACCCTCATGGCTCGAACCACGTCCAAAGTATGAAGCAGTCTTTCCTCTCTGGACTGGGGAGTAGGAAAGAAGGATGGTAGGACTAGGTCCTGATTCAAGTGAAAACTGGATATGACCTTAGGAAGGAAAGAAGGTTGAGGCCGCAGAACCACTCTGTCCTTATGCAGAATAAGGTATGGCTCCCTGCATGACAAGGCTGCCAGCTCGGAAACCCTTCTGGCCGAAGCCATAGCCACCAAGAAAACCAACTTTCGGGTTAGTAGCACAAGAGGGATTTCTGTCAGAGGTTCAAACGGCTGCCTTTGTAAAGCTGACAAGACCAGATTTAAATTCCAGGGGCAGAGGGGAGCTCTAATAGGGGGATTCACATGCAAGACCCCCTTGGCCAAGGGTCTTTGAAACCATATCGATAAAGCCGACACCTGCCCCTTTAGAGTACTAAGAGCCAACCCTTTGTCAACGCCAACCTGGAGGAATCGCAAGATCCTGTCAATAAAAAACTTTCGAGGATGCCATTTTTGAGACTCGCACCACTCCACATAGGTCCTCCAGACTCTGTAATAAATATTTCTAGAGACTGGTTTCCTAGCCTGAATCAACGTAGATATGACCTGAGCTGAGAGGCCTCTGCCCTTAAGAATTAGGGATTCAGCCGCCAAGCCGTCAAATTTAGCTGCTGTGAAGCAGGGTGGCAGATTGGGCCCTGAGACAGCCGATCTGGGCGCAGGGGGAGTGGCCACGGCGCCCCTACTGACATCCTCACGATGAGTGCGTACCAAGCCCTCCTGGGCCAGGCTGGGGCCACCAGGATCACAGGCCTGCGCTCCACCCTGATCCTCCGTAGAAGGCAGGGAATCATCTGCAGTGGAGGGAACGCATACAGGAGAGAAAACTGGTGCCAGGGGCAAACCAACGCATCGGTCCCGTAGGCCGAGGGATCCCTGGCTCGGGATATGAATTTGTCCAACTTTTTGTTGGATCTCGTTGCCATAATGTCCACATCTGGAACTCCGACTCTTTGGCAAATCTCTTGGAATACCTGGGGGTGAAGAGACCACTCCCCCGGGAGCAACTGTTGACGCCTCAAAAAATCTGCTTGAGAATTGTCTATCCCTGGGATGAACACCGCCGAGATGCAGGGTACATGGGCTTCGGCCCATGAGAAAATCAGGTTTACTTCTCTTTGGGCTGCTGGGCTCCTCGTGCCCCCCTGGTGGTTTATGTATGCCACCGCAGTGGCATTGTCGGACTGTATCCTTACTGGCAGACCCTGAAGGGGGAGAGTCCAGGCGATCAGGGCCAGCCGAGCAGCTCTGATCTCTAGGATATTGATGGGAAGCAGTTTTTCTGCCTCCGACCACTGCCCTTGCTGGGTCTGTCCTTCTAGAACTGCCCCCCAACCTGACAGGCTGGCATCCGTGGCTACTATCTTCCACGTGATGGGGCAAAAGGATTTCCCCTTTGACAAATTTTGAGGGACCAGCCACCAGAACAGGCTGCGCCGGACTCCTGGGGAGAGCACTAACGGACGATCTAACGCCTGAATGGACTTGTTCCAAGCAGAGAGAATGGCTGCCTGGAGATATCTGGTATGGATCTGGGCGTAGGGCACTGCCTCGAAGGCGGCCACCATCTTCCCCAGCAGTTGCATACATAGGCGAATAGCCGGCCTCTTCTTGCCTAAGATCACTTGAACTGCTTGAGTTATTGATCTGACCTTTGCTTGAGGTAAAAATATCCTCTGGCAGTCTGTATCTAGCCGAAGGCCTAGATATTCCAACTGCTTTGTGGGTTTCAATATCGATTTTTCTTGGTTCACAATCCACCCGAATTCCTCTAGATGCCGAACTGTGCGAACTACTGCATGATTGAGGCTGGAAGCTGAGCTGTCGATAACCAGAAGATCGTCCAGGTATGCCAGGACCAAAATGCCTTCTGTCCTTAGGACGGCTAGCACCGGGGCTAACACCTTTGTGAATACCCGCGGAGCTGTTGCCAACCCGAAAGGGAGGGCTACGAACTGGTAATGACGGTGATCTATCATAAAACGAAGAAACTTGTGATGTGCCGGGTAGATCGGCACGTGCAGATACGCATCCTTTATGTCTATAGATGCTAGAAAGTCGTCTTGATGTAGGCTGGCTGCCACCGAACGTATGGACTCCATACGAAAGGTCTGAATCTTTAGAAAGCGATTTAGGCGTTTGAGGTCTAAGATAGGCCTGACGTCGCCATTGGGCTTTGGTATTATGAAAAGGTTGGAGTAGAATCCCAGACCCCATTCCTGGGTTGGTACTTCTACGATTACTCCTTGGAGTAAGAGACGATCCAATGCTTTTGCAAGAGAGGCCCTCTTTAATGGGTCGCTTGGAAGACTTGACCCCTGAAAATGAGGAGGGGGGACTTCCCGAAACTCTAGCTTGTAGTCCGTGGCTACCACGGATAGTACCCAAGAGTCGGGAAGTCTGGCCTCCCACACTTCGGAGAAAAACCGAAGCCTTCCCCCCACCCAAGAGAGGGGGGGCGCCCCTTCATGAATCTGACTTGATGACTGGTTTAACCGGCTTGCGAGACCATGGCCTCTTGCCTGCCGTGGCTTGTCCTTGTGGGCGGCTATTAAATGCTGAACGCCCGGGAGGCCGTCGATACTGACGGGAAGTTGAAGGGGCCGAGCCTGCGAAGGCCTGTCGCTTAAACGCGGGCCCACGCGATCTTTTCTTGACAGGCAAGAAAGAACTTTTGCCACTTGATATGGTCTGGATATATTTATCTAGGTCTTCACCGAATAGTCTCCCACCATGAAAGGGAAATCCTGCTAAAAGCTTTTTGCAGGGTGCCTCTGCTGACCAGTTCTTCAGCCACAAAAGGCGACGCATATGAACCAACAGCAGAGATAAACGGGACGCCTGTTGAATGGAGTCCTTAATGGCATCTACTGCAAAGCAGAGAGCCCTTGGGAGGTCAGCCCAATCACAAGCTTGCTGAGCCGGTATGTCCCTTAATATCTGTTTAGTCTGATCCTTTAAAGCCTGACAAACGCCAATGGCTGCCACCGCTGGCTGAACCACGGCACCTACTGTGGTAAAAGAAGCCTTCAGTAGGGTCTCCAACTTTTTGTCGACTGGATCTTTAAACATCTGGACATTTTCACCCGGACAGGTCAGGGACTTATTTACGCAGGAAATGGCTGCGTCCACGGTAGGGAGTGCCTATTTCTTTGCAAATTCCTCTTCCATAGGATAGAGAATAGTGAACCTTTTAGGAGGAATAAAAATCCTATCAGGTCGAGCCCAATCCTGAAAAATCACGCTCTCCAGAAGGGGGTGAACCGGGAAAGACGCACCACTCAACGGTGCCTTTAAGGAACCTAAAGAGGATACCGCGGGGGCTAATTGTTCTGACACTGGAAGTTTAAAAGCAGTGCAAACCATATCTGTCAGAGACTGGATCCACAGGCTCTCCGCTTAAGAAGCCGAAAAAATTTCATCTACAGTGGAACCCTCAATGTCTGAACCGTCGGGACTCGGGTCCGCTTGATCCCCCTGTGGGTCCAATTCCTCCGAAGAGAGGACCTCTGCATCTGAAAACACCAATCTAGGTGACGGGGATCTAGCCCGCTTGCCACCTGGCAAAGAGCGGGCAATTAAAGCAGTTAACCTTTCCTCTAGCCCACCCAGGGTGGTCGCTAGCATTTCTTCCGTAACGTAAACGGGAATGGGTTGATTGGGGGCCGCCTCTGCCCCTAGCACCCTCAATGGCTCCTGCAACATGCTGTTCGGTGGTCTATCTGGTGAGGGTGGGACCGCTAGAGCCTGGCCCAAATCCTCTGACCCCGATGGAGACCCCTTTAGTTTTTTGGTACCTTTTGCAGCCTTAGCTGGTCCTGATCCCTTGGGAGCCATTGCACAACCTTGAGACACCCCTACAGCCAACACCCCACTGCTGTAGCTAGAAGTGAACTATTAATAAGAACAGGCTATGGTAAAATGTTTCCAAATTTTCATACGCCTGAGAAGGCAGCAATACCGAGGAAGTCCTGTGAGTATTGCCACACCAATGCCCGTTAGCTGGAGCCCAAGGTTGCACCGACTCAGATACTGCCAGATCTAAGGCTGAGTCCCTTTAAGAAAAAACCCTTTTTTTTTTTTTTTTTCTGGTCAGTATGGAGCTAAGGCCAGACCTAAAGATCCACAAACCCCCACTGGGTGTCACTGTATAGCCAGAGATGGCTCAGCTGCGCGCTCTGTGTCCTCAGCCTTCTCTGCTTTCAGGAGGGAATGACCAGCCAGGAAATGCTTTGCTGCTTTAACTGAGACCCGACGCTGCTGGCCCGCCCCCCCCACGCATGCTGACGCTGTAAAAGGCGGCGCGCGCGCCCCCCCCCACGCTGAAACCAACATGGAGGAAGCAGAAAGCAGAGGAGAAGCCTGGACCAGCGCTAGCAACCCAACAGACACCAGGCAAGACACTAGTCTTATTGTAGTGCACACATAGAGGAAGCTGTCCCCATAGGCTTCCTAAGAAACAGGAGTTTTGCCAGCATTTCCTCCTTATAGCACGTGGGGCTGCAGTATCATGCTAACAGGCAGATCTGGGGGGAGTAGTAAATACATATCTTTAAAAGCATACATATACCTACATGTTATCTGGGTAAACATTAGTACATCCCATCCTGCCTCAAAAGACATAGTGGAGATAGTGGCTGATGCACAAGCATACCATTAGCCGACCCAGAACCCCCAGGGGGATACCTACTGTCGAACCAAGTGCCGCAGGTTCCCTCTTACCTGCTCCACGCCGCAGGGTATTGCAAAATGCAAGAGGCCCAACCTTCCCCCATCTCCGTAGGTATTGTCTTGGACCTTCAGGGACCGGGGTCCTGTGTTAAGGAACCCACACACCTGGACCTATATAGCATCCTGGCATCAATAGCGTTTAGTTCTTGGAAGAGACTAAGGCACTGGAGCCCAGAATCCAGCCCTCCAAGGAGAGGCATTATAGGCAAAACCCCACTCCAGCAGGGCCCGGGTACCGTACACCTTGGCTTTGAAGCACTTCGGACGGATCCGGCTAGCTATCCTGGGTCCCGAGACCTCCGAGGGACAGCTAGACGTGACCAACACCTAAGACACTGGCGAAAAAAACTGAAGCACTCCCAGTGGGAGGGGGTTATATAGGGAGGAAACTTCCTGTGAAATTGATTACACCAGTGTCCATCACCTGAAGGTACCCATATAACCCAAGTGTAATGGCTATGCGCTATGTGTCCCGTGATGTACGATAAAGAAAAAAAGTTTCCTTTACAACCCCTTTAAAGTTTAACCCCGATTACCCTTGAAAAAGCTCCCTCCCCCATCCAACACTCATTCTGGCTAACCTGCGTAAGAAAATTTCTGCATACTGACCTATTTTCAGGCCGTTTTGGTCCGATCAGCTCCCATGTGTCAGCTAGCACTGGCTACAGCGAAAAGGAGGGAGCACCAACTACAAATGGGCCATAGTAATCCTATGTACAATGTCATTGCTCCAGGCTTTACCAGCCATTGTAAAGTGCTCTCTCTATTCCCCTGCAGCCGCCAAGGATAAGATCAAGTGACCAGACTGCACAAGTCTTCAAATAGATAGGTATACAGATCTTTTCCTACACAGGTCAGTCAAAATAGGGGAGGAGGCGCATTTTTAAGAGTAGTTGGGGTTTGACTGGAATTCTACTTTAATATTAGCAGACATTGATAAGCATCTCATTCACGTATAGCAAAGTTGCACCAATGCCCATACTAAACATTTGCACAAGTATAGACACTTGCACAAATGCTCCGATACCTGATACTTTGAGGCTTGGTTCTTTCAGCTGTCAGCGGGATTTCCCACCTGACAACTGAAATGTAATAGAAAAAAAAATAGCTCTTTTCCGGTGGTGAACATGGCGGGGACAGAAGGGAAGAAGTTGACAGCCGTTCCAGAAAGCGTTTTAAAAAGGCGAAAAACCTTCGCGGAAGCCAAGGCCAAAAGGATCAAGAAAATCCTGGCTGAAAAGAAGGCCCGCAAAGAAAAAAGGAAGGTAATTTACAAGAGAGCCGAATCCTACTACAAAGAATACAGACAGCTGTACAGACGTGAAGTGCGTCTGGCTAGGATGGCTCGCAAAGCTGGAAACTACTATGTGCCTGCTGAACCCAAGTTGGCATTTGTCATTAGAATCAGAGGTATCAATGGAGTAAGTCCAAAGGTTCGCAAAGTGCTGCAGCTCCTCCGTCTTCGCCAGATCTTCAACGGCACCTTTGTCAGGCTCAACAAGGCTTCTATCAACATGTTGAGATTGGTGGAGCCCTACATCGCTTGGGGGTATCCTAATCTGAAGTCTGTGAAGCAGCTCATCTACAAGAGAGGATACCTGAAGATCCAGAAGCAGCGTATCCCTCTCACTGACAACTCTCGGATTGAGAAATACCTAGGGAAACGTAACATCATTTGTGTTGAAGATCTGATCCATGAGATCTACACTGTTGGCAAAAACTTCAAGGCAGCAAACAATTTCCTCTGGCCCTTCAAATTGTCCTCTCCCAGAGGTGGAATGAAGAAGAAAACCACACACTTTGTAGAGGGTGGAGATGCAGGCAACAGGGAAGACCAGATCAACAGGCTGATAAGGAAGATGAACTAAAAGGTTTTCCATGGATGTTTCCCTTCCCAGTCTGTTAATAAAATCTACATACAAAGTAAAAAAAAAAAAAATCATCCAGCAATTACCGGTTGCTGAGGAGCTGGGCTGCCATGTCATTAACCAATGGTTTATTCAGCCGTCACTGGTGTTCCACTGTTGATGGCCAACAAGTGTAGAAGGAAGTCTCAGCAATTGGGAGTTGTCCATTTTTTTTTTTTAAAGCAGTCCGGCAATGTTTATCAACATTGCTCAGTGGTTGAAACAGAAAGATAAAAAGAAACATTGGTTCCTTTTGTTTATTCATCTATGCACAGATCAAAAGGGATTAACTTCGATCTGCAGATGAAGTCAGTTTAAAAGCAACCTGTCAAGAAAAAATAAAAATAAACACTCCAAACATTTTTTTTTTTTTAAATAAATACTCTTCTGTTTAACCCCTAACCATTAATTTATTTAATCAGCCTTAATTAGCTCTTTATTCTCCTTCTCCGTTATCCCCCCCCCCCAGTTCTATATTATTAAACCTTTTTTTGGTTTGCTTTAATATTTTTACACGTCTCACATCGGGAAAAAAAGCGCAAACATATATTTCATTTGTAAATAACTTTGTACCACCACTGACAGCTGAAGTGTAAACAAAACAGCTGCGGAAGGATTGGCAATTGCTATTGGTGAGTAAAAAAAATAAAGAATAATAATAATAATAATAATAATAATAATAATAATAATATCGGTACATCCCTAACATACTCAAAAAATAAAAGACATTAAAATACAGTCAGGTCCATAAATATTGGGACAATGACACAATCCTAATCTTTTTGGCTCTATACACCACCACAATGGATTTAAAATGAAACAAGCAAGATGTGCGTTAACTGCAAACTTTCAGCTTTAATTTGAGGGTATTTACATCCAAATCAGATGAACGGTGTAGGAATTACAACAGTTTGTGAATGTGCCTCCCACTTTAAGGGACCAAAAATAATGGGACAAATGGCTGAGAGAGAACATTAGATGTGGCCAAATCAACTGCTTGGAACATCCTTAAAAAGAAAGAACACCAAAAGCAAAGCAACACCAAAAGACCCAGAAGTCCACGGAAAACAACTGTGGTGGATGACCGAAGAATTATTTCCCTGGTGGGGAAAACACCCTTCACAACAGTTGGCCAGATCAAGAACACTCTCCAGGAGGTAGGTGTATGTGTGTCAAAGTCAACAATCAAGAGAAGACTTCACCAGAGTAAATACAGAGGGTTCACCATAAGATGTAAACCATTGGTGAGCCTTAAAACCAGGAAGGCCAGATTAGAGTTTGCCAAACAACTAACATCTAAATATCCTTCACAGTTCTGGAACATCATCCTATGGACAGATGAGACCAAGATCAACTTGTACCAGAGTGAAGGGAAGAGAAGAGTATGGAGAAGGAAAGGAACTGCTCATGATCCAAAGCATACCACCCCATCAGTGAAGCATGGTGGTTGTAGTGTACAGCTGCCAATGGAAGTGGTTCTCTTGTATTTATTGATGATGTGACTGCTGACAAAAGCAGCAGGATGAATTCTGAAGTGTTTCGGGCAATATTATCAGCTCATATTCAGCCAAATGCTTTAGAACTCATTGGACGGAGCTTTACAATGCAGATGGACAATGACCCGAAGCATACTGCGAAAGTCACCAAAAAGAGTTTAAAGCAGGGGTCGTCAAACCCCGGTCCGCGCCCCACTACTGGGCCGTAGCCCTTCTGCAGTCGGGCCGCGGGTGCAGGCGGCCGTCAAGAGACATGCTGGGCTGCCGGCATGAGAGCACTGGGTGGATGGAAGAAGTGAGCGGGCGGACAGGCAGAGATATCATCTCACTCCGCCCCATGCATCGGCGTTCTTCCCCCCTCAAAGCCAGTGCTATGCCTCAGTGTTGGAGGTTAGGCGGGGAGCAGAGAGATGACATCTCACACTGCCTGCACCGCATTGCCTCTCTCCTGCGGCTCCTTGCTGGGGAAACTTAAGAGTCCTTGTTCAGCTGTGCAGATTGCTGGTCCCCCGGACAGCTAAGCAGGAATATGCAGAAGGGTGGAGCCAGAGTGTGACAGATGAAGGAGTCCTGGACCCTCCCTCTGCCAGGTTATACCGCTGCAGCATGAGGAGGGAGACACCCTGCTACATCTAGAATGGCGATCCCACAGAGATGCGACGTTAACAGCGACAGGTGAGCTGTGTGTGGGAGTACAGGTGAGGTGTGCTGGGACTTGTAGTTTACCCCCTCAGCTGTCTGCATGATATACAACAAGGGGCGCTCCACTCACTCTGCAACTGGTGACAGGCAACGTGGCAATCCACATCTTGTGGCAGGCAGTGTGACAGGTGATTTGGCAAGTGACATTCTGCATCTTGTGGCAGTAAGTGTGGCAGGTGATGTGGGAAGTGACATTCCGCATCTGGTGACAGGCAACGTGGCAAGTGACAATCCACAACTTGTGGCAGTAAGCATGGCAGGTGATGTGGAAAGTGACAATCCACATCTTGTGGCAGGTGATGTGGCAAGTGAGATTCCGCTTCTGGTGACAGGCACCATGGCAAGTGACTATCCACATCTGGTAGCAGGCGACAGTCAGTGGCAAGTGGCACGCACAGTGCTTCCACCGATTTTACATTATGGCAAGTTGAACTATTTAATTTATTACTACAATGTAGTAATAGAAATAATGCGCTTCAATCACCCTGACACCATATCAACCATGGTGCCGTGATGTACCATGATGTAGCGCCATCACCAGCCATTGCCCGCAAAAAGGAAAAAAAATAATAATTAAAAAAAAAAATCCTTGGCATAATTTTCTTCCACGCAGGCGGTCCCCGGAGCCAAAAAGGTTGGGGGCCACCGGTTTAAGGGAAAGAAGTGGAATGTTATGCAATGGCCAAGTCTATCACCTGACCTGAATGCGATTGAGCATGCATTTCACTTGCTGAAGACAAGACTGACGGGCAAATGCCCCAAGAACAAGCAGGAACTGAAGACAGTTGCAGTAGAGGCCTGGCAGAGCATCCCCAGGGATGAAACCCAGCGTCTGGTGATGTCATCGCGTTCCACACTTCAGGCTGTAATTGACTGCAAAGGATTTGCAACCAAGTATTAAAAAGTGAAAGTTTGATTTATGATTGTTAATCTGTCCCATTACTTTTGGCCCCTTAAAAAGTGGGAGGCACATATACAAACTGTTGTAATTCCTACACCGTTCTCCTGATTTGGATGTGAATATCTCAAATTAAAGCTGAAAGTCTGCAGTCAAAGCACATCTTGTTCGTTTCATTTCAAATTCATTGTGGTGGTGTAGAGAGCCAAAAAGATTAGAATTGTGTATTTATGGACCTGACTGTACATATTGCTTCAAAACTGCTAAAATTGTACAGTGTATATGAGCAGCATCTGATTGTATTTACATTCACTCCAACAAATTACAGCCCAGTCACTTGCATCGTTTTTATTTTATATCAAAAATTTAAGTTTAGAGAAAACAGGACATTCATTCATAGGATTATCTGTTCTAGATGGGTAATGGATATTTGTACGATCAGCTTGATATTTCTTATCCCAAGGAAGCAAGACACTTGACACACTGGAGATTTTGTGGCAGTGATTTGTAGTAGCTATAGAATTACTCAGGAACAAAAATGAATTAGAAAGCAATGAAAGGTCTGTGTCACTGAAACTCCATGTTATTTGTGGCTCAATCACCAAGCAGAAAAGAGCAATGGACTTTCTGCAACACCTGCAGCAAAAGCCAATGTTGCTGATCACAGCACATTCTAGATTTGAATAGATAACACTGGAGCAATCTACAAAGAAAAGATACAATTGTAGCTGCTACAAATCTGTGCAAAGTTGTGTGACAAGATCAAAGAATATGAACATTATACAAATGCTGATCACAAAACTTGTAAACAGCCAAACTTAGCGTTTTGAATGCTTTAAGGCCGGATTCACACCTATGCGAATTGAGTGTGGCTCAAACCGTATCCAATACGCAGAACATTTCTAAATACATTGTTTTCAATGAGGCTGGTTCACATATGTGCGATGCATTCGCACTGCGCATTGCTGAAAAGACGTGTGCGTATTTTATGCCTTGCGGTGCGGCTCAGGTGCAAATTCAGGCCCATTATCTTCTATGGGTACGCAGCTGATTCGCAGATGTGTTCATTTCTCTTCAGGATTTGTCTCATTCAGCCCAATACACTTCCCCCACTCTCCTCTCCCCTGTAACCTCTCCCAGGTCTCCAAATTCGCAGATAAAATGGAGCTAATCTACTGAACACTTCTGTTATCTCCCTGCAGAAATTGGCACAGCACAAGTGTGAAAGGAGGGATTTGGGGGCCCCTAGATCACTCCATAAAAATAAAATAAAAAAGGAGTACCTGTCGGAAGGGATCTTTATATTCCTTGTGACAGCAATAAAATTGATCAGAATTTTTTTTCGTTAACCACTTCCTTACTGGGCACTTATACCCCTTCCTGACCAGGTGAAATTTCAGCTTCTGGCACTGCGTCGCTTTAACTGACAATTGCGCGGTCGTGCGACTTGGCTCCCAAACAAAATTGGCGTCCTTTTTTCCCCACAAATAGAGCTTTCTTTTGGTGGTATTTGATCCCCTCTGCGGTTTTTATTTTTTGCGCTATAAACAAAAAAATAGCGACAATTTTGAAAAAAAGACAATATTTTTTACTTGTTACTATAATGAATAGCCCATTTTCTTTTTAAAAAAAAACTTTTTTTTTTCTCAGTTTAGGCCGATACGTATTATTCTACATATTTTTGGTAAAAAAAAAAAAAAAAAAAAAATCGCAATAAGCCACTGTACGGTCACCATAAAGGAAGATCAGACTGTATAATGTACGGTCACCATAAAGGAAGATCAGACTGTATAATGTACGGTCACTATAAAGGAGGATCAGACTGTATAATGTACGGTCACTATAAAGGAGGATCAGACTGTATAATGTACGGTCACTATAAAGGAGGATCAGACTGTATAATGTACGGTCACTATAAAGGAGGATCAGACTGTATAATGTACGGTCACCATAAAGGAAGATCAGACTGTATAATGTACGGTCACTATAAAGGAAGATCAGACTGTATAATATACGGTCACTATAAAGGAAGATCAGACTGTATAATATACGGTCACTATAAAGGAAGATCAGACTGTATAATATACGGTCACTATAAAGGAAGATCAGACTGTATAATATACGGTCACTATAAAGGAAGATCAGACTGTATAATATACGGTCACTATAAAGGAAGATCAGACTGTATAATGTACGGTCACTATAAAGGAAGATCAGACTGTATAATGTACGGTCACCATAAAGGAGATCAGACTGTATAATGTACGGTCACTATAAAGGAGATCAGACTGTATAAATGTACGGTCACTATAAAGGAGATCAGACTGTATAAATGTACGGTCACTATAAAGGAGATCAGACTGTATAAATGTACGGTCACCATAAAGGAGGAGATTGTACAACCAGACTGTATAATGTACGGTCACCATAAAGGAGATCAGACTGTATAATGTACGGTCACTATAAAGGAAGATCAGACTGTATAATGTACGGTCACCATAAAGGAGATCAGACTGTATAATGTACGGTCACTATAAAGGAGATCAGACTGTATAAATGTACGGTCACCATAAAGGAGGAGATTGTACAACCAGACTGTATAATGTACGGTCACCATAAAGGAAGATCAGACTGTATAATGTACGGTCACCATAAAGGAGATCAGACTGTATAATGTACGGTCACCATAAAGGAAGATCAGACTGTATAATGTACGGTCACTATAAAGGAAGATCAGACTGTATAATATACGGTCACTATAAAGGAAGATCAGACTGTATAATATACGGTCACTATAAAGGAAGATCAGACTGTATAATATACGGTCACTATAAAGGAAGATCAGACTGTATAATATACGGTCACTATAAAGGAAGATCAGACTGTATAATATACGGTCACTATAAAGGAAGATCAGACTGTATAATATACGGTCACTATAAAGGAAGATCAGACTGTATAATATACGGTCACTATAAAGGAAGATCAGACTGTATAATGTACGGTCACTATAAAGGAAGATCAGACTGTATAATGTACGGTCACTATAAAGGAAGATCAGACTGTATAATGTACGGTCACTATAAAGGAAGATCAGACTGTATAATGTACGGTCACTATAAAGGAAGATCAGACTGTATAATGTACGGTCACTATAAAGGAAGATCAGACTGTATAATGTACGGTCACACTATAAAGGAAGATCAGACTGTATAATGTACGGTCACCTATAAAGGAGATCAGACTGTATAATGTACGGTCACTATAAAGGAGATCAGACTGTATAATGTACGGTCACTATAAAGGAGATCAGACTGTATAAATGTACGGTCACCATAAAGGAGATCAGACTGTATAAATGTACGGTCACCATAAAGGAGATCAGACTGTATAAATGTACGGTCACCATAAAGGAGATCAGACTGTATAAATGTACGGTCACCATAAAGGAGATCAGACTGTATAAATGTACGGTCATAAAGGAGACTATAAAGGTCACCATAAAAGATCAGACTGTATAATGTGTCACTATAAAGGAAGATAATGTATAATATACGGTCACTATAAAGGAAGATCAGACTGTATAATATACGGTCACTATAAAGGAAGATCAGACTGTATAATATACGGTCACTATAAAGGAAGATCAGACTGTATAATGTACGGTCACTATAAAGGAAGATCAGACTGTATAATATACGGTCACTATAAAGGAAGATCAGACTGTATAATATACGGTCACTATAAAGGAAGATCAGACTGTATAATGTACGGTCACTATAAAGGAAGATCAGACTGTATAATGTACGGTCACTATAAAGGAAGATCAGACTGTATAATGTACGGTCACTATAAAGGAAGATCAGACTGTATAATGTACGGTCACTATAAAGGAGATCAGACTGTATAATGTACGGTCACCATAAAGGAGATCAGACTGTATAATGTACGGTCACCATAAAGGAGATCAGACTGTATAATGTACGGTCACCATAAAGGAGATCAGACTGTATAATGTACGGTCACTATAAAGGAGATCAGACTGTATAAATGTACGGTCACCATAAAGGAGATCAGACTGTATAAATGTACGGTCACCATAAAGGAGATCAGACTGTATAAATGTACGGTCACCATAAAGGAGATCAGACTGTATAATGCACGGTCACTATAAAGGAGATCAGACTGTATATTGTATGGTCACTATAAAAGGAGAACATACAATCAGACTGTATAATGTACGGTCACTATAAAAGGAGAACATACAATCAGACTGTATAATGTACGGTCACTATAAAAGGAGAACATACAATCAGACTGTATAATGTATGGTCACCATGAATGAGATCATACAGACTATTACCTTGCCCCTTGGGGGGCTCTGTCTTATCCACTGATACCACCAAGCAGGCATAACCCCTCCCCCCAATGAAAGGATACATTTCCTCCCACTGTCACCTGATAAGAAGTATTGTTTTCCCCTCTGATGTTGGGATCTTTTCTACCCCCCCATTGGTCACAATCCAGCCCTCCGAGATTCCAAAGGATAGCAAACTGCCCCTTTACTTAAAAAGTTTGGAGACCCCCGATGTACATTATACAATCTGATTGTATGATCTCCTACGTGGTGACCGGACATCAGGGGTCTCCAAACTTTCTAAATAAAAGGGACAGTTGACTGTCCTTTGGAATGTCGGAGGGCCGATTGTGACCAATGGGGGGGTAGAAAAGATCCCAACATCAGAGGGGAAAACAATACTTCTCCGGTGACAGAGGGAGGAATTGTATCCTTTCATTTGGGGGGGGGGGGTTACACCTCATTGGTGGGATCAGTGGATAAAACAGACCCCACAAGGGGCTAGATAAAAGGAAGCAAAGGGCCACCTCTGGCCCCCGGGCCGCAGTTTGGAGCTAAAGAAGATTGTACAGTGCATGCCCATCATACAATCAGATTGTATAGTGATGATGGGTGTATGTCCTCCATGTATGAAGGAGGGGGGTGATGTCTGGTTCTGGGGTACACAGAGGGGGGATGTCTCCAGTACTGATCTGTGATAATGAAGTCCTATGGAGGACAGTGGTGACCCCCTCATACATTGGGGATACAAAATATTACCCCTCCCCCATACATTGGGGGTACAATGGGCCACGATTATTACCCCTCCCCCATTCATTGGGGGTACAATGGGCCACGATTATTACCCCTCCCCCATACATTGGGGTACAATGCCCGGGAATATTACCCCTCCCCTATACACTGGGGGTACAATGCCCGGGAATATTACCCCTCCCCCTCCATAGGGTGGCCCCTGTGCCCTCTGCCCGGCGTTGGTCGTTGGATTTCCCGCCATCCGCCCCCCACACCCGGGCCTCCTCTCTCCCCCGCCTCGGCCGGGCCCCGGGTCCCCGGAAACCCGCAGACTTTAACGCAATAAACAGGAAATCGCTCGGATGATCCGGGTTCCGGGGGAAGTTGAATTATTTTTTACCACAGAAGAGATCAACTTCCACATCCGGTGAGGGCCCGACACCCAACACTGACCTGGAAAAGATTCGGTAACCTGGCAGAAATCACCGCGCCTCCCCTCCGCTTACCGTGGCCCCGGAGTGCTGTGCCGCCCGTCCCCCGCTCCTGACTCGCTCGGCCCTCCAGATGACGGACTCCGCGCTCCGCCGACTCCGGTTTTACCTCAATGCCGTCTCATCGGCGCCGAAAATCCCCGAAGAAAAGTCCCCCCGCCGTGTGCGCGGATGTGTACAGAGCTGTGTGTGGGGGAGACGCATCACCGCCCGGCGCGCGGACCCATACACCGCCTCACCCTCCGCACAAGGGGCACTACCGGCGCTTTATTCGCTGATATGATATTATATACACAATAGGGAAGCTTTATACCAACTTATATCACTGCCAGAGGGGGTTATTTTTAAATTTTGGCAATGCAAGAGGGCGGCGGAGGGATACCTGTTGTTGGTGATTGTGAGAGAGATGGGTGTGGCGCATGCGCAGAGAGACCCCTTCACACACACAGGACGGAAGAGTTGAGATAGGGGGAGGGGTAGGTCTGTGTGTGTGAGAGGATTGCCATGTCTGGAAGTCAGTTTGTGGTTTACCACAGAAAAGAAACGCACTACTCCATACAAGTATTAAAGTTCACCCCACTAGGAACATTAACCACTTGTCTGCCGCTTTTCATTTTTCCCACACATGTAGAAATCTGCATTTTGGCCATAAAATCACTTTAAACTCCCAGAATGTATAGTTTAGGAAAGAAGAGACCCTGTAGAATAAAAAGACAGTGCTTGCAATATTTTATGTTGCATGATATTTGTGTAACTATTTATCAAACTTTTTATATTTTCAGAAAAAAAATACAATAAAATGAAACACATTATAATATCAATGTGTTGGTAATATGTTCCCCCTTGAAGACAAGGTATTTTATGGCACTTTTTACCAGTTAAAATTAATATTTTTTGCTAGAAAATGACTTATAAACCCCAAATATATATCGGTTATATATTGGTGGTTATAAGTAATTTTCTAGTAAAAAAATATATATATATATATTGGGGTTGTCTCGATACCACTTTTTTATGTCATGTGACAGTGGAACATGTATCAGTATTTATTTTTTTGTATTTTTTTTTTTTTTACATTGTTTTTGTTATGTTTTTTTTAGGGCTGTTACTGATCAAAATTTTTGTGTTCGATTAATCGTTTTGTTTTTTAATCGACTAATTTCGATTAATTATAACGCACATACAGATCCAACTACTTTGAGCTGCGCTCCTTGCAGGCCGATTCCCAGTGCAGCTACTGAAAAAATGGATAGCAGGATACAAAAAAACACACAAAGGCAGTGCTCGATGGGAATAGCATTAAAACTTTTAGGCCTTGTACACACGATCGGACATATCCGATGAAAACGGTCTGCGGACCGTTTCCATCGGATATGTCCGATCTGGAGTTTGGTCCGATGGCGTGTACACACCATCGGATCAAATTCCCCGCCGGCGGACGGCGCGGCGCGTTGACGCCGCCACGTCACCGCACCAGGAAGTAAAACACTTCCGCGCATGCGCCGAATCCATTCGGCGGCGGTGGTGCGGGACGACATGTCTGCTGGTAAGTGTACTAACCAGCAGACATGTCGGGCGGACACATTCCCACCCGATAGATTTCAAAGCATGCTTTGAAATCTGTCGGGTGGACAAATCTGTCCGCTAGCCCATACACACGATCGGAGATGTCTGCTGAAACGGTCCATCGGACCGTTTTCAGCGGACATATCCGCTCGTGTGTACGAGGCCTTATAGTCTTCAAGTAGATAACAAAATAAATATTGCACTAGAGATAAAATCGATGTAGCTAGATAAATTGTAAAAATGGTGCGAGTAATACCAAACGGTACCAAAAGCAGTCATAAAAACATGTAGCTAAGTATGATACTGGTATAAAAATGTGTACAACGATACCACTGCTGAATCCAGATGAGGAGGGGTTAACATCAGTCTGTTGGCATGTAGTGGTCCCGTGAAGGGAACCATCACAACTCCCAGTGGATGGCTGTAGAATCCCAGGTTGATAGAGGGAAGTGATAGAGGGAAGTGTAACAGCCCTTGTGTGTGGCAGATAGTAAGGTCCCGCCGGCATGCAGATATGAAGGCACAGCAAAGGAGCCCTTAAGATGGACACTGCAAGCTCCGCCGGTGTCCGTGATGTTAACGGATCTCCGACGGAACTCCCTGAAGGCCCAGAAGCTGAAAGGCGAGTACCAATCAAAAGAATTTTAATCGATCAAAAAGATTTTGATCGATCAAAAAAATTAAAGATTAATCGATTAATTAAAAGTTTATTTGCACAGCCCTAGTTTTTTTACAATGCTTTATTTTTTTTTATTTTTTTTAGAGGGGGGAACAGTGAATTGTGTCAGTGTTTTTTTTTTTCTCATTTGACTGTAAAAAAAAAAAAAAACAATACTGGGGTAAGGGGTTATGGCTGATAGCTTCAGCTGTAATCCCAGTAAACCACTTGCAAACTGCAATGTATATATACATATTGTGGGGCACAAGTGGTAAAGATGAGTTCAAATAGATAACAAAGATATCAAGCCTTAAAGATTATGTTACCCCAGCATTTCATGCTTTTGATATGTGGCTGCTTTATCATGTATTTGTATGAGAAAATCTCCTGTTGTATTTGTATTGCTTCTTTTGTGTGAAATCCCTGGTGTTCCCTCTGTTTATCTATAAAAAACTGACCGCACCAGGCATTATAGCACAGCTTTCAAAGTGTGGTCAGTTTTATGTGCTGGAGCTGACGTGTCTCCCCCCTGCGCATGCATTCAGTGGGAAGTCCAGTGTACTGCTGTTTCTTCACCCCCACCTCTATTCCATTATGCAGCTGAGAACAAAGGTTATGTGATCACTTATTGAAAAAATAAAATAACAATGTTTTTTTTATACCTATACACAAGTGTTTTGTCTTTCATTTCTCTTATATATCGAATGAGTTGTTTTACAAGGTGAGGGTTCACATATACTTTAACTGCTTGCTGACCAGCCGCCATCATTATACAGCGGCAGGTCGGCTCGTTCCCGCAGACTGTCGTAGCTGTACGTCGGTCCCTTTAGGCCGGAATCACACTTGTGCGGTGCAAATTTTATCTCTCTTATCTTTGCAGAGAGATTACAGAAGTGTTCAGCAGATCCATTGCGTTTTAGCTGCAAATTTGGAGACCTGGATGAAGTTACAGGGGAGAGGAGAGTGGGGGGGAAGTGTATTGGGCTGAATGAGAGAAATTCCTGAAGAGAAATGAACACATCTGCGAATCAGCTGCGTACCCATAGAAGATAATGGGCCTGAATTCGCACCTGAGCCGCACCGCAAGGCATAAAATATGCACACGTTTTTTCTGCAATGCGCAGTGCGAATGCATCGCACATATGTGAACCAGCCTCATTGAAAACAATGTATTTAGAAATGTTCTGCGTATTGGATGCGGTTTAAGCCGCACTCAATTCACATAGGTGTGAATCCGGCCTTAAGTAGGGTGCCGATGCCGCCTGCCACGAGCGTTCGCGGGCACGAGAGGAACAACAGGGACGTGTGTGTGTAAACACACACATCCCTGCTCTGAGAGGAGATGCAGATCGTGAGTTCCTACAAGCTGGGTACCACAATCTCTCATCTCCTATAGTAAGTCCCCTCCCCCTACAGTTAGAACACACACCCAGGGAATACATTTAACCCCTTTGATCGCCCCCTAAAGTGAACCCCTTCCCTGCCAGTGACATTTACACAGTTATCAGAGAATTTTTACAGCAATGATCGCTGTATAAATGCCAATGGTCCCAAAAATGTGTCTGATATTTCCGCCATAATGTTGCAGTCCCGATAAAAAGATCACCGCCATTACTAGTAAAAAAAATAAATAAAAAAATGCCATAAATCTATTCCCTTTTTTTGTAGACACTATAACTTTCGCGCAAACCAATTAATATACGCTTATTGAGATTTTTATTACCAAAAATATGTAAAGGAATACATATCAGCCAAAAAATAATAGTATTTGGGGCTATTTATTACAGCAAAAGGTACAAAATATTGCGTTTTTTTCCAAATTAACACTCTTTTTTTGTTTATAGTGCAAAAAAAAACTCAGAGGTGATCGAATACCACCAAAAAAAAGCTCTATTTGTCGGGAAAAAGGACATCAATTTAGTTTGGGTACAACATCGCGCGACTGTGCAATTGTCAGTTAAAGCGACACAGTGCCGAATCGCAAAAAAATGCTCTGGTCATTGAGCAGCCAATTCTGAAGTGGTTAAAGTGTAACTCCATTTTTGTTGAGAAAACATTCTCCTCTGGGTGATCTATGTACAGTACAGACCAAAAGTTTGGACACACCTTCTCATTCAAAGAGTTTTCTTTATTTTCATGACTATGAAAATTGTAGATTCACACTGAAGGCATCAAAACTATGAATTAACACATGTGGAATTATAAACATAACAAAAAAGTGTGAAACAACTGAAAATATGTCATATTCTAGGTTCTTCAAAGTAGCCACCTTTTGCTTTGATTACTGCTTTGCACACTCTTGGCATTCTCTTGATGAGCTTCAAGAGGTAGTCACCTGAAATGGTCTTCCAACAGTCTTGAAGGAGTTCCCAGAGATGCTTAGCACTTGTTGGCCCCTTTGCCTTCACTCTGTGGTCCAGCTCACCCCAAACCATCTCGATTGGGTTCAGGTCCAGTGACTGTTGAGGCCAGGTCATCTGGCACAGCACCCCATCACTCTCCTTCTTGGTCAAATAGCCCTTACACAGCCTGGAGGTGTGTTTGGGGTCATTGTCCTGTTGAAAAATAAATGATGGTCCAACTAAAACGCAAACCGGATGGAATAGCATGCCGCTGCAAGATGCTGTAGTAGCCATGCTGGTTCAATATGCCTTCAATTTTAAATAAATCCCCAACAGTGTCACCAGCAAAGCACCCCCACACCATCACACCTCCTCCTCCATGCTTCACGGTGGGAACCAGGCATGTAGAGTCCATCCGTTCACCTTTTCTGCGTCGCACAAAGACACGGTGGTTGGAACCAAAGATCTCAAATTTGGACTGATCAGACCAAAGCACAGATTTCCACTGGTCTAATGTCCATTCCTTGTGTTCTTTAGCCCAAACAAGTCTCCTCTGCTTGTTGCCTTTCTTTAGCAGTGGTTTCCTAGCAGATATTCTACCATGAAGGCCTGATTCACACAGTCTCCTCCTAACAGTTGTTCTAGAGATGTGTCTGCTGCAAAAGGTGGCTACTTTGAAGAACCTATAATATGACATATATTTTCAGTTGTTTCACACTTTTTTGTTATGTATATAATTCCACATGTGTTAATTCATAGTTTTGATGCCTTCAGTGTGACTCTACAATTTTCCTAGTCATGAAAATAAAGAAAACTCTTTGAATGAGAAGGTGTGTCCAAACTTTTGGTCTGTACTGTATATTGCAAGGATTATAACAACCTTTGTTGCAGATTCCTACATTTTGTTACTCTGAAAAAATCACTGTTTGTTCCTCTGTGCCTCTGTTCTGAGAAGGTCTACGACCCCTTTCCCATTGTGGCATTTTTCAGGTGCTTTAGCATTAAAAAAAGCGCATGAAAGAAGCTGCAGCTGCAATCCCAATGTGAAAGCATGAGTGCTGTCACAGTAAAGCGCCTGAAAAACGCCCCAGTGTGAAAAGGGGTCTTAGCGTTAAAAAAAGCGCCTGTAAAGTGCCTGAAAGGAGCCTCATCTGCAATTCCAATGTAAAAGCCTGTGCTTTTACACTGAGGCGCTGCGCTGGCAGGGCATAAAAAAATGTCCTGCAAGCAGCTTCTTTGCAGCGCTTTAGGAGTATTGAATACATCGCTCCTAAAGTGCCTGTTCTCATTGAGGCACTTTTTTTAACGCCAAAGTGTCTGAAAAACGCTTGTGAATGGGGTTTTTACTAGCGTTTTTTGGGCGCTGGCAGTGTGAAAGGGCTCTGAAAGCACTCAGGCTTTCACATTGGGATTGCGTCTGTATATTTAGAGGTCGGGCGACGCCTTGACTCCACCCACCGCTGACGAAGTCCAATCGGACTTAACGTGCGTACTGGGGAGAAGCTGTGTGACGTCACCCGTGTCCTTTAGATTGCTGTTTGCAGCTGTACACCATGGCTACATGCCATGCTTTTTTATGGTTTTAATCTCATTCGCTATATCGGACGGTAGTCCTCCAGTGGATTTCCCTGTGCCATATTATCCAGTGAACTTTTTTACCCTTGGAATAAAATACAAACAGTCTACACTGATTTTCTGTTGTTTTTTTATATATCTGATCGGATTACTTACCACTCTGCTGGATTCATCCGTGTCTTCTCTCCTATGCTGACACCAAGCTGTTTTGACCAGTTGGTAATGCTAATTAGTGTTGAGCAGAATACACAATTTTTGCGATATTTCGCGAATATATAGAAGAATATTCGCGAAATATTCGTTAATATCGAATATTCGTGATATTTTATCAAAACATTTTTTTTGCAAGATTTCGCTAATGCGAAATTGATTCCAAAATTCTCGTCTGCGCATGCGCGCGAACAACACACGAAAAACGGAGATCATTTCCTATAGGAAGCACAATGCTAAGCTCTAAGATCGCAATACACAGGTCTGATGCAAAAGAAGGGCAGAGAAAGTATTCGCGAATATTCGTAATACGAATATTCGCATTGCGAATATTCGGCAACATAAAAGGATCGCCTCAGCTACTCGGCCCAGGGTCTCTAATCATACCAGCAATGCTTTTAGACGTCGATGGAGATCACTAGGATGTGATCTGTTTTAAAAATAAATTTGAAAAAATACGAATATTCGCAATAGCGAATATTCGCCGCGATATTCGATTTATTCGCGAATACTCGAATATGCAATATTCGTAACGAATATTCGCAATGCGAATATTCGTGAGCAACACTAATGCTAATGGCCCTATAGTATTTTTTCTCCATTGGCTATTTACCTGGAGATAAATTTGCATGTGAAAATATATGTATAGTTGGGGACGCAAACAAAAAAAAAATTGCATCCTCACTGTGCCCATCAAATGCAGCCACTGTGCCATCAATTGTCACCACTGTGCCATGCCAACAAACGCAGCCACCATGCCATCAATTGTCACCACTGTTCAATGCCATCAAACGCAGCCACTGTGCCATCAATTCGCACCACTGTGCCATGCCATCAAATGCAGTCACTGTGCCATGCCATCAAACGCAGCCACTGTGCCATCAATTCGCACCACTGTGCCATGCCATTAAACGCAGCCACTGTGCCATGCCATCAAACGCAGCCACTGTGCCATCAATTGTCACCACTGTGCCATGCCATCAAACGCAGCCACTGTGCCATGCCATCAAACACAGCCACTGTGCCATCAATTGTCACCACTGTGCCCTTTAATTGTCACCACTGTGCCCTTTATTTTTCGCCACTATGCCCTTTAATTGTCACCACTGTGTCAATTGTCCCCACTGTGCCCTTTAACTGTTGCCACTGTGCCCATTCATGCCGCTGTGCCAATTGTCCTCATTGTCCCCACTGTGCCTATTGTCGCCACTGTGCCCATTCATGTCACTGACTGTGCCCTTCATCGTCGGTGTGCCCTGTAAAGTGCCCCCCCCCCCCCGCCCGGCACTTACCTTTACTGGAGTCAGCCATCCACGTCCCTTGATGTCTTCTGCCGCCCTCGATGACTGACAGGCGTCTCAGCCAATCAGGTTACCGGTAGCCAGAACTGGCCAACCTGATTGGCTGAGACGCCTGTCAGTCTTATCTAAGGAACGCACCCCCCGTGCGTTCCGAGGATAAGCTTCTGGGACCTGAGGGCTGTACTCGAAAAGCCTATCAGAGCCGCTGCCTCTGATTGGCACTTTCGTACAGCCAACCAGCTGCCGTCATTCAGATGGCCGGACATGAGCGCCGACCATCTGAATAGAACAGCGGCGATAACAACATAGATTTGTGCAATGCATGAATCTATGTTATTAGACTCAGGGGCGGTGAGAGCCAGAGGGGGCGGCGCTCCAGCGCCCTCTATGGACGAACCGCCACTGGCCGGCTGGCTTACACTGCCCGTTCCTACTGGGACCTTAAAGGGGTGTTCCAGCCAAATGTTGTGTTTATTAAAAGTCAGCAGCTACAAAAAGTGTAGCTGCTGGCTTTTAATAAACACTCACTTACCTTCTCCACGTTCCAGCGATGCGCCGGCCGGGGCTCCGCTCCTCACCCCCCCTCCCCGCCCGGCGTCTTCATTCTAACTGTGGGCACCCAGCCGTGACAGCCTTCAGCGTCACGGCCGGGCACCCACTGTGCATGCACGAGCGGCACTGTGCATGCGCGCACGGCGCGGCCCGCTGCTGATTGGACAGGCGATTGTCTAGGACCTGTCAGTGTCCTAGGCGGTCGCCTACAGGGAGGGGCTGCTGTAGGCGATTAAGCTTAATCGCCTAACCAGCCCCTCGGCAGAAGGAGGAAGTGGGGCAGGAAGTCCCACTCCTCCTGAAGCCCCCACTCCCCCCCCAAAAAAATTACATGCCAAATGTGGCATGTAGGGGGGTGTGGAGTGGATTAAGCAGAAGTTCCATTTTTGGGTGGAACTCCGCTTTAAGCCGGCCGGTTATACATATATTTTCACACCCAAATTTATCTCCACACTGTAAGTGTAATTTTAACTTTTTTATTAAAACGTTTAAACTGGGTTACGCTATGTTGGCTCTTTCTTTCCTCATCTGGCTATGAGCATATTTGACCTTATGCGAGAGGCTGAGAACTGAAGTATTGCTGGAGTGGAGACATCAGATTTGTTTGTACAGAGACCCAGGCTGGGGTTTAGGCCATCTGCAAACAGAGATCTCTAGTTGGGATCTTTATTTCTGGTAAGATGGAGGATCTCTTTTCTATCTTACAGCACAGTTTTTGTCCTGTGGTTTGATGTCACCGACATACCTTTAGGAGGACCTCTCAGTATCAACTTACAGGGGCAGATTCACACAGAAATGGATTATCGTAGCGTATCAGAAATACACTACGCCGCCGTTTTTTACCTGGCTCTACGTGGAATTCAGGTAGATTTAGTCCAGTAAACGACGGCGGCGTAGTGTATTTCTCCCGTCGCAATCCATCTGCGCGAGTAGGGGGCGTGAATCATTTAAAATAGGCGCGTTCCCGCGGCGATCGATCTGCGCATGCTCCGTTCGCAAATTTCCCGCCGTGCATTGCGCGAAATCACGTCGTGACGTCATTCGTTGTTTAGGTAGCGTCGTTTACGGGCGATCCTAGTCCCGAACGAGTTACGTAAACAAAAATAAAAAATAAATAAATTCGAAGCGGGAACGACGGCCATACTTAACATGGGCTACGTAACGTTAGAGCAGCAAAAAGCTGCTCTAACATTACGTACAAAAAAATAGACGAAAGCGATTGCGACGACCACTCGTATCTTCGGGAATCGCCGTAAAAAAACATTTGCATATCCCGACGCATCAAAACGACGCGAACTCCTCCCAGCGGCCGCAAATAGATGGCAGCGTAGATCCGAAGGCTTACGAAGACTTAAGCCTCTCGGATCGAAGCCCGAAGCCGCCGTATCATGGTTTGAGGATTCAAACTAGTGATACGGCGCGCAAAATTTGAAATTACTCCTGTCTAACACCAGTTAGACAGGCGTAATTGCTCTATGAATCTGGCCCACTGGCTCTAACATTTATTCACTTATATGGAATCTTTTTTTTGAACACCCAGATAGTTCACGATATCAATTGTTTAATGATCCTTTGGGACTTCTTGGGCTATATTGTGCATTTTGTGCAGCAACTGTTGATGCAATTTAGAAGAGAGGTGCATTCTCGATTCAGATTGCATATTGCATTCTTTCTGTTGTGCATTTTTTTTAGTGTAGCGCCCCTGTACTTCCAAGTACGGACGCTGTTTAAATTTAGAGGGGGGTGAGAGAATTACACAGCTCTCATCCATGTGATTTATGTTAGTTTAGTGCTGCGCTGTGCTGTTGTTTCACTCTGTGTTCCAAAGATACCTTTCCATCTTGGAACGACAGGTGGCGGCAGTGGAGACCAGCGGAAGCGCCTTCTTGCCAGCAGCCAATCAGAGGAGGTTTTCCCTCGCGGGGGAAAGTTGGTAGAGGGTACTTCTTGAGGGCGCTATCTTGGTGTCGGGAGTTCGAGGTTGGATCCGGGTGCGGCACCCACCTTTAGGGTGTGCGCACATCACGGGCCCTGGCGATATGGCCTACCAGGCTGGGGCGCACGTGCTACGCAGAGTTCCTGACTCTGGGCCTGGAGCAACTAAAGCTGCAGAGGGGCCCCAGTGCCTTACTGGGTCCCCACTTCTATGAGAAGATCCCAAGCGAGTTGTGCTGTTCGGTGGGGAGTCAGTCTGAGGAGAGCCCGGAGGCAGGCGATCCAATAGGGCCTAGACAAGCCATCGGGGATCAAGGTGACCGGACACTGGGAGTTTGTTCTATGGCAAGCTTTCAGTCGATCACCTAAAATCAAGGACTACCTGAAGACAATTCAGGCAATTACTTTACTGAGAAGGAATCGCTCCATCAAGTGCATTCCAGAGCAAGGACCTGTGGCAGAGGCACCACTCCTTTTCTATTGAGCCAAGTCTGTGGCAGAGGCTTGTTTTTCTTCTCAGAGTTCCGAGTGATACTCCGGCTGCCAGTTCTGTGAGAGAGACTGTCCGGGTACACTGCACCCATTCCGGCTGGAGTGGCGACGAAGCAAAGGTATCTTTGAAGCAGGACTGCTTCTGTACATAATTAAGGCCTGAACCTGCAACTTCTTCTTTCACCATCTTTCTTCTAATCACCTGAAGTTACCTGTTGCCGTGTTGGGCGCAAGAATAAAAGCACAGAAAACGAAGTTTTGCTGTTTGGACATTCTATCATTACTCACACCATCTACTTTCATCATACCCCTAAACATGCTACAGAGGTAACACGCCGATCCCAAATCTAACCAGCGGCTCCTGCGGGGGTGGCGCTAAAATCGTTTATGATTGCACTCTAGTACCAAGCTCATCAGGATATGTATTGCGCAGCTTATTATTTCTTATATGAGTTTAGAGAATAGATTATCAATCAACTAAAGGTAATGCCCCAAAGTGTTAGTTATGCACCATAGACAACAAGATTGCTATTTACTGTATCTCACATAAGTGAGTACACCCCTCACATTTTTGTAAATATTTTATTATATCTTTTCATGGGACAACACAGCTTGTATAACAGTGTAAATTTGCTGCCCCCTCAAAATAACTCAACATAGCTACTAATATCTTTTTTTTTAAAAAGATATTTTTATTGAAATTTTTACAAAAACCAACAATACAACACATACAAAAACAAAACTTAAACAACACAGAACATACATCGGCAACAGTTTGCTCCTTAACCACTTAAGACCCGGACCAAAATGCAGGTAAAGGACCTTGCCCCTTTTTGCGATTCGGCACTGTGTCGTTTTAACTGACAATTGCGCAGTCGTGCGACGTGGCTCCCAAACAAAATTGGCGTCCTTTTTTCCCCACAAATAGAGCTTTCTTTTGGTGGTATTTGATCACCTCTGCGGTTTTTATTTTTTGCGCTATAAACAAAAATAGAGCGACAATTAAAAAAAAATGCAATATTTTTTACTTTTTGCTATAATAAATATCCCCCCAAAAAATATAAAAAAACATTTTTTTTCCTCAGTTTAGGCCGATACGTATTCTTCTACGTATTTTTGGTAAAAAAAAATCGCAATAAGCGTTTATCGGTTGGTTTTCGCAAAATGTATAGCGTTTGCAAAATAAGGGATAGTTTTATTGCATTTTTATAAATTTTTTTTTTTTACTACTAATAGCGGCGATCAGCGATTTTTTTTGTGACTGCGACAATATGGCGGACACTTCGGACAATTTTGACACATTTTTGGGACAATTGTCATTTTCACAGCAAAAAATGCATTTAAATTGCATTGTTTACTGTGGAAATGACAGTTGCAGTTTGGGAGTTAACCACAGGTGGCGCTGTGACTTTCGCTGTGACTGTGTGTGTGTTTACAACTCTAGGGGGGTGTGGCTGTAGGTGTGACGTCATCGATTACAGGGATGACGCGATCGATGCTGCGCCACAGAGAAGCACGGGGAAGCCGTGTTTACACACGGCTCTCCCCATTCTTCAGCTCCAGGGACGGATCGCCGCACTGCAGAGGCGATCGGGTCCGCGAATCCCGCGGCCCCGGTCCTGGAGCTTCGGACCGGGTCACGGGAGCGCGCCGCGGGCGCGCGCCCGTGACCCACGGCTGGGTACTAAAATCAACGTATATATACGTTGATGTGCCCAGCCGTGCCATTCTGTCGACGTAAATGTGCAGTAGGCGGTCCTTAAGTGGTTAATCACTCCATACCATTATCAACAGCATAGTTATAAAGAAGTCAAAAGTCAGCAAACGGAGACTGCACCACCTACACCCCTTTTTACGGCTGTATAGGAGATAGGGTCAGGGGACTAGCCAGCCACCTGCCCCAGATCTTATCGAAGGACTTATTTATTTTTATTTTATATTTTTATATATATATATATTTTATTGTAAATCGGGAGGGCGTCATTGACTAATTTCAACCATAGGCCCCTTTCGGGGTAGCCGCTCCCTTCCAGGTTAACAGGATGGATTTCTTAGCATAGAAAAATATAGGATTCGAAGCGGGAGGGAACCACAAGGTCACCAAAGACCCCCAATAGACAGTTTTTAGGGTCCAGTATATTGGGGAGTCCCAAGAAGAGAGGAAGGATCCTATATCTCTCCAGAAGTCCCGTATAGCTGGGCAACTCCAAAAGCAGTGGATAAAATCAGTTGAAAGAGAGTGAATACCCCGCGCTGCCAATATTAGTTGAGTGGTAGCTGCTAACACGGCTTGTATGAGAAAAGCAAAAGAATCAAATGGGTGGGAAGTGTGTAGCGCTTGAAGTGACTGTCTCTAATGACAGTCAAGGGCACAAAAAAATAATGAATATATTTTGTGAAAAGTAGAGCGAATAATAGGAGACCTTGGGGTGTCCAGGGACAAACACTGTGTGACTAGTGCGTGATGAACAGTGTACTAATGGTCTATAAATTAATAACAATATATAGTATAATCAACTGCTATTGAATGCAATTTTTCACATATATCTAAAAAACACACATAAAATAAAAGAATTGTGATAGTTCTTTTCTTTGGAAAAACATGAGTATGCTACTGGCCTGTGAATGCCAAGTGCAGTGTTATCCCATGGAGAGTGGACCGGTAAAATGAAAACAGATCCTCGTGTAACAAAATAACAGTCAATCTGATAATTGGTGAATAGATGAAATAATAAGTGACTTCTCCAATGTGTTGTTCCCACCACCGAAAGCAATGCAGGCTTACCGGAACTAATTGACTTCGGGTGGCATACGCCACCGAAAGTCAGGATAGGCTTGTAATGGCTGATGTCAAAATGGGCTCCTTGGCAGGGCGATACTTTGGCCGGTCATCAAAACCTCTGTGGGATGGATGGATGAAGACCAACTGGGAGTGCAATCCCCAAATGGATGTTCTCACAATGAATGGATGTTATAATATAGGAGATAGGAGAAAGAAGTGGCCACATAGCGTAATCCAGTTATGTAGAAAAAAAGAATATTTATTTGCAGCTGTCAAACTTACATTTTTAGCTGAACATATAACACTTGTATACAAGTAGGGCAGCAGCAGTGGAGTCCACTGCTGCATTCACGGGCCAGTAGCATACTCATGTTTTTCCAAAGAAAAGAACTATCACAATTCTTTTATTTTATGTGTGTTATTTAGATATATGTGAAAAATTGCATTCAATAGCAGTTGATTAGAGTTCACCGTTAGGGCTAGGCAGGGCCGGCGCTAGCAATAGGCGGATCAGGCGGCTGCCTAGAGCGCCAGGGCAGGGGAGGCGGCAAAATTCGGATCAGATTATTAAAATACCGGCAATTTTTTTTTTAATTCATGCTTTATGGCGGATTGGCGCCAGCCGCCAGGCTAGGGGGCGGTTGCGCCTGTGACTGTATGCCGGATGGACTGCTCTATCCCCAGCCTGCAGTGAGGAGATGAGGGGAGAGAGCCAGGACGAAGAGCAGCCAGCCTGAGGTGCCGCGAGATTGGTGGAGCGGATAAGTTGGAAGCCCTGCAGCTGCATGCACAGTAAGTAACCATGGCGGGCTTGCCACAAAATCCGCTCCCCCCCCTCCCCCTGGGCGCCCGGGATCTGGTGGTACACCCGGGGACCGGCCCAGATTTTAGCGCGGAGAGCCGGCGGGAGGAGGAGACAGGTGCAGAGCTTGAGGAGAGAGATGCCGGGCTACACAGGAAGGAAGCTTCCCCGGCTAAAGACAACACGGCCCTGCTTGCTGCTCTCACTGCATCCCCCGGACTTCTACCGCTTCTCACCCTCCCTCCTTCCCACTGCCCATCTCCATCTCCATCCTCCCTCCATCGAAAGAATGATCCTCCCTCCATCCTCTCCATCCAATCCTCTCCATCCTCTCCATCTCCATCCTCCCTCCATCCATCCTCCCTCCATCCTCCCTCCATCTCCATCCTCCCTCCATCTCCATCCTCCCTCCATCTCCATCCTCCCTCCATCTCCATCCCCTCTCCATCCTCCCTCCATCTCCATCCCCTCTCCATCTCCATCCCCCTCTCCATCCTCTCCATCCACCCTCCCTCCATCTCCATCCTCTCCATCCCCTCTCCATCCCCTCTCCATCCCTCCCTCCATCTCTCCATCCTCCCTCCATCCATCCTCCCTCCATCCCATCCCCTCCATCTCCATCCTCCATCTCCATCCCCTCTCCATCTCCATCCCCTCTCCATCCTCCCTCCATCTCCATCCTCCCTCCATCTCCATCTCCATCCTCTCCATCCTCCATCTCCATCTCCATCCTCCTCTCCATCCCCTCTCCATCCTCCCTCCATCTCCATCCCTCCCTCCATCCCCTCTCCATCCTCCCTCCATCTCCATCCTCCCTCCATCTCCATCCTCCCTCTCCATCCCTCCCTCCATCCTCCCTCCATCTCCATCCTCTCTCCATCTCCATCCCCTCTCCATCCTCCCTCCATCTCCACCCTCCCTCCATCTCCATCCCCTCTCCATCCTCCCTCCATCTCCATCCTCCCTCCATCTCCATCCCCTCTCCATCTCCATCTCCCCCTCTCCATCCTCCCTCCATCTCCACCCTCCCCTCCAGACTCCATCCCCCTCCATCCTCCCTCCATCTCCATCCCCCCTCCATCCCCTCCATCTCCATCTCCATCCTCCCTCCATCCTCCCTCCATCCTCCATCTCCATCCTCCCTCCATCCCTCCATCTCCATCCTCCCTCCATCTCCATCCCCTCTCCATCCCTCCATCTCCATCTCCATCTCCATTCCTCCATCTCCATCTCTCTCCATCCTCCCTCCATCTCCATCCCCTCTCCATCCTCCCTCCATCTCCATCCCTCCTCCATCTCCATCCCCTCTCCATCCCTCCCTCCATCTCCATCCCTCCATCCCTCCATCTCCATCCCTTCCTCCCTCCATCTCCATCCCTCCCTCCCTCCTCCCTCCATCCCCTCTCCATCCTCCCTCCATCTCCATCCCTTCCTCCCTCCATCTCCATCCCTCCCTCCCTCCATCTCCATCCCCTCTCCATCCTCCCTCCATCTCCATCCCTCCCTCCATCTCCATCCCTCTCCATCCTCCATCCATCCCTCCCTCCATCCTCCTCCTCCATCTCCATCCTCCCTCCATCTCCATCCCTCCCTCCCTCCATCTCCATCCTCCCTCCCTCCCTCCATCTCCATCCTCCCTCCATCTCCATCCCTTCCTCCCTCCATCTCCATCCCTCCCTCCCTCCATCCCCCTCTCCATCCTCCCTCCATCTCCATCCTCCCTCCATCTCCATCCCTTCCTCCCTCCATCTCCATCCCCTCCCTCCCTCCCTCCCTCCATCTCCATCCTCCCTCCATCTCCATCCCTTCCTCCCTCCATCTCCATCCCTCCCTCCCTCCATCTCCATCCTCCCTCCCTCCCTCCATCTCCATCCTCCCTCCATCTCCATCCCTTCCTCCCTCCATCTCCATCCCTCCCTCCATCTCCATCCCCTCTCCATCCTCCTCCTCCATCTCCATCCCTTCCTCCCTCCATCTCCATCCCTCCCTCCCTCCATCTCCATCCCTCCCTCCCTCCTCCCTCCCTCCATCTCCATCCCTCCCTCCCTCCATCTCCATCCCTCCATCTCCATCCCTCCATCTCCATCCCTTCCTCCCTCCATCTCCATCCCTCCATCTCCATCCTCCCTCCCTCCCTCCATCTCCATCCCTCCATCTCCATCCTCCCTCCATCTCCATCCCTTCCTCCCTCCATCCCTCCTCCCTCCCTCCATCCGAAAGGATTGCCATCCTCCCTCCCTCCCTCCTCCCTCCATCTCCATCTCCATCCCTCCATCTCCATCTCATCCTCCCTCCATCATTCTCCATCCTCCCTCCATCTCCCTCCCTCCATCTCCATCCCTTCCTCCCTCCATCCCTCCCTCCCTCCATCTCCATCCTCCCTCCCTCCCTCCATCTCCATCCTCCCTCCATCTCCATCCTCCCTCCATCTCCATCCCTTCCTCCCTCCATCTCCATCCCTCCCTCCCTCCATCTCCATCCCCTCTCCATCCTCCCTCCATCTCCATCCTCCCTCCATCTCCATCCTCCCTCCATCTCCATCCCTTCCTTCCTCCCTCCCTCCATCTCCATCCTCCCTCCCTCCCCATCCTCCCTCCATCTCCATCCTCCCTCCATCTCCATCCTCCCTTCATCTCCATCCCTTCCTCCCTCCATCTCCATCCTCCCTCCATCTCCATCCTCCCTCCATCTCCATCCTCCCCCCATCCCTCTCCATCCTCCCTCCATCTCCATCCTCTCTTCATCCCTCCCTCTCTCCATCTCCATCCTCTCTCCATTCCTCCCTCCCTCCATCTCCATTCCTCCCTCCATCTCCATCCCTTCCTCCCTCCATCTCCATCCTCCCTCCATCTCCATCCCTCCCTCCATCTCCATCCCTCCCTCCATCCTCTCTCCATTCCTCCCTCCCTCCATCTCCATCCCTCCCTCCATCCTCTCTCCATTCCTCCCTCCCTCCATCTCCATCCCTCCCTCCCTCCATCTCCATCCTCCCTCCATCTCCATCCTCTCTCCATTCCTCCATCTCCACCCTCCCTCCATCTCCATCCTCCCTCCATCCTCCCTCCATCTCCATCCTCCCTCCATCTCCATCCCTTCCTCCCTCCATCTCCATCCTCCCTCCATCTCCATCCTCCCTCCATCCCTTCCTCCCTCCATCTCCATCCCTCCCTCCATCTCCATCCTCCCTCCATCCCTTCCTCCCTCCATCTCCATCCTCCCTCCATCTCCATCCCTCCCTCCCTCCCTCCATCCATCTCCATCCTCCCTCCCTCCCTCCATCTCCATCCTCCCTCCATCTCCATCCCTTCCTCCCTCCATCTCCATCCCTCCCTCCCTCCATCTCCATCCCCTCTCCATCCTCCCTCCATCTCCATCCTCCCTCCATCTCCATCCCTTCCTCCCTCCATCTCCATCCCTCCCTCCCTCCCTCCATCTCCATCCTCCCTCCCTCCCTCCATCTCCATCCTCCCTCCATCTCCATCCCTTCCTCCCTCCATCTCCATCCCTCCCTCCCTCCATCTCCATCCCCTCTCCATCCTCCCTCCATCTCCATCCTCCCTCCATCTCCATCCCTTCCTCCCTCCATCTCCATCCCTCCCTCCCTCCATCTCCATCCTCCCTCCCTCCATCTCCATCCTCCCTCCATCTCCATCCCTTCCTCCCTCCATCTCCATCCCTCCCTCCCTCCATCTCCATCCCCTCTCCATCCTCCCTCCATCTCCATCCTCCCTCCATCTCCATCCCTCCCTCCCTCCCTCCATTTCCATCCTCCCTCCCTCCCTCCCTCCCTCCCTCCCTCCCTCCCTCCATCTCCATCCTCCCTCCATCCTCCCTCCATCTCCATCCACCCTTCCTCCCTCCATCTCCATCCTCCCTCCATCTCCATCCTCCCTCCATCCCTTCCTCCCTCCATCTCCATCCTCCCTCCATCTCCATCCTCTCTTCATCCCTCCCTCTCTCCATCTCCATCCTCTCTCCATTCCTCCCTCCCTCCATCTCCATCCCTTCCTCCCTCCATCTCCATCCTCCCTCCATCTCCATCCCTCCCTCCATCTCCATCCCTCCCTCCATCCTCTCTCCATTCCTCCCTCCCTCCATCTCCATCCCTCCCTCCCTCCATCTCCATCCTCCCTCCATCTCCATCCTCTCTCCATTCCTCCATCTCCATCCCTCCCTCCCCCTCCATCTCCATCCTCCCTCCATCTCCATCCTCTCTCCATTCCTCCATCTCCATCCCTTCCTCTCTCCATCCATCCCTCCCTCCCCCTCCATCTCCATCCCTCCCTCCATCTCCATCCTCCCTCCATCTCCATCCTCTCTCCATCTCCATCCTCTCTCCATCTCCATCCTCTCTCCATCTCCATCCTCTCTTCATCTCCATCCCTCCCTCCCTCCATCTCCATCCCCTCTCCATTCCTCCCTCCTTCCATCTCCATCCTCTCTCCATTCCTCCCTCCCTCCATCTCCATCCCTCCCTCCATCCTCTCTCCATCCTCTCTCCATCCCTCCCTCCCTCCATCTCCATCCTCCCTCCATCTCCATCCTCCCTTCATCTCCATCCCTTCCTCCCTCCATCTCCATCCTCCCTCCATCCCTTCCTCCCTCCATCTCCATCCTCCCTCCATCTCCATCCCTTCCTCCCTCCATCTCCATCCTCCCTCCATCTCCATCCCTTCCTCCCTCCATCTCCATCCTCTCTTCATCCCTCCCTCTCTCCATCTCCATCCTCTCTCCATTCCTCCCTCCCTCCATCTCCATTCCTCCCTCCATCTCCATCCCTTCCTCCCTCCATCTCCATCCTCCCTCCATCTCCATCCTCCCTCCATCTCCATCCCTCCCTCCATCTCCATCCCTCCCTCCATCTCCATCCTCTCTCCATTCCTCCCTCCCTCCATCTCCATCCCTCCCTCCCTCCATCTCCATCCTCCCTCCATCTCCATCCTCTCTCCATTCCTCCATCTCCATCCCTCCCTCCCCCTCCATCTCCATCCTCTCTCCATTCCTCCATCTCCATCCCTTCCTCTCTCCATCCATCCCTCCCTCCCCCTCCATCTCCATCCCTCCCTCCATCTCCATCCTCCCTCCATCTCCATCCTCTCTCCATCTCCATCCTCTCTCCATCCTCTCTCCATCTCCATCCTCTCTCCATCTCCATCCTCTCTCCATCTCCATCCTCTCTCCATCTCCATCCTCTCTCCATCTCCATCCTCTCTTCATCTCCATCCCTTCCTCCCTCCATCTCCATCCTCTCTTCATCCCTCCCTCTCTCCATCTCCATCCTCCCTCCATCTCCATCCCCTCTCCATTCCTCCCTCCTTCCATCTCCATCCTCTCTCCATTCCTCCCTCCCTCCATCTCCATCCCTCCCTCCATCTCCATCCCTCCCTCCCTCCATCTCCATCCTCCCTCCATCTCCATCCTCTCTCCATTCCTCCATCTCCATCCCTCCCTCCCCCTCCATCTCCATCCTCCCTCCATCTCCATCCTCTCTCCATTCCTCCATCTCCCTCCCCCTCCATCTCCATCCATCCCTCCCTCCCCCTCCATCTCCATCCATCCCTCCCTCCCCCTCCATCCCTCCCTCCATCTCCATCCTCTCTCCATCTCCATCCTCTCTCCATCTCCATCCTCTCTCCATCTCCATCCTCTCTCCATCTCCATCCTCTCTTCATCTCCATCCCTTCCTCCCTCCATCTCCATCCTCTCTTCATCCCTCCCTCTCTCCATCTCCATCCTCTCTTCATCCCTCCCTCTCTCCATCTCCATCCTCTCTCCATTCCTCCCTCCATCTCCATCCCTCCCTCCCTCCATCTCCATCCCCTCTCCATTCCTCCCTCCTTCCATCTCCATCCTCCCTCCATCTCCATCCCTTCCTCCCTTCATCCTCTCTCCATCCTATCTCCATCCCTCCCTCCATCTCCATCCCTCCCTCCACCTATCTCCATCCTCTCTCCATCTCCATCCTCTCTCCCTCCATCTCCATCCCTCCCTCCCTCCATCTCCATCATCCCTCCATCTCCATCCTCTCTCCATTCCTCCATCTCCATCCCTCCCTCCCCCTCCATCTCCATCCTCCCTCCATCTCCATCCTCTCTCCATTCCTCCATCTCCATCCCTTCCTCTCTCCATCCATCCCTCCCTCCCCCTCCATCTCCATCCATCCCTCCCTCCTCCTCCATCTCCATCCTCTCTCCATCTCCATCCTCTCTCCATCTCCATCCTCCCTCCATCTCCATCCCTTCCTCCCTCCATCTCCATCCTCCTCCATCTCCATCCTCTCTCCATCCCTCCATCTCCATCCCTTCCTCCCTCCATCTCCATCCCTCCTTCCATCTCCATCCCTTCCTCCCTCCATCCTCTCTCCATCCCATCTCCATCCCTCCCTCCATCTCCATCCCTCCCTCCATCTATCTCCATCCTCTCTCCATCTCCATCCTCTCTCCATTCCTCCCTCCCTCCATCTCCATCCCTCCCTCCCTCCATCTCCATCCTCTCTCCATCTCCATCCTCTCTCCATTCCTCCCTCCCTCCATCTCCATCCCTCCCTCCTTCCATCTTCATACAGAGCCCCATCCTTCTATCTCTATACAGAGCCCCATCCTTCCATCCCTCCATCCTTCCCTCTCCATCTCTCCCTCCATCCTACCATCCCCATCCCTCCCTCCATCCTTCAATCTCTGTATAGAGCCCCATCCTTACCTTGATTGTTCCATCTCCATCCCTCCCTCCCTTCATACATCTCCATCTTTCTCTATACAGAGCCCCAGCCTTACACTCTCTCTCTCTCTCTCTCTCTCTCTCTCTCCTCCCATCTCTATACAGGGTCCCATCCTTCCATCTCCCTCCCTCCATCCTTCGATCTCTATACAGAGCCACATCCTCCCATCTCTCCCTCCATCCTTCTATCTCCTTTCCTACCTCCTTCCTTCCATACCTCCATCTCTGTACAGAACCCCATCCTTCCAACTCCATCCCTCCCTCCTTCTATGTCCATCCATCTATCCAGCGCAACTCTCCTGGAGTAAAGTAATCATCAGCCGCTGGCTCAGGTATAGTGAAAACACAGGCAGCAATAAAACATTGACTCTGCTTTTAAGTTAATAGTGCATTGCACTGTGTACAGAGGGGGACACAGACGTGCAGGGGGGTACTGATATGTGTGTGGGGGGCAGGCGTGCAGGGGGGTACTGATATGTGTGTGGGGAGGACAGGTGTGCAGGAGGTTACAGAGGGGGAACAGATATCTGTGTGTACAGGGGGGTACAGAGGGGGTGATGATCTGAGACCTGAAAATACAGGAATTGGGGCAATTTGAAGTGTGGAAGTTCAAGTTCACCTTTGTAAAAAAAAAAATGCAGATCTTTTTTTCAGATACAAAAATGTGCATTTATTATTGGTTTTAGTAAGAACCTGTAAAGTATTGTCAGCGTATATGTCTGCTTGTACAGACAGGCAGACTGTGGACCACAGCTGGCGTGAGGAAGCGAGCTGGTGTCATTCACTTTTTGTCTTCGGGCCAGGTCCATGTGCAAGCCTGCGTGCGTGGGGGGGGGGGGGGCGCAAAATTAGGTATCGCCTAGGGTGTCAAAACTCCTTGCACCAGCCCTGGGGCTAGGTAATAGTTAGAGATGAGTTTTGTTCGGTCCGGGGAACGCAAAAGCTTTTCTAGGTCAGGAATTGCAAGTGGGTTGTTCAAGGAGCCAAACTGGGTTTGTGCGGCATGTCTCAGAGCTGATAATAAAAGAATAAATAATTGGAGGGAAGATTAAAGTCATCCCTCAACTGGGGAAAGGGCTTAAAGCCTTCTGAGGTATATAGGTGGCATAGGTACTTAATCCACTTGGATATCCATCTCTGAGAGTCAGGTAAAGAATTAAATTCTGGAAGTGATATATTGAACCATAGTGGATTATTTGGAGAGGTCACCCATGAACCCGGGGCATGCTTGCGAGCCACTGCTTTAAACAGGGACAGTGATGTTTGCAACACAGTCAGTCCTGGTCCTGGGGGGGTACGCCCTGGTCCTGGGGGGGTACGCCCGCGGTAGATAATGTTGTGTAATGTCTCGAACGATGTAACCATAGCCCCTTCAGTGGTAGTACACGCATTATTGGAGTCAGGGTGTAACCAGTCATGAACATTTACTAGTTGGGAAGCTTGGTAGTAGAGGTAGAAGTCAGGGAAAGCCAGTCCTGCCAAATGAGAGGGTAGTCTAAGTGTTTCCAGTGCTACTCTAGGGGCCTTACTCCACATTCCACAGGAATGTTATACAGATCGAGTCGATGCTCTTAAACAATGCTTTAGGGATTTTGCATGGGGCATTAGCTAGGACATACAGTAATTTAGGTAGGTATATCATTTTTAAGACATTGGCCCTTCCCATCAGATCCAGAGGTAAGTCTTTCCACTGCTTAGTCTGAGACTGTAGCTGTAGTAGCACAGGGTTCAGATTATTGGCAATGTACAGGGACAGAGGTAACTGGATCACAACTCCCAGATATCTAAACGAGGTGGCCACCATTAATTTAGAGTCTGAATGGATTTGAGGAGCAAGTGATTGATCTATGGGATAGATAATGGATTTCTCCCAATTCACTCTGAATCCCGAGAAGTCCCCGAAGTCAGACACCATTTTCAACACATTAACTAGTGAGTCCTGGGCATCTGCCAAATACACCAGCGTATCGTCAGCATATAGCGAGATTCGCTCCTCTATACCATTGATGGGCAATCCCCTAAGAAGTGGGGAAATTCATATCCTAATAGCGAGGGGTTCCATGGCAAAGGCGAAAAGCAGGGGTGACAGCGGACACCCCTGCCTGGTTCCCCTAGTAATTCGGAAGGTCTCCGTAATTTGCGAGTTGATACGAATACGAGCAAGCGGCATGGTCCAGAGGAGTCTAATCCAGGCGACCATACGGGGGCCAAAACCATACATCTGCAAGACCCGCAAGTGTCCAGGGACACCACGACCCGAGTCGGGAGGCAGTCGTGTACATATGACAAGTTATGAAACAGTCTAAGTATGTTCATTCTGGTTGACCTGCCCAGGATAAAACCACCCTGATCACTCCCCACCAGGCGAGCAATCACTTTGTTCAGACGGTTCGCCAGGGCTTTAGCCAGAATTTTCGCATCCACATTTATGAGGGATATGGGATGGTATGAATCACACTTCAACGGGTCTTTTCTGGGTTTAAGGAGTAGAACAATCAAAGCTTCCCTCATTGAGGGGGGTAGCACCCCCTCCTTTAATGCTGCATTATAAGTCTTAAAGCGGAGGTTCACCCTAAATATAAGATCTCCCATGCGATCCAGCATACTGGCGTCAGCGCCAGTATGCTGTTTTTTTTTTTTTTTTAATAGCACACTTACTGTATTATTGTGGAATTCCTTTTTTGTCCCCCGCGGTGGACGGCTGTAGTATAGCGCGTCACATCTTCCTAAAATACCCGATATGGACTCGGGTAATCTCGGCGAAAATGCGGCGCCTGCCTGCGCACAGACCTAGGAGCTGACTGCGCAGGCGCCGTATTTCTCCGAGTCCTATTCGGAGGGCGTGACGCGCCATAGCCGTAGGACTCGGAGAAATACGGCGCCTGCGCAGTCAGCTCCTAGGTCTGTGCGCAGGCGCCGCATTTTCGCCGAGATTACCCGAGTCCATATCGGGTATTTTAGGAAGATGTGACGCGCTATACTGGCGCCGTCCACCACGGGGGACAGAAAAGGAATTCCACAATAATACAGTAAGTGTGCTATTAAAAAAAAAAAAAACCAGCATACTGGCGCTGACGCCAGTATGCTGGATCGCATGGGAGATCTTATGTTTAGGGTGAAATACCGCTTTAAGTAGTAGAGGGGCAAGAAGATGCTGGAACTGCCTATACCATTCCACTGGGAACCCGTCCAATCCTGGTGATTTATGAGCCGGCATCTGTGAAATTGCAAGTGACAGTTCTTCCACAGACAGCGGCTCATCCAGTTCCTCCCTTGCCCTGTGCGTCAGTTTTGGAAGAGGTACCTGAGTCAAGTAGTCATCAAGCTGAGCGTCTGAGTAGTCAGCCCTGGAGGTATAAAGGTCACGGTAAAAGGAAAGAAAGGCCTCTGTTATATCCTGGGGGACATCACTAATGCGGTTTGCTGCGATTAGCATCCTAGGAATAGAGATAGAGGTACTCTTCGCTCTTGTAATATACGCGAGTAGGCGACCCGCCTTGTTACCATGTTCAAATGTCTTCTGTGTAACATAGAGCATGCGTTTTTTAGTCAAGTCTAACAGCCGAAGTTCGTACTTTCTATGATTATGGAGCCATGAGGCCAATGTATCTGCATTGGGACATTTAGAGTATTCAACCTCGGATAACACCATACCCTGTTCAAGTTCATCAGTGTGTATTTGATTGTTCTTACGCAATATACCCATAATTGACATAAAGGATCCTCTCAGCACTGCCTTGAAGGCCTCCCAGGCAGTGCTGATACCAGTTGAATCCTGATTGAGGGTCCAGTAGTCAACCATAGCTGTTTGACTCTCAGCCTGTACTAGCTCGTCCTCGAGCCAATAGGAGTTCAACCTCCAGGCCCTAGGGCCTGATTTTGGCAGGAGGAGGAGACTGACCATTAGGGGGGCATGGTCTGATATACCTCTGGGTAGGTATGTGACCGAATGCACCAAAGACAGTACATCCGATGGAGCAGATGCCATATCTATGCGTGACATAGTGTGGAATAAGTCCGAATGACAGGAAAATTGCCTGTCATCTGGGTGTTTCCAACGCCACAGTTCCGTAAGAGAGTAAACCTGAGTCCAATCAACAAATGAGGGGTACGGTCTGCCCACACCCCGCAGGCGGTCCACAGATGGGTCAAGCACAGCGTTAAAGTTACCCACAAAAAGTAGGGGACCAGGAGACCTAGGTAATAGCATTAGTGACAATTTAGAAAGAACCTCCTGTTAGCAATGAGTATGTACATGTAGTATATGAGCATAGCAGTAGTAAACAGTCATTACAGCACCCCACTTATTGCAATACTCACAAGATGGTTGACATATGCAGCATATCAATAATAAAAAATAACAGTAGTAACAAACAGGAGCAAACTTATCCTTCACCTGCCACCATGGGCAGACATACTCTGCCGAACAATCCTGTGGGAAAGCCTCCCAAACCTCCATCCCTACCCACCCCCCTCCCAGCTCTGCCAACCCCAACATAGTGAGCATTGGATCCAAAAACAGTGTCCCACTCCCTTCAGCAACTGTCTTGGAAGGGAGCCGAAAGTCCTGTGGCCGCGCCACCTATTGGTAATGGGGAGAGTGGCAGTTCCATATAAGCTCACAAGTGTATTATAATCGTCCCTGAGGTAGGATCAAAAATAAATAAAAAATGAGGACATTTCCTACAAGGCACAACAGTGAACAGTGCATGTGGCAGTATATCAACAGTACCTTACATGTAATGCAACCAGCATTACCGACCTGGATCATAGCAGAATCAACGATCAAGCAGTGGTTTGGGCTTCTCCTGTGGGACAGACCTCCAACATAGGGGAAATGCAAAGGAGATGCAAAGGGCATGCCCCCCCTCCTCCCGCAGAACAACCGAGCAACCTAGGCCCAACTCGTCAGGACCCATCTCCCAAGGGATCACTCGCACTCCCAAGGGATCACATGCCTAACACCAGGACCGAGTACAAGTACCGATACTTTTTTTCAAGTAGTCGCCGATACCGAATACCGATACTTTTTTAAAATGTGTCCCCAAATGCAGCCATGTCCTCCACATATTGCAGACATGTCCCCCCAAAGATGCAGCCATGTCCCCCCACATATATTGCAGCCATGTCCCCCCACATATATTGCAGCCATGTCCCCCCACACATATTGCAGCCATGTCCCCCCCACAGATGCAGCCATGCATGTTCCCCAAATATGCAGCCATGTCCCCCACATATTGCAGCCATGTCCCCCACATATTGCAGCCATGTCCCCCACATATTGCAGCCATGTATGTCCCCCACATATTGCAGCCATGTATGTTCCCCATATTGCAGCCATGTATGTCCCCCACATATTGAAGCCATGTATGTCCCCCATATTGCAGCCATGTATGTCCCCCACATATTGCAGCCATGTATGTCCCCCACATATTGCAGCCATGTCCTGTCCCCTACATATTGCAGCCATGTCTGTCCCCCACATATTGCAGCCATGTCCTGTCCCCCACATATTGCAGCCTTTGGTGCTATCGAGGGGTGGCAGGCAGTACATTCTCAAATTAATAGGTTGTTCTGCAGCAAGGCACATACTCTGTGGGTGTAAAAAAAAACACAAAAATGCATGCTAACAAAGAATTGTGGTTCTCATTTTTCCCAGAATCATGCAGCTCTACTTCCTTTAGGAATTAATATGAGAAACACCAGCAAATCTATTGACGTAGCTTAAAGTGGATTTTTTTTTTTATATCACAATGTAGAGAATAGGATTTCCTATAATCTGAGCCCAGTCTTACCACACAGAGTTAATCCAACGCTGAGCAATCCTCTTTTTATTGTTCAGTGGAATAAAACGGACTTCCCTAGAAAAAGCAAAGTCCGTTACGCCCCCATGCTTTGAGTGACAGGTTATTTACATATCTCGTGCACCAGCCTGCAATCATGCACAGTTTCTATAAACAGTGCACAAATCTCCCTTCTAGCTATCCTACATTTGTCTGCTTGTCCTGTGTTTTGATTATATGTTTTCAAAACATGAGCCACAGTTCAATGTCATGATGAAATGCTCCAGTGAACAGTCATAGACAAGTGATTAGGGGAGATATATGTAGTCCGAGCTTGAGTGATCTTCTTCTTATTGTTATATTGCAGTGTGTGTGTCTGAGGTCACCTGATCACATATGCAAAATTCTTATATTATCAGGATGTGTTATGTGGGGGAGGGGTGGATTTCTCACTTTTTATACTTACACCCATAAGGCTGAATGAACTTAGGGCTGGTTCACATTAATGCGCTGTGCGAGATCGCAGGTGATTTGCACCGCACTGCTGTTCAGATCACATGCGATGTCTGTGTGATGCGATTTTAGCCATACAAACTGTATAGCTGAAATTGCATCTCATTTGAAACAAACTCGCACAGGACCCTTTTTTTGGTCCACACCAGAATCGCATAGGTGTTCACACCCATGCAATCCGATTCATGTCCTAACTGTCAGTTCGCAGTGCGATATGCAAGCTGAAATGGGTGTGTCATTACCATTATATGACACTCCCCAGCAGTTCGCATATAGCAGTGTGAACTGCCGTGCGAGTCGAGTGTGATGTGGGAACCCGCAGTGGATTCGCAGGGTTCCCGAATCGCACCAGTGTGAACCGAGCCTTGTTGGGAGCAGTCAGATGACATTTGTAGGCTGTATGCTTTGAGGCTCGGTTCACACTGGTGCGATTCAGGAAACCTGCGAATCCACTGCGGGTTCCCACATCGCACCCGACTCGCACGGCAGTACACACTGCCATATGCTGGGGAGTGCCATACAATGGTAATGACACCCCCATTTCAGCTCGCATATCGCACTGCAAACTGACAGGACATGAATCAGATCGCATAGGTCTGAACACCCATGCGATTCTGGTGCGGACCAAAAAAAAAGGTTCCTGTGTGTGTTTGGGACCAATGGATTTTTTTCTTTTTATTAATTTTTACAATAACATTTTTTTTTCTTTTTACAATTTATTTTTGTACTATTGATGAATGAATGAATGAATGATTTGTATAGCGCAACGCATGCGAACTGAATCGCCTCTGGGCGCTTTTTCCAGCCAGTGTCTGCTTGGCTGGTGCGGTCATTTTTACCCCGTAGGATCTTGACACACTAGGGACACACATATATACATGTATACTGGGCCAATTTGGACGAGATCCAATTTACCTACCCGCATGTCTTGGAGTGTTGGAGGAAACCGGAGTACCCGGAGGAAACCCACGCAGACACAGGGAGAACATGCAAACTCCAGGCAGATGGTGTCGTGGTCGGGATTCGAACCAGCGACCCTTTTGCTGCCAGGCGAAAGTGCTACTCACTGTACCACTGTGCTGCCCATTGATGGGAGGGTGGATTTTTTTTTGAAATATATTTTTTCACAGTGCTTTTGGGAAAGGGGGGTGGGGGGATGGGGCAGTGGTCGGTGTCAGTGGGCTAGTGGTCGGTGTCAGTGGGGTAGTGGTCGGTGTCAGTGGGGTAGTGGTCGGTGTCAGTGGGCTAGTGGTCGGTGTCAGTGGGCTAGTGGTCGGTGTCAGTGGGCTAGTGGTCGGTGTCATTGGACGGTGTCAGTGGGCTAGTGGATGGTGTCAGTGGGCTAGTGGACAGTGTAATTGGGCTAGTGGTCGGTGTCATTGGGCTAGTGGTCGGTGTCAGTGGGCTAGTGGTCAGTGTCAGTGGGCTAGTGGTCAGTGTCATTGGACGGTGTCAGTGGGCTAGTGGTCGGTGTCATTGGGCTAGTGGACGGTGTCAGTGGTATGGGGGGTGTGTCGGTGTCAGTGGTATGGGGGGTGGTCGGTGTCAGTGGTATGGGGGGGTGGTCGGTGTCAGTGGTATGGGGGGGTGGTCGGTGTCAGTGGTATAGGGGTGGTCGGTGTCAGTGGTATGGGGGGGTGGTCGGTGTCAGTGGTATGGGGGGGTGGTCGGGGTCAGTGTGGTATGGGGGGGGGGTCGGTCTCAGTGGTATGGGGGGGTGGTCGGTGTCAGTGGTATGGGGGGGTGGTCGGTGTCAGTGGTATGGGGGGGGTGGTCGGTGTCAGTGGTATGGGGAGGTGGTCGGTGTCAGTGGTATGGGGGGGTGGTGGTGGTGTCAGTGGTATGGGGGGGGTGGTCGGCGGTGTCAGTGGTATGGGGGGTGGTCGGTGTCAGTGGTATGGGGGGCGTGGTCGGTCGTGTCAGTGGTATGGGGGCGTGGTCGGTGTCAGTGGTATGGGGGGGTGGTCGGTGTCAGTGGTATGGGGGGGGGTGGTCGGTGGTGTCAGTGGTCATATGGGGGGTGGTCGGTGTCAGTGGTATGGGGGGGTGGTCGGTGTCAGTGGTATGGGGGGGTGGTTGTGGTGTCTGTTTTTTTTTTTTTTTTACAATTTCATTTTTTTTTATCAGCCCTGTTGGTGACATGTCGGGGGTCTAAACAGAGACCCCTGACATCTCCCATATGAGACAGAGAAAGGGACAGAGGACATTCATTCCCCAGTCCCTTCTCTGCATTGAAGATGAATGGAGGGACAGACAGCGTCTCCCCTCCATTCATAAACTGAGCAGAGTAACACACAGGTTACTCTGCTCAGTTATCACAGGATGCACAGTGCTCGGTAACGAACGCTCTGTGTCCTGTTTCCGCTCTCCATCCTAACAGAGACCCCCCGCCCCCCCTCGCAGCCCGCGGGAGAGGAGAGAGAAGCCGGCGATGGCTGCGGGGGATGGAGCTGGAAACACGGAGCAGGACGAGGGGGGGGGGGGCGAGGGTGAAGACACGGCACGGGGGGGGGGGGGCGGACAAACGGAGCAGGATGAGAAGGGGTGGGTGTGTGGAGGGGGGTGACATCGGGGGAGGGGACGACTTAGGGCATTGAGGAGAACACTCGGGGATGATCGGTGCGACGGGGACAGCTATGAGCACCGATCCCCCCCCTACATGACTTATTAGGTGAAAGCCGCGGGAGGGAGGAGGAGAAGCAGATGATACAAAGCCATGCAGGGGGGGGTCGGTGCTCACAGCTGTCCCGTCGCAGCGATCATCCCCGACTCTCACAGGACATCAATGTGAGCTGACAGGGGGCCGTGAGCGCGCTCTACTACTACCCAGAACGCGCTCTTCCTGTCTTCTGCGTGCTCTGGCCAAGGGGAGTGTAGAGGTAGGCGGGAGTCTGCTGACATCATGACTCCGCCCACCGAGCACCGACCAACAGACCTGCCCACAAAATCTGGACTTTTGGGGGGTTTAAACAGCAAAATGGGGGACATTTGACAGGTGAGGATACATGCAGGAGGCTTGTACGTCCTTATAGAACAGCACCATGGCAGTAGTTTAGAATTCATGAGAGTGGGTTTACATCCTCTTTAAGGTGCACACTGTACAGAGGACACAGACAGTACACCACGTGAAAATACTACAGCTAGCACACTCACCTGCCTGCCTGTCGGTGAATTAGGAAGAGCGAATCTAGCTAAACTCAATACAGTGTATAAATATATATACAACACCTGGGATGCATATATATCCTCTACACACTGTAACTCTAACCGACTAGCCTGCCTGCCTGCCTGCCTTCTCTATCTAACTCCAAAAAATGACACTCTCACTCTCTGTAAACCACCAACACACTACACAAGGCTGACTTCCAGGCAGCATTATATAGTGTGGGGTGTGTACTAAACCCCCTGAGCCATAATTGGCCAAAGCCACCCTGGCTTTGGCCAATTTTGGCTCTCCGTTTTTTGCGCGCTGTGATTGGCCAAGCATGCGAGTCATAGTGCATGTTCGGCCAATCATCAGCCAACAATGCACTGCAATGCCGCAGTGAATTATGGGCCATGACACGCCACTTGAATTTGGCGCGAATGGCCCAAAACATTCGTAATTCGACGAACGATCGAACATACGATCGAACAGTTCGACTCGAATACGAAGCTCATCCCTACCTCTAGGATTAAAGCCATGCAGACCAATTTGATGCAGTGTGCCGTGTATGGTCTGAGCAATAACAGGCTGACTCCCCACCCCTTCAACCTCTGCAGCAATGCTGGCAGCACTCATACCTTTATTTCCCAAAGACAAGCTCTGGATATGACACTGATAAACTGATGTATGGTCTTGGCCACCGTGCTGCAGCTCAGTTTCAGGGTCTTGGCAATCTTCTTATAGCCTAGGCCATCTTTATGTAAAGCAACAATTCTTTTTTTTCAGATCCTCAGAGAGGTGACATGTTGAACTTCCAGTGACCAGTATGAGAGAGTGAGAGCGATAACACCAAATTTAACACACCTGCTGCCTATTTACACCTGAGTCCTTGTAACACTAAAAAGTCACATTACACTGGGGAGGTAAAATGGCTAATTGGGCCTAATTTGGACATTTTTACTTAGGGGTGTGCTCACTTTTGTTGCCAGCAGTTTAGACATTAATGACTGTGTGTTGAGTTATTCTGAAGGGGGCAGCAAATTTACACTGGTATACAAGCTGTACACTCACTACTTACTTACATTGTAGCAAAGTGTAATTTGTTCAGTGTTGTCACATAAAAAGATATAATAAAATATTTACAAAAATGTGAGGGGTGTACTCACTTTTATGAGATACACTGTGTCAGCGTTGCCAACCGTCCATATTTTTTATGGACAGTTCGTAAAAATGGGCACTTGCGGGAATGTGCCAGTAAAAATAGCCGAGATCGGTTCGGCTTGGAACTGTGCATGGAGATTGGAGGCAGGAGGTGATGGTGGCTGCAGTGGCACCGCAGAGGGAGATGGAGGCAGGGGGAGATTGGAGGCAGGGGAGACTAGAGGCAGGGGGTGTTGGTGGCACCGCAGAGGGGGGTGGAGGCAGGGGGAGATTGGAGGCAGGGGGAGACTGGAGGCAGGGGGTGTTGGTGGCATCGCAGAGGGTGGGGGATGGAGATACCGCAGCAGAGGGGATGAAGGCAGGGGACCATTGAGGCAGGGGGTGAATGGAGGCAGGGGGCCTGGGGAGATTGGAGGCAGGGGGAAATTGGAGGCAGGGGGTGATTGGAGGCAGAGGGAGATTTGAGACAGGAGGTGATTGGAGGGCAGGGGAAATTGGAGGCAGGGGAGATTGGAGGCAGAGGGAGATTGGAGGCAGAGGGAGATTGGAGGCTGGGGGAGATTGGAGGCTGGGGGAGATTGGAGGCTGGGGGAGATTGGAGGCTGGGGGAGATTGTGGCACCACAGAGAGGGGTGAAGGCAGGGGGTGTTGGTGGCAGAGGGGGGTGAAGGCAGGGGGTGTTGGTGGCAGAGGGGAGTGAAGGCAGGGGGTGTTGGTGGCAGAGGGGGGTGAAGGCAGGGGGTGTTGGTGGCAGAGGGGGATGGAGGCAGGGGGTTATATGACTAAATAATTTGCCTTTATTTTTTTGAAAATAAGAAAAATATGTTTTTTTTACCTTAAAACAGCATATTTGTTTGTTGCCTAAATACTGAAATTTGCACCTAAAAATTAAATTTAGTAACTTTTATAAAATGCTAGTAAAAACGCAGCCAGTAAATTTCAATCTGGTAGGTTGGCAACACTGCACTGTGTGTGGGTGTATATATATATATTCAGGCACAATGGTTCTGATAAGGAAGTATCTTATTGTGTGTGTTGCCTTGCTGTATAATTATCCATCACGCCATACCGTCAGGAAGGCGTGTGATTGGCCCCAAATGTATTCTGCCACAGTACAACATCCGCAAACCTAGCCCGATATAGATTCTTCTACATGTTATTTAAAAAAAAAAAATCGCAATAAGTGTATATTGATTTGTTTGCGCAAAAGTTATAGCATATACAAAATAGGGGATAGATTTTTGACATTTTTATTATTATTATTTTTTTTACTAGTAATTGCGGTGATCAGCGATTTTTATCAGGACTGCGATATTGCGGCAGACAAATCTGAAAGAGAGGGGATATCCCAGTAGAGTAGTGTCTCGGTAGGTTAGAGAGTGCACATCTCGGTAGAGTAGTGTCTCGGTAGGTGAGGGAATGGATATCCCAGTAGAGTAGTGTCTCAGTAGGTGAGAGAGGGGATATCTTGGTAGGTGAGGGAAGGGATATCCCAGTAGTGTAGTGTCTTGGTAGGTGAGAGTAGTGTCTCAGTAGGTAGGGAAGGGATATCTCGGTAGGTGAGGGCAGGGATATCTCGGTAGTGTCTCGGTAGGTTAGAGAGGGGATATCTCGGTAGGGTAGTGTCTCAGTAGGTGTGAGAAGGAATATCCCAGTAGAGTAGTGTCTCAGTAGGTGAGAGAGGGGATATCTCGGTAGGTGAGGGAAGGGATATCCCGGTAGAGTAGTGTCGCGGTAGGTGAGAGAGGGGATATCCCAGTAGAGCAGTGTCTTGATAGGTGAGAGAGGGAATATGCCGGTAGAGTAGTGTCTCGGTAGGTGAGGGAAGGGATATCTCGGTAGAGTAGTGTCTTGGTAGGTGAGGGATATCTCGGTAGAGTAGTGTCTCGGTAGGTGAGGGAAAAGATATCTCGGTAGAGTAGTGTCTCGGTAGGTGAGGGAAGGGATATCTCAGTAGGCCTCGGTAGTAGATATCTCGGTAGGTAGTGTCTCGGTAGAGTTTGCGGATTTAGGTGCTTGAGAGAGGGGAATATGTCTCAGGTTAGAGGTAGTGTCTCTCGGTAGGTTAGAGAGGGGATATCCCGGGATTATCTCGGTTAGAAGTCGGTAGGAGAGAGGGAAATCCCTAGAGCAGTATTTAGGTGAGAGAGGGATATCGGTAGAGTAGGTTAGGAGAGGGGGTATCTCGAGTAGGTGAGGGAGGGAATATCCCCAGGTGTTCGGTAGGTTGTCTCGTAGGGAGGGAAGAATATCACTCTTATATCGCTGAGACGCAGCCGCCCCCCTCCCGCAGTCACAAAAAAAAAAACAAAAAACGGCCCTTTAAGAACTTTTATTCGGCTAAAATGTCATTTTGACATTTTAACCGCAGTTCTGGCGGCCGTCTATAGAGGGCGCTGCAGCGCCACCCCCTCTCGCAAATAACACACATTCAATGGAATGCATTGAATGTGTGTTATCATTGTTGCCAGCTGCCTGGTCTATTCATATAACCGGACATGGGTCGCCGGTTACCCGAATAGCTGGTTGGCTGAGGGGAACTGCCTATCAAAGCCAGAGGCTCTGATAGGCTTTTCCAGTACCGCCCTCCGGCACTCGGAAGTCTAGACTCGGAGCGCAGGCAACCTGCGTTCCTTGCATAAGACTGACGGCCGTTTCAATCAGGTTCCCAGATTCTGGTTATCAGGAACCTGATTGGCTGAAGCTTCACCACAGCGGCAGAAGACATCGAGGGAGGACATGGAAGCTTCAGGTAAGTGCTTTTTACAGGGAAAGGGGCGACAATGGGCACAGTGGCATCATGGGGCACAATGGTGACAATGGGCACAGTGGCATCATGGGGCACAGTGGTGACAATGGGCACAGTGGCATCATGGGGCACAGTGGTGACAATTAAAGGGCACAGTGACATGCACATTGGCATCAATGGGCACAGTGGTGACAATTAAAGGGCACAGTGGTGACAATTGGCACAGTGGCAACAATTGAGGGGCACAGTGGTGACAATTGATGGAACAGTGGCTGTGTTTGATGGCATGGCACAGTGGTGACAATTGATGGCACAGTTGCTGTATTTGATGGCATGGCACAGTGGTGACAATTGATGGCACAGTGGCTGCGTTTGATGGCATGGCACGGTGGTGACAATTGATGGCACAGTTGCTGTGTTTGATGGCATGGCACAGTGGTGACAATTGATGGCACAGTGGCTGCGTTTGATGGCACAGTGGCTGTATTTGACGGCATGGCACAGTGGTGACAATTGATGGCACAGTTGCTGTGTTTGATGGCATGGCACAGTGGTGACAATTGATGGCACAGTGACTGCATTTGATGGCAAGGCACAGTGGTGACAATTGATGGCACATTTGATGGCATGGCACAGTGGCGACAATTGATGGCACAGTTGCTGTGTTTGATGGCATGGCACAGTGGTGACAATTGATGGCACAGTGGCTGCATTCGGTGGCAATGGCCAGGTGGTGACAAATTGATGGCACAGTTTGCTGTGTTGCATGGCACAGTGGTGACAATTGATGGCACAGTGACTGCATTTGATGGGCATGGCACAGTGGTGACAATTGATGGCACAGTGACTGTGTTTGGATGGCATTGACACAGTGGTGGGGTGACAATTGATGGCACAGTGGTGCAATTGATGGCATGGCCACAGTGGTGACAATTGATGGCACAGTGGCTGTGTTCATGGCACACAGTGGTGACCAATTGATGGGCAACATGGACTGCATTTGATGGCATGGCACAGTGGTAGACAATTGATGGCACAGTTGCTGTGTTTGATGGCATGGCACAGTGGTGACAATTTATGGCACAGTGGCTGCATTTGGTGGCATGGCACAGTGGTGACAATTAATGGCACAGTTGCTGCGTTGCATGGCACAGTGGTGACAATTGATGGCACAGTGGTGACAATTGATGGCACAGTGGCTGCGTTTGATGGCATGGCACAGTGGTAACAATTGATGGCACAGTTGCTGTTTGATGGCATGGCACAGTGGTGACAATTGATGGCACAGTGGCTGCATTTGTTGGCATGGCACAATTTCTGTGTTGCATGGCACAGTGGTGACAATTAATGGCACAGTGACTGCATTTGATGGCATGGCACAGTGGTGACAATTGATGGCACAGTGGCTGTGTTGCATGGCACAGTGGTGACAATTGATGGCACAGTGACTGCATTTGATGGCATGGCACAGTGGTGACAATTGATGGCACAGTTGCTGTGTTTGATGGCATGGCACAGTTGCTGTGTTGCATGGCACAGTGGTGACAATTGATGGCACAGTGGCTGCGTTTAATGGCATGGCATAGTGGTGACAATTGATGGCACAGATGCTGTTGGATGGCATGGCACAGTGGTGACAATTGATGGCACAGTTGCTGTTTGATGGAATAGTGGTGACAATTGATGGCACAGATGCTGTTTGATGGCATGTCACAGTGGTGACAATTGATGGCACAGTTGCTGTTTGATGGCATGGCACAGTGGTGACAATTGATGGCACAGTGGCTGCATTTGGTGGCATGGCACAGTGGTGACAATTGATGGCACATTGGCTGCATTTGGTGGCATGGCACAGTGGCTGCATGTGATGGGCACAGTGAGGCTGCAATATATATATTTTTTTTTGGTTGCGCCCCCCCCAAAAAATGTTGAGTACCAGCCGCCACGTCTTATCCCGGTAGAGCAGTGTCTCGGTAGGTGAGGGAATGGATATCCCGGTAGGTGAGAGAGGGGATATCCCGGTAGAGTAGTGTCTCGGTAGGTAAGAGAAGGGATATCCCGGTAGCGCACAGTGTCTCGGTAGGTGAGGGAAGGGATATCCCGGTAGTGTCTCGGTAGGTGAGGGAAGGGATATCCCGGTAGTGTCTCGGTAGGTGAGGGAAGGGATATCCCGGTAGTGTCTCGGTAGGTGAGGGAATGAATATCTCGGTAGGTGAGGGAAGGGATATCCCGGTAGATGAGGGAAGGGATATCCCGGTAGTGTCTCGGTAGGTGAGGGAAGGGATATCCCGGTAGTGTCTCGGTAGGTGAGGGAAGGGATATCCCGGTAGTGTCTGGGTAGGTGAGGGAAGGGATATCCCGGTAGTGTCTCGGTAGGTGAGGGAAGGGATATCCCGGTAGTGTCTCGGTAGGTGAGGGAAGGGATATCCCGGTAGTGTCTCGGTAGGTGAGGGAAGGGATATCCCGGTAGTGTCTCGGTAGGTGAGGGAAGGGATATCCCGGTAGTGTCTGGGTAGGTGAGGGAAGGGATATCCCGGTAGTGTCTGGGTAGGTGAGGGAAGGGATATCCCGGTAGTGTCTGGGTAGGTGAGGGAAGGGATATCCCGGTAGTGTCTCGGTAGGTGAGGGAAGGGATATCCCGGTAGTGTCTCGGTAGGTGAGGGAAGGGATATCCCGGTAGTGTCTCGGTAGGTGAGGGAATGAATATCTCGGTAGGTGAGGGAAGGGATATCCCGGTAGATGAGGGAAGGGATATCCCGGTAGATGAGGGAAGGGATATCCCGGTAGTGTCTCGGTAGGTGAGGGAAGGGATATCCCGGTAGTGTCTGGGTAGGTGAGGGAAGGGATATCCCGGTAGTGTCTGGGTAGGTGAGGGAAGGGATATCCCGGTAGTGTCTGGGTAGGTGAGGGAAGGGATATCCCGGTAGTGTCTCGGTAGGTGAGGGAAGGGATATCCCGGTAGTGTCTCGGTAGGTGAGGGAAGGGATATCCCGGTAGTGTCTCGGTAGGTGAGGGAAGGGATATCCCGGTAGTGTCTGGGTAGGTGAGGGAAGGGATATCCCGGTAGTGTCTGGGTAGGTGAGGGAAGGGATATCCCTAGTAGTGTCTCGGTAGGTGAGGGAAGGGATATCCCGTAGTGTCTCGGTAGGTGAGGGAAGGGATATCCCGGTAGTGTCTGGGTAGGTGAGGGAAGGGATATCCCGGTAGTGTCTCGGTAGGTGAGGGAAGGGATATCCCGGTAGTGTCTCGGTAGATGAGGGAAGGGATATCCCGGTAGTGTCTCGGTAGGTGAGGGAAGGGATATCCCGGTAGTGTCTCGGTAGGTGAGGGAAGGGATATCCCGGTAGTGTCTCGGTAGGTGAGGAAAGGGATATCCCGGTAGTGTCTCGGTAGGTGAGGAAAGGGATATCCCGGTAGTGTCTCGGTAGGTGAGGGAATGAATATCTCGGTAGGTGAGGGAAGGGATATCCCGGTAGTGTCTCGGTAGGTGAGGGAATGAATATCTCGGTAGGTGAGGGAAGGGATATCCCGGTAGTGTCTCGGTAGGTGAGGGAATGAATATCTCGGTAGGTGAGGGAAGGGATATCCCGGTAGTGTCTCGGTAGGTGAGGGAAGGGATATCCCGGTAGTGTCTCGGTAGGTGAGGGAAGGGATATCCCGGTAGTGTATCGGTAGGTGAGGGAATGAATATCTCGGTAGGCGAGGGAAGGGATATCCCGGTAGTGTCTCGGTAGGTGAGGAAAGGGATATCCCGGTAGTGTCTCGGTAGGTGAGGGAATGAATATCTCGGTAGGTGAGGGAAGGGATATCCCGGTAGTGTCTCGGTAGGTGAGGGAATGAATATCTCGGTAGGTGAGGGAAGGGATATCCCGGTAGTGTCTCGGTAGGTGAGGGAATGAATATCTCGGTAGTTGAGGGAAGGGATATCCCGGTAGTGTCTCGGTAGGTGAGGGAATGAATATCTCGGTAGGTGAGGGAAGGGATATCCCGGTAGTGTCTCGGTAGGTGAGGGAAGGGATATCCCGGTAGTGTATCGGTAGGTGAGGGAATGAATATCTCGGTAGGTGAGGGAAGGGATATCCCGGTAGTGTCTCGGTAGGTGAGGGAATGAATATCTCGGTAGGTGAGGGAAGGGATATCCCGGTAGCGCACAGTGTCTGGGGAGGGGATATCCCGGTACAGGAAAGGTTTGAATGTAGCGGCTCGGTGCGATCAGTGTTTGGCTCCGCCTCCCGGTGATGTCATCACGCCGTCCGCCCTCTGTCATCTCACGGAAAAACATTGTGGAGCCATTTTGGTGTGTCAGTGTCCGCTGTGTGATGAACGGAGCCCCGGGGCGGAGGAAGGGGACAGGTGACCGGGATGGGATCGGTAAGCTCGTAGAGACCATGCGGGTGGGGGCGGCTGCTGTCGGTGTACCGGTGCTGGGAGAGATCCCTGTAGTGTACAGTCATCACATTGGAGGAGTCATGTGACCGAGTCCTGCAGCACCGAGGATCAGTCTTCATGCCTAACACGTGACACCAGCCTGAGCCTCCTACTGACAGGTCATTGGGTGATGGGAGGGAGAGGCCCGCTGTGTGGTACATTGTATATGATATATACTCCTCTGTATACTGTGTGTATATAGGATGTATGGGGGTGTTATGTGGGAGATGTCGGGCTTCTCATGTCATTCATATAATGGGAGAGTTCCCCTTTATGGAAATACTGCAGGCGCCCGGACATAGACCCAACCTGGACCGCTCTGACTAGACGGATAATGTCCTTTGTACAGGTGGAGGCCATTTATGAACCTCCTGAAGCCTGACTGGGAAACTCTCAGGAAGTGAGGCTGAGCTGTTGCTGCTCTTCTCCTCCATCACAGGGGTGAGCCCTTTCTCTGATTCACAGATAGCAGCCCGCTCATTAGAGGCTCCGCCCCCTTAATCCACGTGCCCAGCCCCTAATCTACATGCAAGGCGCCGTACACATGGATTCCAATGAGAGGATTTTTATTTTTACAAGCACGTGATTAGAGCCTGAGGCTCTAATTGGCTTAAAAAAGGGAGGGCTTGGGACACAGAGGACTGCGCCCACCCAGTTGTGTGAGCAGGGAGCAGAAGAACGACAACCCGCCGTCTACTCCAAGCTAAGATATCTCACATCCTACAGATTCTCCGCCAAGGTGTGCACTGCGTGGGCACTACCACCCCGAGGAGGGCAGCCACCACCCCGAGGAGGGCAGCCACCACCCCGAGGAGGGCAGCCACCACCCCGAGGGGCGGCAGCCACCACCCCGAGGACGGCGCCACCACCCCGAGGGACGGCAGCCACCACCCCGAGGACGGCGCCACCACCCCGAGGGACGGCAGCCACCACCCCGAGGGACGGCAGCCACCACCCCGAGGGGCGGCAGCCACCACCCCGAGGGGCGGCAGCCACCACCCCGAGGGGCGGCAGCCACCACCCCGAGGACAGCCAGTTCCATACCACCTGTCACCCGTATCTCTGGGTCTTCCTGCTGCTGATACCTCTGGCCACGCATCTGATGAGTTCAGTCTGTGCTGGAACATGTAATAATCTAGCAGGGTGAGTGTTTGTGCGCCGATCGACCAAGCGACGCGGGGGGAGGGGTGTTTGGGTTTGGCCAACCTATGTGGGGGGTATCGGGTGGTTTGTTTGCCCCCCCCCCCCCCCCAAAATATGGAGCACCAGCCGCCACTACTGATTCATACCCCCTCACGTGCACTCTCCCTCCCTGGTACAGTAGCTCAGCATTGGAGAGCTCACCCCTGTGATGGAGGAGGTGAACAAGAACATTTTTAGCAACGTCCCGGGAGTTTTCTAGTCAGGCTTTGGGAGGCATATAAATGCCCTCCACTGGTAGCAAGGGCATTATTCAACTTTAGCATAGGCGTGGGCACAGGGTGTGCCCAGGCACACCCTAATTACCCTGTGCAGAACATATTCCCCCTACTGATCTGGCTCCCCCTCTTTCCCCACCACAGCACTGTCAGCTTCCCTCCTCTCCCACCGGTTGTTGCTGTGGATGTTTTAGGATGAGTGGGGGAAGGGGCCAGTAAATATGCCATTTACCGGCCCCTTCCCTTTCTTAATGAAGATCGTAAGTGATCTGTAGAGTGTGTTTCAGCTTTGGGGTGCACACCCTAATGCCAACGGCTGTGCACACCTATGAACTTTAGTCAGAGCTGCAGTTTGTTTTTATGTACAGATGTCCCTTTTCTGCATAGGACATTTTTTGGTAAGGTCCCTTTCACACTTGTGCGACTTGGGACTGCAAAGTTGCATGGCAAGTCATACCCCATGATTTCCAATGAGTACAGTTCATATCTGTGCGTTTTACAAGTAGTCCCTGTACTACTTTGGTCCACTTTGATGCGAGTTGAGGTTCATAGACTTCAAGTTTACACTGAACCCTGAAATCCATGAAATCGTGGCTGCAAAATCGGGGGTAAAATCGTGCGACTTTGAAGTCGCAGTAGTGTGGAAGGGGCCTAAAGGTGAACAATGCATTTCCTGCATTAGAGGAGCTCCAGTCTGGGCAAAAAAATAAGTCGGCAGCTACAAATACTGTAGCTGCTGACTGTTATAATCAGGGCTGTGGAGTCGGAGTCAAGGAGTCGAAGGAAATTTTGGGTACCTGGAGTCGGAGTTGGCAAACAATTTACCGACTCCAACTTCTATTAAATTTAGATTGTCGGAACATTTATCTACCGTCTCCAAAGCCCTGGTTATAATAAGGGTAAATCCCTTCACTGCCAGTTTCCTACTGCGCAGACATGAGTCGTGGTGCACTTTCTAAATAGTTCCGCTATCTTCTGGGACCTGTGTGTGTCCCAGAAGGCAGTGGGGCAATGGAAGAGGGGCTAGATATACTCGGAGAAGTATACCTGGGTGTGGGAGTGGGTACCCCCTAGTAATTAGGAACAGCGATCTGTCTCAAACTCTAGTCCATCCCATCCCCCACAGTTAGGAACACATTTAACCCCTTGATCAGCCCCTTGTATTAACCCCTTTCCTACCAGTGAAACGTACAAAGTAATCGGTGCATTTTTATAGCACTGATCGCTGTATAAAAGTCATTGGTCCCAAAAATGTGTCAAAAGTGTCCGATCTATCCGCCACAATGTTGCAGTCCCGCTAAAAATCGCAGATCCGATGCGGCCAATGGCTAGGCGGGAAGCCGAGTGAGGGCAAGATGACCCCCATTTGACTCTATGCCCTTGGATGACCAAGTCAAAATGTGTTTTTTTTTTTTTGCTTTTGAAGGTAAATGAGTTGTGGCCCTTTTGCTTATTTCTATTACAAAGGATGATTACATTCTTTGTAATAGGAATAAAAGTGCTAAAAAATAAATAAAGGAACAGTGTAAAAAAATAAAAAAAAAAGTTTTTTTTTTTTTTTTGTAAGGGCCCCATTCTTTCACGCTTGCATGCATTAGCGAACACCTATGTAAACAGTGTTCAAACTACACATGTGACATATCTCTGTGATTGATAGAGTGAGAGCAATAATTCTAGCACAAGTCCCCCTCTGTAATCTATACTTTTTTTTATCTTTTTTAAAGTTTATTTATTTTTTATTAATAACAATTTTATTAACCATGAAATAAGGAGTGTTCATTATCCATGCTTAACATGTATCGCTTTGCCAGCTTGCTTATTAAAGATACCGGAGTGCAAGCTGGCCTTTGTCTTCAAGAATCCTTTTGCATTTTGTGGTCATCTTGAACAACATTTCTAATCTCTAAGTATTGTAGCAGCCGGAGACACTAGTGGTCTCCAGGAATAAGAAAGGAGGGGGAGAGAGGGAAAGGAAGAGAGAGTAGAGCAGGGAGAAAGTGTCATCAAATCGGACCCCGTCCCTTCTCAAAGTGGGTTTGAGATTTTTTTTAAGTACCGTAGTTTGTCGCTATTCCGTGAGCGTGTGCAATTTTAAAGCATGACATGTTGGATATATATTTACTTGGCATAACATTTTCAAGATCTACAAAAAAAATTGTCTAACTTTACTGTTTTTTGTTTGTTTTTTTAGATTAAGGTGTTTTTTTTCCCCCCAAAAATAAATGTGTTTGAAAGACTGCTGCTACAGTATGACTTAAACGATTGCAACAACCGCCATTTTATTTTCTAGGGTCTCTGCTTAAAGTGTGTGTGTATATATATATATATATATATATATATATATATATATATATATATATATATGTGTGTTTGGGGTTTCTAAAGTAAATTTCAAATGTCCGAAAAAGGCCTGGTCCTAAAGTGAATAATGTATGTTGGGATCGATCGTTTGGTCAGGGTTATAGTGTGTACCGTATTTATCGGCGTATACCGCACACTTTTTTCCCCTTAAAGGGGTGGTTCACCCAAAAACCTTTTTTTTTTAACATTAGATCAGGGCTTGACAAATTTTCTTTGAATCTAGGAGCCAGCTAAAAAAGTTAGGCGCCGTTTTTTTTTTTTTTTTGTACGACCAGTGTCGTTATTAGGGTTGGGATCACCCACCTCTCTCATTAAAGACCCACCCACTAAGTACAGACCCCCCTCCCACAGTCTAGATCCCCCTCACTAAATACAGATCCTGTTCCCGCAGTACTTACCGTTTTAGAGATGCATCTTCTCCGTCGCTTCCGGGTATGGTCTTCGGGACTGGGCGTTCCTATTTCGATTGTACTGCTTCGATTGTAAAAAACACACCCGATTCCCCTTGACATAACGAGCCTCAATCTAATGTTAAAAAAAGTTTTTTGGGTGAACCACCCCTTTAAAATCGTGGGTGCGCGATATACGCCGATCCCCGCTTCCCGCGCTGTGTTTGAAGCCGCCGCCGCCGCCATATACCGAGCGCAGTACACTCGGCCAGGCTCAGCTCACCTCGCGGTCACGCTCTGTGCCGCCTCCTAGCCTTTATGCGAGAGGAGCCGAGCGTGGACGAGCATGCCCGAGTGTACTGCGCTCGGTATATGTCAGCGGCGGCTTTAAACACAGCGCATGAAGCAAGGATTGCAGCACAGGAGAAGCGGGGAGGACACCACGAAGGCTGCAGACAGACGCCGGACCGGACAAGGCCGCCGATGGACGCCAGGCAACTGTAAGTAACTAACTGTAAACTGTATTTCTTTTTTTCTTAGAATTCCCTTCTAGGTGGGGGTGCGCGCTATACGCCGGTGCGCGACATAGGGCGATAAATACAGTATTTGTTTAGTGCTGCTTAATAATGTGTTGGATTCCTTCCCCAAGGCTGACCAGGTTTTTTTTTTTCATTTAATTTGAATTTTTTTAGAGTTGTATTACCCTCAGAGTTGTTTTGTAATGAGAGACAAGCATAGCATTATGTCAGTATTTGTATCAGTTGTTACCTTTGTATCTTACTGTGTACCTTTATTGTTAGACAGATATAAATGATGACTAGGATGATCGGACAATCCAGCCTTTGTTGATGTGAAGAGCAGCAACTCCCAGTCCAAGATGCCTACCGTGTCCACGTTTCCCAAAGAGCTCTATCTTTCCACTTCCCTGTCTGAGCTGAATAAGAAAGCTGAAGTTAAAGCCGACTCAACTAGTACAAAGAGGTATATCCTTCTCTGTTCTATTTACTACAACACCCCGTCCACACTTTGGGCCTAGCTCAAAGCCAAGCAGAAACAAGTGTTTTTGCCTACTGTAAGGGGTTAGCTCGGTAGCGGGGGGGTGTGACCCCCTGGATGGGTTCACTACACACTGAACTATACAGAGAGGCAGCCAAAGACGGTTGAAAACAAAGAGTTTGGTTTATTCTTCCATATTGCTGGAAATAAGTGCAAGCATCCAAACAGCATAAACAAAACAAAACATACAATAAACCCTGGCCACTTGGGGCGTCTACCTTCACCACACAGGAACCTATCTATGGAGTCTGGCACAGCCCACCACACAGGAACCTATCTATGGAGTCTGGCACAGCCTACTACTGGGCAGACACTGCTGGTCATACAGCAGAGAAACAATAGTCTTTTTGATTTTTATCACACAGAAAAATCAACAACCACCTCAACTCTTTAGAAGTCTTTCTCACTGCTCTCCTTAACTCAAAAAGCCTCACTCAGGATGCAGCAATCAGTAGTCATCCTTTGGATAACTTATAGAGGCCTTAATTACCTCATTCTGAACAGCTGAAGTTTTCCAATGCCCTAAACCTTTCTGGCTATTTCTGCAGCCGACACCTAATAGTAATTGGTGAATTGTCTAAACAAGGCAGAAATGTATCTCCCGTCTGTGACAACACCCACAGATTTACCTGACTTCCTGTCACACTACGTTTCTGCAAACATGCAAAAATATGTAATAAGCAATGAATAAGCACTTTGTGTGAAACACGTTTGCTGAACAGTTTGCATTCCTTGTGTGTCATGTTTTTTTAAACCTTTGATTTTACAATAAACCAACTCATTTTTCTTCATTTCTAGATGTGCCGCTTTTTCTCTTTGTTGCATGCAAAAATATGTGACATGTTTGCAGTGCCACTATTTCTTAGAAAGCTCCCCAAATGCTGGTAGCAGCCATACGTTTTGCCAGGCATTTCTGTATGGAAAAATGCGCAATGCGAAATACATCTGGCTCATGTCCAAAATTTGATACATGAGCTTCTTTAGCACATTTGGAGCGGTGAAAAGCCTATTCAAATGAATGGCAGTGCTCTAAAAAAAAACAACACGCCACAAAAATGCAACGCAATAGGGGTCGCTCAAGTGTGAATAAGAATGCTAAATTCCCATTAAAGTAGAGCTAAAGCTAACATGTTTTTACATTTTTGGTAGGCTTTTAACCCCCCCCTCAGTTTTTTTTATTGGGGAGAATTCCCTTCACTTCCTGTCCTGGAGCCACAATTGGATGTGAGGGGAAATTCCTCCAAAGTGAGTGTCTCCATTGGAAGATTCGTTTTTTTTTTCCGGTGACCACTTAGAATTTGGGAATTTCTTTTACTTTTGGTGATAATGGTCACTTGGTCAGATAGGGAGGATGAAGGAACAAAAAAAAAAAACAACAACAACCGACCGGTGTTATAATCCCTCTCCACTCTATCCAAAGCTAAAAAAACATGTTTTGCTTTCAGTTATACTTTAAAGGTTAAGTTCACCTTTTCACAAACCATTTCCTGGCCATCCCTCTGATCCCCGCTGCACATAGCAGCCGCGATGCCCCGTGCTGCCGCTGTAACCGTTTGTACACTGCGGTGCACACCCCAGAGTGAATTTCCATTTGAATGTGCACATTGGTCAGCGTGACCATACTGATCAATAAGAAGCGCTTCTTTTCTTCTGAGCCAGCTTACCGCGGGAAGAAACCGGAGTTGGGGGGGTTTCTCATTAATGAGCATGGTCACATGGCTGCACTGACCAATGAGCATTTGCAATCACAAGCATTATGATGTATACTCACTCCAGGGCTGTGTATTGGGTTTATTTGTAAAAAAAAAAAATTAAAGCCATTTATCAATTTTCCTTCCACTTCACAATTATGTGCCACTTTGTGTTGGTCTATCGCATAAAATACATTTACGTTTTTGGTTATAACATAACAAAATGTGGAAAATTTCAAAGGATGTGGGTTCACCAAGATCTGTAATTTTCTACCATTTTGTACGTTTTTTTTATTTTGTAAACCTCACTTATAAAATACGAACAAATTCTATCCCTCTATATTGTGTACTTGTCCCAATTTAGAGCACTAAGTGTAATTTCTGTCTGCTGCCTCCTTCCTCTGCTATCAGTATGAATCACTTATGACAAGTTTTTCTGACACCAAGAGAAGCATGGTGACAGAGGGACCTCTAGCAGATTGACAGCCTCAGTTCTGTCCCTGTGTGCTGTGTGAAGGGGGTGTGTTGTTTCCATCCAATCAGCTCTCAGAGCTGATCTCTGCAGTGTGTAATTTCCGCTGTGCAGTAATTGTTTGCGCCCCCTTTCTTTCTGATGGCATAGACAAGCTTTATAAATTCTGGACTTTATTTGGATGCAGAAAAGAGAAGACTGCAGATAAACATACAACTTGTATAGAAGAATTTGTTTCATCTGTATCACCCGAGGCCAGTCACTTCACTGAGTAAATGAAAGGCTTTACAATCACTTTAACCAATTCAGCCCCGGAAGATTTTACCCCCTTCCTGACCAGAGCACTTTTTACAATTTGGCGCTGCGTCGCTTTAACTGAGAATTGCGCGGATATATATATATATATATATATATTATATATATATATATATATTACTAGTAATTGCGGTGATCTGCGATTTTTAGTGGTACTGTGACATTCCGGCAGACCAATTGGACACATTTTTGGGACCATTTATACAGCGATCGGTGCTATAAATATGCACTGATTACTGTGTAAATGTCACTGGCAGGGAAGGTGTTAACACTAGGGGGTGATCAAGGACAGGACAGGGATTTGTGTTTTTACACACACAAATCCCCGTGCTTGCTTCCGTGTACACAATCGCAACCACCTGCCATGCACACAGTGTTTCCCCCTTCGTGCAAAGGGTGCGCGCCATCTGGTGGCTCTTAAAGGGAAACCCGTACGGGATTTCGGCCAGGAGAGCCATTGTGCTGCAGTAAGTCTGCGTGAGTGGGCCGGGAACCAGTTAAGACTGCTTTTACACTGGGGTGGGTGTTGATGGTAAAACGCTGCTAGTTTTAGCTGCGCTTTACTGTCATTTTAGCGGCGCTATTCGGCCGATAGCGGGGCGCTTTTAACCTCCACTAGCGGCCAAAATAAAGGGTTAAATGCACCTGTGTAGAGCTGGTACCGAGGCGCTTTGCAGCCGCTTCACCACCCCAACGATGCTGCTTGCAGGACTTCTTTTAACGTCCTGCCAGCGCATCGCCCCAGTGTGAAAGCACTCTGGCTCTCACATTGGGACTGCGGGGAAGGTGTTTTTTTTTTTTTTGTACTATTTTTCGCCTAAAAGCGCCTGGAAAAATGCCCCAGTGTGAAAGAGTCTAAAAATGAAGGTAGAACGAAAGTCCCACAATAAATCTTGCTCCCCTTTTAGCTCTGATCTGATCTGATATTCTATGCGGTCACATGACTGCAAAACTTGGCAACCCTGTAGAGCTATGGATGCCGGTGGCTCCTTTATATTAAGCACTGTTGTTGGACCCTCCTCTGTACAGAGAAGTGCTGCAGCTTTGCAATCCTGCAGCCTCAAAGAAAAACAAAACAAAAAAAAATTCAGGAGACATTTTTTCTACAAAATATATACAGAACAGATGAGTGCTAATTGGAGCCATTTTTTAATGGGTCAGTTATTGTGATGTCTGTCTTTCTACTTTCCTATCAGCCTAACAGTCATTAGATTGTGTGTCTGTATTCGTTTTCCCTTTTCAGGCTGGGCCTGTCACCCGCCTCTTGCTCGGCTGAGCAGACGGTGGCCTGTCGCCCGCCTCTTGCTCGGCTGAGCGGACGGGGGCCTGTCGCCCGCCTCTTGCTCGGCTGAGCGGACGGGGGCCTGTCGCCCGCCTCTTTCTCGGCTGAGCGGACGGGGGCCTGTCACCCGCCTCTTTCTCGGCTGAGCGGACGGGGGCCTGTCACCCGCCTCTTTCTCGGCTGAGCGGACGGGGGCCTGTCACCCGCCTCTTTCTCGGCTGAGCGGACGGGGGCCTGTCACCCGCCTCTTTCTCGGCTGAGCGGACGGGGGCCTGTCACCCGCCTCTTTCTCGGCTGAGCGGACGGGGGCCTGTCACCCGCCTCTTTCTCGGCTGAGCGGACGGGGGCCTGTCACCCGCCTCTTTCTCGGCTGAGCGGACGGGGGCCTGTCACCCGCCTCTTTCTCGGCTGAGCGGACGGGGGCCTGTCACCCGCCTCTTTCTCGGCTGAGCGGACGGGGGCCTGTCACCCGCCTCTTTCTCGGCTGAGCGGACGGGGGCCTGTCACCCGCCTCTTTCTCGGCTGAGCGGACGGGGGCCTGTCACCCGCCTCTTTCTCGGCTGAGCGGACGGGGGCCTGTCACCCGCCTCTTTCTCGGCTGAGCGGACGGGGGCCTGTCACCCGCCTCTTTCTCGGCTGAGCGGACGGGGGCCTGTCACCCGCCTCTTTCTCGGCTGAGCGGACGGGGGCCTGTCACCCGCCTCTTTCTCGGCTGAGCGGACGGGGGCCTGTCACCCGCCTCTTTCTCGGCTGAGCGGACGGGGGCCTGTCACCCGCCTCTTTCTCGGCTGAGCGGACGGGGGCCTGTCACCCGCCTCTTTCTCGGCTGAGCGGACGGGGGCCTGTCACCCGCCTCTTTCTCGGCTGAGCGGACGGGGGCCTGTCACCCGCCTCTTTCTCGGCTGAGCGGACGGGGGCCTGTCTCCCGCCTCTTTCTCGGCTGAGCGGACGGGGGCCTGTCTCCCGCCTCTTTCTCGGCTGAGCGGACGGGGGCCTGTCTCCCGCCTCTTGCTCGGCTGAGCGGACGGGGGCCTGTCTCCCGCCTCTTGCTCGGCTGAGCGGACGGGGGCCTGTCTCCCGCCTCTTGCTCGGCTGAGCGGACGGGGGCCTGTCTCCTGCCTCTTGCTCAGTGGGAATCGGTGGAGACTCTGGAGCAGGCGGATGCACATTAAGGAGTCCACCCCGTGTGAAAGGGGCCTAAGTGTACAAATATCTCTTGTATTCAGGTAATATTTCCTAAGCCTGGAGTTATAGATATATACGATTTTTATCAGATCTATATATATATATATATATAGATAATAGATGTGTGTATTTATTTATATTTTCTATAATAAGTTTGTAAGTTTATATATTTAATTTTTTTGTATTTATAACTTATTTTTATTTATTTATAGCTATGTCAATAGTGCTTCCAAGATAATTCAGAAAGCAGAAGAGTGCCGTCTTGATGGAGATGAGGAAAAATCTTATGTTCTCTACATGAAATTTTTATTTGTATTTGAACTAATTAAGAAGAGGTCAGATTTCAAGCAAAACCAGGTATGGTGCTCATTTTTCTATTTTCTTTTTATATAAGTTGTTTATTAACCACTTAAAGACCCCCGCACGCACATATACGGCCACAACATGGCTCGTACAGGCACAAGGGCGTAAATTTACGTCCCCGCCTGAGTGCGGTTCGGGGGTCCCATCGGGACCCCCTCCGCGGCGTGCGGGGGTCTCCCTACCTCTGGGAGCGATCCGGGATCTGCGGGCGGATGTCCGTGTTTTCCGCCCCCCCCGCGATCGCTCCCAGCCAATGGGAGCGCGCTCCCAGCCTGTCACTTCCTCCTCCTGTGTTTACACAGGAAGGAGGAAATGATGTATTCTCTCATCGCAGCGCTGTTTCCCAGCGCTGCTGATGAGAGAAGACATGACAAGTAAGTGTGCACCAACACAACACTGACACACACTCACATAGGCATATTAACCCCTTGTGATCGCACCCCCCTGTCACAGTGTTACTGAATGCAGTGATTTAATCACTGCATTTAGTGTCAGTGTGACAGGCACTGTAAAAAACAGTTAGTGTTAGGTTCAGGATAGCCCCCCCACCCCCCCTAATAAAGTTTTAACCCCCTGATCACCGCCCTAGTTAACCCTTTCACTCCCTATTGCCAGCGTCACTAAGCGATCATTTTTCTGATCGCTGTATTAGTGTCGCTGTTCCCGCTAGGTAGCTATTTTTTTTATTGCGATTTTTTTTTTTTTTTACTAAAGACATGTGGCTAAATAAATTTTGGCCTAAATGTTTGACTAAAATTTAGTTTATTTGATTTTTTTTTAACAAAAAGTAAAAAATAGTGTTTTTTTTTCAAAAATGTCGCTCTATTTTTGTATATAGCGCAAAAAATAAAAATCGCAGAGGTGATCAAATACCACCAAAAGAAAGCTCTATTTGTGGGAAGAAAAGGACGCAAATTTTGTTTGGGAGCCACGTCGCACGACCGCGCAATTGTCTGTTAAAGCGACGCAGTGCCGAATCGCAAAAACACCTTGGGTCATTTACCAGCGTATTGGTCCGGGTCTTAAGTGGTTAATGTTACATTTTGTATTTCTAACATTAATTAACCTGTTAGATTTAGTGTTGTGCTGGGTGGGTATGTAAATTGCAGCTGAGAAGAGGAATGCATGGCGAATACCAGAAAAGTCTTAACTTGGATGAGTAAAAAGATATTATTATAATTTTTTTTTTATTTTTGTTCTTGGGAGCTTGTAAGGCCGGGTTTACACCTATGCGAATTGAGTGCGGCTTAAACCGCATCCAATACGCAGAACATTTCTAAATACATTGTTTTCAATGAGGCTGGTTCACATATGTGCGATGCATTCGCACTGCGCATTGCAGAAAAAACGTATGCAGATTTTATGCCTTGCGGTGCGGCTCAGGTGCGAATTCAGTCCCATTATCTTCTATGGGTATGCAGCTGATTCGCAGATGTGTTCAGTTCTCTTCAGGAATTTCTCTCATTCAGCTCAATACACTTCTCCCCCACTCTCCTCTCACCCGGAACTTCTGCCAGGTCTCCAAATTCGCAGCTAAAACTGAGCTAATCTGCTGAACACTTCTCTTATCTTTGCAGAGAGATTACAGAGCTGAAATTCGCACCGCACAAGTGTGAATCTAGCCTTAAGCATTGCACTTGCAATCGGCAGAACGTGGGTGTAATGCTACGGTCTTGCAGACTGTCTGTGTAGCTGTCTGCCTATACCTCCGATATGGGAAAGCAGTTACACTCTGACAGACTCAATGAACTACCACATTGCTCAACAGCAAAGGCTGTCGGTACTTGTAGTTTTCACATTCACATAAAACTGTGAATGAATTACACGGATGGAGCGGTGCGTTTTTATTAGATTGTGACAGCAAGTGTGGGGAGAAAATCCCCCAGTTCACTGTCAGATTAGGTGGGGGGTGGTGCGGGGGCTGGTGCATCTATAACATGTTACACCCTGAATATAGTGGTCTAGTCAATATTCCAATCGCACATGTTCCTGGAAAAACGGCTCATAAAGGAAAAGTGGGTGCTGAAACGATCACCAGCTGGGCACTGGAACCATCAAACAAACGAACATATTCGCCAGCACACCATGGATCGTAGATTACATCAAAAAATGTGATGCAAAACAAACATCACAATAATGAATATAGGTGTAACATGTTACAAAGGGTGAACTTATCCTTTAATGTTTGGGTGTGACCCCCCCCCGCCCACTGTCAACTACCAATCACGAATCAACATTGCGTAACTCGGCTTTCTATAACTACTTTTAACCTTCAGGCACAGGGTACAACTGTGTCAGCTCGCACTGTATGTTCGCCATCTGATTGAAAAGGGACGCTATGCTAGGAGACCAAGGAGGACCCAACTGCTGACACAGAAACATAAAAAGCCAGATTGGAGTGTGCTGTGGACAGATGAAACAAAACTGCAGATTTTTGGTAAAGCCCATTATTCTACGGTTTTTATCAAAAGAAATTAGGCCTTTTAAGAAAAAGAGTACAGTCACACATGATGGAGGGTCACTGATGTGTACTTGCTGCTCCAGGCACTGGATGTCTTGGCTGTGTGTGTGGCATTATGAAATATGAAGACTACCAAAGAATCCTGGAGGTGCAGTGTGTAGGGCCCAGTGTCAGATAGTTGGGTCTCCATCAGAGGTCTTGCAACAGTACAATGACCCAAAGCACACAGAATTGGTTTAAGGCTGGATTCACACCTATGCGAATTGTTTGCGGCTTAAACCTCATCTAATACGCAGAACATTTCTAAATACATTGTTTTCAATGAGGCTGGTTCACATATGTGCGATGCATTCGCACTGCGCATTGCAGAAAAAACGTGTGCGGATTTTATGCCTTGCGGTGCGGCTCAGGTGCGAATTCAGTCCCATTATCTTCTATGGGTACGCAGCTGATTCGCAGATGTGTTCAGTTCTCTTCAGGAATTTCTCTCATTCAGCTCAATACTTCTCCCCCACTCTCCTCTCACCCAGAACTTCTCCCAGGTCTCCAAATTCGCAAGCCAAAACGCAATGGATCTGCTGAACACTTCTCTTATCTATCTGCAGAGATTACAGAGCTGAAATTCGCACCACACAAGTGTGATTCCGGCCTGAGACAAATCACTGTGACTGGAGAGTGCTGAACTGGCCAGCAATGAGTCCAGATCTAAATCCCATAGAGCACCTGTGGAGAGAACTCAAAACGGCAGTTGGAAAAAGGAACTCTTTAAATCTGAGAGACCTGGAGCATTTGGCAAAAGAAGAGTGGTCCAAAGTTCCAGTAGAGAGGTGTAAGAAATGCTTTGATGGTTAATTGGTTCATTATTCTTTTCAGGGGAAGTGCTACCAAATATTAAATTAAGGGAGCCAATAATTTTGTCCTGTCCATTTTTGGAGTTTTGCATGGAATTTGTCAGATTTGACTTTTTTTGTTTCTCCACTTTTGTTATGTCCTACCAATACAAACAAAAGAAATGAACATGAGAATGCCTAAACATTTGTACTGTAATTTGAACAATTTTGTGGGCGAAGTGTCTGAAAGAAATGCAGGGGTGCCAATATGTTTTTACCATGACTGTATAAGTAACATTCCAGTAAATAAAATATGACGAAAAGCTGTTTATTAGTCATTTGTTTGAGTTCTTCATAAATCTTATTTGTATTGAGTTACAAGTCAAAAGAATTTGAGGATATACTGTCGACAATCTGCCATTGTAACACATCATTATTTTAATACTAATCCACTAAGCGGTCTGACTGCTCAGCTGATGGATTTCCTCATTTTGTCCTCCCATAAAATAACAAATAAGTTAAAGTGGAGCTCCAGGATCCTGCAGAAAAAAAAAGTCAGCAGCTACAAAATACTGTAGCTGCTGACTTTTAATATTTGGACACTTACCTGTCCAGGTACCCACCCCCCTCTTTAAAGTTAAGAAGGACCGTATTTTAGCCAGGAAAGTAAGTCTATGGACAACAGTAGCAATTCAATCAAGCTGTTACATCTATGCACAGGGCTACAAAATAAGAATTTTTGCTGAGTTGAAGTTCTACTGACTTCTGCTTCATTTCAGCTGTTGAAACATTATTTGTCAGGGCCGATCCTAGGGTCACAGGTGCCTGGTGCAGAAATATTTCTGACGCCCCACATGGGGCGTGGTCATCTTACTAACTCCTCGCCTTTACAAATGTTTCTATGGCAATGACTCAACCACATAGATGCCCCCCACAAAGTTTTCATTACCCTGGGATCCTCACATGATCTCGTAACAATAAACAAAATACAGGAAGAGAAGCAGAGTACTTTATTGGGACCTGGAGGGGGCTTCTCTGATGGACACAGACATGATACAGGAGACGGTCAGAGACTGCAGACCCGTTACAGGAGACGGTCAGAGACTGCAGACCCGTTACAGGAGACGGTCAGAGACTGCAGACCCGTTACAGGAGACGGTCAGAGACTGCAGACCCGTTACAGGAGACGGTCAGAGACTGCAGACCCGTTACAGGAGACGGTCAGAGACTGCAGACCCGTTACAGGAGACGGTCAGAGACTGCAGACCCGTTACAGGAGACGGTCAGAGACTGCAGACCCGTTACAGGAGACGGTCAGAGACTGCAGACCCGTTACAGGAGACGGTCAGAGACTGCAGACCCGTTACAGGAGACGGTCAGAGACTGCAGACCCGTTACAGGAGACGGTCAGAGACTGCAGACCCGGTACAGGAGACGGTCAGAGACTGCAGACCCGGTACAGGAGACGGTCAGAGACTGCAGACCCGGTACAGGAGACGGTCAGAGACTGCAGACCCGGTACAGGAGACGGTCAGAGACTGCAGACCCGGTACAGGAGACGGTCAGAGACTGCAGACACGGTACAGGAGACGGTCAGAGATGCATCAGTTCTGGACAGACACACACCTATGCTCAGAACACTAGTTCTGGATGGGCACAAACAAAGAGAGAAGGAGGGAGTGGAGAACTCTTGACACTTTGGCGCCCCCACCTCTGCAGACGCCTGGGTGCAAAGCACCCTGTGCACCCTGCCTAGGATCGGCCCTGCTGCTTGTATGCCATCCCCCCCATCCGCTGCATTTGGCACCTTTTTTGGGAGGTAGCAAACTTGGCTGGAAGTAGGAGCGGATACCTGTCAAAACCATTGAATAAGTTGGTGACAGCGTCTCTCTTAAGTTTCCAAATACATTGCAAGTTAATTGTTGCTGTACTTTGTTAGCATCTGCAGATCAGTCTGTCATCGATATTTGTTACGTCAGAACCACCATGCTGATGCTTGCTATACACTATATTAATCAAAGGCCTTGGTTCACACAGGCAGCAGAGGGGCAGTAAAAACAGGTGATTATTTTTTATGTTTTAACCGCCCACCTTCATGTGAACATGTTGGCTGCTCGGGTACGTACACATGACCCATGATGCTTTGCGGTATGGAAACGCAACTTCGGCATATTTTTTGGCAGGTGATGAAGCTTGTTAAACTCGCCCATTGAAGTCAATGAGACTGCTCCACAACTGCATTTAAATGCTAACCCCCCCCCTTCGACTAGGAAAAACAAAAAGGGAGAAAAAAACATTTGAGGGGCAACCGTATTTTAGGGCCAAAGGTCTTTTGAACCTATTTCTCCTGTAGGTTACAGGAGTGCACTTCATTCTGCACTCCTCTGACCCGTATTTAGCAGACAGCAGGGTAAATTCTGCTGTCGGCTGACATCACTCAGCAGGCTGAGCCTCTTAGCACACCACTGTCAGCCTAAGCCACCAGCTGCTCTCACTTCTTGGACAACCTGATGCTTCGGTGATTGCTGGAGGGCAGAGCAGAGAGCTGGTGACTGTCAGAGACCGAGAACGGGCGATCATCTGTCATTGAGCGCTCAGTTCTCAGTCAGGCAGCAGGGGAAAGATGCAGCATGGGAAAAACAATCCACTGCTTTGTGGTAGGGACTGCTGACTGTGTGAAACAGGCCTTAGTCGGTTATAAGTCGAATGGGTAAGTCGATTGTAACTGTATAATGCACTGAGCTGTTACAAGTGAAATATTAGGGCTGTCATAGTTGTCTCACTGATATGAAGGTCCTCAACCTCATCAGGACTTGCCATGATCTTCACCTAGTGTTGTGTAGTGGCCAGTTGATGTTTTCATGATGCTTCATGGGCACTTCTGCTGGAAGTACATGTAATAACCCCCTAAGGAATCCCTACATGGGCCCATTTGTGGGTAGGTGGGACTAACCTGTGTTTGGTCACAGACTTGCTAAATACGTGATTACTGTGATTGGCTGTCATAGTGGTCACATGATCATGATGATAACCGGAGACCAAGAGCTGTTGGTAGGAGCTAACGGCAAGCCTTAGCTGCCATAGACGCATCTGTGGACATTAAGGCCCATCACTACTTTTGTTGTGTTATTGGGTAGGCCAGAGGATAACATGCTTAGAACTCGGGTGTGTGTACAGTATATACATTTATTATTTATAAGTAAGTGTTCATTTTGTGCTTGTTTTAAGGATTACTTCAAAGCCTTGATTGGTCCTACTACAATAGTAAAGGCGATTGAAGAAGCTGAAAAACTTTCAAAAAGCCTTAAAAATAGGTCAGTACAAATTTACATTTTTCTCTTTTTCCTTATTGTGATGAAAGATAACGGAGAGGGTAGCCATTTCATTGATGATGAATTGTTGACGATACTGTCTTTTTATCATTAATAATTTTTTATAGTGAACGGTAAGGGCTTTTTAATAGAGCTGCACTATTCTGTCTAAAATGAGAATCACAATTTTTTTTGATTTAGTATAAAGATCACGATTCTTGTGGTGTAATGTGGTCTTTCACATTATACCAAAAAATTGGGTTAACTTTACTGTTTTTTTATTTTTTATTTATTCCAAAAAAAATGTGTTTAACCACTTAAGCCCCAGACCCTTTTGGTGGTCAAAGAACGGGCCACTTAACCACTTAAAGGATCACTAAAGGAATTTTTTTTTTTGCTGAAATGACTGTTTACAGGGTATAGAGACCTAAAAGTTAACTGATTCCTTTTAAAAATTATTAAAAATAGATAAAAATCAATCATATAATATGCCTCTAGTTTCACGTTCGTTTTTAAACTGGTTTTGTGTTTATGTGAAGTAGAGAGAGAGACAGAACAAAAACAAACAATCCCAGGGCAGGGTTTTGTTTTTAAATTGAATCCCAGGGCAGTGTTTTGTTTTTAAAATGAATCTGGTTCTGAGGAGTTTTAGACACACAACTTGGACCACAGTGAAAAGCTGCCATGAGATTTTTCATAAGGAGCCAGACAAGCAGGAAGTGTGGAGACCAGAGCAGAATTACAGTAACTTCAAAGCAAAAAACGAACAATGAGAACATGAAAACAGCACTGCATTAAGGTAAAGAAAGCTATTTAGTGATCCTTTAAGGACCGGACCAATATGCTGCTAAATGCCCAAAGGCGTTTTTACAATTCGGCACTGCGTCGCTTTAACAGACAATTGCGCGGTCGTGCGACGTGGCTCCCAAACAAAATTTGCGTCCTTTTCTTCCCACAAATAGAGCTTTCTTTTGGTGGTATTTGATCACCTCTGCGATTTTTTTATTTTTTGCGCTATATACAAAAATAGAGCGACATTTAAAAAAAAATATATATATATATTTTTTACTTTTTGTTATAAGAAAAATTAAATAAACTAAATTTTAGTCAAACATTTAGGCCAAAATTTATTCAGCCACATGTCTTTAGTAAAAAAAAATCGCAATAAAAAAAAAAATAGTTACCTAGCAGCAACAGTGACACTATTACAGCGATCAGAAAAATGATTGCTTAGTGACACTGGCAATAGGGGGTGAAAGGGTTAACTAGGGCGGTGATCAAGGGGTTAAACCTTTATTAGGTGGGGTACGGGGGCTACCCTGGACCTAACACAACTATCTGCCTGTCACACTAACTGTCACACTGAGACTAAATGCAGTGATCAGTAAATATATGATCACTGCATACTGTGACAGGCGGGTGGGGGTTTATGTGCCTATGTGTACTGTGTTAGGCCTTGTACACACGAGGGAATAAATCCGCTTAACATGGTCCGACGGACCATTTCAGCCGAAAAATCCGCTCGTGTGTAGGGGCAAACGGACCGTTCTGGCCGGATTCCTCCGGCGGAAAAATTTCAAAGCATGCTTTGGAATTTTTCCGCCGGATAGCTGCCCGTCAGATATGTCCGCTAGTTAGTACGGCAAACCAGCGGACATATCTGCCAGCACATGCGTCGTATCCTGTGAATGGATCCGACGCATGCGCGCGGAAGTGTTTACTTCCTGGTGCGGTGATGTGGCGGCGTCAACGTCACCGCCGCGTCACCGCGCTGTCCGCCGGCGGGAAATTTGATCCGATGGTGTGTACAGCCATCAGATCAAAACATCCCGGCGTAAATATGCGCTGTAAACGGTCCGGGGACCGTTTACAGCGGATATATCCTATCGTGTGTACAAGGCCTTAGTGTAGTGTTGGTGCAGACTCACTTGTGATGTCTTCTCTCCTCAGCGGTGGTTGAAAATACCGCCAAGAGGAGAGATTACATCACTTCCCCCTTCCTGTGTTTACACAGGCAGAGGGCGGGGGAGTGCGCGCATTGGCTGGGAGCGATCCGGAGGGGACGGACAAAAACGAACAACCGTCCCCCTCATCCCGGATCGCTCCTGCAGCCACGGGAACCGCTGCATGTACAGGGTGGGGTCCCGATCGGACCCCCGACCCACGTCTAGGCAGGGACGTACAGGTACGCCAATGTGCCTGTACGTGCCATTCTGCCGACGTAAATGTACATGCGGCGGTCCCCAACCAGTTAAAGCACTGCGTCGCTTTAACTGACAATTGTGCGATGTGGCTCCCAAACAAAATTGACGTCCCAAGCACACAAACAGAGCTTTCTTTTGGTGGTATTTGATCACCTTTTGCGGTTTTTATTTGCGCTATAAACAAAAAAAGAGCGACACATTAGAAGAATTTTTCCAACAGTTTAGATCGATATGTATTCTTCTACATATATTTGGTAAAAAAAATCGCAATAAGCGTTTGATTGGTTTTCACAAAAGTTATAGCTTCTACAAAATAGGTGATAGTTTTATAGCATTTTTATTAATGATTTTTTTTTTTTTTTTAATAGTTATGGCGGCGATCAGCTGCTTCTTCTTCTTTTTTTTTTCTTTTATCATGACTGCAACATTATGGCAAGACCATTGTCCTTTTTACAGCAATTAGTGCTATAAAAATGCACTGATAACTGTAAAAATTACACTGGCAATGAATGGGGTTAACCACTAGGTGGCGCTGTAGGGGTTAAGTGTTCCCTAGAGAGTGATTCTTGCTCTTAGGGGGCGTGACTACACGTGATATGTCACTGATGACCGTTCCTGGTCACGGGGAACAGCCATCACTGACAGTGTCACTAGGCAGTATATAGGGGAATGCCTTGTTTACCAAGGTATTTCCCTGTTCTGCCCTTGCCGACCGCAATCGCAGGCCTCCCGGGAACATCGAGTTCACTAGCGAGGCACGTGGTGGGCGAGAAATTTAATGGGATGTACCTGTAAGCCAATCTGCCTGCCCGTGCCATGTTGTCGTCGTAAATAGTCGTGCGGTGGTCGGCAAGTTGGTTAAAAAACCACTCCGCAAATACGGTGTGACATAAAATATTGCAACAACCACCATTTTATTTAGGGCAGGGATCTTCAAACTACGGCCCTAAAGCTGTTGCGGAACTACACCTCCCATGAGGCATTGTGAAACGCTGACATTCACAGACATGACTAGGCATGATGGGAATGGTGGTTTTTGAACAACTAGAGGGCCGTAGTTTGAGGACCCCTGATCTAGGGTCTCTGCTATAAAAAAAAAAAATTCTCATGTTTGGGTGTTCCAAGTAATTTTCCAGCAGAAAATGATTTTTACTTGTAAGCAACAAATGTCAGAAAAGGTTTGGTCTTTAAATGTTTAAACTTCATCTACACGCCAGAGTTCTTTCCTTTGATAAAAGAACAAAGAGATACTTTGTTTCCACTTAGTTGTTATAAAACTTGCCAAAAGATTGTGATTTTCGATTCTTCACGATTAATTGTGCAGCTCTACTTTCTAATTTTGAAGTGTAGCTTTACCAGTGTCAGATGTGGGCTGCCTCTCCTTCTCTCCTTCCAGTACTAGTCTGAGGTGTCATTGATTACCCAGACAGTGGGCAGCTCTCACCCAATAGTGACCAGACGATGGCAGACCGCACTCCTTTCTCTCTAGCTTGACCCATGCCATTGGAGTGTGAAGGTTGTTTAGTGTAACTACTGCTATTGGGAGGGAGGGCAGGCAGTATCAGTGTCTTGCTGTATTTTTATTTTTTTTAACCAAGATGTTGTATTAATTAACTAAATAATAAAAAAAAATAGATGCAGCTAAACTAGTATTTCTGTGTGCATGCTTTGCTTTTCCATCAGGTATGAGGAAGCTGAAGTGCGAAAGAGACTTGAAGAACTAGACCGAGAGGAAGAGCAGAAGAGGAAGGATGCAAAGCTCTTACCAAAGGAAACTCCGGGAAATATTTCCCAGCATAGCGATAAAAGTTTATTGGTAATGTTTGCCATGCATGTAATCAAAAATAATAAACTAAAATCATTCTAACCATCCAAATAATGAGCTGCACACCAAAGCCTTCTTCTCCAGATGAGATTTATTGCAATGCCAGCAGACTGCTCACTACTACCCAAAGCTAGGCCAAACATGGTTCTTTCACAGCATGGCTTAATCATGGGGATGGGCACATATGTGGTACTTCTCCTTGTCTCTGTTTTTTTGGTTGCTGTGACAACTCACATCTGTCTAATCGGTACAGTCGGTCCAATGGTAAATTACCTTTCATTTCTAGACATCTGCTATCTCTTACATGTGACACTGGTCCCTTGAATTTCTTTCTTAAAAAAATTGGTGATTTTTGTTACAAGATTATGCATAATATAGTGTAACCTGCAGTCTCCAGTTGGGGTGGCTTTTACTGTAGCACCTAGACAAGGGGTCTCCAAACTTTCTAAACAGAGGGCCAATTTGCTGTCCTTCGGACCTTACAGGGGGCCAGACTGTGGCCTTTGGGTGTAGAAATTGTCTTGGCATCAGTGGGAGTAAACAATGCATCATTGGTATTAGGTGGAGGAATAGCACCCCATCGGTGTGAGTGGGAGAGTTAGTGCCCCATCCTTGGTCTTCATGGGGGGAATAGTGCTTCATGATTGGTGTCAATGGGAGGAATAGTGCCCCATCATTGGTGTTAGTGGGAGGAACAGTGTCCGATCATTGATGTCAGTGAGAGGAGTAGTGCCCCATCATTAGTATCAATGGGAGGAATAGTTTCCCATCATTGGTGTCAGTGGGAGGAACAATGTCCCATCATTGGTGTCAACGGGAGGATTGGCACCCCATGAATGGTGTCAGTGGTAGGAATAGTGTCCCATTATGGGGTCGGTAGGAGAAATAGTGTCCAGTTATTGGTGTCAGTGGGAGGCATAGTGTCCCATCATTTGTGTCAGTGTGAGGAATAGTGTCCCATCATTGGTATCAGTTGAAGGAATTGTTCCCCTCATTTGTATCGGTAGAAGGAATTGTTTCCCATCATTGGTGTCAGTGGGAGGAATAGTGCCAGTGCCCCAACATTGGTATCATGGAAGGAAGAGATCCACATCATTGGTGTCAGTTTAAGGATTTGTACCCCATTGTCAATGGAAGAAATGGTGCCCTGTTGTTGATGTCAGTAGCAGGTATTATGCCCCATCTTTGGTTTGAGTGGGAAGAATAGTGTCTTGTATCAATGAAAGGAAAAGTGCCCCAGGGGCCGGATAAAGACAAGCAAAGGGGTCACAGTTTGGAGACCACTGATCTAGAGTTTGTCATACACCAACTATCTTTTACATAACCCTCCTAACTGCATTATTTACAGCTCTTCTGTGTATTTCCATTTTTGAATTTTAAAGTTTTAAGCTCTGAAATGTATTTATTTCTCTGTTTTAGGCGAACGGGGATAAGAAAGATTTAATACCCAAGAAGGAAACCTCTTCAGATGGTATGAATTTAAACAGTCCAGGTTTCTGTTCAGTGAAAAAATCAGGTCTCCACCACACATGCCATTGCCATCTAATATCTGTGGCTAAACAGATTTACTGTAAGCTGGCCATAGACCTCATTCATACGGATGCTGAGACCCACACACTGCACAACAGCAGTTGGTTTATGTGGCTGGAGCCAGGCCTGGACTGGCCATAGGGCAAACCGGGCATTTGCCGGTGGGCTGCGGCTGCCCGCTCCGTGGCCTGTTGATGATCAGGCTGCACAGTGGGAGGTAAGCGGCGCCCACGGCCTGGACAGGGATAACACAGGTCGCGCGGCCGCTCACCTACTGCTATGCAGCCATGCATGTGTCATGTCCGGGCTCCAGCGCAACTACCAGTGATGTTAGCGGCTGATTGGCTAAGCTGCATGTCTCTCACACACAGCTCAGCCTCAGAGCCGACACTGATGGTTCCTATCTCGGCTCGAACAATTCCTCCTCCTCCCTCCACATCTCTACTCCAATCTGCCTCGCCCACACCCCCTCTGTCTGCCCCACCCACACATCCCCGGGGAGATGTGAAGGAAATTTTGGAACACAAGATAAAAGCTGCAGGCAGCCTGCCCCTGAGCCTCCATCCTGGGGTGGGTAAGCTCCCCCTCGGTCCTGCCTCCCAGTTTATATATAAAACAAATTTAAGGGGTGCTCTGTGGACTCTGATGCAAGAGGGGGTCTTTGGTGAGCAGAAACCCCCTTATATCAGAGTTCCCCTTTACACCAGAGTCCACAGCATTCCCCCTGTGGACTCTGATCCGAGGGGGGTCTTTGCAGACTCTGATGCACAGACCCCCATCGCATCAGAGTCCGCAGAGACCTGGGGGGGGGGCCTCGTCTATCCTGTCCCTGGTAAAAATTTGCCACTCAGTATAAATCGCCCGGGCCTATTTTTTGTCCCAGTCCAGGCCTGGCTGGAGCTGTCAGGTGCTGCGTTGAGGGAGGCTATGTAAGTCTATGAAGACGCAGCCACTCGTCCTAATTTGACAAGGGTGCGGGTGAGTGGCCCTGACCTCACATTGTCTGCATTGGGGCACCCTTAACCTGTGTAATTGGTGTACAGGCTTCAGCAGTCATACACAGACACAATTCAAGCCATGGCTGGCCCTGTCAGCATCCTCCCATCTGAAATCCTGGGGGAGAAAATGGGCTGAGCGCATTTTTTTTTTTTCCAATCCAATCGGGTGCAGCCACTGTTGGGGTATTGTGACAGTCGCTGTTGCCGATGTCAGAAAACAATAGCTGCCAGGGGAGATTCCTGCATCCACACCTTTCACCGTGGATGAGGGAATCAGAAATATCTTGGGCTGAACAAGAGAAATCTTGCAGTATATGGCCACCTTTAGATATCTAGTAGGTGGTAATCTTGTATACAAGCAAAAAGCAGAATATAATCAGGTCTCCACTGTGCATCCCACATATATGGTTATTTAAAGTAGATGTAAAACCAAAAAAAAACATTTTTTTTTTTGATGTCACAATGTAGAGTATAAGATTTCCTATCATCTGTGCCCAGTCTTGCCACACAGAGTTAATCCAGCGCTGAGTAATCTTCTTTTAAAGTCCAGTGCAAATTAACCGGACTTCAGATAAAAACCTGCCAAATTAGGTTAAGTCCCTTTCTCTGTTATTGCTTTCAGTAACAGGTTATTTACAAATATAGCGTGGACATGTTTATCATAACAAGAGGTGATCCAAAGTTCATTGTATATTACTAGGACGTGTTATGATGTTATATCACCTCATGTTATGATAAACAAAACATAACATGATAAACATGTCCTAGCTAGATATGTAAATAACCTCTCACTCAAAGCAAGAAGAGAGATTCCGGACTTTTTGATTTAGGCAGGGTTTTATCTGGAAGGCTGTTCGTTTTCACTGAACATAAGAGGATTACTCAGCGCTGGATTAACTCTGTGTGGCAAGACTTGGCACAAATGATAGGAAATATTATACTCTACATTGTGACATCAAAAAAATAAAAAAATGTTTTGGGTTTACATCCACTTTAAGCTTTAGATATCCAGTAGCTGCTTATATTTTATACCTGTTCTTTAACATAGTAAGTTTAGTCATATGTTTGTATGAGATGATTGGAAGCAAATATATTACAGATGCTAACCCTCCCCAGAGTACAGTACTAATATAGAAGTCCAGCTTCTAGTAGCAGAGTAGTAGCTCAGTTTTGCTGCAGTGTGTCAATCTTTGTGTTTCCTTGTTTTTTCTTTATAGTGCCTCAAGGATCTATTACCCCAGAGAAATTATTTGCAATGATGAAGGACCCTGAAATGAATGTTATCATAATGGATGCTCGAAAAGCAAATGATTTTGAGGAATCTCACATTCAGCGTTCTGTTAGCGTTCCTGAAGAGGCCATATGTCCTGGGTATCAACATTAACATACTTCTGTGGTTTTTGTTTTGTTTTTTTGCATGATTGCTGCTTTTTATGATTACCATGAATTATGACAATAGGTTTTTTAAAGGTGGTTCAGACATAGGGAAGAAAAGGGCGCATATCTTGCCAGTGCATAGGTAAATGGATTACACTTGCCTATTTTCTTACACTAGAATCTGCCATACTATTGAATCCACTGAGCTGCTAGGTGGTAAGGCTTTTATATACCCTTTAAAGATCAATGTCATCCAAAAATAGAGTTTACAGTGGCAAGAACAATTATGTGAACCCCTTGGAATTAACTGGCTTACTGTGCCGCATGTACTCCGCTCTTTCGCCGAAGTTGCTTCCAGTTTTGCGGGCTCCGGTGCGTTGATTGGTTGGAGCCGCGATGACGTCACTCCTGCATGGGTGCCGCCAGTCATGGCATGGGTACTTAAGAAACTGCACCGATGGCCCTGTTCTTTGGTGCGCATGCAACGATGACGTGGACACCAGCGCATATAGTGAAAATCTCTTAACCTGTGCAAGTTTAGGCAATATTTACGTACCTACAGGTAAGCCTTATTATAGGCTTACCTGTAGGTACAACTGGCGTAACAGAGTTTACAACCACTTTAAGGTCTGGGCTCTTGCTGGTCCACTGAACGCATTTTTTTTTCTGGAGCCAGTCTGTGGTGGAATTGCGTTGATGCTTAGGGTCAGGGTCCTTCTGCATCACCCAACTTCTATGAAGCTTCACCTGGCAAACGGCCACCCTGTTTTAGTAAACTTGGGAATTCATTTTCCCCTCAGGGATGGCAAGTAGTCCAGGCCCTGAGGCATTAAAGCAAGCCCAATCATGTTCCCTCCACCATACTACACCGTTTGGGATAATGTTTTGATGTTATCCTTTTTACTCCATACATAGTGATTAGTATTTTTGCTGATAATTCAACTTTCCATTAGTCCAGGAAAAAAAAATCCCAGTAGCGTTAGGGTTTGCCAAGGTGCTCTTTGGCAGACTTCAGGCATGCAGTCGCATGCATTTGTTTTTTTTAGAGAGCAGTCTCCTCAGTGGTGTTCTGTCATGGATACCCTGGCTGCTCAAAGTCTTGCATATGTTTGCCAGTTCCAGTGATGTCTTAAAGCCTTTAGCTGTTACTGGTCAGTTTTTCCTTGCCTCACTGAGGATTCTGCATTGTGCCTTGGGAGCCCTATTGGCTGGGCACCCACTTCTAGAAAGAGTAGCCACAGTACATATAAAAAAAAACCCCATAAAAAAACAACAAAAACGATCGACTTCGAGGGTTGTAGCTTGGCGACCTGGGATCGCAAAGACCCCAGTTTTTTTTTTTGGAGGGGAAGGGGGGTAGGTAGCTAAAGTCCTACCCCACCACTGGTCACAGCTCCTCTCATCTATGGTTCCAGAGATACGGAGCTCCTTGCGCAGCCTGTCGGAAGCTACATACAGAGCAGACAATTTAAATACAAGCTGGCACACTCTGTTTACAGCAGACTGAGAGGATGAGCTCACAGTGCCTCTCCTCACTTCTTGGAGGTACTGAGCTCAATGGACAGCTTGGAGTCTTGGACCAATGGTAAAGTACCATTGGCCCAAGCTGTCCAATTAAAATGCTGCAGAGGAGGCACGCCTTTCACTGCAGTGTCATGGAAGGGGGCATGTGTCTAAAAGACAAATGCTCCCTTCCTACCAGCCCTCTTAACTACAAGGAAAAACATGTTTGTTTGTTTTTTGTATACTATGAAAGATAATGTTCCACCGAGTAAATAGAAACCTAACATGTCATGTGACACTTGTGGTATGGCGCCAAACTTCAGTACTTAAAAATCTCAATAGGCGACGCTTTAAACATTTTTACAGGTCACATGTTTAGCGTTAGAGAGGAGATCTAGTTGTAGAATTATTGTTCTCGCACTAAAGTTTGCTGTGTATGTAACCTGTGTGTATCTGGCTCCGATACTAGCCAGTGCCTCACCAGCCACTGACCTCACTGCATGTCCCTGCTAAACTGTCTCCATTTATAATTAATTTGTTAACTCATGGAACACTTTGAGATTGCTTTGTATCTCTTTCCAGTGTTATGTAGATCAGCCACTCTCGATCGTATGTTTTCAGAGAACTCCCTTTTGCAAGGCATGGTTCGCATCAGATAATGCTTCTGGGTCGGCCATAGACTGAGAAGATTTCTTTCCTGCAACATCTCAGACAGTGTTGACGGTGGAATCCTGTCAATATAGTATTACTTTCATTGCTTCACAGTATTAATGAATCTGTTCTAGTAGTGATTATCTGTAGTTTTTGTACTATAAATGACTCCTTTTTTTTACAAAAAGTGTGCTGCTGCTACTAAATGTCTTAGGCCAGCCATAGACAGGGTGATTTTTCTTTCCTGCAACCATCAGTCAGTGTGTACGTGTGTACGGCAGCCTGTCCGTCAGAAGCTGGCCGAATGTCTGGCTCTGTAGAATGGGCATCCGATCAGAACATAAAAGCTCAGCAGGGATGTCTCTGTACTAATATTGCATAGCTAGTACAGTGACCTCTTTGCAAGCTCCTTTCGTTCAACCCGCTCGATGTGCACCAGGCATAATATGTATGTGTTAAAAAAATAAAAATACTGTATATACTTGAGTATAAGCCAAGTTTTTTTGCAATGGGCACAGTGAGGCGTGCAAATGGGCACAGTGAGGCGTGCAAATGGGCATTGTTGACCCTCTTTTTAGCTTACAGTAGCTGCTGCATTCTCATCCTAGGCTTATACTTGAGTCAATATGTTTTCCCAGTTTTTTTGTGCTAAAATTAGGACGTAAAATTGTTTTTGAGATCTTCCCTTTTTTATCCTCAGATTTACAGCATCCAAAATTGAAAGCAACCTTCCAGAGGTATCAAAAGCTGTATGGGACGGAAGGGGTAATGCCGACTACATTGTACTTCTTGACTGGTTCAGCTCGGTGACGGATTTAAAGCTTGGAACAACACTTCAAAGTTTAAAAGATGCACTCTATAAGGTAAGGCCATGAGACGCGTGCTATGCCAAATTCTCATGGGAACTTTCTCCCTCGTTGTTGGATTTTAGTTGTGTTCCTATGATAAAAGTTTGCATTGCAGATGTTAACTTGCTCCTGGCAAAGCCTTCATTATCCCAATAAAGCCAGAAAGGAAAGTATCTGTTCTCCAGTCATTGCTGATGATGATTGCTATCTGTAAGTGCAGATTAGAAACCGGAGTTTATGGCTGATCTCTAGGCAGTTATAAAAAGAAACGTGTATACATTTATTCATAAAAAAATGCCAGAAATAACACCAAAAATCTTGTATTATGATGATTGCATTTAGGTAATCTACATAATGATCATATCCTTTGTTTTTTTTTTGTAATACAGCACTGCGTAAAGTGATGGCACCATATAAGTACCTGAAATAATAATAGTTACTGTGTTTCCCCGAAAATAAGCCTGGGTCTTTTATTAATTTTGCCAACCAAAAACATACCAGGGCTTATTTTCAGGGTAGGTCTTATGCCATATGCTGTCTTCTCTCCCCCCTGCCTGTCAGAAATCCCCTGTGGAAATTCCTAAAATTTACAGCACCGCATATTGCATAATGTGTATGTCTGCAATTCAATTGTGCCACATAGCTTCTTCTAGTGCTGTGCACATCTGTAACCCTTTGAAGCTCTCTTCCCCTCTTCAAGCACTGCAGAGTGAGGGGGCCCGAGATCCCTCGCTGACAGCTTGCAGAAGAGCAGAGCATCCCAACATCAGCTGATCGCTGCATCGGTGATTCTGTTGCCTGCCCGAGGCCTTATCCCAGCTCTGAGGAATACAGAGGGAGGGGGGCCCGAGATTCCCCCTGATAGCTTTCAGAAGAGAAGATCGGCGTAACATCAGCTGAGCGCTGCTCTGCGATTTCCTTGCCCATCAGAGCCCTTATCCCAGCTCTTAGGAATGCAGAGGGAGGGGGGCCCGAGATTCCCCCTGACAGCTTTCAGGAGAGCAGATCAGCATGACATCAGCTGAGCGCTGCTCAGCGATTCCGTGGCCCGCCAAAAGCCTCTTCCCAGCTCTAAGGAATGCAGAGGGAGGGGGGCCGGAGATCCCCCGCTGGGAGAAGAGGGGAAGAGGAGAGTACAGCTGAGAGCAGAGAGAGGTCAGCGCTATACCAAAAGGTATTTGGCACAACTACACTATACAATACTGTAATAGAGTGGACTCTAGTATTTCCCTGGCGCTTTAAACTAGGGTTTATTTTCGGGGTAGGTCTTATATTGCAGCCCTTCCTGAAAATTGGGGTAGGTCTTATTTTCGGGGTAGGTCTTATTTCGGGGGAAACGCGGTAACATTGTGTTGGAGAATTAGTATTATATTCAAGTAAATAGAGGGTCAGCAATAACAGCCTCCATATTTGTGTGTGTTCATTTTTTTCTTCGTTATTCAGATTCCCTGGCTTTGTTTGGGGGTGGTCCATCTATTTTACAAAACCTGAATGAGAATTCGAAGTATATGTATGTACATGTGAAGCAATGTCTGTTTTTGTTTTGCTTCTAGTGGGAAACTAAAACCATTCTCAAAAGTGAACCTTTCATATTGGATGGCGGGTATGAGAATTGGCTGCTTTGTTATCCAATGTTTACCACAAATGGGAAGGTATCTGTACCAAGGAGAAGCCAAGCTGAAAACGCACTGTTGTCCTGTAAGTACACAGCTCATCCAGTTTTTCTGTTTTGTAATATTATTTGACAAAAAAAAAAAAACACGTTCTTGGGGTCCCAGTTGTCCACCCAAGATCTGTGCCCTTCCTGACTCTGCAAATATCTATCACCTGCATAATTCACTCACCCCCTTCATGATCACCAATCTGATAAAAAATAATGTATATATAAGTATAGTAGAAAATGGCTGCTGAACGTCGGAATTTCTCACTTCCTGTTTCTCCTCAGTAAGCTTTCCACCATCATCCGAGCCGTGGAAAGTCAGTCAGAAAAGCTTACTGAGGAGGAACAAGAAGTGAGAAATTCAGACAAAGAAAAAAAAACATTTAGAAGGGAAATCGAAGGGAAAGATAAGTGAACCAACAATGCACTAGCTTAAAGGAACCTAATTAGACCTTTGCAACCCTTTTAACCACTTCAATACAGGGAATTTTCACCCCCCTTCCTGCCCAGACCAATTTTCAGCTTTCAGCTCTGTTACACTTTGAATGACAATTGTGCGGTCATTTGAAGCTCTACCCATATGAAACTTTGATAACTTTTTTCCCCACAAATCGAGCTTTCTTTTGGTGGCACTTTGCATCGGATGCTGAGTGACGCGGCGGCGCGCGCTTCTTATAGGATCAGGAAGTAAAATACGACGTATGACTGCAGCCCGGAGGGGACAAAGGGTTTCTGCCGCTGTCATATGACTATACGCGGTACGGAACTGGTTAAAGTGTTACAAAACCTAAAAATGTTTTTTTACCTTTAATGCATTGTTTGCATTACGATAAAAAAAGTTTTCAGTTTCTCTGTGCCCCCCATTCCCTGTGTGAAGGATAAGAAAGCCTGGCTACATATTTTCTCCTCTTATATACTCTTCACACAGCATTCTAACAGGAGCCATTGGCTTTTGCTGCTGTCAGTCAGATGCAGTGAGGAGGAAGTGGGGACGGGCTGTGTAAGGCCCCTTTTACACAATCCGCCTGCAAACATCTGCCTGTCTGTTTTTCAGGTGGATCTGAGCAGGCCAGCCATTGACTTGTATGAGCAGGCGGATGTCAGCGTGATGTCCGCTGACACCCGCCTGCCATCGGACCTAAAGAGGTCCACTCAAAACAGACACAGATGGAAATGTTCACCATCCGTCCAGCGGGTGGTATCGGATGAAAACGCCCAGGTTGTCCAGTTATATCAGATCTCCAGTTATATCGGGACAGCGGAGCTCTGACAGGTCCGTCCCTTCAGTGTTTAACCTGTAAACTCTTTTTGTTTTTGTTCTGTCCAATGTGTGGGGCGGTGCAGTGACGGTGTATAGTGTGTCTTTGGTACCCTGTACTCCTATGAAGTATTTTTCTTTTGTTGCAGTGAATTTCAGCTACCCATCCCTGGAGGAACCTCCACAGCTGCCAGTTCCAGCTCCGTCCATACTAGTTAAACCAAGTCCACCACCCGCCACCCAAGCTGAACCTACTCCTGTTACTCCTGAACCAGCACCTCAAGCTGCCCAACTACCTGAAGCCAGTAAAGGAGAAAGAATAAAAACTATTAAATTGGAGAAAATTGAAGAACCTGACTCTGTAACACAGAAGCCAGAGCCTGCTCCCCAAGTCCATCCCTCAGATTCTGCAAAGCCTATACCACATGTAAGCATGTATAATGTGTAAATATATAAGGTGTGAACAAATTCCCTTACAAATTCCCTTCCAATGTGTGAATTGGTTCAATCTTTTGATTAAAAGAAAAGATTACAGCTTTATTATATAAATTTGAGGTATTGTTTTCTGATTTCCAGTTTTGTAAATTAGACCTTAAAGGAGAAGTGCAACCAAATGTCATTTGGCTGTACTTCTCCTGTGGATCATAGGAGTGCAGTTCGTTCTGCACTCCTGTTACCAGTTTTTAGCTGAAATCTGCTGTTCGGCTGATGTCACAAAGCCAGGTCACGCTGGGAAAGCCTAGATTGGCACCTGTCTCAGCCTCTCAGTGAGCTGCTGAGAGCCTGAGCCAGCCGCTCCCACCCCCTCCGTAGCCTATTGCTCCAGTGAGTGCTGGAGGGGCGACGCAGAGAGCCGGTGACTGACAGTCACCGGCTCTCTGATCACAGAGCACTGAGAACCAACCGCTCGGTGTTCTTTGATCACTCAGTTCTCATTCTTGGAGTTGCCAGGGAACTGATGCTGCATCCACCTAGGTAAGTATGATTTAAAAAACAAAAAGTGTTTTACTTTTGCTTTTCCTTAAGAAGTTGAACTTGGCCCAAAACTTGTTATTTGCATATAAATATAAAATTGACACAGAAAGCGGGGCTCAGGAGCAAGCACACACTACTGTCTGCATGGCAAGTGGCTTGCTATGGAGGCACTCGGCATGGGGGAGGGGCCCAGAGTGCCAGCAGGGGACTCAAGGAGAGGAGGATTGGGGCTGCTCTGTGTACAACCTATTACACAGAGCAGGTAAGTATGACATGTTTGTTATTTTACCCAAGATATACAAGATATACAAGGTTCATGTCAATTCATTTAACTCAATACCTTATTTTCACCCTGAAAATGTAGCTGTGGGAGTTTTTTGTGAGTACAGTATTTAATAGTTGAGACTAGAACTATAAGTGTTACTATAACTGACATTTGCTGGACAGCTTCGCTCTACTATCTGGTTGAACAGGTAAAAAACAGGGTATTTACAAAGCACTTGCTCCGTCAGTTGCGGCGGCGTAGCTTAAATTGGGTGGCGTAAGCTCGCCTAATTCAAAGTAGGAATGAGGTGGGCGTCATCTATTTAAATTAAGCGTGACCCCATGCTAATGTATGGCCATTTGAACTGGGCATGCGCGCGCATGCTCAGAATCACGTTGCATATACTCCCCAAGAGACGTTGGCGCGCAATGCCTACGACGTGTGAACGTAACCTACGCCCAACCCTATTCACGTACTACGTAAACAACGTAAAATTCGACGGCGTCGTTCCCTGGCTCATACCTTTGCATTAGCTGTGCCTCATATAGCAGGGGTAACTGTACGCCGGACGTAAGCCTTACGCAAATCGCGCATATGATTGGATTGGATTGGATTGGATTATGTTCGTGATTCGGCGTATCTTACCCATTTGCATATTTATAATGGGAACGCCGAATGTGTCCAGCGCAACTATGCGCCCACGATACGCTGGCATAGGCAAGTTACGTCGGACGGCTGAAGCCATGTTTTTCGACGTATCTCGCTTTGTGAATCGGCGCAAAGATGCGACGGCGCACATTTGAAATTACGGCGGCGTATCTGGAGATACACCGGCGTACATCTTTTCTGGATCTGGCACTATATGTCTACATTTTAACACAACTCGCTGCACCACACCTCTGCGCTGCGCTGCGATGCAATGTGAATGGGTGATTAGCATTTAGTCAGTGTGCAAAGGCGTAATTCTCCACACTAAATGATCCCGTATACCAGCCTTCTCAACCTTTTTACCGATGGGGAACCCTAAAAATAATTTTCAGGTCTCGGGGAACCCCTGATAAAACCCATTCATTGAGGGTCAGTGGGAACAATGCCCCTTACTTTGGTGGTCAGTGAGAAGAAAGCCCCTTTTTTACAGTAGTGGTAAGAATGCCCCCCTTACAGAGAACTATGAAGATCATTGGTGTCATACAACTGGCTCCTCCAAGTGGAATTGGCTCAGAACTATGTAGGCACCATCAAACAGGAGGTAAATCAGCCACAGCTCAAGGAACCCCTAGCCACCTCTGGAGGAACCCTGGTTGAGAATGGCTGCCGTACACTTTCACTAAAATGTAATGTTTGTTCTAATCGTTTTTTTTCTTGTGATGTAGATCGACCGCACAAAGAAACCTTCTGTGGTGGTTACCGAAAGCCCCAAAAAGATTAAGACTGACGTCAAAGACAGTAAAGCAACAATAAATGGTAAAGTTATCCCCGATCGTTCCACGAAGCCAGCGTTGAATAACAAACCCTCTAAAGTAGACGTGGAAAAAAACACTCCAGAGAAGAAAGAGAAGACGGAGAGGCCTGTGGAAGACCTCACAGATGTTGGTGCACCGGAAGAAAAAGAAACCATTAAGAACAGTATTGTTGAGCCTGACAAGGAATCGCCTCAAAAGAAACCAGAACAGGAGAAAAAAAAGCAGACGGTGACTGAGAAAGAAAAGAAGGATATCAAAAGCACAGGGGCAGATCAAAGTGTTTCTGATGAAAGAAATAAAGAAGTGACCATATCACCCATTCTAAAGAAGGTGAGACTGTGGGTCCAGAGTTATTCATACTATGCATATACACAACTGTCCTCACTTTCAAATGGGCTGTTCTTCTTCTTTTTTTTTTCCAGACGCTCCTGAACCCATAAAACCCAGTATTCAGATATAAAAGACTAATGCAGTTATGGGTGGTGAAACAAGTGCTGGGCCTCTTGCACACAGGTGCTTGAACCACTGCAATATAAATGTCCATTCACTATACTCATGTGTACACATGCACCAGCATATACCCCGATACAGCTACACACAGGCATACTTGTCTATAGCTGGCTCTATGCAGTACCTGAGCTTTCCAGGCACATTTACTAGAATTGACATTGCATGGGCTGAGATGCTCTTGTGCAAGAGGCCCTTTTTTTGTTTTTTGTTAACGCAACAGTGTAAGTGCTTACATTTGATATGCATCAGTCCCCTTTAATCACTTCTACAGCAGCATGCTTTCAAATGTGCTTGAAAGTAGGAGAGAACAAAATGATTGGGTTATCGGACTGCTGCTACTTTATTATCCACCCGCAGGCTGGTGGCATGGAGGGTACTATGTGCAGGAACCTTTCTTTGCCCGCTGACAGGTTAGCACAACCCAAATGAGAAGTACAGCCAAAGCTGTGAGAATCGAGAGATCAGCAGTGTTTGATCGCTCGGTTCTTAGGCCGCGTACACACGATCAGACATGTCTGATGAGACTTGTCCAACGGACCGTTTTCAGACGCGGTGACATAGAACACAACGACGTGATGAAAAAACGAAGTTCAATGCTTCCAAGCATGCGTCGACTTGATTCTGAGCATGAGCGGGTTTTTGGTCCGATGCTTTTGTGTACTAACCATCGAACCTGTCCGACGAACAGGTTTCCATCGGACAGGTTTTAAAGCATGTTTGAAAACTTTTGTCCGATGGAAAACGGTCCGATAGGCCATACACACCATCGAACATGTCCGCAGACCGGTTTCAGCGGACATGTTCGATCGTGTGTACGCGGCCTTAGTGTTAGAAGCACCGGGGACAGATGCAGCATCCACCTAGGTAAGTATGATTCTTAAAAAAAAAACAGAAACCCACCCCATACATTTCTTTTAATCTTCAGAGGTTTACTTTTTAATTTGACAGAAATGGAATAGTTTTTTTATTTCTTACTGCCATCCCTATTGTTAAGGAGGAACTTCAATCCCTATGATTGTGGCTTTGTTCCACCAACACTGACATTTTCTATAGTCCAATGAATGCACGGATACACTGAATGGTTGAATTTAAAGTGGTTGTAAACCCAAAAAAATTTTTTTTTTTTCGTTTTGTTTTGATGTCACAATGTAGAGTATAAGATTTCCTATCATCTGTGCCCAGTCTTGACACACAGAGTTAATCCAGATCTGAGCAATCCTCTTTTATGTTCAGTGAAAATGAACAGCTTTCCAGATAAAACCCTGCCTAAATCAAAAGTCTTCTTGCTTTGAGTGAGAGGTTATTTACATATCTAGTTAGGACATGTTTATCATATGTTATGTTTTGTGTACAATAACATGAGGTGATATGACACCATAACACATCCTAGTAATATACAATGAACTTTGGATCACCTCTTGTTATGATAAACATGTCCACGCTAGATTTGTAAATAACCTGTTACTGAAAGCAATAACAGAGAAACAGACTTTATAATTTGGCAGGTTTTTATCTGAAATTCTGTTAATTTGCACTGAACTTTAAAAGAGGATTACTCAGTGCTGGATTAACTCTGTGTGGCAAGACTGGGCACAGATGATATGAAATCTTATACTCTACATTGTGACATTAAAAAAAAATGTTTTTTTGGGGTTTACAACCACTTTAACATTTTAATTCTGATCTGTATTTGATTTATAAGCAGATATTTATTGTTTATTTTCTACTTGTGAATTACGCTTTTAAATAACTTTACAGACTGAAGCAAAGAAAAACACTCACGATGAGAAAGCCAATGTTATTACAAAAGAAGTAAATGAAGATGGAAAGCCTAAAGTGAGTATCATTTTTAGAGATTTTTTTTTTTCCCCCCATTATATTCATATATATATAAAGTGTCTCTATCACTGTAAACATTTAAATGGAGCGCTGATAGAAGACATACAGTGTACTCACCTAGAGGGGCCTGTACATATCTGCAGCAGCCCTCTTCTTTCGCTTCTATGGCTAAGTGTTGGTTCTTCTGAACGAGCAAAGCTCCAAGTTCATGATATAATTGGAATTTACCGTCTCCTTTATGTCATCCCCCTCACATTCCTATTGGCCCATTACTATGATGGATTGCTTCCTTGGCCAATGAAATTTTGAGTAGGAAGAAGGTAGGCAAACCTTTTAGAACTGCCGGCATTTGGCCATAGCGGAGAGTGGTGGTAGCTGCTGCCTGTATGTGCACATCAAGGCCTTTGGAGGAAGCTATGCTTCTAAAGCCTCGTACACACGGTAGGACATCCAACAAAATTTCCCTTGGATTTTTGTCCTAATTGATTTGTCCGGTCACACCCATAGCATACACACAGTCAGACTTTTCTGCAAACTTTTCTAAAACTTTCCCATCATCACGTGGTTTTTCTGCTCTTTACCGCCACCCTTTGGTTAACTTCTGCTATTGTTGGTTGATTTTAACATTGGTACTGAGCATGCGTATTTGCACTTTGTACAAAAGTTGGTTGGGTTGCTGTACACATGGTCACAAATGGCACCATCGGACTTTTGTTGCCGAAAAGTTGGTCCGTTCGCAGACCCAACTTTTTGTCGGATGAAACCAGGAAAAGTTGGTCCGATGGAACGTACACACGATCGGACAAATTTGAAAAGTTGCACATTTTGAAGTTGGTTGGCCAAAAGTCTGACCGTGTGTATGGGGCTTTAGTGTTGCACTAATTTCAGTTGATAACCATGCCAGCAAATGTCATTTAAACTTACAAATGTTTTGATTGGTTTAGAGGGAGCCTTTGATGCGAGCTCGAAGTGAAGAGATGGGTAGAACTGTACCTGGAATGCCAGAAGGTTGGGTCAAGGTAATACATCTGTATTTATGTGCATGTGTAGAACATGTCTGTTATGTGATTTGTGTAGGTAGTTACTAATGCAAGTTTGCCATCCTTTACAGTTTCTTGAACCTGTAACTGGTACTTACCGATATTATCATTCTCCAACTCACACGGTTCACATGTATCCGCCTGAAATGGCTCCAACATCTACGTCCACTCCAGTTCAGAAAGTCAAGCCTCAGGCGCATGCAGATGTAGACAAGGAGCAAACCAAATTGAAGAGATCTTACTCTTCACCAGACTTAACCCAGGCTATAAAGGATATGGAAAAGAGGGCGCCAACTCCTATAATTAACCGTGAAAATAAGTAAGTATTTATATATTATAAATCTGCATGCCTGCATATATTGTGTCCGAAGATTTAGACAAACGTGAAAATGTTTTTTGTTGTAGGCCAACAACTCACACTAAAGCTGAAATCACAAAACTGTCGGCATCTAAGATCCGCAGCCTGAATCCTGTGTTTGGAGGCGCTGGCCCAGCTCTCACCGGCCTGAGGAATCTCGGCAATACTTGTTATATGAATTCCATCTTACAATGTTTGTGCAACACTCCACACTTAGCGGAGTACTTCCACAAGAACTGTTATCAGGCAGACATAAACAGGTAATCTATAAAAAACAATTGCATAATGAAAAGATTTTGTTTTATTTTAAATTTTGCATCCTAAATTAATTTCATTAAAGGGGTGTTCCAGCCAAATTTGGTGTTTATTAAAAGTCAGCAGCTACAAAAAGTGTAGCTGCTGGCTTTCAATAAACACACACTTACCTGCTCCAGCGTTCCAGCGATGCGCCGGCCGGGGCTCCGCTCCGCTCCCCCCCTCCCTGGCCGGCATCCTCATTGCTACTGTGGGCACCCGCCGTAACAGCCTTCGGCTTCACGGCCGGGCACCCACTGCGCATGCGCGAGCCGCACTGCGCATGCGCGCGCGGCGCGGCTCCCCGCTGATTCGACAGGCGATCGTCTAGGACCTGTCACGTGTCCTAGACGATCACCTAGGGGAGGGGCTGCAGTAAGGCGATTAAGCTTAATCGCCTTACCAGCCCTCGGCGGAAGGAGGAAGTGGGACAGGAAGTCCCACTCCTCCTGAAGCCCCCACTCCCCCCCCAAAAAAATTACATGCCAAATGTGGCATGTAAGGGGGTGAGGAGTGGAAAAAGCGGAAGTTCCAAATTTGGGTGGAACTCCTCTTTAATTATGTAGTGGTTGTTTAACCACTTAAGGACCGCCGCATGTACATTTACGTCGGCAGAATGGCCCCGACAGGCACATCAACGTATATATACGTTGGTGCCTTGAGGTGGGTCGGGGGTCCGATCGGGACCCCCCCCCCCCGGTACATGCGGCGGTCCCCGCGGCTGTACGAGCAATCCGACAAGAGGGGGCGGCTATTCGTTTTTTTCCGCCCCCTCCGGATCGCTCTCAGCCAATGCACGTGCCCCCCCGCCCTGTCACTTCCTCCTCCTCTGTAAACACAGGAAGGAGGAAGCAATGTGATCTCTCCCTCAGTGTTTTTTTCAACCACCGCTGAGCAGAGATCACATCACAAGTAAGTCTGCACTAACACTACACTAACACACAGACACACAGGCACATTTATCCCCCGCGATCGCCCCCCCCCCCCCTCCCCCCTGTCACAGTGTCACTGAATGCAGTAATCATACATGTATGATTACTGTATTTAGTGTCAGTGTGACATGCAGTTAGTGTTAAGTCCTGGGTAGCCCCCGTACCCCCCCCCTAATAAAGTTTTAACCCCTTGATCACCGCCCTAGTTAACCCTTTCACTCCCTATTGCCAGCGTCACTAAGCGATCATTTTTCTGATCGCTATATTAGTGTCGCTGTTCCCGCTAGGTAGCTAATTTTTTTTTTTTTATTGCGATTTTTTTTTTTTTTTACTAAAGACATGTGGCTAAATAAATTTTGGCCTAAATGTTTGACTAAAATTTAGTTTATTGATTTTTTTTTTATAACAAAAAGTAAAAAATATTGATTTTTTTTTCAAAAATGTCGCTCTATTTTTGTATATCGCAGAGGCGATCAAATACCACCAAAAGAAAGCTCTATTTGTGGGAAGAAAAGGACGCAAATTTTGTTTGGGAGCCACGTCGCACAACCGCACAATTGTCTGTTAAAGCGACGCAGTGCCGAATCGCAAAAACCCCTTGGGTCATTTAGCAGCGTATTGGTCCGGTCCTTAAGTGGTTAACCACTTAAGCCCCGGACCATTTTGGCAGTTAGACCGGGGCCACTTTATGCGATTCGGCAACTGCAAGTGCTGGTTTTCCAGATTGTCCCTTCTACAAAAGCTGGTCCTTAGACTGGCATCTGTCAGAAGGACAGTACATGTGGTCCGAATGTCGGCTGGTTCCTCCTTTAGCCACTTAAGACCCAGACCATTATGCAGGTTAAGGACCTTGCCCCTTTTTTCCGGCACTGCTTCGCTTTAACTGACAATTGCGTGGCCGTGCGACGTGGCTCCCAAACAAAATTGGCTTCCTTTTTTCCCCACAAATAGAGCTTTCTTTTGGTGGTATTTTATCACCTCTGCGATTTATTTTTTACTTTTTATGCTATAAACAAAAAAAGAGTGACAATTTTGGGAAAAAAATCAATATTTTTTTGCTATAATAAATATCCCCAGAAAAATATATACGGTAATTTTTTTTTTTTTCCCCACAGTTTAGTTCGATACGTATTCTTCTACATATTTTCGGTAAAAAAAATCGCAATAAGCGTTTATTTGCGCAAATGTTTATAGCTTCTACAAAATAGGGGACTGTTTTATGTCATTTTTATTAATAATTTTTTTACTATGGTTATGGCGGCGATCAGCGATTTTTTTTTTTTTTTTTTTTTTTTTTTTTTTTTATATTTTATTTATTTTATTTTTTTATCGTGACTGTGACATTATGGCGGACACATCGGCCACTTTAGACACTATTTTGGGACCATTGTCATTTTTACAGTAATCAGTGCTATAAAGATACACTGGTTACTGTAAAAATGACACTGGTAGTGAAGGGCTTAACCACTAGGTGGCGCTACATGGGTTAAGTGATTCTAACTGTTTGGGGGCGTGGCTACACGTGACACGTCACCCGATAATGGGGAAAAAGCCTCTTGAGGGGGGAGGAGGCAAGCAGGATGCCCACGAACATACAGCTCCTTTCTCTATCTGCAAAGTAGAGAGTGTCCTGACTTGCCTGGTTGCCCCCTCCCCCCTCAAGAGGCTTTCTTCACACCAGGGAAAAAACCTTGTACTACTGTGTGTAGTTACAGACAGAAGAACAGGAAGTGAGCATTTCTCAGAAGAAATAAAGACATTTAAAAGCAAAATGGAAGGATGAGGTAAGTGAAGGAGGACTGCACTAAGGTAAAGGAAGCTATTTAGGGAAAAAAAAAAATTCCTTTAAAAGGCCCCAGTGCTCCTGGATACAAGTGTGCAGCTATTGATCACTGTCAGTGTATAATGATTAACATACATATTTACTAGACTCCAGATAGTACCAGTTCTTAATTCACTTTTAATGTATTGGGTCTTCAGAGTTATTTACGTAAGAAATGTTCTTGTACAGATCAAATCTTCTGGGTCATAAAGGGGAAGTGGCAGAAGAATTTGGAATTATAATGAAAGCTCTGTGGACTGGTCAGTACAAGTATATAAGCCCCAGAGATTTTAAAGTGACGATTGGGAAAATCAATGATCAATTTGCTGGATACAGCCAGCAAGACTCACAGGAATTGCTTCTCTTCTTAATGGACGGACTCCATGAGGATCTCAATAAGGTAAGGCTCTGTGGATTAAATGTGTGTGTAGCCCTGCTATAAATAAATGTAACTGAAAATAGTATCAAGATTGTAAATTGTCTGAAGTAAGTAGGAAAGGATTTTCCATATGTAACAAATGTGTTTATTTATTTTACTGTATATACTGGAGTATATATATAAAAAGAATAAATCCGCGCCAATTATCTAAAAGTGATTGATTAATTCAATTAAATGAATAAGTTGCTCCTCTAATAGTAAAAAATAGAATTCTTACTACGAAGTGATATGTGAAAAAAGGAGGGCGCTAGAAAGTGGTTATAAAAAAACACTCATACAGGAGTATAAGTCGAGTTTTTGAGGACTTTTTTTTTTTTTTCTTGTGCTGAAAATGCCCCCCCCCCCGGCTTATGCTCAAATCCCGCGCCTCACTGTGTCCATCTGCAGCCTTATGATCTCTGGCGCTGTGATATGCAGTCTAGTCGGTGGCCATCCGTGATAGGCTGAACACTGACTCACTGCTGGTAAACTGAGTCGGTGTTCCTTCACGGACAAGGAGGAGGCAGGGCTTTGCTGCACTACACGGCCGCCGATTAGACTGCATATCACAGCGCTGGAGATTGTGAGGCAAGAAACATGGGCGCAATGAGGTATGCAGATGGGCACAGTGAGGCTGAGGCATTGTAGATGGGCACAGTGAGGCTGCAGATGGGCATTGTTGACCCTCTTTTTCCACTTACAGTAGCTGCTGCATTTCTCACCCTAGGCTTATACTCGAGTGAATACATTTTCCCAGTTTTTTTGTGGTAAAATTAGGTTCCTCGGCTGATACTCGAGTATATACTGTATTTCAATTCCTATGCCCTTCTGTTTCTTTGACTCTACAGCTCTGCATCTCAAGTACTTAATACTCCATTAACGTTTTTTTCTGATTACCTCCCCAAAATGCAGATTTTTTCTGTGTAAATGATCTGTAGACAATTAATTATTTGGCTACGTGACATTTGGATCTGTTTTTTTTTTTTGATAAATATTTTTATTGCATTTTCGAACAATAGACAGTTTCAATGGATCTGTTTTTATGAGATGTATAATTTAATACAACCGTTGTAAATGGTTTGTATAAATTATAAGACATCATTTACATGGGCAAAGAAAAACAGAAAAAAAGACCAGCGGTCCACTGAGTCTGCCCATTTTTTTTTTCATTAACTTTTTTGGCCAAGTTTAGATCTAGGTTTGTCCCAGGCATGTTTGAACTAGACATGTGCACACTGAAATATTTTGTTTCGGAATTTTGTTTTCGTCTGGAAAATACATTTATTTAGTTACCCCCGAAATTCGTTCTTACTCATTTTGTTTTTCGTTAAAAATTGCATTCGTCCGAAAATCCGAATGAATTAAGGTTGAATCTGCCATTGAATACTTTTGGTGTCTGTCGAATGTTTAAAGAAGATTCGACGGAGCAGCGAAACTGTACGTCGAATTGTACATTTCCGGTCAAATGTTCTGCCTACAAGCTACCGTATAGTAGAATTCTAATGTTGTATGACTAGTAATAATTATATTTATTAATTATTATTACTAGTCATCCAACATTGGAATTTTTCTATAGCCTATGGGCCGAGCATTTGACCGGAAATGTACGATTGCGGCGTCGTACAGTTTAGCTGCTCCGTCGAATCTTCTTTGAACATTCGACAGACACATTAAGCCTTCAATAACAGTTTCAACGTTTGTTTTTCGATGCTTTGTCGAATCTTCGTCCATGTTGAATTGTCAAGTTGGTTCTAGCTATTTTACTGCTCCTCCTCTTTGGTTACAATCAGCCAATAACATTCATCATTATTTTCTTTTACTTCCCCCACCCAATTCCAGCAGCGAATCTTTTCTCTCTATAATGTCGAATCTTTTCTCTCTATAATGTCGAATCTTTTCTCTCTATAATGTCGAATCTTTTCTCTCTATAATGTCGAATCTTTTCTCTCTATAATGTCGAATATAATGTCGAATCTTTTCTCTCTATAATGTCGAATCTTTTCTCTCTATGTAGAATTATCTTGGACTAATAGAGTTAAGGTTAGGCACATTCGACCAATAAAAACGAAAATAAAGCATTTATTTATGTCGGATATTTCGGTTTTCGTATTCTGCACTTTCGTTTTCGTTTGTTAAAACAATAAAGAAAATAGATGAAATTGGGACGAAAATGTATTCGGACGAAAACGAATGCACATGTCTAGTTTGAACCCATTTTCTGTTGACTATCTCACTGCCTCTCCTGGAAGTTTTATTCCAAGCATTAACTACCCTTTCAGTAAATTAATACTTACTTTCTAGAGAGGCCAGTACACTGTGCATTGAACGTCAAATAAGGACGAGCGGCTGTGTGTGGGTGAGCGGCCCGAACGCACATGGTTTGCATTTGGGGCAAATCGGTTGTGTCTCTGCAGTGACTGCATCCTGACTTTGATGGGCTGTGTGCAGGCAGCACCTGGCGGGTCCAACTGCATAAACAAATAACTGAATAACTATGTATGGGCCTTAGCACCCATGTGAATAAGGCCTTAGAAGGAAAATAACTCCTTGAATAAGTCAGAAGTATGTCCTTTGAGTACAGCTACCACCGTTTGGGAACCTGAGCATTGCTTCTAGGCCTGCGAGGTAACAGGCCTACAAATTTTATATTGTGCATCGCAAATCCTCATCTGGTAGCTCAGTTGTATTTTTTTTTTTTTCTGAAATTTTATTTTAACCACTTCATTTCCGCCCCACGTCCAAAGACGTCATCTTTTTGAAGATGGATATCTCGGTAACGGCAGCAGCTGCTGCCACAACCGAGATATCCATCTCTTCGTGGGGCGGTCCTGTTTACGATAACGGCGGTCATCGCGGCGGATTCGCCGCGAGATCGCCGTTACCGGCGGCGGGAGAGGGTGCCCCCCCCCTCCCGCCGCTCTCCCGCGCCTTCCGCCGCTTACCGTAGCCGTCGGTAGCGGCGGAGGCGATCGGGTCCTGTTGCTGGCTGTCCGGGGATGCGACTGAGGGAAAAAATGTCCCTCAGCCGTCCCCATACCTCTGCTGGGCGGAAGTGACGTCAAAACGTCATTTCCGCCCAGCCTCTTAAAGAGACATTTAATTCGTTTACATTTTGACTTTTTTTTTTTTTTTTTTTTTCTTTTTTTTTTTTGCATTTAAGCCTGAATATGAGATCTGAGGTCTTTTTGACCCCAGATCTCATATATAAGAGGACCTGTCATGCTTTTTTCTATTACAAGGGATGTTTACATTCCTTGTAATAGGAATAAAAGTGATAATTTTTTTTTTTTTTTTTTTTTCAGTGTTAAACATTATAAAATAAATAGAAATAAAAACGAAAACGAAAAAATTTTTTTTTTAAAGTGCCCCGTCCCGACGAGCTCGCGCGCAGAAGCAAACGCATACGCGAGTAGCGCCCGCATATGAAAACGGTGTTCAAACCACACAAGTGAGGTATCGCCGCGATCGTTAGAGCGAGAGCAATAATTCTAGCCCTAGACCTCCTCTGCATCTCAAAAAATGCAACCTGTAGAATTTTTTAAACGTCGCCTATCGAGATTTTTAAGGGTAAAAGTTTGACGCCATGCCACGAGCGGGCGCAATTTTTAAGCGTGACATGTTGGGTATCATTTTACTCGGCGTAACATTATCTTTCAAAATATATAAAAAAATTGGGCCAAATTTATTGTTGTCTTATTTTTTAATTCAAGAAAGTGAATTTTTTCCAAAAAAAGTGCGCTTGTAAGACCGCTGCGCAAATACGGTGTGAGAAAAAGTATTGCAATGACCGCCATTTTATTCTCTAGGGTGTTAGAAAAAAAAATATATATAATGTTTGGGGGTTTTAAATAATTTTCTAGCAAAAAAAACAGTTTTAGTCTCGTAAGCACCGAATCTGAAAAACAGGCTCGGTAACGAAGTGGTTAAAAGTATTAAAATAAAATATGAACTGTGGAGAGGCGCTGAATATAAATTTTTACACACTTCGTCCCATCAAAATTTGAAATATGTATTTGGGGAGAGGCTGGGGTTTGGACTTTGATGGTACCATATAGGGTTGTCCCGATACCACTTTTTTAGGACCGAGTACAAGTACCGATACTTTTTTTCAAGTAGGCGCCGACACCGAAAAACCGATACTTTTTTTAACCTCCCTGGCGTTTTTCCCGTGTCTGACACGGGGTAAAAATTTGCTGCTACTATTGTTGATCCCGTGTCAGACACGGGCTCGCCTCGCAGAATCCAGAGACAGTTTACTTACCTTCTCCGTGGATCCAGCGATGCATCCCCGCTGTGTGAGCGAGCAGGTGCTCGCTCGATTCACACAGCGTCCCCGTGTGCCGCCGAGCTCCGTTCCCTGCGACGTTACGACGCACGGGGACGGAGAACGGCGCCAAATTCAAAAATGTAAACAAACACTATACATACAGTACAATGTAATCTTATAGATTACAGTACTGTATGTAAAAAATACACACCCCCCATGCCCCTAGTGGTCTGCCCAGTGCCCTACATGTCCTTTTATATAATAAAAACTTTTCTTTCTCCCTGCAAACTGTAGATTGCCCATAGCAACCAAAAGTGTCCCTTTATGGCAAAAATTGTTTTAGAGCGGCTAAAAAACAGCGATAATAAATTATAATCACTTGCAGAATTTAGCGATAGCGATTTGTGGGGAAATTCGTCATAAAAAAAAAAATAATGACAGCAAAAATTCTGCAACTGAGCAAATTTCAGTGATTTTGATTTGATTACATTATTGAATAATTTTTACTATAATTATATTATTATTTGTTATAATTTTTTATAATTATTTATTATATTATAATTTTTAATAAAAAAAATCATACCCGGGATGCCTATTAGACTCTTGTTTAGATAGATTTAAGTAAGTACTTACTAAGAATTGCAGGCCTATAATACATAACACCACATTTCCTTGCAAAACAATTGCAACGCTTTTGGTACAAAATTCCAGACAGAATCATAACGCCAGGGAGGTTAAATGTCACCCACAAATGCAGCCATGTCACCCATATATGCAGCCATGTCACCCCTACCTAGCCACCTCTGCCCGGGGAACATCACAGCATTCATTTGAATAGCTGTAGTGTTCCCGCCCGTATAGACACTCCCCCTTGCTCGGGATTGGATGGGTGATCTGTCCAATCCCGAGCAAGGGGGAGTGTCTATACGGGCGGGAACACTACAGCTATTCAAATGAATGCTGTGATGTTCCCGCACGATGTTTGGGGGACGGAAAAAGTATTCTATTCTGGTATCGGGGGTATTTGCGGGAGTACTCCCGCAAATACTCGGTATCGGTACCGATACTGGTATCGATATCGGGACAACCCTAGTACCATATATCAACTGATTGCCAGTCAAAATTAGAAAAGTATAAAGAAGGTTTTATTACAAAAAAACATATACATCATTTACATATTCATAAAATAAACTTCTTCAGTCATAACAACTATAAAGTGCCTATACATTATCTGACAAATTGTATGTATTTGTAAGAAGCGGGCGATATAAGAAACTGCGAAACATGTTGCTCTTCTCAATATAAATTAGATGATCTTGACATTCTATCTACAATGACAGAATGTCTTTTAGGCACTTTATAGTTATGACCTAAAGAAGTTTATTTTATGAATATGTAAATGATGTATATGTTTTTTGTATTAAAACCTTCTTTATACTTTTCTAATTTTGACTGGCAATCAGTTGATCTGGTACCATCAAAGTCCAAGCCCCAGCCTCCCCCAAATACATATTTCATAATATGAACTGTGTAGACTGAATAGGGGATCCAGTAGCTGTGCTGATTTACAGAAATGGTGAGTAACTAGTCACATTCCAGCTATGGTTTTCCTAGCATGAGTTATAAGATAAAAGCGGATTCCTCACCTCCACCATATCGTGTCCAGTAATTGTTTTTATGGTAAGTGACAGTATGTAAATGACCTGTACAGCACAACTTAAATTCTTAAATTTTGTTTCTACTTTTCATTTTATGTGTCCTTTGATGACCTTTTAGAGAGTAAGTAAGCAAAGTCATTGGTGTATGTTCAAAACAAAACCCCATTTGTCTTGTTTTTACTATATAGGTGTGATTTTATGTTATGTAACTAGAATGAGTGCAGCTGTGTTGTTGACTATAGATGGGTATGTGTATAACATTTGTGTGTAGTTTGCCGTGCTGTATAGACTATCCTGTCATTGTTACCATTATTGGTGTTTGTCTTGGTTATACATTGTATATCTGTTTTGCATACTGCACTAAACTCCTTAAATCAATGATGGTGTTCTTAGTCCACCCCACTTCCCAACCACAGCCTCCTCGGATATATGTCGCACATCCAGGAGGCCTCACGACAGTCTTCCCCCCTAGTTGGTAGACCTCCCCTGTTTCCGGTGGTGGTGATGGTGGGGGGGGGGGGAGAGAATTGGCTGTGAGTGGTTAGGAAGTCACAGCCAGCTCCCGAATCCATAGTGGTGTCACAGAAACAAAAACACCGGTGATGGTGCTAGTAGCTCTTGACCTTTTAATTTTTGGCTAGCCAGGTGGAGTTCCTTTTCCTAATTAAAAAGGGGCTACTGGGATCATCATTGCTTACAGGCTGCTACAAGGCTGATAAACCTTTACTAGACACTGGATACTTATTATTTTATTATTATTATTACCTTTTGTTAGCCACAAAATTCTCTGTGGTGTTCCATTCAATTATTTTTACTTTTAGAAGGAGATTGTCTTCGGGTCCAAAACACAGCGCCCCCTGTCGCCCCCTGTCCAGAGACGGAACCTCAGGAGCCAACAGTGGAAATGCACCTGGCTGGCCTTAAAGCGGAGTTCCACCCAAAAATGGAACTTCCGCTTATCCCACTCCTTACCCCCTTATATGCCACATTTGGCATGTAATTTTTTTTGGGGGGGGAGTGGGGGCTTCAGGAGGAGTGGGAGGTCCTAGGCGATCGCCTGTCCAATCAGCGGCGGGCCGCGCGCGCATGTGCAGTGGGTGCCCGGCCGTGAAGCCGAAGGCTGTCACGGCCGGATGCCCACAGTTAGAATGAAGACGCCGGCGGGGGGGGGGAGGAGCGGAGCCCCGGTCGGCGCGTCGCTGGAACGCTGGAGCAGGTAAGTGAATGTTTATTAAAAGCCAGCAGGTACACTTTTTGTAGCTGCTGACTTTTAATAAACATAACATTTGGCTGGAACACCCCTTTAAGCCTGGTACACACAATATATACGTTTTTATTTAGTTCAACCCAGCGGGCTGAATAAAAAAGAAAACTTACAGATCACTGTACTAACACAAGCATGTTAGCAGAGTGATCTTCCCTGCTGTACTATTGTTTTCCGACAGGGGGATCCCCTCCGCCAGAACACACCAGGCAGTGCTCGCAACCATTGGTTGTAAGCGCTGATCAGATGCTGGTTTTCTAGCTCCCCTGTTCAACAAAAGCTGGTCATAAGACCCGCTTTTGTCAGACAAGGAGCTGTAGACATGGGCCGAACGTCAGCAGATTTTCCTAACAAACTGACCATTTTCAGCCCCTGTGCCCCCGACATTAGCACCTGGGTCATGCCACCGTTAAACTGAGTGAAACTAATTTCAGGGAGGTGTTCAGAGAAGGGTTTTCTAGCTAATCAAGTTAATAGTGAGCATGTAGTGTCTGAATTCAGGCAGGAATTTTACAACTATTTAACTGACTGACAGGTTAAAGTGGTTGTAAAGTCACATTATGAACTTTGCTGGTATCCCCTCTAGTTTATAAAGACATAAACTACAGTGTGTTTTTTTAATTTTTTATATTATGAAAAACTTTTCTCACACCGTCGCTGTGCGGTTACGTGATCTCCCTCTGCTCTCCTTCCCTGAGGTATTTAGCATTATCATTTTCAAAAAAACACACACACCAAAGGGAATACAAGTCTTTATGTTATTGAAATTGCAGCGGAATAGCGTGAGGCGGAGAGGAGATTGGCTCTCAAATTTACTAGGAAATGGCAGGCAAGAAGGAGGGGGGAGAGACTCTCAAAACACACAGCGGGATGACAGAGGCACGTAAACTGACCACGGTAATCTGGGCTCAGCAGCCATGAATACTGTGGTCCGCACACACAAGGGCACACAGGAACAGACAGGATAAACCAGGTATTTTACAGCATAGAATAGGACAAATGACAACTCAGAAGCACTATGTTATTTATCATGTTTTAAAGGGGTTGTTAAAGGTTCATTTTTTATTTTCTAAATAGGATCCTTTTTAATCTAGTGCATTGTTGGTTCACTTACCTTTTTCTTTCAATTTTCCTTCTAAATGTTTTTTTTCTTTGTCTGAATTTCTCACTTCCTGTTCCTCCTCATTAAGCTTTCCACCATCATCTGGCTGGGGGTTAATCAGTCAGAACAGCTTACTGAGGAGGAACAGTAGGTGAGAAATTCAGACAAAGAAAAAAAACATTTAGAAGGGAAATAAAATGAAAAGGTAAGTGAACCAACAATGCACTAGGACTAGGTTAAAGGAACCTTTTTTTTAAATGGGTTACAACCACTTTAACATTGAAGGCAAGGCTTTTTTGCTTAGTTTTGTGTAGAGTGGGGTAGGGGTATAATCTGTATTGGTTTTGTCTGCAGTCTGTGGCCTCAAGATTTCCCAGAGCCAAAATTGCTAGCAGGATAGGAATTGAGGCTGAATCAATCCAAATGGAACAAAATTGCTACACGTTGGCTTTTTCAATTGCTGATTTTGTCCCCATAGTAGATTTGTGATTCCTTCCTATCCTGGGAAGATTTTCACCCATACACGAAGTGTACAGAGAATCTTCTAAATGGGATCACTAACACACAGAAAAGGTTCTATCACATGCCTAATGAGGAAGAAATGTAACCTCCACATAAGGCTTCTTCACAGTAAGAGCTGTGGAAATGTGGAATAGACTCCTTCAAGAGCTGGTTTTGGCTAGTTCAGTAGATTGTTTTAAGAAAGGCCTGGATTCTTTCCCAAATGTACATAATATAACTGGATACTAATATGTATAAGTAAAGTTGATCCGGGGAAAATCCAGTTGCCTCTCGGGGGGGATCAGGAAGGAATTTTTTAACCCTGCTGGTGCAAATTGCGTCAAGCTTTTGAGTTTTTTTCCCCTCTGAATTAACTGGGTATAAGATTGTGTGTATATGTGGAGAGTGTGTGTGTGTGTGTGTGTGTGTTTTTTTTTCTGTTGGTTGAACTGGATGGACTTTTACCATGTAACAACATGGCCTATAGTACCACCCTTTCCATGCTCCCTAAAATATGCAATTAATCGCTGACCTTACAGGCATTATGACTAGATGACAGATGTAGCCGATGAGCAAAGTAAAGGAGGGGGTGGTGGTATAGGCCACTGTGCGAAAGTACAGTGCTTTGAAAAAGTATTCCTACCCCTTGAAATTTTCCACATTTTGTCACGTTACAATTAAAAACCTAAATGTATTTAATGTGATAGACCAACACAAAATGGCAAAATCTGACCAGAGCACTTTCTTCCACATGTTTGTTTTGTCCCCCACTTGGCTTCTCGCAAACTCCAAATGGGAATTCTTATGGCTTTCTTTCAACAATGGCTTTCTTCTTGCCACTCTTCCATAAAGGTCAGATTTGTGGAGTACACGACTAATGGCCTTTACACACGATTGGATTTTCCAACAGCAAAAGTCCGATATGAGCTTTTGAACGGAAATTCCGTCCGTGTGTAGGCTCCATCAGAATTTTGCTGTTAGAATTTCCGCCAACAAAAGATTGAGAGCTGGTTCTCAAATTTTCCGCCTAAAAAAAATTCCTGACTGATGTACTGTACACATTTCCTCGGTCTAATCCATGGGAAGCGGATCTGTGCTGCTTCTGAGGTCTGTGTGTGGGGGTAGTAATGGGGTAGGGGAACCCAAACAGGGTTCTTGTATTTTGATCGCTCTCAGAAATCACACAAGCTTTGCTCTCCGAAGAGCAATCTGCATTCGGATCATTTCACGGGGGGGGAGGAAGCGTTATATTGTTGTTGTAACCTGTTTCAACCCCTTAAAGACTGCATTAAAGAGGAAGTAAACCCTGATGGGTTTTACTTCCTCTTTGTTTCCCTGCAAAGATAAAACATAATGAGTTACTTTGCATCGCATTGTAGCCCATTATGTGTCACTTACCTGAAACCGAAGCTTACGATGTCACCGCTGTCCCCTCTTCCACGAAGTGTCCATCTTCCTTCTGGGTATGCGGCTCCGGCGCCGTGTTTGGCCGGAAAATCGATGGCGTCACTCCCACTCATGCACGTGGGAGCCGCCAGGCACGGCATGATCTCCTTTAGAGATAGCACGCTCGCCGTTTCTAAAGTGCGCCTGCGCCATAGACATCGGCGCCCATCTCATTTGTAAATATCTTCTAAACCGTGGAGATTTATAAGATCTTTTGAGCACCTACAGGTAAGCCTTAATCTAGGCTTACCTGTAGGTTAAAGTGGTTGAAACGGGTTTACAACCACTTTAATACATCACACTTGCGTGCATTGCACATGGTTGTGGGGCAGTTGCACAGTTGTCCATACTGACCATGGAAAGCAACAGGGGGTATAATTCCATCCACACCCCCGGCTGCTTCCTCTGCATCTGAAAGGGGTAGCAGTTGAATGAAAATAAAAGCATGTCTCAACTGTGGGGTTTTAAAGCCTGGCAGAAATCGAGTCCGCGGTACCTGCCACTCGGCTGTGTGTGAGCGAGCCGCTGGCGGCACACATGCATGCCCCTACCCAGAAGAGCCATATCATGTGTATGTATACGTGAATCGTGCAGAGGTGCTGCCCTGTAACAGTAAAACTGCTATAGGGCAGACCTTAAATGGTTAAAAATAAAGGCAAAACATTTTTTAAGTTGTGGAGCGGGATTAGAACCCCTGTCAGGTTTGTATTGCTGTCTGTGCCCCTATTAGGGAGATTCACTCTCTCCATTTGTCCACTGAAAGTGAAAGAAAATGTCACCAGAAGAGATCTTTCAATGGGGACACACGTTCTGGTGACAACTAAGGAATTTTAACTTGCAATGCTCCTGAAGAAGCGTGACTGCACACGCAACATGTTGAGCTTATTTTAATAACTTCAACATCGTACCGTTTTTCTGTCATTTAATCTTTCGCACTCGTCTATTATGGACTGAAGTCATTGCACCTTCCAAGTCTCCCTGTAGAATTATGGTTTTGTACAGTAGCGGTTCTATTTGACCTTTGTGTATTTACATCAAATGTGGGGGATCTCTTTTTTTTTTTTAGCGTATGTGTTAAATTTGTTAGGAGAGACCTATAAAAAAAATTATTTTTTGTATACATCCCTGTGTTACTGTGCCTAAAAAGTCCATAGTCCCAATTTTTCAATTTCTAACTAAGGAATTTCCTTTTCACTGCTTTTGTGACTATTAAACTGGAAAGTGGAAGGAAATCTTTCTAATGGGGGGAAAAAATAGACGGGGGTTATAACGCTACTATAAAAAAAAAAAAAAAAATGTTTTTTGCTTTTTAGTTTCAATTTAAAGACTATGGTAACAGAAGATGTGCAGTGATGGTAAACTAGGTTTTCACGTAGATGTGCTTGTATGTTGTGAATAGGTAATCATGGCCGATATTTACTTGCAAAGTATGATACAGTTTGTAAAATAAAATGTAGAGGGTATTTGTGGAATGAAACCTTTCTTAATTGCAGGCAGATAACCAGAAGAGACACAGAGAAGAAGACAACGACCATTTAAATGATGTTCAGGCTGCAGATTCGGCTTGGATAAAACACAAGCAACTTAACGAATCGATCATTGTGGCGCTTTTCCAGGGTCAATTCAAGTCAACTGTCCAGTGTCTAACATGCCACAAAAGATCCAGAACCTTTGAAGCTTTTATGTACCTGTCATTGCCACTTCCATCCTCCAGCAAATGTTCCCTTCAGGTACTTTATCTAATGCAAATGATTCTTTATTTCTTTGTGTTCAGTGTCATTTCATACTGTGAGCTGTATCCATATCTAGATCACCTCGACCTTTTTATTTATTTAAAATGTTTCATTTTTGTTTGTAACACCATGGTTTATCCATGTTATATTTTGAACTTTTACATAACTGAAAACCAAATTATTTCTGCATTCCAAAGTTAGTAAGGTAAGGTAGGTAAAGTTATGGCTGTCAAGGTTATAAACATTGTGTGCCGGTTTGGTTCTCTAAGGCTCCATTCACACCTAGGTGTATATACGCCTGAAACGCGACGCTCGTGCCGATGGAGGGGCGAATTTACATTGATGTCTATGAGATGGTTCACATCTCACGCCGAACGCCTGCTGCCTGAAAACAAGTCCCGGACCCTTTTTTTCAGGCGTCTTTCGGCGTTCGGCATAGACATCAATGTAAAATCTTTTGTGAAAAAAAAAAGTTTACAAATCGCGGCAAAATACGCCGCGTATGCCGCGTTATAGTGTGAATGCAGCCTTAAAGTGCCAGAAAGTTTTGGTGCATTAAGATAAAATACCTTCTGTGTGTGCAGCAGCCCCGCTCAGCCCCTCCAATACTTACTTGAGCCCCATTTAGGTCCAGCGATGTTGCAGGTGTGTATCGGCTGCCCGGGACACCCCTCCTCATTGGCTAAGACAGCAGTGTGGGACCATTGGGTCCCGCTGCTGTCAATCAAAGTAAGTTAGCCAATGAGAAGAGAATGGTTGAGGCTTGGCCAGTGGCTCTGTGTCTGAAAGAATACAGAGGACACTTTTGTGTGTGTGTGTATTAGCTCCCAAATACTATGTGGCAAGAAAAAAAAAAGCAAGAAAAAAGTAAATAAAAGATGAATTCAAACAATGTAGGCCAAATAGATCATTCTGTGATTCCCTTCAAACATATGACATACTCGCCCAACAGCAAATCCTCAATCTAAAAATAAATATATGCATGATTTAACAGATTTTAGCACCTATTTATAATTTTGCATGCCACGTTTTTGACATGAATATGTCACTATCTCTGCACCATTGAGTACACCGATCAGTTAGTTTGGAAGCGTTTACCATTTCACATGAATTATTAGGTAGACATAGTGCGGTTGGTTACACACAGATCCATTTGTAAGCTAAAAAAAATAAAAAGCCCATCTTTTTACAGTTCAAAAACGTGCATGTATTATTTTTTTTAATATACTAGTAGCCTGCAAAGCATTGCACCCACAATCATCAGATCGGGGGGGCCATACAGGGCTCTTGCAGACTCCATGTAAGCTGTCTGTCCATACCTTGCACGAGCAGACAGTTACACACAGACAGGAAGCATTAATTAACTACCTAGACAATAACAGTGCCCTTGTAGTTCATTGAGAATTACATGCTGACAGAATACGGGTGCAACATGTAACAAAACGTGAAATTATCCTCTAAATATGAGCATTCTAGCAGAGAACTAGGTGGACATTCACTGAATGGGAACCAATCGGCGTGGTTTTTGTCAAGCTGGAACTATCCATGCCTAGTAATGTGAACTTCTCTGTACTACGAGTTTGATACCTGGAGTACCCCAAGTCTCCAGGTAGTGATTGAAAATAGAAAAATTGAAACCTGCATGTTTTCTGACAGTCAATTAAGGTAATCGCAAGAGCTTTGTTTGTTCACAAACCTCCCAGCTAAGATGGTCAGTGCGGCTGTAACTATTAGTTTTTCTGTGCTTTTCATTATGCAAAAAGAAACAAATACAATGTTTGAAGATGACATTATAGTGTTTGATAAATTGGCATAGAATACCAGGTTTGGTTTCTGACCAGATCCATCATTCTTTTCCACCGGACTTTTATGCCTCGTACAGACGATCGGATTTTCCGTCGGAAAAACCTTGGATGTTTTTTCCGACGGAATTCCGCTCAAGCTTGGCTTTCATACACACGGTCACACAAAAATTCTCTGAACTTTCGACAGTCAAGAACACTGTGACATACAACACGAGCCGAGAAAATTAAGTTCAATGCTTCCAAAGATGCGTCAAATTATCACGCAAATGCGTCGGAATTGCTACAGACTTTCCTGATAGGATTTTTTTCCATTTAAAAATTTGAGAAGCAGCTCTCAATAAATTGTTGGCGGAAATTCCAGCAGCAAAAATCCGATGGAGCATACACACAGTCGGAATTCCCGTTCACAAACGCTCACATCAGACTTTTGCTGTCAGAATTTCCGATCTTGTGTATGGGGCATAAGACTTTGTTTTCACTCTTTCTGCATGACCTATATCAGTTTGTATATTCTTGCATTTGTCTGGCCTTTTGGTCACCACTAAGAAATTGCCTCTAATTCATTTTTTTTTTCAGGATTGCCTTAAGTCATTTTCAAAGGAAGAGAAGCTCACAGACAATAATAGATTCTACTGTAGCAATTGCAAAACTCGAAGAGATTCCACAAAGAAAATTGAAATCTGGAAACTCCCTCCCGTTCTCCTAGTGCACTTAAAGAGGTAATTTTCTTCTCTTCACCTTCAGGCTATGAGAAATAAAACGGTTTTACTCTTATTCATTTGTGCACTTCTATGTATGGTTCTAGATTTTCTTATGAGGGCCGATGGAAGCAAAAACTTCAGACAGGTGTGGATTTTCCCTTGGATAACCTGGATCTGTCACAGTATGTCATAGGACCTAAGACATTTAAGAAGTACAGTTTATTTGGTGTTTCTGTAAGTAATTTTTCTTAGAAGACTCAAATGTAGTAATAGAGCTACACTGCTTTATTTTCTCATCATAACATTTTTTCTATGACCTAAAAAATGAATATCGATGCCAGTGATTTAAAAATAATCTGTAGTTTTTCTTAGTGTATAGTGTCTACCGTGACAAAACTAAAGATTGTAATTGATGGAAATTACCAGTAGGTTGCTGTGTGTGTGGTGTCAGTATTTGGTTCTGGGTGGGGTGGTCACACTGCACACAACTAGTTCTTCCAGTCTCACTGTCCCAGTAACAGCAAGTAACTGACTCTTGCTGCCGATGGCCTCATTTAGTTTGGTCCAGTTGTCTTCAAACCCGGCTGCATTGTAAACTTTGCAGCTTTGACACATTACATAAGACTTCAGGCCAGGGGTCTCCAAACTTTCTGTTTTTCAATGGTTTTTATTAAATGTTTTAGTAACGCAGTAAAGGATACTTGGTAGAGCTGGAACAAACAGACACGTGGGGTTTTCCACCAAATGATGAAGACCCAAAATGCAAGTTCTGCTATGTGGCCTCACCAACACATTTAAACTTGAATATAAGGCAGGACAGTAACCAGTACTGAGATACTGGTAGAATGTGTAAACTATATGTAGTCGATGTGATTGCTCTGCCAGCCACCCAGTGCGTTGTGTAGATGTCGTCTCTGATCTGTGTCATTGGGTCTCCAAACTTTCTAAACAAAGGGCCAGTTTACTGTCCTTTAGACTTTAATGGGAACAAGACTGTAGCCATTGGGAGTAGAAAAGGTCCTGAGGTCAGTGGGAAAAAACAATGTCCCATCGCCAGTGGAAGCAATTGTGCCCCACTGTTGGTGTCTTTGAGACAAACATTTCCCCAATCGTTGATGTCATTGGGTCAAATTGTTGGTGTCATTGGGAGGAATTGTGCCCCAATGATGGCTTCACTGCAATTGTGCCCCTTCAATGCTGTCAGTGGGGAGGGTGGGGGTGGTCCCATCGTTGGTATCAGTGGATGAAATAGTGCACCAAGGGCCGGGCAAATGGCCACAGTTTGGAGACCACTGCTCTAGGCATTGTGTAATATCATTGTACAGGTAAAATTAGAGATTCTGCTTAAATCAACAGCACAAGGGAAGTCTGTTTTAATCCAAAGTAGGGGTGCAGCGGATCAAAAAACTTGAATCAGGAGTCACGGATCGGATCATTTTTCGTATCGGCAAAAAAATAAATAAAATTCTCCCCCACTGTCATATCCACATCCCCCGCACTGCAGTGGCGTCACTAGGGGTGGTGTCACCCGGTGCAGAAAAAAAAATGGTGTCACCCCCACTCCCACCAACTATAGTCCCCCCCCTCAGTAAAGAACCCCCTCGGTGCAGGCACCATCATCGGTACAGGCAGATCCCCCCCACCCAGGTAGTACAGGCAGACCCCCCCCCCCCCCCCCAGGTAGTACAGGCAGACCCCCCCCCCAGGTAGTACAGGCAGACCCCCCCCCCAGGTAGTACAGGCAGACCCCCCCCCCAGGTAGTACTGGCAGACCCCCCCCTCAGGTAGTACAGGCAGACCCCCCCCCCAGGTAGTACAGGCAGACCCCCCCCCCCCCAGGTAGTACAGGCAGACCCCCCCCCCAGGTAGTACAGGCAGACCCCCCCCCCCAGGTAGTACAGGCAGACACCCCCCCCCCCGGTAGTACAGGCAGACCCCCCCCCAGGTAGTACAGGCAGACCCCCCCCCCCCCCCCCAGGTAGTACAGGCAGACCCCCCCCCCCCCCAGGTAGTACAGGCAGACCCCCTCCCCCCCAGGTAGTACAGGCAGACCCCCTCCCCCCCAGGTAGTACAGGCAGACCCCCCCCCCCCCCAGGTAGTACAGGCAGACCCCCTCCCCCCCAGGTAGTACAGGCAGACCCCCTCCCCCCCAGGTAGTACAGGCAGACCCCCCCCCCCCCCCAGGTAGTACAGGCAGATATCCCCCCCAGGTAGTACAGGCAGACCCCCCCCCAGGTAGTACAGGCAGACCCCCCCCGGTAGTACAGGCAGACCCCCCCCCCAGGTAGTACAGGCAGACCCCCCCCCCAGGTAGTACAGGCAGACCCCCCCCCCCCAGGTAGTACAGGCAGACCCCCCCCCCCAGGTAGTACAGGCAGACCCCCCCCCCAGGTAGTACAGGCAGACCCCCCCCCCCGGTAGTACAGGCAGACCCCCCCCCCCAGGTAGTACAGGCAGACCCCCCCCCCCAGGTAGTACAGGCAGACCCCCCCCCAGGTAGTACAGGCAGACCCCCCCCCCCCCCAGGTAGTACAGGCAGACCCCCCCCCCCCCAGGTAGTACAGGCAGACCCCCTCCCCCCCCAGGTAGTACAGGCAGACCCCCTCCCCCCCAGATAGTACAGGCAGACCCCCTCCCCCCCCAGATAGTACAGGCAGACCCCCCCCCCCCCAGGTAGTACAGGCAGACCCCCCCCCCCCAGGTAGTACAGGCAGATCCCCCCCCCCCCAGGTAGTACAGGCAGATCCCCCCCCCCCCAGGTAGTACAGGCAGACCCCCCCCCCCAGGTAGTACAGGCAGACCCCCCCCCCCCAGGTAGTACAGGCAGACCCCCCCCCCCCCAGGTAGTACAGGCAGATCCCCCCCCCCAGGTAGTACAGGCAGATCCCCCCCCCCCCAGGTAGTACAGGCAGATCCCCCCCCCAGGTAGTACAGGCAGATCCCCCCCCCCCCCCAGGTAGTATAGGCAGATTCCCCCCCCCCCCAGGTAGTACAGGCAGATTCCCCCCCCCCAGGTAGTACAGGCAGATCCCCCCCAGATAGTACAGGCAGACCCCCCCCCCAGCGGTGTGTCCCACGAGTGCTGGCTCCTCCTCCTCTGTGGGTGTAAACAGACAGGAGGGCCACCGCGGGGTGTACCAAGATGGCCGCGGCTCTGGAGCTAGGCTGAAGCCGCGGCCTTTCCTAATCTTATGGCCGTGGCTTAACATTAGGAAAGGCCGCGCCCATAACATTAGGAAAGACCGCGGCTTCGGCATAGCTCCAGAGCCGCAGCAATCCGCGGATCACAGTGTGTGCCGATCCGAAGGGGGCGACCCGTTCGGATCACGGATCAACTGTGATCCGTTGCACCACTATTTGACAGGGAAGCCAAAATGCTCCCATACAGGGGATTTAAATGAAGCAAGGTGTTCAAGTTCCTCCGCTCGCCATGATCACGCTGTGTGTGGACTGAACATGCGCAACAACTTCTTTTTTTTTCCGATATCAATCCTCGGATCACATGTTTTTCGGTTCGGATCACGTATCAATGACGATCCGTTGCACCACTAATCCAAAGTATCTCTTGTGCTGGTGCCAGGTGTAATTGTGGAAATCCAAAGTCCTCTGTCTCCCCTCCCATACCCCACTGCTGTAATTTTCTGGTATTAGTGCTGGACCTGTGACAGGCGCTCATTGAATGTGCTGACCAAGTTCAATGAATGAAATGCGCTCAATGAATGGAGGACAGGCAGATGAATGAAAGATGCATGTCTTTCATTCACAGATCACTTTTTATTCATAGACGCTATAGTACAGCTTCAATAAATGGAGGAGGGGGTCACAGGTCCAGCACATTTATTACCTTTGCAGCATCGGATGGTCACAGCTGTAGGGTATAGGTGGGGGACAGAGGACTTTGGATTTCCACAATTACTGCTGGCAGAGGCACACTTTGGATTAAATGTTAAGTGTTGAATTATTAATTTTTTTTTTTTTATAACCTTTTTTTAAAGCATAGGCTTTACCTACTTGCAGTCCAGGCCTTTTCTCTCCTACATGTAAATATCATAATTTTTTTGCTAGAAAATTACTCCGAACCCTCAAACATTTTATATATCGTTGCAGTTTTTTATGTCGCAGTATATGCGCTGTAATTTTTCAAACACATTTTTTAGGGAAAAAAAAACTTGAATTTAATGAACTAAAAAAAAGAAAAACACTAAAGTTGGCCCATTTTTTGTATAATGTAAAAGATGTTACGAGTAAATAAATACCTAATATGTCGCGCTTTAAAATTGGTATTTTGGTACTTAAAAATCTCCATAGGCAGTACATTTTTACAGGTTACCAGTTTAGAGTTACAGAGGAGATCTTGTATTAGAAATATTGCTTTCACTTTAACATTCGCAGGATACCTCGCATGTATGATTTGAACGCCGTTTACATTTTTTTTTTTACAATTTCCCTTTACATTTTTTTGATCACTTTTATTCCTATTACAAGACATGCAAACATCCCTCCTAATAGGAATAGGGCATGACAGGTCCTTTTTACTGAGAGATCTTGGGTCTATAAGTCCCCAGATCTCTCCTGTATGCTGGAAAGCCTGGGATTAAAATAAACAAATGATATCAGGTTTTCCATAAAAAAAAAATGGCAGCGTTTACACATGCCAGTGACGTAATGGCGTCGCTTCTGGACTCTGAGGGTCATAGAGATGGCTGCAGACCATCTGGTCCACAGTCAGCTCTATGGTGAACTCCTGCCGCCGGACTTTTCATTCTCCGGCTTGCAGATCGAATGGGCTAGCTGGGGGAACATCCCCTGCCGCCGCCTGTAAAAGCAATCAAGCGGCTAAGTAGCGGCTCAGATTGCTTTTCCATTACAGGGAATTACCTGCTGGGGAAAAAAAAAAAAAAGCTGCAGGCATCATTCAGATATCTCCACTTCAACCTAAGGACATCATATGACGCCCATCTAAGGTTCAGTGGTTGAACAACATTTTTCAGCCCAGCACCTCAGTAAAGCTGGCATGTAGTCCCTGACTCAAGAAATAATAATTGCATTTCCAAAGGAGTCCCTTAACCAACCAAGCAGGCAGGCAGTGGGGGTGTTCTGTGATGAATCCATTGTACACATTTTTTGTTTTGTTTACATTATGCCAAAATTTGTGTTGGTTGCATAGTTGTAAAACTTGTTTTGATGGCATATCATTGTATTTCACCAGAATCACTATGGAGGGTTGGATGGAGGACACTACACAGCGTTCTGTAAAAACGCATTGAAACACAAATGGTATAAATTCGATGACCACGAAGTATCGGACATCTCGGTGTCTTCTGTAAAGACGTCTGCTGCATATATTCTATTCTACACGTCATTGGATCTTCGAGTCTCAGAGCTGACTTCATAGAGGACAGTCTGCAAATCTATTCCTTGATTGGATGGCCAATCATTGCTAATGGCAATAGAGAGGAAAGAAGACTTTTTATTCCTTTTTCTGGTCCAAAAGTGAGAATTCCATTTCAGAAATAATAATTCTAAGAGGGAATCGGCATTGTAAATGATCCTATAGCCTCATCGGTTTAAGAAAATTATAGATTTGCCTTGAATATGTCCTTATTTAACCCATTTCTATTTATCGTGGCCTTCTCTTCCCTGTATGCTTGTCTACTATGACATAGAAATGGTCCAAGCTTATTTGGAATGTATTTGAATCGAGGACTGCATACTTGCACATCATTGAAGTGTATATAACTATTAAAATTTCCTTTTTGTCAGATATTCTATTTATATAAAAAGTGTTACTCTTCAGATCTATTATCCCAGGATGTCTGGTCTTATGAAGATGTTTAGAAATATAGAATTACATGAAATCCCTGTACTTGTCTGAACTGACAAATCTGAATTATAATTTGCTAATATGTACTTTTTTATGGTGTGAGCAGCTAAAGTGTATTAAATTTGGGTGGTGGTTGTATGTCTGTAGGCCCTAATCAACCATACAAGAGACCCCTGCCCAAATCTTGGGGGGAGAGCCAGTTGGTGAGGCAGCATGAGATTGTCCATAAAGCCCTTCTCTGCCCTCCAGTGAATCTCTTTTTGGGTTATGGGGTCAGCAACTATTTGTGATGCAACAATAGCACTGGTATCCAAATCATTCAAACCGCCAGTGGAAAGAACTGCTGCACCTCTGAAAAGTGTGTTGTGGCTTTTCAGACACGTCTGGCAGGTGTTGCGGTGGTCATATGTCACCTCCTCATCACCTGTTTATTTCCCTAAATGCAGCACTATTTCCCTAAATGCAGCACTATCACACCTCATCCATATGCATTGTGTGTGGTTGTGGGACGGTTGCAGCCTGGCTCTATTCACTTGAATAGGTTGTGTATGGCACACAGTAGTGCCTGTCCAATGTGACAGAGGGTTTAGTTCCTGTTGCTTCTCCAGCCTGTGTAAAACTTTGTAAAAACCTGCTGCACCGTAAGTGGGATCAGTTGGGGGGGCGTTTAAAAAAAAAAAATGCAGCCCTTGTGTTCTTTCTGCCCCCAAACCCCCTTAACCATAAGTGTAAATGGGCCCTTAGGCACGCTATTAGCAGAAATCTAAAAGGCACTGACTCCTTGGTAATAGATATTCCACTCTCTCACAAATATTGGTTCAGCCAATAAACCTGCTGGAAAGCAGAGCGTGCAAGTGGAAAATAGTGGACCCTATGCACAGTGTTCCATCTATTCTCATCTACCTATTAAAGAGGGTTCAGTTAGTGCACCGATTACCGAAAGTAAGGTGCCATCTCCATTATCCATTCCGTAATTGTAAGTAAATGTATAAAATATAAAAGTGAATGATGGTTTTCATCAATAATGCTGCGCATGCAGAAGGCATTTTCCAGAAATGTAACTGTTTTAGAGTGGAACTAAACTCCTCAAAACTTTTGCTTCAACGGTCCAACGCCCGCTTCCCAGCACGGGCATCTTTTTTTCCTGTGTGCCAGCCATTTTAATTGATCGGTTCGGAATGACATCAATCCCATGCATGCACAGGAACGCAGTAATTCCAGCACACATGCACAGTGTTGTAATGTAAGCTGAGCTGTGCATGAGCAGGTTGGTGTCCATTCTACAGAAAACTATGAACAAGCAGGTAGATTGTTAATTGCAGGAGGGACATTGCATGTCTCTTCTGTGATAGGCCGCCTGCCTGCTCACAGATTTTTAATACTTGACTTCAGTTCCACTTTTAGGTACTATTCAACAAAGAGTGCTGGGGGGAGTCTATACAGTAAATGTTGGCTATTCTGCTCCAAATAATACAACGAATACGGGCAGAAAAAAAAAATATCCAGCCTGCAGTGTCTCTTAAGGGCCCGTACACACACGCTACGATTATCGCAAGGAAATGTTCATCTGACAAACGATCTGCCATTTTCAGATCGTTAGTACGGTGCTTTCGACAGCTAATCTTGTTTTTTTTCTTCTGACAAAAGCTGGATGTACAGACTATGGGCCAGATTCAGATACAAATGAGTATCTTTCCAGCGGCATAGCATATGCTCTTTATGCTACGCCTCTGCAAATTTGCTCCGTAATTTGTGGGTTGCGTAAGGGCGCCTAATTCAAATGAGTCATGTGGGGGTGTGATTCATGTAAATAAATCATGACCCCCATGCAATTTACGTATTTTCAGAACCGCGCATGTGCCATCTGTGGACGTATCCCAGTGCTCATGCGTGAAATCACGTCGCTAGTAGTCAATGTAAACGACGCGAACGTAACTTACGTACAGTCCCAGTCTCGAACGATTTACGCAAACGACGTACAATCCGATGCTGTCCCGACGTCCATACTAAAAGGGGTGTTCCACCCAAATGTAATGTTTATTATAGGTCAGCAGCTACAAAAAGTGTAGCTGCTGGCTTTTAATAAACAGACACTTACCTTCTCCACGTTCCAGCGACGCGCCGAACCGGGGCTCTGCTCCTCTCCCCCCCCCTCCCCAGCCGGCATCCTCATTGCGATTGTGGGCACCCAGCCGTGACAGCCTTCGGCTTCACGGCCGGGCACCCACTGCGCATGCGCGGGCGGCCCGCCGCTGATTGGACAGGCGATAGTCTAGGACCTGCCAGTGACCTAGACGATCGCCAAAGGGAGGGGCTGCAGTAAGGCGATTAGGCCTAATCGCCTTACCAGCCCCTCGGCACAAGTGGGACAGGAAGTCCCACCCCCCCCCCCCCCCCCCCCCCCCCCCCCCCAAAAAAATGACATGCCAAATGTTGCATGTAAGGGGGTGAGGAGTGGGATAAGCGAAAGTTACTTTTTAAGGTGGAACTCCACTTTAACATTGACTGCACCTCCTATAGCAGTGGTAACCTTATGCCGGAATAACGCTTACGCAAACAGCGTAAACTACGACGGCCGGCCGCAAGTACGTTCGGGAATCGCCGTAACTCCCTAATTTACATATTCGACGGAAAGCGCCACCTAGCGGCCAGCGTAAAACTGCAACTAATATACGACATTGTAACAGACTTACGCTGCTTGCATATTAGCAGAATTTTGGCGTATCTTTTCTGAATACCAAAAAAAGATACGTCGGCTATTCTTAGTATTTACGCAGCGTATCTCTTGATACGCCGACGTAAATACTATTTAAATCTGGCCCTATAATTTTTGTCGGATGTGAACTCAATGTCCGATTTTCATTTCATTAGTACGGTTTTAATACGGAAAAAAACCCCCCCAAAAAAAACATAAGAGCAAGAACACATACAAAACTATTCAACACATTTACGTCCCTTCTGATGTATTCTGGCGTATGAAAATTGTCATATGGTGAGTAACCTCTTCAATTTGGACATGAGACCAGCATGTCACAAAAAATGTACGTTCGGCCGTCGACAGGCTAAGCTTGTGTACGAGGCTTTAGAGTTAGTGATGGGGTGGTTTGCATCAGTCCTGTTCCTCCTCCTTTATACGCAGTATGATTCTGTACATAAAACAGGATTACTTTCAGACAAATTTTAATTGTGAATGAATGGGCTGCAAAATTTTACCAAACGGCAAAGCGCAGGAATCTGGTGTGAGCCGGCTCTTTACATATCATGAACCAGTAGTGAAAGATACCTTAGTTTGCATAGTCTGGGCACAGGTGCAGTTTTAAAGGGTTTATCCCACTTTCTACTGTTATAAACGATAATAGCATAAATCAGCATTCTGTATGCTGCCCCCAATATCCATTAGGCACCATAACTAGAAAGCTGGACTGGTCCACGATCCAGTAATGGAATGACAGAGGTATGATGTCACTACCCGTACCGGCCCTGGACTTCACGCTGGTCGTCAACTGCACCTTAACCTGAATTCAGATGCTTTGTTTGTCAACCAAAAACATTGCCTCGTTTTTTAGAGTTTTTTTCCCCTCTACACTTCTATGCACTTCCTGTTGTGTAGAATAGATTAGTTCTATGGACCCATTCTTCCTTTTTTGGTGATCTAGTAACATGCTGTATTCAATGCAGCATTCTGCTTTTTCATAAAGTGTCATGTGTTTGGCATCCTACTCTGTACACTAGAAAGGTATGATGGGAAGGTGTGTTGCAGTCAGCACACCCAGAGCCGATATTGCACTTTTTCGGCAGATACTACAGATTGAAGCCACCAGTTTCCTATGGACTCTGATGGTGAGATCTCTGTGCTCATTTCCAAGACTGTACAGCTATTATGAGGGGGGGGGGGGGGGGGGGGGGGTCCTATTTTCCCTGTTGGACTTGTCATTTACTTTAAATGCCAGAATACAGAGACGGATTATCTACACGTGGCAATAAAATCTAACAATTCCAATATGGGCAAAGAGCACCACAACTCAGTCTGAGGTCACCTCCGGGTAGATGTACCTTTTTAGGTATATTTCACGTTAAAATGCAAATGTGTGAACAAGGTACAAGAGTCTGGCCTTATGGTCTCTTCTTACATTGATATCACAACTGTGAACAGGTAAAATCTCACGGAGCTCATCCTGGTCTTAGGAGCCCAATAAACTATGGGAAGACATATTTGCTATTGCCAGGCCACTTTCAGATGCAATGAAATCTTCCATTCCAATAATTTCATGCTGAACTGTATAATTCTATTATTTTGCTAAAAAGTGTGCACTTAATTTTCTCTAGAAATGCATTTTATGAAATAAAGAACTTCTATTTAACTGACTAATGATCTAGATATTTGTAGCCTGCAAATATTTTCTTTGAAGGCTCCAGGAAGATCTGCTTACCAGGTTTATTTAGTTATTTTTGTAATGAGATTCCCTCTGTGTTTGAAAAATATTAAGAAGTTGGTATTGCTGGGTACATTCTTTGCCGATATGTGTGTTTACAATGGTTAATGCTCCACTTTATATGCATATGAAAAAAACATTTAGCGCCGGTTCACACTGGGGCGGCACGATTTTGGGGGACACAGCAAGGCGTCCTGAAGACGACTTCAGAGGCAACTTGCAAAATGACTTCTGTATAGAAGTCAATGCAAGTTGCCCCCAAAGTCGTACAAGAACTTTTTTCCAAGTCGGAGCCGACTTGCATCACTCCTATTAGAACGGTTCTATTCAATAGAATGGGACGCGACTTGTCAGGCGGCTTAGTCACCCCAGTGTGAACCAGCTCTTGGGTGGGGTTTCAATACAAATAAGAAAATATTTGAAAGTGCAGCAGACCAAGGACCCTTATTTATAATGGAGATCATATAACTAGGGTGGTACCGATATTGAGCATTTGCCGGAGTACTTGTACTCCCGCAAATGCCCCCGATGGCAGATCCGATACTGCCGCCGCCGCCTAGTTAATCAGCGCGGGGAACATTACAGCTTTCATTTGAATAGCTGTGTGTTCCCCGCCGCGCCGCGTATAGACACTCCCCCTTGCTCGGGCACTTAGACAGATCACCCGTCCCCAGGATTGGACAGGTGATCTGTCTATCAAAGTGCCCGAGCAAGGGGGAGTGTCTATATGCGGCGCAAAACACACAGCTATTCAAATGAAAGCTGTAATGTTCCCCGCGCTAATTAACTAGGCGGCGGCATCTACGGTATGTGGAGACATGGCTGCATCTGTGGGGGGGACATGGCTGGCTGCATCTGTGGGGGGACATGGCTGCATTTGGGGACACATTTAAAAAAAAGTAGCGGTATTCGGCATTGGCGAGTACATGGAAAAAAGTATCAGTACTCGGTCCTAAAAAAAAAAGTGGTATCGGGACAACCCTACATATAACCATTATGACAGAGGTGCCCAACCTTTTAGAGAGCGAGGGCCACTTAAGCCACTTAGTAACCGGTCGTGGGCCACAATAAGCGGAGCAGGTGGGTGGGTGGGTGGGTTCTTATGTCTGTCTGCTCTGCATATGTGGAGCAGACACAAATGCTATGTGGTCTGCTCCAGAAAATATGAACACTTTTGCGGCACACATCAATTTTTTTTGTAGTACACGCTGCTATAGAATTGTAAAATACCTGGGACACCTTTTGGGTTACCCAAAGAGAGTAGTACTGAGGTGTTCTACGGTGAACAGTGGCTGTGGCCAAATTGCATTAACAGTGGGGGGATTTAAAGTGGCATGGTCAAGTAAAACAAAAGCACTTGTGTAACCATAAAATATAATTTTATTAATAAAAGAGATGTCAGTTAAAATATGAAACTAGCCTACCTTAAAAGGGGACACCGTCAGCCAGTAGGGCAGTGGACGGTGTTGGCAGCGTTGTACCTCCATCCAATACGCGCTACTGAACCCAACCCCATACAAACTGTTCACAAAGTGGCACTGTGCATTCTAAAACCCTTTCAAGCGCCTTTTTAATTACAAAAAAAAGCCAACAAAAATTCAAAGCAATCCACAGGCACCCCACGAATAGAGAAGAAAATAAAAGATTAAATATCAGAGAGTGCCTGTGCCCCCCCAAATAGAGACCTCAATTACAGCGAGACAAAAAAAACAAAAAAAAAAACACTTTACCTTCCAGGAGCCGCTGCAAAAATGTGTGTGTGTGAACCTGTTAGGGGGCGGGGTCTGTAATAACATGCTTTCTCCTGCAAAAGCATCACTGGTTGCTAGAACATCAGTCCAATGGCCCTCCATTCACTGTCTCTGGTGGCATCGGCGCCAGCAAATGGGTGGGAGAGAGAGAGTGCACAGACAGGCAGACAGTGCAGTGTGACCTGGCTGCAGGACTTTAGCCCTACTGGAGTGGGGGAAGAAATGAGGGGTTTGCATGCTGTTTGGGGGAAGCTGATAGAAGGGGGGGGGGGTAGCTGACAGAGGAGGGGGTAGGCGACAGAGGGGAGGGGTGGCTTACAGAGAGGGGTGAGTTGACAGAGGAAGGAGAGTTTTGCCGACAGAGGCAGAGAGGGGAGCTGACAGGGGGGAATAGCTAACAGAAAGGGACAGGCTTACAGAGAAGGGTGGGCTGACAGGGGGTGGCATATAAAGAGGGGTGCACTGACAGAGTGGAATAGCTTACAGAGAGGGGCAGGCTGACAGGGGGGGGTTGATGACAGAGATAGGGACTTGCTGACATAGAGGGGGCCGATAGGGGGTGGCTTACAGGGAGGGTCAGGCTGACAGATGGGCGGGTGGAAGAGCAGATGACACAGAGAACTGTACTCAGTCGGAATAAACACAAGGCGGGGGGGGGGGGCGGGAATCCGGGTGGCCGCCATCACCCACAGTCCAGCCTGCCGCCACATGTGACCAATCACAGACCCGAGCGCCGCACGCACATGACTCTCATTCAGCTAGTCACAGGGAGCCCTCTGCCCAGCTCTCACACAGGTAGTATGTGACAGTCACCACTAACAGCAGCGGCACTTGCTCTTCTCACTCGCTGACTGCTTTGGAGAGGGCTGGCTGGGGCGTTAGAATGCCGCCCCCCTAAAAGTGCTGCCTTGTACCACCCGGTCCCATCATAGGGCCGGCCCTGCACGTGGTAAAGAGCCTCCGTTTGAGGCTCTTTACTGAGATCAGGGTGTCAGACTGACACACCGCACCACTAATCGCAGCAATGCACCCCCCACGGGCGCACATCGGCTGTTACCCTGCTTGATGTCATATGACGCCCAGTCAGAATAACTGAACCACCGCCATGCCGTCAATCTACTATAGGCTGAGTGGGAAGTGGTTAATGAAGATCTTGTCTGCCATCCTTATGTCCTCCTCCAAAGAAAATTGTATCATTGTTCATTGTATGTCATCAGAGCCATAATAGTTGATCAAGGCAATAGATAGCTTCTGTTAGGAAGACCGACTACCTATACTCAGGACATTGCAAGGGACATCCTGCTTCCAAATCCAACATCGCTTAATAAGACAACTGATCATTAAAGCTTACATTCTCAAGGACAAATTTCCTCCTGCGGTTATATGTGCCCACTTCCAACCAGCTCAGTGGGTGTCTCCTTGGAATTTCACCACTGGGCCACTGCAGGCACCCGTTTACTTTTTCAAAGTTCTACCAGATGGACGTCTGATCATCTGTGGATGAAATTTTCATCTGTAAGGTTCTTGCAGAGGCACTATGAAGTTAGGTCTGGGGTGTCAATCAGAAGGATTGCCACCACAGTGCATAATGCGCAATGTGGTAACCGGTTGATTTACCACAATACAACACGCCCCTGGCATCCACAAGTACTGAAATACAGTACTTGGTTTAAAGTGGTTGTAAACCCACTTTATTGACTTTTACCTACAAGTAAGCCTATAATAAGGCTTACCTGTAGGTATAAAGAATATCTCCTAAACCTGTACGGTTTAGGAGATATTCCCCTTGCAATGCGCCACTGATTGCAGCGGCGCATGCGCAGGGGGGAATCCACGGCCAAAGGACCGGCCACCGCCGTCCTGGCCGGATTTGAATCTCCCGCGCACGCGCGGGAGTGACGTCATCGCCGCTCCAGCCAATCACAGCGCTGGAGCGGCGATACCCGGGAGACACGCCGAGTCAAGATGAGATCTCGCTCGGCGTGGACCAGGTACGTTTCCTACACCTCGTTCCGAGGTAAGTATTTCATAATTAGCTAGTATGCGGTGCATATTAGCTCATTATGGCTTTTGCCTTGCAGGTGTGGGGGAAATTTTTTTTTTTTTTTTCCGGTTTACAACCGCTTTAAATGACCTTTAATATGTAATATGTCCTTTAAAAAGTTTTTTTTCCTTTCTTGCATTCGCATGTGGATTTTAGTCAGAGAGCGAACAGGAAAGTGATGTAAATGGGGAACCGTTTACCAGGACATCTTTTATATGGAAAATTATGAAGGCAGACTCAATATGTTGACTTCTGCTTGAACAGAAAACTTCATACCCCACGCAAAAAAAAAAAAAGTGGAGGCCTACTGTTCATAGGGGGCCTTAACCACTTGACCTCCAGAACATTTTTTGGCATTTGGCACTGTTATTTGTTTTGCGATAAAAACGGAAAAAAAAAGACTGACCAAAAAAAAAGAAGGAACGCTATGCTTTACTTTCTGGTAAAAAAACATCCAATAAAGAAAAAATAAATAAATCAAATCTCTTCAGGAATTTTGTCCGAAAGGTATTCCGCTACATGTCTTTCTTTTTTTTTAAAACCAATCATTAAGGGTGTATGGATTGTAGCTGTGACTAATGTAATGTAGCTTTCATGCAAACAAAACGAAGGGATATATTTTTTCTACTACTGGCAGTGATTAGCGACGCAAAACGGTGGCCAATCTGACACTAACTGATGCTAGGAGAACTGACATCACCATTGACACTAATACAGTGATCCGTGCTAATAAAATGCACTGTCACAATGACACTGGGTAGGAATGGGTTACCATCTGGGGCGATCAAGGGGTCAACTGTGTGCCTAACTGTAATGTTTGCTGCTTTTACCAAGACGCCTTCCACACTGGGGTGTTTTTCAGGCACTTTTGGGCAAAAAATAAACGAATGTAAAGCACATGAAAAATGCCTCTTCTGCAGTCTGTGTGAAAGGCGATGCACTGGCAGGACATTAGAAAATGTACTGCAAGCCGCATCTTTGGAGCGGTGTATACACCACTCCTGCCCATTGAAATGAATGGGTACTGCTGCCGACGCGGCTGCAAAGTGATTCGGCAGCGGCGATACACGGGTGCATGTAACCCCTTCATCGGCCGCTAGCGGGGTTAAAAGCACTCCGCTAGTGACCGAAGAGCGCCGTCAAAACTAGCAGCATTTTACCATCAACGCCCGCTCACTCCAGTGTGAAAGCAGCCTTAGGATGCTTAGCAAGGAATGGAAAAAACAATTACAAGATGCCCTGTTCGTGAACACAGCTCTTTATGGTTTACAATGGCAGAGCCGTGTTCAGTGCCAAACACCAAGTCAAGGCAGTCAATCATTGGCCGGGACCCAGTGATCGGCATGTGCTATATCATCTCACAGCACAGCCAGGCTGGCTAGCGCACGCGCCCCCTTGCCGAGTGCGCAAATCATGTACAAGTTACGTGATCCAGCGCAGGAGAGCTGCTCTTCTGACATATATGCAAGTTATACAGTTAGCAAGCGGTTGAGAAAGAAGACCCAGCACACCTAACAAAGGCTTTCATTACTATAACTTGCAATCTACATAGTGAGTAATAATACAAGCCGCTTCTGGAATAACAGCATTTTCCCTTTTAGATTACTGACATGTGATAGCAGCTACGTTCCAATATATTTATTATATTTGGTCATATAGACAAGTGTTTATATTAGACAACTTACCACCACATTGTTGAGTTTAACAAACATTGTGCAACATACATTAGAATATTCACAGTTAAAGACTTTTTTTTAAAGGAAAATAAACTAGTTACCTCTGTAAACAGACTATACTTATTAAAATACTTTTAGTGAAAATTAAAAAGAAAACTCTTTAAAAATAGTTGACACAGACAAGCCGCAAAAGTCACGTATGAAACATGATACAACAATAAAATATATTTATATACCTTTTCTTGTAGGTCTGTGGGTAGCAGTGTCAATGTTTCCATAAAAAATAAAGTTGATATAAAATAAATACATATAAAAGAGATGACACACAAAAGTTAGGTTGATCGAGTAGCAAGGCGTTCACAGAATGCCACATTCAAAAAGTTCTCAGTCCATTTGTAACAGGATAGAGCAGTCTCTCTGAAGTCCCAGAGTTCATTGTGGAAGAGGAACCACAACTTCAACATAATTGATTGGAAAAAAACCTGATTCCCCGTTGACCATGCCTTCATACCAGTTCTCATCAATCTGGTTGGTTAAAGTGATGATGTCGCCTTCTTTGAATCCAAGTTCTCCTTCATTTTCAGGGTCAAAGTCATATATCGCTCTGCAACAGGGCTGGTCCAAATGGATGGTAGAACCTGGAGAGAGAAAATACAAAACCACATTTAATGGACTGTAGGAGATGGAGATTTTTAAGTTTGTTGCCCATTCCACAAGCGAGTGCAATTTTAAAACATGACCTGTTGGGTATCTATTTACTCAGCATAACATCATCTTTTATGCATTACTGAAAATTGGGTTGTATATTGTGTTTTTTTGCATTATAATTAAAGTGTATTTAAAAAAATAAATAAATTGCAATTGAGAAACCACTGCACCGTGTGACAAAAAAAATGCAACCCCTGCCATTTTATTCTCTAGGGCCTCTGCTAAAGGGGGTGGGGTTCCAAGTAATTTTCTAGCCAAGCGGTTAATAAATGTGTGTCTTTATTTACATTCACACCCCCCCCCCTCCATGTAGTAAGTTTAAAAATGTCTTGCATAGAACCTATAAAATGGGCATTGTTTTGTTTTATTTTTTTACTTGGTTCCTGTTGACTTCAATGGGGGTCCAAATTAGCACCTGGAATTCAGTGATGTTCCTTGGATGGAACCATGGATAACTTAGACACATTCCTATACCCATAAACCATGGGTCTTCAAACTACGGGCCTCCAGTTGTTCAGGAACTACAATTACCATCATGCCTAGTCATGTTTTACAATGCCTCATGGGATGTGTAGTTCCACAACAGCTGGAGGGCCGTAGTTTGAGGATCCCTGCTATAAACCATTCTAAAAGCACAAACTAAAATTTCCCAAATAGTTACAGAGGCTGGGTTCACATATATGCGAATTTGAGGAGTCTTAAACTGCATCCAATTCACATGACATGTGAATGTGACTGGCTCTCAATGGAGCCAGTTCACATATGTCCAGGTCAGCTGTAGTGTGGTTTTAAAAAGGGTCTTGTGTGTTTTTGGGTCTGGATCATGTGTGAATTCAGGCAAAAATTTGCACCTGAACCGGTGTACAGGAATGCACCCGACTGTAAACTGCAGCCGCACATACAGTTAGCTCCATATACATTTGGACACAGGCACAATTTTAGTTTTTTCAGATATTTACCAAAACATTCAAACCATAGATCTATAATGGATATGGGCTGAAAGTGCACACTCTCGGGTTTAATTTGAGGGTATGTACATCCAAATCGGAGGAAGGGTTTAGCAATTACACCTCTTAATAGACGCCCCCCACCAAAAGTAATTGGACAATTGAATCAAAAGCTGTTTCATGGCCAGGTGTGGGCTACTCCATTAGTTTCTTCATCAATTAAGCAGGTAAAAGGTCTGGAGTTTATTCCAAGTGTGGTATTTACATTTGGAATCAATTGCTGTGAACTTACATCACACGTTCAAAGGAGCTGTACATGCAAGTGAAACAGGCCATTGTAAAGCTTAAAAAACGGAACAATACCATCAAAGAGATATCAGCAACATTAGGAGTGGCCAAATCAACAGGTTTGTACATTCTGAGGAAAGAAGAATACGCTGGTGAGCTCAGCAACATAAAAAGGCCTGGACGTCCACAGAAGACAACATTGATGGATGATGAAAAATCCATTCACAACATCCAGACAAGTGAAGGACACTCTTCAGGAGGTGGGGGTATCATTGTCACAAGTCTACAATCAAGAGAAGACTTCACAAGAGCAAATACAGAGGGTTCACCACAAGGTGCAAACCATTCATAATCCTTAATAGAAAAGCCAGATTAGACTTTGCCAAAAAAAAAAGCCAGACCTGTTCTGGAAAAGCATTCTTTGGACGGATGAAACCAAGATTACTCTGTACCAGAATGACGGGATGAAAAAAAAGGCATGGAACAGCTCATAATCCAAAGCACACAACGTCATCTGTAAAACATGGCATGGGCATGCTTGTCTTCCAGTGGCACTGGGTCATTGGTGTTTATTGATGCGACAGAAGGCAGAAGCAGACTGATGAATTCTGCAGTGTAGAGATATACTGTCAGCTCAGATTCAGCTAAATGTAGCAAAGTTGATTGGATGGCGCTTCATAGTACAGATGGACAATGATCCAAAACACACTGCAAAAGAAACCCAGGAGCTTTTGAAGAAAAAGTGGAATATTCTGCAGTGGATAAGTCAATCACCTGATCACAACCCAATTGAACATGTATTTTACTTGCTGAATGCAAAACTAAAAGGCAGGCAGTTATTGCCAGTAAAATATTCTCAAAATATAAAAAATGAACATGATTACATTCATTTGTCCAATTAAATTTGAGTACCTGAAAATGGGGGGGGCTGTATATAAAATTATTTGCAGTTCCCAAAATTTGTACCCGATATTTATGCTCAACCTCTTGAATTAACCACAGAAGGCCTGGAAGGATTTGCCCCTTAATGACCAGGCCATTGTTTTGCAATACAGCGCTGCACAGCTTTAACTGACAATTGCGCGGTTGTGCAACGCTGTAACCAAACAAAATTGGTATCCTTTTTTCCCCCACAAATAAAGCGGTATTTCATCACCTGCACTGTTTTTATTGTTTGCACTATGAAAAAAAAAAAAAAAACATATATATTTTAAACTTTTTTCTATAATAAATATCCCCCCCCAAAAAAATGTCTTCCTCGGTTTAGGCCAATATGTATTCTAGAGGTCGATATGGGTTTTTCTCTGGCCGATACCGATATCTAGAAATCGGAGCGGCCGATGGCCGATATATGATGCCGATTTTTGCGGGCAATATTTTAGGCCGATTTTTATTTTTTGGCAGGTGGCGCTAATTGGCACTGGCAGGTTGCACTGGATGGAACCAATTGGCAATAGCAGATGGCATTGATTGGCGGGTGGCACTGGTTGGCACGTGGCACTAAGGTGACACTGGCAGGTGGCACTAAGGTGACACTGGCAGGTGGTACTAATTGGCACTGGCAGGTGGCACTAATTGGCACTGGCAGGTGGCACTAATTGGCACTGGCAGGTGGCACTAATTGGCACTGGCAGGTGGCACTAATTGGCACTGGCAGGTGAAACTGGTTGGTACTAATTGGCAATAGTTAGCACTGGCAGGTGGCACTGGTTGACACTGGCAGGTGGCACTGGATGGCAATAGTTAGCACTGGCAGGTGGCACTGGATGGCCTTGGCAGGTGGCACTGGATGACACTAGTTGGCACTGGCAGGTGGCACTGGATAGCATTAACAGATGCCACTAGTTGGCATTGGCAGGTGGCACTAGTTGGCAGGTGGCACTGGCAGGTGCCACTAGTTGGCATGGCATTGGCAGGTGGCACTGGATGGCATTGGCTGGTATTAGCAGATGGCACTAGCAGGTTTCACAGCACATAATGTAGCTGATAATGTGTGAAACTCTCTCAATACAGTTTCACATGGTGCTGCAGAGAGCAGAGAGAGAGAAGCTCAGATTAATCGTGATGTTGAGAGTGGGCGGGACCCGCGTTGGGCGGGACTCAGCTGTCCAACACCAGCCAATGGGATGAGATCATTGGCTGGATAGCTGCCGAGTCCCGCCCACCTCCAACATCACGATGAATCTGAGCTCCTCTCTCTCTGCTCTCTGCAGCACCATGTGAAATTGTATGGAGAGAGAGTTTCACACATTATCAGCTACATTATGTGCTGTGAAACTGTGAGAGCAGAGAGAGGAGCTCAGATTCATTGTGATGTTGGAGGTGGGCGGGACCTGGGGTGGGCAGCTATCCAGTCAATGATCTCATCCCATTGGCTGGTGTTGGACAGCTAAGTCCCGCCCACCCCGGGTCCCGCCCACCCTGACATCAGACCGTGCTAGTGACAGCTTCATTCTCTATCTCCTTAGTGTTTCACACACACGGCGCTGCTCTGCAGACAGTGTGGACAGTGGACAGTGTTCCTCCTTCCTTCTCCACACTCTGCTAATGCAGATGTGCTAAAAATCAGCCACATTTGGATAATAATCGGCCAATGCCAATTTCTCCAAAATGACCGAATATCGGCCCGATATATCGGTCGACCTCTAATGTATTCTTCTACATATTTTTGGTAAAAAAGTGTATGTTGATTGGTTTGCGCAAAAGTAAAAAAAAAAAAAAAAAAAAGGGATAGATTTATGGCAGTTTTTTTATAATTACTTTTTTTTTTATACTAGCAATAACGGTGAGCTGCGATTTTTAGCGGGACTGCGACATTGCGGCAGACAGATTAGACACTTGACACATTTTGGGACCATTGACATTCATACAGCGCTAAAAATAGCCACTGGATTACTGTATAAATGTCATTGGCAGAGAAGGGGTTAACACTAGGGGGCGATCAAGGGGTTAAACGTGGGTCCTAGGGAGTGTTTCTAACTGTGGGGGGATGGGACTGCCTGGAGGAGACAACAGATTGCGGTTCATAACCAGTATTAAACAGGAGATCCATCTCCTCTTGCCTGACAGAATGGAGATCTGTCTGTTTACATTGATAGATCTCGGCTCTGTGTTTCTCAGGAGCAATCGCGGGTGCCCGGAAACATCGCGGCCGCAGGACACGTGCATCGGCTCCTTCGTCTTGCTGTGGGCGCCCCCTAGTGGTTTTTAAAGCGGCCGATGTACAGCTTCTGCAATTCGCCCAGAAGAGCCAAGTCTGGACATTTAAATTAATTTGGATTGTTACGTTTTAATTTTATTCTGGTCACATACAGAGCCCAAAGTATGAAAATTGCCGGTGTCCAAATATAGGTGGACCTAACTGTATGTGAACCTGGTCTTAGCTTTTTTTTTTTTTTTTTACTAGAGCAGTGTAATTAAAACAGTTTAGCACTTGCCCATCGCTACCTTGACAAAGCCGTTCCTCATGTCTGGCTTTGCAAGGAACTTCAGTAAAACCTGCATTTACCTCTAGTTCCTCATAGGAGACCGTTGGGCGTTCAACTTTGACTTGTATTCAAAATGATAAAACCCTGACAAGTTTTTCGGCTTCTCCACTCTATTAAAAGCTAAACAATGTTTTGGCTGGAGTTAACTTTAAACCTAAATTCCAGCCATGCCTTTTAAAACATTCTGTTTGCAATGCCCTGGAGAAAAATAAAAAAACAAAAAAATAAAATTGGTAGGTGATAAACTGTTGTTACAGTCATCCAGAACTCTGCGGTAAAACTGACCACACATATAAACACAGAAAACTGACCACACATATAAACACAGAAAACTGACCACACATGTAAACACAGAAAACTGACCACACATGTAAACACAGAAAACTGACCACACATGTAAACACAGAAAACTGACCACACATGTAAACACAGAAAACTGACCACACATGTAAACACAGAAAACTGACCACACATGTAAACACAGAAAACTGACCACACATGTAAACACAGAAAACTGACCACACATGTAAACACAGAGGCTCAGGCTTTAAAAACGGAATATTACAGCATTTTAAAAACATGAACAATTCACTCTTATTGTATTGCATTGCATGTGTCTCAGTCGGTGACCAGACTAAGGATTGCCCCCCCCCCGACCAAGGATAAACAATTATCCTTCTGGCGCCTTTGTGTAAAAACAAAGCTATGAGACATTCATAGGAGACTTCTGTGTTAAACAGAGAAGGAAGAAATAGAGAAGGCTGAAATTACTCCGAAATGGCTTCTGAAATAAGATCTTAGGGAACATGCCACGGGGCACCCGAACAAGACAAATGATCCGCTCCGTTTTCTAAGAAAGAAAAATAGCAGCTACGTGAACAATACCGAGTACAACCAGGCTCCTCTGAGCTTCAGCTGCTTGTTTTTTTTGAAAAATTATTTTTATTGAAAAAAGGTTTATGAGTTATAGATACAAAACGGAGCCATTGGGTCATACCCCGGGGCTAACTGGTCCACATAGCTTTGTGTCGAACGAGATACAACTCATAACTTAACTTGCCAACTAACCAAGTATCACTAAGCTCTAAAAACACACACCGCTCAGGTTAATATGGAGTATTATATTTTGGAGGACCTTCCTCCTCTTCTAGCCATCAGAACTGGACACTATAAGGAGTAATGAGATTAAAATATTGGTACAATATCTGTAGGGGCCTACCCAACCACTCGCTTACCCTAGGCATAGATCCCAGCTCCATGTATATATAAGTTTACCTAGATTGGTCTACTAAAGGTCTGATCGTCAACCGGAGAATCAGAGTCTGTCCACCAAACGTTTTCATATTTTTTGGGGCAGCCTTGGGATAAGTTGCTTTGTAGAGGGGTATCACAGTATTTTCTGCCTGTTTCCATAATGACAAGGTAGGGGGTCCAGCTGACTTCCATTTGAGAACTATGGTCTTTCTCTAAAATAGGAGGATACTTTATTAAAGTGTGTGTTGCTTTAGCGAATGCCAGCGGTCCTACTAGGATACAAACTCTAACCGCCAGGGGGATAGGAATAGTGGTTAACCCATGGATGAACCGAGGCACCTCCTGCCAATAACCTTAAATCTGTGGGCATTTCCCAAAAAAATGTGAAGCCTGTATGAGTACCAGAGTATCTCCAGCAGCTATCTGAGGAGGCTGGGTATATGCGATGCAGGCATTGTGGTGTATAGTAGATCCTATGCAAGATTTTGAATTCAATCAGTTTGTCTCTAGCTGCAACCAATGGCTGAAGCGGGTAATCCCACATGTCCTCCCAGTCTTCGCCGTTTAGCTCCCGCACCTCCGTCCGCCACAAACCATGCAGACTGTCCAGGCCAACCTGGATGGACGTCAGCATGGCTCAGTATATTTGGGATAGTGGTTTTGGGAGATCAGCGTTTCCCAATGAGCTTCAACAGTTTAATGAAATGCATTCATAGGGAAGATATGACTGATAAAACAGGCTAAGCAGTGCATGGGTTATAAATGCTCAGCTGGCACTCTTTTCCTCTCCTTAACATTCTGGTCTGTGGGTGGGGAATTGGCACCATCACATGCAACGCAGGGCATAAACCACTTACCTACAGAAGCATTTTTTTTTCCCACATAAAATCTGCATAAAAAAAAAAGTTATGTATTTTTTGAAAGCAGAGACCCTGGACACTAAAATGGTGGTAGCTGCAACTTTTTAGGTTGCACGATACTAGTTTTTTATCAAATGCATAATCTCAGAAAAAAAATACACCAAAATAAAATTCTAGTGCACACAAAATACATTACACCCAATTTTTGGTAAAATATAAATGACAGGGGTGCGTCAAGTAAATAGCTACCAAACACATTAAGTCTTAAAAATGTGCACATCCATGGAATTGCTAAAAACGATGGCACTCAAAATTCCCCATAGGCAACGCTTTAAAAGCCTTCAGTTCAGAGCCGATCGTAAATTATAGCCCTAAAATTAATGTTCTCACTCCAACAGTGATGACACCTCATATGCATGGCGCCGCTGATGAGCCTCATGTAGAGCCGCCTAAATCACTTTTCAGGAAAGCCCTTCGCCAGCTCTTGAAGCCAGTACCAGGCTCACGGGTGAGAGGCAGCAGGTGCGAGAGCTTGATTTAAACACTGGGGTAAAATGATAGTTCTTCTACGTAGTTGTTGAGACAAGAGTTGGAAGTGGTATGAAAGACATAGTAAATGACCCTCAACACTCAGTGAGAAAACAGATCTCAATTAGGGACTATTTTTTTTTTGCACAAACAGAAGCAACAATATATCCACTTCTATAAAAGCGAGAGAACACAAGGGCTCTGCGGGAGGGAATCCCCCCATCAACACGGATTGTGCCGATGTGGAATCAAGCGATTTTCAGTTGCAGGAAGGAAAACCGCTCTGTCTATGGTCAGCTTTAGTATGGTCCTCAAGTCTAATTGTTTTGTACTGCAATGACTAGGCTCCATGGCGAATAGCGAGACTAGGTAAAGGGATAGAACAGGTTCCCAAACCATCAACTCAAAGTCAATGCAAACTTACTTTACTTGTGACACCCTGGGCACCCAGAGGGCCAATACCGAGGAAGGAACTATAGTGAGGGTACCCAGATATGCCTAAAAGGATCAGGACTGAGAGAATGCTTGTAATTACAAATTAGGGCACATTTATAACAGTTTATTAAGGGTGTGAACTGTGCAATAAAGGCCCCTTTGAGATTGCATCCATACCACACAGTTCATTTTATTATAATTATTATGGAGTCAATTAATTATATGTATGAGAATTGGTTTCATTATAGTAGGTCTGGTATGAAATCAGACAAACTAAATACAAGCAGATCTCATTGATATTCATCACATCTTCTCCAACTCTGAAAAGCTGTCTGCAAGGCAATAATTAAACTACATGCTAATTGCTCACATTTCACACGAGATATGTATTTTCCCATTAATATTTTAAAGGAGAGCTCCGCTAAGCATTATTCACATCTAAGCTAGCTGTATAACACTGGATAACCATAGATTCATTTCAGAAAATAATACACGTGGAAGAATTTAGGGTTAAAGTGATTGCTATTTATTCATTTTTTTATTCTTTTGACAAACGTATTATACAGTACTTGCCTGCTCTGTGCGATGGGTTTGGCAGCAAGCAGCCCCAGTCCTCCTCTTCTCTGTTCCCCACCGCCACTCCTCAGTTCTCCCTTCACTTGCTAGGGGGGCTCTTGTGCTTGCTTGCTCACTCCTGAGATGGTTCTGTGTGTCCCTAGACAACCAATCCCACCCCCTCCTCACTGGCTGTGATTGATAGCAGCTGGAGCCAATGGCTCGGTGTCTGAGCCAATGGCTCGGTGTCTGAGCCAATGGTGACAGCGAGAGCTGAGACAGTCTCTGCTATCATGCACAACACTGGATCAAGATCAGGTGAATGAGCGGGGGGGGGGGTTCACATGAAGGTTTTTTACCTAAATGTATACAATGCGTGAAGGTAAAAAGCCTTCTGCCTCTAGATCCACTTTAATGTGCATCCACTACCCCCCACCCCCCCTCCCATCCTGAGCGTGTCCTAGCTAAACTGGCTAGAATCAGGGAAAAGCGCTTTACTCTAATGAACCCAAGGGATTTGTCATAAGGAAATGGTATCTCCAGCTACCGACGATGAGTGTGTACTGATCTCAGCTCTTGTGAGTGTTTGTAACCCTTTGAGTAAACTGTATGAACATACTGCAATTAGAAGGCGCTTTCTTCTTGTTTCCTTAATAACAACAAAGTTCAAACATAGGCAGCTCCCCTAAACACACAGTTAAGCACACAAACGACGTCACTCATAAGGCTACAAAGTAAAAAAAAAAAAAAAAAAAAAAGTTTTTTTTTGTATGCACCGTAAAATCCTTTTCTCTGTCATCCATTGACGGACACAGATCCTTACATCTTGACATTTGGGTTATGTTCCTGTTCATAGGAGAAGAGACCTCCCAAAATGTCAAGATTTAAGGAGCTGTGTCCATCAATGGACGAAAAGATGTAATTTTTTTTTGGGGGGGGGGGGGGGGGGGGTTTGTAGGATGGGGCAAGGATCATAGTTACCTAGGTAGATGCAGAATTGGTCTTTTTTACTGAAAGAGTAGCTCATACAGACTCCCAGCAGAGGTAAGGAGTCGGTTAATAGTGAGTGGAATCAAACATGGTTAGGGAGGTTTTTAATTTAACATTTGCAGTATACATATGTACGTGTATATTATATATAAGCGCACACACACTGTATGGTTATGTAAGGAAACCTGAGACAGATACAGTATAAAAACATCAATGTGTACAGAAGTAAAACCAGTTCTGCTAAACGAATTGCCCAATGCAAGGTGCAATTAATGTCAGTATTATATGTCCTAACAGTCACAGGCCCTTGTGCATTGCAAAACTTTCAAGAAGCCAGCTTACCTGGGAAGTATATACGGTACTTGTGAAAAACAATAAGCCTAAAATAAAGATTTCCTTTAGAAAAATAAATAAATTAAATGAACATAAGAGAGGATGTCGCCTGTACCTGATAATTTGATGGATGAATTACAGGAGACTCCATTATGTTGCAGCTTTTCATTTGACTCTATTGTTGACATGATCGATCTCGATGGATGTTCTCTCTTGGGTCGGCTTGATGCAGAATTCATTCTGCGAGTAAAAAATGGTGAAGTGAGTTTTAAAGATAACATGTTAAAGAGGACAGGTAGTGTTTGACTGAATGTACATTCTAGATGAGCTTGGCTGACATTAGCTAGGACTACAATGCACCTCCCTTGTAGGCCACAGAAGGTCATTAGATTTGATGGCTAAATTACCTTTTGGTGAGCCTATATTCAAATGGGGAGGGGTTAGAGTTATTGTCAGGTTTTTATTGCCATCCGTTTCCCCATTAGGGAAATTCACTTTCTCCAGTTGGTCTTGATCACCCAAGTCTCCAGGAAAAAATGTGAGGGCAAATCAAAAATACGGAGTTGCCATCTGAAGAAGAGAGCAGAAATCTTCAAATGGTGACACTTATTCCTCTGACAACTGTCTAAGGGTTCGACACCCACAGATGGCGGGAGTGGTGGGGGTGATAGAAATCAGTATTTAAGCAAATGATAGATTTTTACCACTCCCTTTAAGTTTCAAAAGCAGCCAGACATGTTGCAAAACAAATCACCCCCCCCACTTATTCAAAATGAATAGGAATGAGCTGCTACCAACCTGCAATTGGCGTTAATGCATGGTTGGGGCAATCGCTTAATAAACTTTCATAAAAGTACCTCTCACCCCGTGCTTCCTTACACTCTGTCACCTCGGCCCGCTAGCATGCAGATTCAGGATACTCATGTTGAAGGAAGCTTATCAGTTTTCATCGGACTTCAGTGACCAACCAATGTGACTGTGAGAGCAGGTGTTTTGTCAGATTAGGCGACCTGTCAGAATTGGTAACGGAAGTGACGTTCTGTAACCGCCATCTGGCTACAACCCACACTCCTCCACAGTAATGATACACTGAGTTTTGCATTCCACAGTTATTTTTAACACAAAACGGAGCATATCTGCTTGAAGGAGAGGTTCACCCTCCAAACAAATTTCAGGCATGCCATGGAGCCCACCCACCCGAGCGGCAGTATGCCGGTTTTTATTTTTTTTCATACCTTTTTACGGGCTCTCGTCCCCTCCGGCCAGGGCCAGATTAAGAACATCATGGGCCTGGTGCTGAGGATTTTGGTGGGGCCTTTTATAAATAATAAATAAATGCGTGAGAATTACAGCGCAGCAATGGAGGGCCCAGTCTGAAAATTTAAGTGTACCCTTATGTGCTTATATGCTGTGCATACTTGTACATTGTGGCATAACCTACCCCAGGGCCTCTAAAAAGTAGCAATGTCAGGAAAGTTTACTACCGCTTTAATATCACAGGATCCCAGAAACCTCTCATGGGGCCCCCCTACTGACCCAGTGGCCCTTGGGCAGTGCATAAGTGCAAAGTTGCCAACATTTAAAAAATATTTTCAGGGACACTTTTTCACAAGTGCTATATTTAGAGTAGCTGAGATCCCCGATGTTCCTCTGTACATCACAGTAGTAATCACAAAATTAAATAAGTTCTAATAATGGAACAGAACAAATATGAGAACTGAGATTTCCTTTAGTTGAACTAACAAATGTGTGTCCATTCTAGAGCTGGTAACATTGAGGGTATTCAGTATCATTTTAAAGAACTGTTTTTGTGGGTAAGCGACATAGGGGAGGAGTACGGACTGTATATAAGTGGGAAGTATGTGCAGGTGAGTGAGAGGAATGTGGAGGGTCAAACATTGGGCACTATGTACAGGAGAAGAGTGCAAAGGGTACGGCAAAAGGCACAATGTACAGGAGAGAAGTGTGGAGGGTATGACAGTGGGCATCATGTACAGGAGAGAAGCATGGAGGGTACGACAGTGGGCAGTATGTACAGGAGAGAAGTGTATGACAGCAGGCACCATGTACAGGAGAGGAGTGTGGAAGGTATGATAGTGGGCACTATGTATAGGAGAGGAGTGTGGAGGGTATGACAGTGGGCAGTATGTACAGGAGAGGAGTGTGGACGGTATGATAGTGGGCACTATGTATAGGAGAGGAGTGTGGAGGGTATAACAGTGGGCAGTATGTACAGGAGAGAAGCATGGAGGGTACGACAGTGGGCACTATGTATAGGAGAGGAGTGTGGATGGTATGATAGTGGGCACTATGTATAGGAGAGGAGTGTGGAGGGTATGACAGTGGGCAGTATGTACAGGAGAGGAGTGTGGACGGTATGATAGTGGGCACTATGTATAGGAGAGGAGTGTGGAGGGTATAACAGTGGGCAGTATGTACAGGAGAGGAATGTGGAGGGTATGACAGTGGGCAGTATGTACAGGAGAGAAGTGTATGACAGCAGGTACTATGTACAGGAGAGGAGTGTGAAGGGTATGACAGTGGGCAGTTTGTACAGGAGAGGAGTGTGAAGAGTATGACAGTGGGCAGTATGTACAGGAGGAGTGTGGGGGTATGACAGAGGGTAGTATGTACCAGTGAGAAGTGTGGAGGGTATAATGGGGCAGTATGTACAGGAGAGAAGTGTGGAGGGTATGACAGTGGGCAGTATGTACAAGAGAGGAATGGGGATGGTATGATAGTGGGCACTATGTATAGGAGAGGAGTGTGGAGGGTGCGACAGTGGGAAGTATGTACAGGAGAGGAGTGTGGAGAGTATGACAGTGGTCACTGTGTACAGGAGAGGAGTGTGGAGAGTATGACAGTGGGCACTATGTACAGGAGAGGAGTGTGGAGGGTATGACAGTGGGCACAATGTATAGGAGTGGAAGGATGTTTAGGGAATGCGTAGTGGTTAAGCGGGTAATACATGAATTGAAATTACACCAATTATGCAGAGACCAGCCATAGTTGATCTATGTATGGGCTAGCTGGTTTTACACAAGTCAATCTATTAATCTACCAAAAAAAAAAAATCGTGCTAACTTTAGTGTTTTTTTTAATGTATGAAACAGTTTATTTCCAAAAAAACATGTTTGAAAAATTGCTGCGCAAATACAGTACCGTGCTAGAGCTGCACAATTAATCGTTAAAATTGTGATCTTGATTCAACCCCCTGACATCTCCAATGCAGAGTTTGCTGATTCTTTCATATAACAAGTGGAGAGACTTTCAGCTGTCAAAAGAAAATATCCGGGCAATCTGCCAAGTTCTTAGCAGGAAACATTGTAACTAACACTTTCTTCTTATATCAAAGGGATAAACTTCTGTGTGTAAAGAAAATATCCACTGTCTGCCAAGTTTGTAAACAACATGAAACATTGTAACCAACTTCCTTTTTAGATCAAACTTCTGTGTGTAAATGCAAGAAATGTAACCACTTAAAGTCCAACACTTGTTTAAGTTAAAAAGCAATATTTTTTGCTAGAAAATTACTTGGAACCGCAATTGCTGCAATATTTTATGTCACACTGCATTTGCCCACTTCATTGAATAATAAAAACTATAAAAACAAAACAGTAAAGTTAGCCAATTTTTTTTTTTTTTCATTTTAATCTGAAAGATGATGTTATGCCGTACGAATCGTGAGAGAATCGTGATCTATCTTCTAAGCAAAAAAATTGCAGTTGTCGTTTTAGCCAGAATCGTGCAGCTCTATACCGTGCAACATAAAAAGTTGCAAAGACCACCATAGAGTAATTTTTTAGCAAAAAACAAATGATGATTTTTTTTTCTCAGTGTGCTGCAGTGTGTCAGCTTGTATTTATAATGGCCACTCTGTATGTAGCTTCTGACAGGCTGTGCAAGCAGGCCCGTATCTCCGGAACCATAAATGATAGCCATCCCATATTTTGACCGGTTGTGGGGTAGGTCTTCAACTGACCCCTGTGGGGTTTCTGTGACCTCTTGTCATCGAGCTACAACCCCCGAAGTCGATCTAAAAAAAAAAAAAAAAAAATTTTTTTTTTTTTTTTTTTTTGGGGCAAATGGGCCTATCTTGAGAAAGGGGCCTGGAGCTGCAGCTCCATCAGCCCCTCTGTTAATCCGGCCCTGCCTCCGGCGATCCCACGTGACTGGGCGTTTACAATCACAGGCTGTGATTGACGTCCCTCAGCCCGGCGCATACTGCGTGTCACGAGATGCCGAAGGAACCCGAACGTCGGTGCGCAGGCGTCGTATAGGGCCACACCGACGTTCGGGTTCCTTCGGCATCTCGTGACGCGCTGTATGTGCCGGGCTGAGGGACGTCAATCACAGCCTGTGATTGTAAACGCCCAGTCAAGCGCGATCGCCGGAGGGGAACGAGAGCCCGTAAAAAGGTATGTATAGAAAAAAAATAAAAATAAAAAACACCGGCATACTGCCGGTCGGGTGGGTGGGCTCCATGGCATGCCTGAAATTTGTTTGGAGGGTGAACCTCCACTTTAAATACAGTATTTGGAAATCCCAGAGGTGTTCTGTCACATTAGCAAACCTGTGAGGTCAGCAGGTTTGCCGGTGCTTTTAAAATTTGACATCTAAACTGTCAGTTGGATTTCCAAATACTGTATTTAACCACTTCCCTACCGCCCATAGTCATATGACGTCCTGGGCTTCCTGGGTGTCTAGGGGGCACGCGCCGCCATCGCACATGCCCGGTGGCTACGATGTCTGCCGGGCACCCGCGATTGCCCGCAATCATGGCAGGACTGTGGATCTGTGTGTGTAAACACACAGATCCACGGTCCTGTCAGGTAAGGAGACCGATGTGTGTTCCCAGTACAGAGGAACACACATCGGTCTCCTCCCCTTGTGAGTGCCCCTCCCCCTGCAGTTAGAATCACACATTAGGGAACATATTTAACCCCTTCAGCGCCCCCCAGTGTTAACCCCTTCCCTGCCTGTCACATTTATACAGTAATCAGTGCAGTTTTATAGCACTAATCACTGTAGAAATGTGAATAGTCCCAAAATTTGTCAAAAGTGTCTGATGCAATGTCACAATAAAAATCACAGATCGCCGCCATTACTAGTAAAAAAACAAAAATGCAATAAAACTATCTCCTATTTTGTAGATGCTATAACTTTTGCGCAAACCAATATATGCTTATTGCGTTTTTTTTTTACCAAAAATATGTAGAAGAATACATATCGGTCTAAACTGAGGAAAAAATTTGTTTTTTTTATAGATTTTTTGGGGCGATTATAGCAAAAAGTTAAAAATATTGATTTTTTTTTTTAAATTGTCGCTCTATTTTTGTTTATAACTCAAAAAATAAGAACCGCAGAGGTGATCAAATACCACCAAAAGAAAGCTCTATTTGTGGGGGGGAAAAAAAGGAGGTCGATTTTGTTTGGGTGCCACGTCGCAATTGTCAGTTAAAGTGACGCAGTGCAGAATCGCAAAAAGTGCTCTGGTAAGGGGGTAAATTCTTTTGGGGCTGAAGTGGTTAAGCAGATATGCTCTGTTTCCTGTTAAAAATAACTGTGAAATGCAAAACTCTGGTGAGTGTAACAAGATGTCCACTTACCCCCTTTATAGTGTACCATTACTATGAAGGAGTGCAGGGTGTAGCAAGATGGCGGCGACAGAACATCACTTCCGTTACCAATTCTGATGGGTCACCATATTTGACGGAACACATGAGGAAGCAGAAGATCAGGTGAGAGATCCCTGCTCTGCCTGTGTGTACTAGGCTTTAGTGTCTGATCCTGGTTACCAGTCTTCCCCTCAGTTGTGCTTTCCACGCAAGGTTTTACATTTGTGAGAGTGTATTACTTTTAATTATTTCAATTAAATATTTGCTCTGAGGTCTCAAGGAGGATTATATTGCAGGGGGGTTTTATTATTCATTCAGTATCACACAAACAGAGCTAAGCAGAGTTCTTCCTTAGATAGGAATGTCTGGATACAGCATTGTTCCCCTCACATGTCATGCAGTGTCTTGAGTGTAACAAGCAGAGGATCCAGTATCTCACCTGTTGTGTAACCGGCTATGGAGGTCCTCCAGGATCTGGGCTGACTGTCTGTGGTAATCTAATGCGGCCTCTGCAAGTACAGCCAGCTGACTAACTTGTTCAATCTACAAGAGAGAGAAGTACAGTGACAAATGATAGATGTGCAATGACTTCCCTCCACACTGGACTTCAACACGACACACCATAATAGCATTCTCATGGCTGGATTATGCTCGAAGCTCATAGGCTGAGCTAAATAGATTACATTTCAGATAACAAACAGCTTATAATATCCACCACCCCACGCTCGCATCTAAGTGCAACGTTTAATGTAAAACATAATAAAAGTATCCAACACTTACACCTAGGTAAGGACTGGTATGCTCGTGGGAGATTGAAATCTCCTTGGATTTTTCCCCCGGTGTTTAATCGTGTTCTGAGCGATCACGAGTCCAAGGAGCCGGATGATCCCTTGGAGGAGATGAGGATAGTCTGCCCATGGAACGACGCTTCTGGGCGTGTAACATCAGCGGGATCGGGGAAGCCTCAACGCGTTTCAGAGCATGCGCTAGGCTCGTACAGAGCATGTCAATACACTTGAGAAAGGAGCAAACATGCTCTGTACGAGCCTAGCACATGCACTGAAATGCGCCGTGGTTTCCCCAATCCTGCTGATGTCAAACGCCCAGAAGCGCTGTTCCATGGGCAGACCATCATCATCTCCTCCAAGGGATTAGCCGGCTTCCTCTCTGGCTCCTTGTGGCTCCCGCAGCCTGGACTCTTGATCACTCAGAACATGCTTTAAAAAAAAAAAAAAAAAGGAAAAAAATCCAAGGAGATTTCAATCTCCCACGAGCATACCAGTCCTTACCTAGATGTAAGTGTTGGATACTTTTATTATATTGTACATTAAACATTGCACTTGGAGGCGCTTTTCTGTGCTTTTTTCTATGTGGATATCCGGAGTTGGCTACACTCTAGAGAAAAGCTGGCCCTAAAGCCACGTACACACGATCGGAACTCTCTAACCCAATCTATCCGGATATCTCCTACTCTATCACTGAAAACAGGTGATGACTGAAAACCAATTTCTTCAGGGAAGCCTATCCTACCTTCACCTAACTGTACCTTTAACTGCTTGCCGACCTGCCGCCGTCATTTTACTGCGGCAGGTCGGCTCTCCTGGGCGAGAGCCCGTAGCTATACGCCCGGCGACCGGCGGGCGCGCTCGCTCGTTACAGAGCGGGGACCGGGAGCTTTGTGTGTAAACACAAAGCTCCCGGTCCTGTCAGCGGGGGAAATACTGATCTTCTGTTCATACAATGTATGAACAGAAGATCTGTGATTTCCCCTAGTGAGGTCACCCCCCCCATACAGTTAGAACACACCCAGGAACATACTTAACCCCTTCCCCACCCCCTAGTGTTAACCCCTTCACTGCCAATGGCATTTTTATAGTAATCCAATGCATTTTTATAGCACTGATCGCTATAAAAATGCCAATGGTCCCAAAAATGTGTCAAAAGTGTCCGAAGTGCCCGCCATAATGTCGCAGTACTGAAAAAAAAAAATGCTGATCGCCGCCATTACTAGTAAAAAAAAAAAAATATTAATAAAAATGCCATAAAACTACCCCCTATTTTGTAAACGCTATAACTTTTGCGCAAACCAATCAAACGATTATGATTTTTTTTTTTACGAAAAATATGTAGAAGAATACGTATCGGCCTAAACCGAGGGAAAAAAATGTTTTTTTTTATATATTTTTGGGGGATATTTATTATAGCAAAAAGTAAAAAATATTGCATTTTTTTCATAATTGTCGCTCTATTTTTGTTTATAGCGCAAAAAATAAAAACCGCAGAGGTGATCAAATACCACCAAAAGAAAGCTCTATTTGTGGGGAAAAAAAGGACGCCAATTTTGTTTGGGAGCCACGTCGCATGACCGCGCAATTGTCAGTTAAAGCGACGCAGAGCCAAATCACAAAAAGTGCTCTGGTCTTTGGACAGCAATATGGTCCGGGGGTTAAGTGGTTAATTCGCATAAATCGCTCATTTATCACAGTCTTTACCTTTTGTGTCACTTCCCCCTCCCTTTTAGATTGTAAGCTCACAGGAGCAGGATCCTCCTAACCTCCTTGTTTTGAATTGTATTGTAACTGTACTAACACCCTTTATAAAGTAAAAAACTGGATAAACTGTTGGCGCTATATAAAGCCTGTATGATAATAGAACAGTAAAACCTTGGTTTGCAAGCATAATTTGTTCAAGTAACATGCTTGTAATTCAAAGCACTTGTATATCAAAGCAAATTTTCCCATAAGAAATAATGGAAACTCAAATGATTTGTTCCACAACTCTTTATTCATTAGGTCCTTCAGTTTATAGTCCATATATAAAGATTATAGCAATGTGATAAGTTGTGTAACCATAAAATGTCCATCCACAAATGGAAGCCTCCACAAGGGGATTAGAAACAAAATCCAGCAGTAGCTACAGAGTATAAAAGAGAAGAGAGGCGCCTCTAAGTGTAGCAATATGGTTACATTTAATGAAGGTACAACATTTAGCATGGTTGATGATTAAAAGAGGCACATCTAAGTATGCAGGCATCCGGGGTAAAGCGATCCACATAGACCGTCGTCCTCACTGCCGACTCTCACGAATGGAATCGTGACCGGGAAGACTACCCTGCAGTAGAGCGATCTGAAAGCGAGGCTTGAACCACTCATGGAAGGGACGACATTACTGGTGGTGCAGAGGATGGTCAATGTGGACAGCTTTACCATGGATGCCTGCATACTTAGATGTGCCTCTTTTAATCATCAAACATGCAAGCTTCTAAATGTTGTACCTTCATTAAAGGTTTGTAAAGGTAAAACATTTTTTCCTAAATAGCTTCCTTTACCTTAGTGCAGTCCTCCTTCACTTACCTCATCATTCCATTTTGTTTATAAATGTCCTTAAATCTTCTGAGAAATCCTCACTTCTGTTCTTCTGTCTGTAACTCCACCCAGTAATGCAAGGCTTTCTCCCTGGTGTGGAGTGTCGTGCTCACCCCATCCCTTGGACTACAGGAGAGTCAGGACCCCTAACAACACACAGCTCCTTTCTCTATCTGCAACGTAGAGAGCGTCTTGACTCTCCTGTTGTCCAGGGGAAGGCGAGCACGACACTCCACACCAGGCAGAAAGCCTTGCATTACTGTGTGGAGTTACAGACAGAAGAACAGGAAGTGAGCATTTCTCAGAAGAAAAAGGATTTTTAATAAACAGCTTACCTGTAAAATCCTTTTCTTGAAGTACATCACGGGACACAGAGCGCATAGCCATTACATATGGGTTATATGGGTACCTTCAGGTGTGGACACTGGTGTAATCAACTTCACAGGAAGTTTCCTCCCTATATAACCCCCTCCCACTGGGAGCGCTTCAGTTTTGTAGCAAGCAATTTCTCTGAGGTTACACAATGTTCCCCAAAAGAGGGGTGGGAGCTCTGTGTCCCGTGATGTACTTCAAGAAAAGGATTTTACAGGTAAGCTGTTTATTAAAAATCCTTTTTTCTTTATCGTACATCACGGGACACAGAGCGCATAGCCATTACACTTGGGATGTCCTAAAGCAATGCTCTATGAAGGGAGGGAGACCGTAAGGCCAAAATTAGCCAAACAGAAAATATATCATGAGGTAAAAAATAGCTCCACCAACAGAAAAAAGGGGCGTAATCCGGGCCAGAGGATTCTATACTGCTGCCCGTAGGACCGCCTGCCCAAATGCTGCGTCCGTAGCTTTTGTGACGTCCAACTTATAAAATTTAGTAAACGTATGTACGGAAGACCAGGTTGCCGCTTTGCAAACTTGTGCCATAGAGATCTGATGGTGTGCCACCCAAGAGGCACTCATGGCCCTCGTAGAATGGGCCTTAACTGATAAGGGAGGTGGAACGCGCTTCAGACCATAGGCCTGAAAAATCAGCTGCTTAATCCACCTAGCCAAGGAAGACTTGGCAGCCGGCTGACCCTTCTTGGGGCCATCCGGGAGAACGAAAAGCACATCTGTTTTCCGAATCTTCTCTGTAGCCTTGAGATAAACCCTCATGGCTCGGACCACGTCCAAAGTATGAAGCAATCTTTCCTCTCTGGACTGGGGAGTAGGAAAGAAGGATGGTAGGACTAGGTCCTGATTCAAGTGAAAACTGGATATGACCTTAGGCAGGAAAGAAGGCTGAGGCCGCAGAACCACTCTGTCCTTATGCAGAATCAGGTACGGTTCCCTGCAAGACAAGGCTGCCAGCTCGGAGACCCTTCTGGCCGAAGCCATAGCCACCAAGAAAACCAACTTTCGGGTTAGCAGCACAAGAGGGATTTCTGTCAGAGGTTCAAACGGCTGCTTTTGTAAAGCTGACAAGACCAGATTTAAATTCCAGGGGCAGAGGGGAGCTCTAATAGGGGGATTCACATGCAAGACCCCCTGCAAAAAGGTTTTCACAAGCGAATGCGTGGCCAAAGGCCTTTGAAACCATATCGATAAGGCAGATACCTGCCCCTTTAGAGTACTAAGAGCCAACCCCTTGTCAACGCCAACCTGGAGGAATCGCAAGATCCTGTCAATAAAAAACTTGCGAGGATGCCCTCCTTGAGACTCGCACCCCTCCACATAGGTCCTCCAGACTCTGTAATAGATATTTCTAGAGACTGGCTTTCTAGCCTGAATTAACGTAGATATGACTTGGGCTGAGAGGCCTCTGTCCTTAAGAATTAGGGATTCAGCCGCCAAGCCATCAAATTTAGCTGCTGTGAAGCAGGGTGGTAGATCGGGCCCTGAGACAGCAGATCTGGGCGCAGGGGGAGTGGCCACGGCGCCCCTACTGACATCCTCACGATGAGTGCGTACCAAGCCCTCCTGGGCCAGGCTGGGGCCACCAGGATCACAGGCCTGCGCTCCACCCTGATCCTCCGTAGAAGGCAGGGAATCATCTGCAGTGGAGGGAACGCATACAGGAGAGAAAACTGGTGCCAGGGGCAAACCAACGCATCGGTCCCGTAGGCCGAGGGGTCCCTGGCTCGGGATACGAATTTGTCCAATTTCTTGTTGAATCTTGTTGCCATGATGTCCACATCGGGAACTCCGAATCTTTGGCAAATCTCTTGGAATACCTGGGGGTGAAGAGACCACTCTCCCGGGAGTAACTGTTGACGACTCAAAAAATCTGCTTGAGAATTGTCTATCCCTGGGATGAACACTGCTGAGATGCAGGGTACATGGGCTTCGGCCCATGAGAAAATCAGGTTTACTTCCTTTTGAGCCGCTAGGCTCCTTGTGCCCCCCTGGTGGTTTATGTATGCCACCGCCGTGGCATTGTCGGACTGTATCCTTACTGGCAGACCCTGCAGGGGGAGAGTCCAGGCGACCAGGGCCAACCGAGCAGCTCTGATCTCTAGGACATTGATGGGAAGCAGACTTTCTGCCTCTGACCACTGTCCCTGCTGGGTCCGTTTTCCTAAGATTGCCCCCCAACCTGTTAGGCTGGCATCTGTGGTTACTATTTTCCACGTGATGGGGCAAAAGGTTTTCCCTTTTGACAATTTTTGAGGGATCAGCCACCAGTACAGGCTGCGCTTGACCCCTGGGGAAAGAACTAATGGACGGTCTAATGCCTGTATGGACTTGTTCCAAGCAGAGAGAATAGCTGCCTGAAGAACTCTGGTATGGATCTAGGCATAGGGCGCTGCTTCGAAGGCGGCCACCATCTTTCCCAGCAGTCGCATGCATAGGCGAATAGTCGGCTTCTTTTTGCCTAAGACTATTTGAATCAACAACCTGATCTTCTCTTGAGGTAAAAATACCCTCTGGCATTCTGTATCTAACCGAAAGCCTAGATATTCCCAACTGTCTTGTGGGTTGTAACCTTGATTTTTCTTGGTTCACAATCCACCCGAATTCTTCTAGATGCCGCACTGTGCGGACTACTGCATGATTGAGGTTGGAAGCTGATCTGTCGATAACCAGGAGATCGTCCAGGTATGCCAGGACCAAGATGCCTTCTGTCCTTAGGACGGCTAGCACCGGGGCTAACACCTTTGTGAATACCCGCGGAGCTGTTGCCAACCCGAAAGGGAGGGCTACGAACTGGTAATGACTTTGATTTATCGTAAAACGAAGAAACTTGTGATGTGCTGGGTAGATCGGCACATGCAGATATGCATCCTTTATGTCTATAGATGCTAGAAAGTCGCCCTGATGCAGGCTGGCTGTCACTGAACGTATGGAGTCCATACGAAAGGTCTGAATCTTTAGAAAGCGATTTAGGCGTTTGAGGTCTAATATAGGCCTGACGTCGCCATTGGGTTTTGGTATAACAAAAAGGTTGGAGTAGAATCCCCGACCCCATTCTTGGGTTGGTACTTCTACAATTACTCCTTGGAGCAATAGGCGATCCAACGCCTTTACGAGAGAGGCCCTTTTTAATGGGTCGCTTGGAAGACTTGACCCCTGAAAATGAGGAGGGGGGATTTCTCGAAACTCTAGTTTGTATCCCGTGGCTACCACGGACCGAACCCAAGAGTCGGGAATTCTGGCCTTCCAGACTTCGGAGAAAAACCGAAGTCTTCCCCCCACCCGAGAGAGTGGGGGCGCCCCTTCATGAATCTGATTTGATGACTGGTTTAGCCGGTTTGCGAGACCAGGGTCTCTTGTTTGCCGCGGCTTGACCCTGTGGGCGGCTATTAACCGCTGGACGCCCGAGAGGCCGTCGATACTGACGAGAAGTCGAAGGGGCCGAGCCTACAATGGCCTGTCGTTTAAACGTGGGCCCACGCGGTCTTTTCTTGACCGGTAAGGAAGTACTTTTTCTACTTGATATGGTGTGGATATATTTATCTAGGTCTTCCCCGAATAGTCTTCCCCATGAAAGGGAAACCCTGCTAAGAGCTTTTTGCAGGGTGCCTCTGCTGACCAGTTCTTTAGCCACAAAAGACGACGCATGTGAACCATCAGTAGAGATGAACGGGATGCCTGTTGGATGGAGTCCTTAATAGCATCTACTGCAAAGCAGAGAGCCCTAGGGAATTCTGCTAATTCATGAGTATGCTGAGCCGGCATGTCCTTTAATATCTGTTTTGCCTGATCCTTCAAGGCCTGACAAACACCAATGGCTGCTACTGCTGGCTGAACCATGGCACCTACTGAGGTAAAAGCGGCTTTCAGTAGGGTCTCGAATTTCTTGTCGACCGGATCCTTGAACATCTGGACATTTTCAACCGGACAGGTCAGGGATTTATTCACGCAGGAAATGGCCGCGTCCACTGTGGGGAGTGCCCATTTCTTTAAATATTCCTCTTCCATAGGATAGAGAATAGAGAATCTTTTAGGAGGGACAAAGATTCTATCAGGTCGAGCCCAATCCTGGTAAATCACGTTCCGCAGAAGGGGGTGCATTGGGAAAGACGCACAAGTTAATGGAGCCTTTAAAGAACCCAATGAGGAAACCTCCGGGGCTACTAGCTCTGGCACTGGAAGTTTAAAGGCAGTGCGAACCATATCTGTCAAAGACTGGATCCACAGGCTCTCCGCTTGAGAGGCCGAGAAATATTCATCTATAGTGGAACCTTCCCTGTCTGAACCGTCGGGACTTGGGTCTGCCTGATCCCCTTGTGGGTCCCGTTCCTCTGAAGAGGAGACCTCCGCATCTGAAAACCCCACACTGGGTGAGGGGGATCTAGCCCGCTTGCTACTTGGCCAAGGACGGGCAAACAACGCAGTTAACCTTTTCTCTAGCCCACTCATGGTGGCTGCTAGCATTTCTTCCGTCACGTAAACGGGAATGGGTGGATCGGGGGCCGCCTCTGCCCCCAGCACCCCCAATGGCTCTTGTACTATGCCACTCGGTGTTCTAACTGGCGAGGGTGGGGCCGTTGAAGCCTGGCCCAAATCCTCTGACCCCGATGGAGACCCCTTTTGCTTCTTGGCACCTTTAGCAGCCTTGGCTGGTCCAGATCCCTTTGGAGCCATTGTACAACCTTGAGTCACCCCTATAGCCAACACCTGACTGTTGCAGCTAGGAGTAACCAATATGAGGACAGGTATGAGGAAAATGAAAAATTCTTTTTTTTTTTTCCAAAAAAAAATCTTTTTTTTTTTTTTTACCCGCCTGGGAGGTGGCAATACTGAGGAAACCTGTGAGTATTGACACACCAATGCCCGTTAGCCGGAGTCCAAGGTAGACTCAGATACTGCTGGATCTAAGGCTGAGTCCCTTTAAGCCAAAAAACTTCCTTTTTTTTTTTTTTCTGGTCAATAGTGGAACTAAGTCCTAGACCTGAAGATCCACAAAACCGCCACTAGGTGTCCCTGTGTGGCCAAAAGACCCAGCTGCACGCTCTGTATCCTTCTTCCTCTGCCTCCAGGAGGGAAAGACCAGCCAGAGAAAAAGTTTTTCCTTTAAACAGACCCTGACGCTGCTGGCCCGCCCCCCCAACGCACGCCGACGCTATAAAAGGCGGCGTGCATGCGCGCGTACGCGCACACGCGCGCGCACCCCCCCCACGCTGAAAACCACATGGAGGAAGCAGAGCAGAGGAAACACATGGACCAGCGCCAGGCAGCACCAACAGACACCAGGTAAGCACTAATCTTATTGTAGTGCACACACAGAGAGGAAGCTGTCCCCATGGGCTTCCTAAGAAACAGGAGTTTTACCAGCACTTTCCTCTTTAAAAACATGTGGGGTTGCAGTATCAATGCTAACAAGCAGACCTGGGGTGAGTAGCAAATATATATCTTACACAAGTATACATATATCTACATGTTATCTGGGTAAACATTAGTATCCCATCCTGCCCACACAGACATAGTGGAGATAGTGGCTGATGCACAAGCATACTATTAGCCAACCCAGAACCCCCAGGGGGATACCTACTGTCGAACCAAGTCCCGCAGGTTCCCGCTTACCTGCTCCACGCCGCAGGGTATTGCAAACTGCAAGAGGCCCAATCTTCCCCCATCTCCGTGGGTATTGTCTCGGACCTTCAGGGACCGGGGTCCTGTATTTAAGGAACCCACACCCCTGGACCTATATAGCATCCTGGCATCAGTAGCGTTTAGTTCTTGGAAGAGACTAAGGCACTGGAGCCCAGAATCCAGCCCTCCAAGGAGAGGCATTATAGGCAAAACCCCACTCCAGCAGGGCCCGGGTACCGTACACCTTGGCTTTGAAGCACTTCGGACGGATCCGGCTAGCTATCCTGGGTCCCGAGACCTCCGAGGGACAGCTAGACGTGACCAACACCTAAGACACTGGCGAAAAAACTGAGGCACTCTCAGTGGGAGGGGGTTATATAGGGAGGAACTTCCTGTGAAGTTGATTACACCAGTGTCCACACCTGAAGGTACCCATATAACCCATATGTAATGGCTATGCGCTCTGTGTCCCGTGATGTACGATAAAGAAAATAAGGACATTTAAAAGCAAAATGGAAGGATGAGGTAAGTGAAGGAGGATTGCACTAAGGTAAAGGAAGCTATTTAGGGAAAAAATAATTCCTTTACAACCCCTTTAAAGGCTTTGCGTACACTTAAAACTACTTTGACCGCCGGCCGTGAGAAAATGAAAAAAAAGGGATTTTTAAATACAGCTTACCTGTAAAATCCTTTTCTTGGAGTACATCACGGGACACAGAGCGGCATATTCATTACTATGTGGGTTATATGGAGTACCTTCAGGTGTGGACACTGGCAATCTCAAACAGGAAGTCCCCTCCCTATATAACCCCCTCCCCTAGAGGGAGTCCCTCAGTTTTGTAGCAAGCAGTATGCCTCCCAAAATGGTCACCCAAAAGAGGGGTGGGAGCTCTGTGTCCCGTGATGTACTCCAAGAAAAGGATTTTACAGGTAAGCTGTATTTAAAAATCCCTTTTTCTTTCTCGTACATCACGGGACACAGAGCGGCATATTCATTACTATGTGGGATGTCCGAAAGCAATGCTTTAATGAGGGGAGGGAGACATCTTCCAAAGAAGGATTCAATTTAGAGGTAAACTCAAATAATAATAATAATTCCAACTTAGTCAAGAAAAAACTTCTTTTTTTTTTTTTTTTTTTTTAACCAAGGGTGCTTCTGATCCCGAGGATTTCAAACTGCAGCCTGTAGTACTGCCTGTCCAAAGGCAGAATCCGCATTCCTTCTCACGTCTAGTTGATAAAACCTTGTAAACGTGTGGACTGATGACCACGTTGCCGCCTTGCATATCTGAGCCATAGAGATCTGATGGTGTGCTGCCCAAGAGGCGCCCATGGCCCTGGTAGAATGGGCCTTTACCGACAACGGAGGAGGCAACCTCTTCAAACCGTAGGCTTGAATGATTAATTGTCTAATCCATCTCGAGATGGTGGATTTTGCAGCTGCCTGCCCCTTCTTGGGGCCATCTGGTAGAACGAATAACACATCTGTCTTCCGGATCTTTTCTGTAGCTTTAAGATAGGCCTTCATGGCCCGGACAATATCCAAAGTATGCAGCAACCCCTCCTTTCTAGATGTAGGTTTTGGAAAGAAGGATGGAAGTACCAAATCCTGGTTTAAGTGAAATTTGGATATAACCTTTGGTAGAAAGGAAGGATGGGGCCGGAGAACTGCCCTGTCCTTATGTAGAACGAGATATGGTTCCTTACACGATAAGGCTGCTAATTCTGACACTCTCCTGGCCGAAACTATGGCGACCAAGAAAACCAACTTTCTTGTCAGTAAGACTAAAGGAATCTCAGCCAACGGCTCAAAGGGTTGTTTCTGTAAAGTGGACAGGACAAGATTTAAGTCCCATGGACAAATTGGTGACTTGACAGGAGGATTAATACGCAAGACCCCCTGTATGAAGGTCTTTACCAGCGAGTGGGTGGCCAGCGGCCTCTGAAACCACACTGACAGGGCTGAGATCTGTCCCTTGATTGTGCTTAGTGCCAGGCCTTTATCCACTCCTAGCTGGAGAAAACTTAACACCCTATCAATAGTATATTTGCGGGAATTCCATCTTTTGGATTCACACCAGCCTACGTAGTTCCTCCACACCCTGTAATAAATCACCCTGGAGACCGGCTTTCTAGCCCTAATCAGGGTAGGAATTACCTGCCTAGACAGACCTCTACCCCTGAGAATCAGGGATTCAGCCTCCAGGCCGTCAAATTTAGACGCTGTAATGTAGGGTGGAGGATCGGGCCTTGTGAGAGTAGGTCTGGTTGTAGAGGAAGAGTCCAAGGGTCTCCCACTGCCATCTTCAGGACTAGTGAGTACCAAGTCCTCCGGGGCCAAGCCGGAGCTACTAGAATGACTGGCTTGTGCTCCACTCTGATCCTGCGCAACAGGCGAGGGAGTAACTGTAGCGGAGGGAATGCATATAGAAGTTTGAATTGATGCCAAGGGCAAACCAACGCATCGGTTCCGCAGGCCATAGGATCCCTCGCTCGAGACACGAACCTGTCTAGTTTCTTGTTGAACCTGGATGCCATTATATCTACGTCCGGCATTCCCCACCTCTGGCAGATTGTCTGAAAGACCTGGGGATGCAGAGACCACTCCCCTGGCAACAGACTCTGGCGACTTAAGAAGTCTGCCTGCAGGTTGTCCACTCCGGGAATGAATATCGCCGAAATGCAGGGTACATGAACCTCTGCCCACTGAAAAATCAAGCTCACCTCCCTCTGAGCGGCCTGACTCCTGGTTCCCCCTTGGTGGTTTATGTATGCCACTGCCGTGGCATTGTCTGACTGGATTCTCACCGGGAACCCCTTTAATCTGGAGGTCCATGCCAGAAGGGCTAGGCGAGCAGCTCTGATCTCCAAGATATTGATGGGGAGCTGCCTCTCTGCTTTTACCCAAGTTCCCTGGCGAGAGAACCCCTCGAAGACCGCCCCCCAGCCTGCCAGGCTGGCGTCTGTGGTAACTACCTTCCAGACAACAGGGCTGAAGGATTTTACCTTTAGAAGATTCTGGGGGTTCAACCACCAGGCCAGGCTTTGTCGGACCCTTGATGATAGCGTCAAAGGGGACTCTAAGGCATGTGCCCTCTTGCCCCAGGCTGCTAGAATGGCTGCCTGTAGGACGCGAGTGTGGATCTGAGCGTATGGTACTGCCTCGAACGTGGCCACTAGCTTGCCTAGTACTCGCATACATAGGCGAATAGTTGGTTTTTTCTTGTTTAGAACCAACTGAACCAACTCCTTGATAGCTTCGATCTTTACCAGGGGCAGGAACACCTTTTGCTGTTCTGTGTCTAACCTCATGCCGAGGTATTCCAACTGCTTTGTAGGCTGGAACGCTGACTTTCCCCGGTTTAGGACCCAGCCGAATTCTTCGAGGTACCGAACCGTGAGGTTTACTGCCTTTTGCAGACCCGACCGTGAGTGATCTATGATTAAAAGGTCGTCCAAGTATGCTAGGACTGTGACCCCCTGGACCCTTAAAATGGCCAGAACTGGGGCTAGGATCTTCGTGAATACCCGGGGGGCCGTGGCCAGCCCGAAGGGGAGCGCCCTGAATTGGAAGTGTCGCTGCCCCACCGCGAAGCGTAAAAATCTTTGATGCGACTGACAGATTGGTACATGAAGGTAAGCATCCTTTATGTCTATGGAGGCCAGAAAATCGTCCTTCTGAAGCGCGGCGGCTGCTGACCGGATGGATTCCATCCGGAAGGAACGAACCCTTAGGAAACCGTTTAACCTCTTTAGGTCCAAGATTGGCCTGACATCGCCGTTGGGCTTTGGTATGACAAAGAGATTGGAATAGAAACCTAGCCCTTGCTCTTGGGCTGGCACTTCTATAATTACGTCCTGGCAAAGCAGGTGATCCAAAGCTGCCAGCATTGAGGCCTTCCTTGCTGGATCCCTTGGTAGCCTTGATTCCTGAAAATGAGGCGGAGGATACCTTAGAACCTCCAGTCTGTAACCTGTGGTTACAGATGCCCGGACCCATTTGTCGGGGATCTTGGCTTCCCAAACTTCTGAGAAGAAACGAAGCCTTCCCCCCACCCGCGAGAGTGGGGGCGCCCCTTCATAAGGCAGACTTAGGGGCTGTCTTTGTCGGCTTGCGATACCACGGCCTCTTACCCCCAGGGGCCTGTCCCTGCGATCTACTGTTAACGTTGGATCGTGCAGGCGGCCGTCGATACTGCCTGGAATTTGAGGGCCCCGAGACAGGAAAGAGCTGCCTTTTAAATGTAGGCGCCCGGAATGTCTTTTTGACCGGTAAAAGGGTACTCTTGCCATTTGAAATAGTCTGAATATATTTATCCAGATCCTCTCCGAAGAGTCGTCCTCCATGGAAGGGAAACCCTGCCAGAAGCTTTTTGCATGGGGGCTCCGCCGCCCAGTTCTTCAACCATAAGAGCCTTCTCATGTGTACCAAAAATAGTGATAAACGAGAGGCCTGCTGGATGGAATCTTTTATAGCATCTACAGCAAAACACAGAGCTCTGGGAATGTCAGAAAACTCTTCTGCTTGTTGGGTAGGCATGTCCTTTAACATTTCCTTTGTCTGGTCTTTTAACGCCTGACAAACACCAATCGCAGCCACAGCTGGCTGTACCACTGCTCCTGCCGTAGCAAAGGATGCTTTTAAAAGTGTCTCTAACCTTTTATCAACCGGATCTTTAAACATATGTATGTTTTCCACCGGGCAAGTTAGTGATTTATTCACACATGAGATGGCTGCATCCACTACTGGGAGCCTCCACCTCTTGGAGAATTTTTCCTCCATGGGGTAAATGACCGCAAATCTTTTCGGTGGCAGAAAAATCCTGTCCGGCCGTACCCAATCCCGAAAGATCAATTCCTCCAAAAGAGGATGGACTGGAAAAACTGCGTTGCTTAACGGAGCTTTCAAAGAGCCCAGAGAGGATACCGGAGGAACCTGAGGCTCTGGCAATGGTAAACTAAATGCAGAGCGGACCATGTCCGTCAAAGACTGTACCCACAGTCTTTCTGTCTGGGAGTCTGAAAATGGTTCCTCCGAGGCAGACCCCTCAATCCCTGAACCCTCTTGGTTCAGGTCTAGTTGATCCTCCTGTGATTCCAATTTCTCCGGAGAGAGAATCTCAGCATCTGAGGATACACCTCTTGGTGATGGGGATCTAACCCGTTTCTTACCAGGAATAGCTCTAGCGATCAATGCTGCTATTCTCTCTTCTAGCCCCCCTAGGGATACGGCTAGCATCTCCTCTGTGATAAACACAGGGCTGGGCTGATCTGGGCCAGCCTCCGCACCAGATCCCCCTAATGGCTCATCCAAGGCGCTTCTTATGTTAATAAGTTGCGGGGAAAGTATCGGCATATCAGAATCAGAAAGGGAACCCTTTTGTTTTTTGGTCTTTTTTGTACCCTTTGACCCCGAACCTTTGGAAGCCATAATACAAAATCGAGGGACTCCGCCCACACAACAGACTGTAGTGGCCAGGAGTACAAAAATCAGAGTTTAGGGGACAATAGATCACTAATGCCCAAAAACTGATGGGATCCCGTATGTTTTTTTTTTTTTTTAAATATATTATATATTTTCTTTTGACAACCTACAGTGACCCCAAACTAAGTTTGCCAGCCTCCAACCTGCTGCAAAAAAGGGGGATTTCTTGGCTTAACAAAAAGGCATTGGAACAAAGTCCACATGTACTACCCCTCTTCCGCCACCGGGAGTCACTGTTCTGCCGCTCTGCGTCCTCTCCTCTGAAAATCAGCCTCAGACTGAGCACTGACAATGCCTGCTGTCTATAACAGCACAAAGGCGCGCCCCTGTATGACGCCGCAGGCACGCCCCCCCCCCCGCCCTCCTGTCTGAACGGCGCGAAAAACGTCAATAAGACGTGCGCGCGTATGCCGGAAACAGGAGGAACATGGAGGAGCCGCGCTGCTGGAGATCCAGGAACGCAGAAACAGGCGGCAGATTCAAACCCCCGGCCAGGTAGGACTCTCCAAAGGCCCCTAGGGATCCTTACTAGCCCTAGGAAGAAACAGCAGGTTTAGCTAGCAACACATATTTAGACAGGGGGACCTAGTGATGGGGGAGAAAAGGGTGTCATCCTGTCTCTCTTAGACATAGTGAGCAAGGTTGCCCATGCAGAGCATACTTAGGCTATCCCCCTTTTTAGGTTACCCCGGAGAGCCTGCTGTCGAACCAAGTCCCGCAGGCTCCCCCTTACCTGCTCCATGCTGCAGGATGTTTGTCCAGCAAACTGATCCAATCTTCTCCCATCTCCGTGGGTAGCGTAGTAGACCTTCAGGCCCTGGGGTCCTATGAAGGTACCCACTGTCCTGGACCTATATAGCACCCTGGCAAACAGGAACTTATGGTTTTTACAAACTCCAAGTCCTGGGCCCAGGGTCCAGCCCTCCAAAGAGGAGCATTATAGGCAAAACCCCACGGCTTGGGGCCCGGGTACTGTCCACTTTGGCACTGAGGCTCCTTGGACAGATCCGGTTAGCCCGCCCTTAATCCCAAGGATGTGGAGCAAAGCTATTCCGTGACCAACACCTAAGACACTGGCGAAAAAACTGAGGGACTCCCTCTAGGGGAGGGGGTTATATAGGGAGGGGACTTCCTGTTTGAGATTGCCAGTGTCCACACCTGAAGGTACTCCATATAACCCACATAGTAATGAATATGCCGCTCTGTGTCCCGTGATGTACGAGAAAGAAAACGGATCATTTAGGAGCTGCTGCGGTTAGGGGAGGTTCAACTACCCTCAAGCGCCCTCTTCTGAATGCGCAACAATCACGCTCAGGATAGGAGCGTTTTTTTGACCGCCGGACACAAAGCGTGTTTTGTGGTTGGCGGTCAAAAATGCTTCTATCCTGAATGAGAATGTTCTGCATTCAGGGAAGAGCACTCGAGGGAGATTTTTTTTAACTTTACAACCCCTTTAAATGTAACCATATTGCTACACTTAGAGGAGCTTCTCTTCTCTTTAATACTCAGTTGTGACATGACACTACTCTTATATCAAGGCATCGCTTGTATATCAAGTCAAAATATATTTAAAAATTTAGCTCGTCTTTCAAAATGCTCTCAAACCAAGGTTTTACTGTAATAATAAAAGTTTAGGTAAACTGATACAACAGTTCAAAGAATGTCCACAAGGGGGCAACGTTAAGTTTCCTTCTCACTGAAGTACTGAAAGAAATGTCTGCACATTTATCTATTTGATATTATTATTTGGTAAAAATTATTGATTAAACACACATTTCTGGTCAAGGGTTAAAAAAAAAAAAGTAAACTAACCAGTTAGACATTTCTTTGTGGTTTAGATTATTTCTGGCTGACTGAGATGGAAATAAATGATCACACCCTAATAGGCTCATTCAGATGTATACAGGTCGTGCTATTAATTCATGTGTGATGTAATTGGCTAATTATTATGCATGCAGAGGGAAAGATGTGAACGCACATTACTATGGAGTCGCTGGCAATGTTCTGCCTTCCCAAATAAAGTCACATGTACCCTACATTGGTAATTTGACTTGGGAAGGCTGGAGAAGGTTTAGGCTGAACTCCAGCTAATTATATAGAGGAAATATGTATATAGAAGGAGTTCTATTTCTGTCCCTTCCGTTTCAGATTTGTACATCATTGTCAGAAGACAGAGCCAGCCTGGTGACCTGACTATTCTCTACTGCAGTTAAAGCCGATTTTAACTTAAAGGGGTTGTAAAGGATTTTTTTTTTAAACAACAAACATGTTATACTTGCCTCCACTGTGCAGCTCGTTTTGCACAGAGTGGCCCTGAACCCGGTCTTCTGGGGTCCCTCTGCGGCTGTCTCGGCTCCTCCTCACAAGAACTAACCATCTTCATGCAAGCTCTCTTCCATGGGAGGGTTAGTTCTTACAGGCGCGCTTCCGTGATGCAGCCACTCACTGTATCACTTGGCCCCACCCCCCGGCACGCCGCGTTATTGGATGTGACAGCAGTGCGAGCCAATGGCTGCGCTACTATCAATCCATCCACTCTAGCCAATCAACGGCCAGACTGAGCGGAGAAGAGGAAGTCAGAAGCAAGCGCACCAGGTGAACGGGCTCAGGTAAGTAAAATGGGGGGCCGTAACTGTCAGATGTTTTTTTACCTTAATGCACAGGATGGATTAAGGTGAAAAAACATGAACCTTTACAACCTCTTTAAAAAAATAAAAACATAAGCACAAGGGACATTATTCACCTTCAGGGAGATACAGTACGAGTATGTGCCTTGTGCTCCCAGGGATGGACTGGCCATTGGGACTACAGGGAGTTTCCCGGTGGGCCGATGGCTCAGTGGGCTGGCTTCAGTGACAGCGGACCGCCGCCCCCCTTTGCTCCTCTGTCTCTCCCTTACCGCAGCGCTCACCTCCTCTTCCTCCCCGCAGCGCTCACACAGGGGGAACAAAGAAGCAGGGGGAGGACCAGAGGAGCAGGGGGGACGACAGCTGACTCAATAGTTATGGCCTGGGAGTTTCTCACTTCTGCCTAATCTTGTCCCATAAGGGGGGGCACCGGATTAATTCTTTGCTCTGGGTGAAATAATGTCTAGCTTCCCCACTGGTAATGCCTATAAGAGTAGCAGTACCAGCCGTTCTACTCTAATAAAGTAGAACGGCTAGTAAAGGGGGAGAGGGGGCTTGGATGGCTGGGGGCCTGAGAGAGGCCTGTCAAAGTGGGCCAGTCTGGATGAAGTCCAGGGCCAAATTTTTGTCCCAGTCCAGCCCTGTGTGCTCCCGTGTATTTTGAATTTTTTTGCAGAAATCCTCCTCCAATGACATGGAGCGGTTCTGCAACTTTGGCTGATAGTGGGCTTTAGCCCACTGGTGACTGATTCTGGGTCACAGGAGAGCAAAAGCAAGTGCACTCCGGTGACCCAGAAGAGAAGTATGGCCAGAAAAGCTTTGTTCATAAATCTCTTTTAACCGCTTAAGCACCGGACCATTTTGGTGGTTAAAGACCGGGCCACTTTTTGGCACTGCGTCATTTTAACTGACAATTGCGCGGTCGTGCGACGTGGCTTGCAAACAAAACTGACATCCTTTTTTCCCCACAAATAGAGCTTTCTTTTGGTGGTATTTGATCACTTCTGCGATTATTTTTTGCGCTATAAACAAAAAAAAGAGCGACAATTTTGAAAAAAAAAAAATCTATATTTTTTATTTTGCTATAATATATAATAAAATGGATATAAAAAAATTTTTTTCCACAATTTAGGCCGATACAAATTCTACATATTTTTGGCAAAAAATAAAAATCACAATAAGCGTTTGTTGATTGGTTTGGGCAAAAGTTATAGCTTCTACAAATAGGGGATAGTTTTATGACATTTTTATTAATATTTTTTTTTTTTACTAGCTATGGCAGCGATCAGTGATTTTTATCGTGACTGCGACATTATGGCGGACACATCGGACACTTGACACCATTTTGGGACCGTTGGCCTTTTTACAGCGATCAGTGCTATAAAAATGCACAGATTACTGTAAAAATGACACTGGTAGGCGCTGCAGGGGTTAAGTGTTCCCTTGCAAGTGATTCTTACTGTTCGTCGGCGTGGCTACACGTGACACATCACTGATGACCGTTCTTGATCACAGGAACGGTCATCAGTGACAGTGTCACTAGGCAGAATAGGGGAATGCCATGTTTACAAAGGCATTCCCCCTTTCTGCTCTTGCCGACTGCAATCGCGGGACTCCCAGGAACACAGAGTTCCCGCGACCCGCAGCTGCACTCGAGATGGACGTACCTGTACGCCAATCTGTCTGCCCGTGCCATTCTGTCAACGTAAATAGGCGTGTGGCGGTCGGCAAGTAGTAAATCATAGGATGTGTGCAGCCTATTGTGCTACGGTGTGCATCAAAGCTCAAACACACGTCTTTCTCTGCAGCCTCAGCGGCACGGGACAGTGAATGAATGGGAAGTGCTTTGTACTGAACTGCTGAACTACAATTGGAAGCATAGTAAAACACACAGTTTATTATGCTTCCATTATGAATGAACAGAGCGAGTGTGTTCAGTGAGAAAGGGATGGGGCCAGGAAATTACATATTTACTAGCCCCTTCCCCTGCTAAACATTTGAAACATCTCCGCAGCAGCTGGGAGGATAGGAGGGAAGCCTGGCCAGGAGGGGGAAATCAGTACAGCACGTAGCGAATAGGGCACACCCCCTGCGCACACCAATGCTTTTTCATTTTTTAGAGTTACTAAAAGGTAAAGTTTTGCCAAAATATACATCGCATTTTCTCCATAACTGCCATTTAACACATTCATAGACTTGACTAGATTTAACTAAGCTTCCCACATCTGCAGTCATATTGCCTCCTGTGTCCCCCTATAGTCACCGATCTTTGTACTGATCGGTATATGATGAATGTCTTATCACTGAGTTGCTGCAGATTGAAGGTAAACCATTTAGAAATAATACACGGCACATTTTTCTCATAGCATTGCAGACGTGTGTCCCACCTAAAGCAGCTGCATACGTACGTCATTTTCTAGAAAATTGAACATGCTCCTTTCAGCAAGTTCTTTAGATTCTTCAAATTTTTCCACCGCTTGTTGAATTTCTTCATCTCCAATCTTTCCTTGTCGCTTCTTTTTATAATCGTAGTCTAAACGCCGGCCTTCTAGCTTTTTCAGATGATACTGAGAGAAGGAAAATGGTTCATTAAAATATACAAAATCTCAGAGCCCAACATAACAATGAAAAGATTTACCCGGAAGATGCAGCAAGATAACATTAGAAGACATGGAAGTGTAAAGGGAGCTGGGTGAGTGCATTTCTCTTGTAGACGATCAATCGTTATTAAAGCCGAGTTCCACCCATGTCACTTTTTCTTTTTAGAGCAGATACCTTTCTAATACAGGTATTTTCTCCCACTTCCAGCAGAATACACTGCGATCTACGACATGTCTGTCCCCTCCTCCATCCCCAGCAGAATCCGCTGCGTTCCAGGCCATGTCCGTCCCCTCCTCCATCCCCGACAGAATCCGCTGCGATCTACGCCATGTCTGTCCCCTCCTCCATCCCCGACAGAATCCGCTGCGATCTACGCCATGTCCGTCCCCTCCTCCATCCCCAGCAGAATCCGCTGCGATCTACGCCATGTCCGTCCCCTTCTCCATCCCCAGCATAATCCGCTGCGATCTACGCCATGTCCGTCCCCTCCTCCATCCCCGACAGAATCCTCTGCGATCTACGCCATGTCTGGCCCCTCCTTCATCCCCGACAGAATCCTCTGCGATCTACGCCATGTCTGGCCCCTCCTTCATCCCCGACAGAATCCGCTGCGATCTACGCCATGTCTGTCCCCTCCTCCATCCCCGACAGAATCCGCTGCGATCTACGCCATGTCTGTCCCCTCCTCCATCCCCGACAGAATCCTCTGCGATCTACGCCATGTCCGTCCCCTCCTCCATCCCCAGCAGAATCCGCTGCGATCTACGCCATGTCCATCCCCTTCTCCATCCCCAGCATAATCCGCTGCGATCTACGCCATGTCCGTCCCCTCCTCCATCCCCAGCAGAATCCGCTGCGATCTACGCCATGTCCGTCTCCTCCTCCATCCCCAGCAGAATCCGCTGCGATCTATGCCATTTCCGTCCCCTCCTCCATCCCCGACAGAATCCGCTGCGATCTACGCCATGTCCGTCCCCTCCTCCATCCCCAGCAGAATCCGCTGCGATCTACGCCATGTCTGTCCCCTCCTTCATCCCCAGCAGAATCTGCTGCGATCTACGCCATGTCCGTCCCCTGTTCCATCCCCAGCAGAATCCGCTGCGATCTACGCCATGTCCGTCCCCTCCTCCTTCCCCAGCATAATCCGCTGCGATCTACGCCATGTCCGTCCCCTCCTCCATCCCCAGCATAATTTGTGGCGTTCTAAGCCATGTGCCACCCCTTCTCCGTCCCCGGCAGAGTCCACGGTAATCTACGACATGTCCGGCCCCTTCTACATCATCCCCCACTGTCTTCTGGGAGACGCACAGACACACAGATCCCAGATAACAGCAGGGACCACTCAGAATGCGCAGTGCAACTCGCGCATGCACAGTAGGGAACCAGGCTTTTTTTTTTTCTCTATCTGGATCGAACAGAGGCCGGCGGCAACAGGTTAAATAAGCTTTTCAACAATGAGCATACTGTCAGTGTACATATCCAACAGAAAGCTTGCTAAAGACAGATTATACATTTTTGGCTGGAGAACTACTTTAAGCCAACGAATATAAAAAGATTAATTTTTAACGTGGTTGTAAACGTCAGACATGAAATATGAGCAAAGCATATCCCATACTGTGTACTTGTCTCAATTAAGAGCACTAAGCATAAATTCTGTCGGCTGCTTCATTATTTTGCTATCAGCATGAATAACTTCTGACAAGTTTTACTGACACCAAGAGAAAAATGGTGACAGGGGAGGAATCTCCAGATGATTGACAGCCTCAGTCGTTAAATAGGTGTTCTGTGAATGGCAGCAGTGCTAACAAAGGGACCCCCAGTGAACAGAAGTAAAGCTGCCCGACACCAAACCTGGAAGACAGTGGAAATCACTGTTGTAGCAGCGACTACTAAAGCAATGGTCGGCTTTCCTAGCAGTCCCACAGGTTTGGGATTTGTCAACTTACAATGGTCCTCGCTGGATTAATGCAACTATACAATAAGGCCTCATGCACACTGGACGTTAAAACAACATTATAAAAACAGTCAGTAGCTTTGCAGTGAGTCAACTTTTTTTCAACAGTGCTTTAACCATTAATGGACCGCCGCATGTACATTTACGTCAGCAGAATGAACGTACAGGCACATTGGCGTACCTGTACGTCCCTGCCTAGACGTGGGTCCGATCTGGACCCCCCCCCACACACACAGTAAGTCGCACCAACAATACACTGGACACCAGTACACGTAGGCACATTAACCCCTTCCGATCACCTCCCCCACCCCCCTGTCACAGTGTCACTGAATGCAGTGATCATATATTTACTGATCACTGCATTTAGTGTCAGTGTGACAGGCAGTTAGCGTTAGGTTCAGGGTAGCCCCCGTATCCCCCCCTAATGAAGTTTTAACCTCTTGATCACCGCCCTAGTTAACCCTTTCACCCCCTAATGCCAGTGTCACTAAGCGATCATTTTTCTGATCGCTGTATTAGTGTCACTGTTGCCGCTAGGTAGCTAATTTTTTTTTTTATTGCTATTTTTTTTTACTAAAGACATGTGGCTGAATACATTTTGGCCTAAATGTTTGACTAAATTTTAGTTTATTCGATTTTTCTTATAACAAAAAGTAAAAGATATCATTTTTTTTTTCAAAAATGTCGCTTGATGCATGAGGCCTAAAGATCATACATGGAGGTCAGCTTTAAGTTCAGGTCCTGCCTGAGCCACCTGGGCAATACGCTTACATAGAAAGTTGTATGTTCAGTGATCAGTCTGGAACTAGGAAGGGAGATGAAGGAAGTACAGGAAACAGCTGTGTCCTAATCATCAATGATCCAGGTAAACAAATTCCATCTGGGAGAACTAAGGAAAGCAATTTCCTGGCTCAACAAATATTAGAAAGGTTCTCGTTCTGCAAATAGTCGCTGAACATGGAACAATACCTTAGTACTAGATTATTTAAACACGGTTACAGGTGTTCTCAAGCTGTGTAACAAATAGAAAATAATGAATGCCTACCACAATCTCCTTCAAGTCTTTGTCTTGTAAGCACTGCAGTGGATCCAGAAAGTTCTGTTTGACGTTAATATCGAGAGAATCCTTCACCTCACCCATTTGCTTCATACATTCCCCGACATCCAACAAAGCACTGCCTGGTATAAATGGAGAGTTTATTGACAAACTGCACAGGCCACAAACAATTCATTTAGAGGAAAACAATAGTGGAATATCTCATGCAGAGTACATAACTGTGGTACTGTACTTAGCAATATAGGACTATTAAAGGGAATTATAGACTTAACGTGTGAAAGATTCCTCCAATATAAATATTTTATTTAAATGTGCGTTAATGTTTTTTTGGTTACTTGTGGAGCACCGTGATTGTGCCTGGATAATCCTCTAAGGGCTCTTTCACACGTGCGTTCCGTTTTTCGGTCCGCTCCGTGTGTCCGTCAGCTCAGCGGGGGGGGGTCTCCGCTGAGCTGTCGGGCGGACAGGGCGGTCCCCGCACACTGTGCAGGGACCGCCCTGTCTCTCCTCCGCTATCCCCTATGGGGAATCGGATGGAAACGGACCGTCTGTCCGTTTGCATCCGATCCGTTTGGCCGGACGGAAGAAAAATAGGACATTCTTCCGTCCGAAAAAACGGATGCGGATCTGGCGGATGTTAGTGGATGCATCATCCGCTAACGGATCTGCTCCCATAGGGAAGCATTGAGGTCCGTTACCGGACGTCCAAAAAACGGACGAACGGAACGGACGTGTGAAAGAGCCCTTAAACTCAGTACAAGGCTCGACAAACCCTAGGCGCCAGGTCACAGTGGTGACTAGAATTTGTGTCCTGGCACCTGTGCTGCCCCCCAAATGCTCCACACCCCCCGCACATTACATTCAGTAGAGCACAGGGAAGACATGCAGGGTCTTTTAGACCCTAGATGTCTCAATAAAGAGAACCTGTCACCAAAACTTGGCTACGGTAGTAAGCAAATACAATCACCAGCACAATTCAGAAAGGTAACTCTACCCTAAAATGAAATACCCCCAGTTGAGCTGGGGCTACATAAAAGTCTATATAAGAACTGCCCCATAAAGAAAATAAATAAACACACACATTATACTCCGCTAGGTGGATGCATCAATCCAATGCTGCATTTGTCTCCCGCCAGATTTACAGTGAGAATGGAGCGATCAAACACTGCTGGTCGCTCAGTTCTCCTCTTCCACTCTGATCAGAGAGTGGTGACTGTCAGTCTCCGGCTCTCTGCTCTGCCCCTCCAGCACTCACTGAAGTGCTGGGCTGTGGAGGTGGTGGGAGGGGCTGGCTCAGGCTCTCAGCGGATCACCAAGAGGCCGAGCCAGGTTCCGATATAGGCTGCAGAGTGGATTCCATATGGTTGGGATCATTTCAGAGCGTGGACCGGCTCTGACATCCACCAAGCTTTAGCTATACTTCTCCTTTAAACTCCTTTTTCTACTGCCGTTTGTATCCCTATTTTACCCTATTCGTCCTGTTTACCATTAAAAGTGAAAGTAAAAGAAAATCTCAAATTTTGGGTTGTCCCAGAACAGGAATAGTGGGGGATAACTTCCTAACAGGGCCACTAGTTCTGGTGAAAACCAGGGATTCCGTCGCTTTAGAGAAATTTTCTCTCACTTCCTGTTTTGGCTATGGGACAGGAAGTGAAAAAAAAATCTCCCCAATGCAAAAGTTAAACTGGATGGGGGTTATGGGAGTTTGCAAAGAGCAGAGCACGGTGACCGACATTCACCAGGTCTCTTCTCAAGGAGCAGCGAGAACTGGGCGATCACATTAGAGCCGGTGGGAGACAGATGCAGCATCGGTAAGTACCACCTAGGTAAGTAGGATTCTATATAACATACCAATACTTGTCTTTTAATGTGACATTCACCCAACTATTCACTGTAGGTGAATCTTGCTAATGTGTGGGTTTTAAATTATAGGAAGTGATTAACCACATGTGTCACATTCACTGCTTTATGAATACCTAGTTGTCGATAGTTGTAAAGCAGAATGCCAGAACAGAGCTACGTAGATCTCCCTTTTGTTGCTAAATATACAAATCTCTACATGTAATACTATACTGTATAAACAAATGTTTTAAAAAAGTAAATATTTGCACAAAAAACAAAGAAGTCAAATTAGTAATCTTTTGTAATAAAACAATAGGTCTTTTTTTTATGGGCACCATGATTAATATCTTGTAAAAACGATTGGCTGGAATTATGTTTTCACATTAACAATATATTGCAATTTAAACAGGCAATACCATTGTACAAGTTTCCGATTGTACAATATTTTGACACCAATACAGGGGTTCATTTACTAAAGGCAAATTCACGTGGAAAGAGAAGTTGTGTCTTGCAAGGAAAGTTTTCCCAGAGCTTAGTGAATGAGATGTAGCTTTGCTGCCTTCCATCATCCAATCATTGCAAACATTGCATTTTTTCCTTCGTTTAATTGCCTGTGATTGGGTAATCTTTACAAAGAAAAATTTCAGTTCATTCATTAAAGGAGTTGTAAAGGAATTTTTTTTTGCCTAAAATTAATGTCTGCAAGGTAGACAGACAGAATAGTGTAATGATTCTGTTAAAACACAAGTAAATACCTATTAAATTCCTTCATCTATATCACCTCTGGCGTTCTAGTTTCTGTTCTCTCATTCACTTCCTGGTTTGTGGCACTCGTTCATGCAAGAACTACATGTCCCAGTATGAATTGCGGCACGCCCAGTAATTCACACCTCCTTGAAGTCTCTAACATGTAGAGAGCGTCCTACCGCACAGAGGTAGTTCCCAGGAGGGGGCAAGCACATCACTGACCACCGCAGTAAAGCCTCCCTTCACGGTGGTCAGTAAAATCAGACAAGCAGGAAGTGAAAAGAACAGAAAAGAAATAGAGCAACTTCGGAGCAAAAACGAACAATGAGGAAGTGAAAAGAGAAATGTCTGCAGGTAAAGGATGCTTATTATGAAAAAAAAGCCTTGGGAAAAATTATCCGGAAAAGTTGCAATTCCATTGTAATGTGAACTGCCTATTTACCTTTAGTACATCAACTTCTCACTATTCACTCACCAAACTCCGACTCCTCTCCTAGTTCTCGGCCATATCGTAGCATGGAGTCTCCAAGTAAACCTTCGGTCTGAGGGTATCCAGTTGTTTTAACTTGTCCTCTGATTTTTGACATGGTATTTAACATTCCCAATCTAGCTCGATATGCTGAAAAAAATAAAATAAGTACTGTATATTATACTACTTTTTCATGTATTTATAAAAAGGGAGTTTCCTCAAAGAACTAGAAGGACGTCCTTCACACAACCGCATAGCTATGGTTGCAAGTTTCTTGTGGCAAAAATCAGTTGATTCTTACTGCTGGAATGTCCAGGTCATGCAATCAGTATAACCCACTCAGACCATTTAAATCAATATCAGGCCGACAGTTATGAAAAATACTGCTGTAGGCAACACAATCACTGCTTGCCATCCTGTCACTGGAAGAGGTAAAGGTGGATCTCCCTTACATGGATAGCAATCACAAGCGAAGAGAGGTCATAACTCTTCCCTGAGCTACTAAACAAAAAGTGTCCCCCCCATTTGAGAGGTTTCCCTCACTTGCTGTCCTGGCGAGGTTTGAACTGGCGTTCTACTTTAAAGCGGCGGTTCTGCGGGAAAAACGTTTTTTTTTTTTCCTGTCATTCGTGCACGGTTTGTATATGTAAACTTACACTCACCTCTCCCGTTCTTGCAGCCACGTGTCCCCATTTTATCCAAAACGATGTTTTATAAAATACAGCGATGGACGTTTCCATCTTTAGTGTGGGCACTCCTGAAGCCCACCTGTCTAGACATCCGGGATGTGGTGAATGCTGTCCCAGTAATTGGACCCGCGTCACTTCCGGTGCTCGTCCTCGGTGATCTATGGGAGGCAGCTCCTCCCATAGAGGATACAATGTATACAGTAGACACGAGTCCCCCACACTCTATATACAATGTCCTCCCCTCCTCCGCTCTCAGCAGCAGGCTAGTGTCTGTTAGGGACAGGGCTGGAGGCGGTGCTGGCGATAATGTCATTCAGAATGTTGCTCCGCCTCCGCCCGCCCACCCGAGTCTATGTTGTTCACGGACCTGCTATAGGGACGGGGCTGGAGGCGGTGCTGGAAATAATGTGATTTAGAATCCTTCTCCGCCTCCGCCCGCCCAAGTCTATCAGTTTCACGGACCGAAAAAATTGTCTGCGCATGCGCCGTTTCTGCATAGGTTCCGAGGATGATCAACGGCGAAATCTCGCGCTAACACAGCAGAGCGCGTCTCCTGGGATTGTGAGGACTGAGTCCCAGGAGACATAGCGCCGTCGGGGGAAAATCAAAACACACGCCCATTCCCCGCAGTGGAAGGTGATTGACAGGACAGAAAGCCTTGAAGAAAAGGGGTAAGGCTAAAGAAAAAAAAACAAAAAAAAACGTAGTTCTTTTCAATGCAATGCTGTTTTATTGCCATGAACTTAAAAATTAGGGTGAACCTCCGCTTTAATTTGGCCGCTTAATACAAAATGATCTCTGTTGCCAACCAGTGTTGTGCTTGGGAACGTCCAGCAAGGTCCAACCCTACCATGCAGCTCCTCTGCAGACCACATTCTGATTGTTTAAAAAAAGATGTAAATAACAGATTCCAAAATTACTTTTTTTCTACTTTTTTTTTTATACATTCTTTTATTTAAAGTGATACTAAAGTCTAAGTTTTTTTTTCTAGTTAAAAATATAAAAATAATGTTATACTTACCTGCTCTGTGCAATGGTCTTGCACAGAGAAGCCCAGAGCCTCCTCTTCTTGGGTCCCTCTTCAGTGAGCAGCTTGCTATGGGGGCACCCAAGCTGAATCACAGCTCACTCCATTCAGACACCGACCCGTGGCCTGGCCTGCCCCCTTCCTCTCCTCATTGGCTAACTGACTTATTGACAGCAGTGGAAGCCAATGGCACGAGACTGCTATCTCAGCCAACGAGGAGGGGAGTACCGGGGCAGCCGAGACACTCCTGCAACATCGCTGGATAGAGATGGGACTCAGGTAAGCATTAGGGGGCTGAGGGGGGCTGCTGCAGACAGAAGGCTTTTTATCTTAATGCGTAGAATGCACAAAGATTAAAAATAAAAAAATAAAATTCTGCCCATGCGTAAAATAAAAATGTTCAGATTATTGGCAATGAGATAAAAACAGTGTCATGATAAACAGTTACATCATAACACATCACAAGATAACACAATGGATGTTGAAATACTGTACAGAGGGGGGAAGAAAAAAAACATGGTGGGGGTGGGGTATGGGGAGGAAAAAAAAAAAAGGGGAGGAGGGGTGGGACAGAAGTGAAACCCTAATCCAAATGAATATAAATAAATAAAATCATGAGTGGTGAATGGAATTGAGTTGGTGTTCACCAAGGGCTCCCACGAAGAGGAGGGGGAGAGTCTGTCAGGATATGGATTGTATTCGTTGAAAGTCCTTCCAGTGGGATCATAAATTGTTAGATATTTTGGTTGTAAAGCTGGAATGAAGGATTGGGCTGCATTTACTAAATTAATAAGGACATTTTATATACGTTTTAAGAGGAATGTCATCATGATGCTGGGAGTAAAAAAAATTGGGCCTTTGGGAATATTTTTTACTTTTAACATGGCTACAGGAATATTTACCCCCTTTCATAACCACAAATAAAGCTTTCTTTTGGTGGTATTTAATCACCATTGCATTTTTTTGTTTATAGTGCAAAAATTAAAGACTTAATACACATAAAAAAAAAAAAAAATCTACAAATTTGGGCCAATATTTATTCTGCTACATATTTTTGGTGAATAAGCATAAATTATTTGGTATGCATCTACAAACTATGCAATATATACTGGAATAATTTTTTTCTTTTTATACTAGTGATGGCGGAGATCAGCGACTTATAATGGGACTGCGATATTGCGGCAGACATTCTTTGTACTGTGCAAGGTACTTTTACTAAAGTGGAAGCGAAGGATTTTATTCCCTGCTTTTCAGGGAAAAGAATGGAACTCTGCTTTGTTTACAAAGGCAGAGCTTCGTTCTGTGTGTTTCGCCAACAATCTGCAGCAGCCTGCAGACATCCATTGGCAGGCAAACGGTTAAAGTAAAAAAAAGTCAGCTCTGCAACATTGTAAACCTTGCTCCTCATGGAACAACTTTGCTTTAGATTGCACAATCTTTCCATCATGGTTATAAAATGCCCTTTGATGTTGTACTAAGGTTATTGACAGTAATTTAGGTAAAGGACAAGTTCATTAGACAGTGATCAATGCATACAGATGAGGTGATTACATTGTATAAATATATTTGTATCTTTCTTTGTCCTTCTGTTTTACAATCTTCAGTGCAAGACAATGAGATAACATATTACAGAAGACAAAGATGTAAGTAACATTTAATCAACTGCTCTGATGTCCAATGAACTTTCATGGCCAACTGAGTGAAACCCACGTTCTATGCATGTTTCCTGCACCCCGTTAAAACCGCACTGAAGTTGCGATCTGCAGCGGGGGGTCAATGTGAAGTGCACAAATGCAATGCGTTTTCCTGCATGTGTGTGTGTGTGTGCATACATGTACAGTTGTATTCAAAATTATTCAACCCCTACTGCAATTGATTGTTTTGGCCAGTTTGACATTGATTTTAATCATTCAGTCATCCTGCTTACAATTAAATCAAAGAGGCACGTGTAGGTCAGACAAATATAACATAACATTTATAATGAAATAACCACAAATGTCTTTTCTGCGCTCACATCATTATTTTTTTTCAACCCCTAAGTGACTTTCAATCTTGGTACAACAGCCTTTTACAGTTATACCAGCTTTTAAACATGAAGCATAGCTTGACACAAGTGTCTTGCAGCGATCTACGGGTATCTTCGCCCATTCGTCATGGGCAAAAGCCTCCAGTTCAGTCACATTCTTAGGCTTGCGCACTGCAACTGCTTTCTTTAATCGGATTTAAGTCTGGTGACTGCGATGGCCACTCCTAAATGTTCCAGCGTTTAATCTGCAACCATGCTCTAGTGGACTTGGAGGTATGCTTGGGATCATTGTCCTGTTGAAAGGTCCAACGTCTCCCAAGCCTCAGGTTTGTGACGGACTGCATCACATTGTCATCCATTATCTCATGGTACTGAAGAGAATTCATGGTACCTTGCACACGCTGAAGCTTCCCTGTACCTGCAGAAGCAAAACAGCCCCAAAGCATGATTGACCCCCCGCCATGCTTCACAGTAGGCAAGGTGTTCTTTTCTTCATAGGCCTTGTTCTTCCTCCTCCAAACATAGCGTTGATCCATGGGCCCAAACAGTTCTAATTTTGTTTCATCAGTCCACAGAACACAATCCCAAAACTTCTGTGGTTTGTCCACATGACTTTTGGCATATTGCAGTCAACTATTCTTCTTCTTTGGAGACAGCAAGGGGGTGTGCCTGGGAGTTCTGGCATGGAGGCCTTCATTACGCAGTGTGCGCCGTATTGTCTGAGCAGAAACTTCGGTACCCACATCTGACAAAAATCTTTTCTCAGTTCCTCAGCAGTCACACAGGGACTTTTCTCCACTCTACGCTTCAGATAGCGCACAGCAGTCAAAGTCAGCATCTTCTTTCTGCCATGACCAGGTAGCGTTTCAACAGTGCCCTTTGCCTTGAATGTGCGAATGATGCTTCCTATGGTGTCTCTTGGTATGTTTAACATCTTTGCAATCTTCTTATAGCCATTTCCCTTCCTGTGAAGAGTAATCACCTCTTCTTTTGTCTTCCTGGACCATTCTCTTGTCTTCACCATGTTTGTAACCACACCAGTAAATGTCTAGAAGGAGCCGAGTATCACAGTCATTTTAAAGCTGCCTAATTGGGGCTTATTAGGCTTTATTGCTGCTCCCTGATATCCACAGGTGTTTTCAATACCGGATTGAAAACACTTCAATGAAGCTCTGTTCTTCGGAGTGGTAGTCTTTAAGGGGTTGAATAATTGTGTAAATGAAGAATTCACATTTACTACTGTATTACAAAACCAATTGATGTCATTTTAGTTGAATATGGTTCTTTAAGAAGTCCTTGTAGGATTTCATTCTGAATACAATTACAAATGTACACTAAATTCCCTAAAACCCTTTACAGCATTGGGGGGTTGAATAATTTTGAACACAACTGTATGTAGGTGTATGTATATAACATTTAAATACAGTGCCTTTTATGGAACTAATATAGGTAAATATATATACACAATATATATATATATATATATATATATATATATATATATATATATATATATATATATATATATATATATATATATATATATATCTCTGCAGCCGAGCATCAGGAAATGTCTCCCTGGCTCTGCACGTGTCCCATGCGAACACGCCGGAGCTCATCCTTACTGCTGACTTTTAAAAATAGGACACTTACCTGTCCAGCGGCGTCCGCAGCAGAGGACGAGCGTTCGCTCGTCTCTCTGCTGCTCCCCCCTCCATCCACGGTGAGGGAACCAGGAAGTGAAGCGCTGCGGCTTCACTGCCCGGTTCCCTACGGCGCATACGCGAGTCGCGTTGCGCCCGCCGATTGGCTCCCGCTGTGTGCTGGGAGCCGAGAGTTCCCAGCACACAACGGGAAAAACCCGTCTTTTGCCAGAGACTGCGGGCTGGAAGTGGGTGCAAATACCTGTCTTTAGACAGGTATCTGCACCCCCCTCCTCCCTGAAAGGTGTCAAATGTGACACCGGAGGGGGGAGGATTCCGATCAGCGGATCTTCACTTTAGGGTGGAGATCCGCTTTAAAATGAATTTACATTTTTTACACTGTCCTTTAAAAAAAAAAAAAAAAAATATGATCACTTGTATTGCTGTCACAAGGAATGTAAACATCCCTTATGACAGCAAGAGGCAGTGACAGGTACTCATAATGGAGGGATCCTCCTCTTAAAAGTATTCAAAACGTCAAAATCTGCATTTTGGAATACTAAAATGTTTTTTAAATCAACGTCATTGGCAGCCGAGTAAACCGAAAGACATTGTGACGTCGCTCCCGGGTTCTTACATCAAAAGACCCCATCAAAACCGACCTGGGCTTTCTTCGGGTCTCCGGCCAGCCGGAGCCAAAATTGCCAGTGTGAGCGCATCCTAAACGTGATCCTTCCCACCTTGGCTTTCTGGATGCTCCCAGTATCTTCAGCTGCCCTCACACCTTTTGCACTTCTACAATAAATTTCCAGATCCAGTGTAGTGGAAACCCTTCTCGATGGGCACATTGGCATTTTTTGTGTGGACGGGATTTCATTTCAGTTTTTACACATTTAGCTCTTTGAGCACAAACCTTTCAGAATCTTGTTGCATGAAACCAGTCATTACCTGGATTGGGTTGGAGATAATCTGTGGTTTTTGAAAGAAGCTCAGCAACCGCTTTATTGGTGATGTCAATTTTCTAGAAAAAAAACACACAACCTTTTATTATTTCAGCACAACAGTAATTTTCATATTCTAAGATTGTAAGTAGTGTCAATATCTGGCCGCATACAGAGAAAACTAAAGTATACTTTCAGATTTACAATTACAGAAAAGGCTTTTAAGAATAATGGAAAAAATGTGAAATAGCCAAAGGCTCAGCCAACATCCTGGTGCTAGAAAAGCTCTTACACAGTGATGTTTATTTGGTATTTAACCCCTGTATGTGTTGCTAAATTTTCAGCTAATGCTTTACCGCAGGGGACTCCAAGCTTTTCAAACAAAAGGCCAATTTATTGTTCTTGAGCCTTTAGGAGGGCCGGATTGTGGCCAGCGGGGGTACAAAATGCCCCGGGCTCAGCATTGGTGAGAATAAATATGGGCGCATAGTTTACGATCAGTAGGATAAGGAGTAGTGCCCCTAGAAGTACTTGTATCTCATCATAGGTATTAGTGGAAAAGGAGTAGTGCCCCCTTCTTGGAGTCAGTGGGGAGAATGGTGCCTCATATCAGTGGGAGGAATAAAGCCCTGATGTTGGATAAAAACTAGCAAAGGGCGACACCTGGCCCTCGGGCCGCAGTTTGGAGACCCCTGCTTTACCGTATTGTTTCAGGGGATGCACAACCCAGGTTTTCAAACTAAAACTATCCTTTCTTCAACATAACTTTGAGAGTTCTTGAGCTCCTTAATCTTTAGGATCCATTCACACCTGAACGCAGCAACAGCTGCTGCAGCACTTTTTCTGTTTTTTTAGTGGAGCGTTTTTGGAGTGGCATCATTCATCTGAATGGGCCTCTCTCCACTCCAAAGAAACTCATGTACCAAACCTTGGCACAGAGCCAAGAGCATTTGCGATTTTTATATTGGTTATTTTCACTTGACCATCACAGCAAAAAAAAAAAATCACACCACATTTGGGGTGTTTCGCGGCAATTCTGGAAACACAGGCAGAATTGTGTGAATTTTGCCTGTGAGCCAAATCGTTCGGATTTGAATGGAGTCTTAAAACAAACATGACAAAACATTAAAAAGATACCAGCCAAACAAATTTTAGATCTCGGAAACAGACAGCATTAGGTTTAGAGGAACTTCTGGTAGGAATCGCTAGCACAATTGTTAATGCAATGCTTACAGCCAATATACAGTGCCTTGCGAAAGTATTCGGCCCCCTTGAACTTTGCGACCTTTTGCCACATTTCAGGCTTCAAACATAAAGATATAAAACTGAAATTTTTTGTGAAGAATCAACAAGTGGGACACACTTGCACGTTAGCTAGTGCATTGTTGGTTCACTTACCTTTTCCTTCGATTTCCCGTCTAAATGTTTTTTTTTCTTTGTCTGAATTTCTCACTTCCTGTTTCTCCTCAGTAAGCTTGCTCCCATCATCCCAGCCGTTCTGTCTGGGGGTTAGTCAGCCAGAACAGCTTACTGAGGAGGAACAGGAAGTGAGAAATTCAGACAAAGAAAAGAAAGAAAAAAAAACATTTAGAAGGGAAATTGAAGGAAAAGTTAAGTGAACCAACAATGCACTAGCTTAACCACTTAAGACCCGGACCATTATGCTGGTTAAGGACCTTGCCCCTTTTTGCAATTCGGCACGACATGGCTCCCAAACAAAATTATTTTTTTCCCACAAATAGAGGTTTCTCTTGATGGTATTTAATCACCTCTGCGGTTTATATTTTTTGCGCTATAAACAAAAATAGAGAGACAATTTTGAAAAAAAAAAAAATGCATTATTAAGTTTTTGCTATAATAAATATCCTCCAAAAATATATAAAAAACGTGTTTTCCTCAGTTTAGGCCGATACGTATTCTTCTACATATTTTTGGTAAAAAATAAAAATCGCAATAAGCATTTATCGATTGGTTTGTGCAAAATTTATAGCGTTTACAAAATAGGGGATAGTTTAATTGCATTTCTATAAAAAAATTTTTTTTTACTACTAATGGCAGTGATCAACGATTTTCTTTCATGACTGCGACACTATGGCGGACATATCGGACAATGTTAACACATTTTTGGGACCATTGTCATTTTCACAGCAAAAAGTGCCATAAAAATGCACCGTTTACTGTGAAAATGACAATTGCAGTTAAGAGTGTATCACTAGGGGGCACTGTAGGGGTTAAGTGTGACCTCATATGTGTTACTAACTGTAGGGGGCGGGGCTGGACGTGTGACGTCAGTGATTGTCTTTCCCTATATCAGGGAACAGACTATCACTGACATTTCCACAACGAAGAACAGGGAAGCTGTGTTAACACTCACCTCTCCCCGTTCTTCAGCTCTCTGTGACCGATCGCGGGACACCGGCGGCGCTCGGGTCCGTGGCTCCCCCGGTCATGGAGCTTCGGACCGGCACTCTTGCGAACCTGCCGAGGTATATCGGCTTGAAGGGGTCCTTAAGTGGGTAAAGGAACCTTTTTAGAAAATAAACAAACCTTTACAACCCCTTTAACCCTTTGATCGGCCCTGATGTTAACACCTTATCTGCCAGTGTCAGTACAGTGACCATGCATATTTTTTTTTAGCATTGATCCCGTATTAGTGTCACTGGTTCCCCAAAAAATAAATAAAAGTGTCAGAACTGTCACTTAGTGCCTCAAGACGCTGATCACTGCCATTACTAGACTAAAAATAAATAAATCCATAACTATATCCCATAGTTTGTAGATGCTATACATTTTGTGCAAACCAAATCAATATACACTTATTGGGATTTTTATCTTTTACCAAAAAGCAGTAGCAGAATATATATATTGGCCTAAATTCATAAAAGCATTTTTTAATTGGCTATGTTTTATAGCAGAAATATATATATATTTTTTTAATTGTCTGTATTTTTTTGTTTATAGTGCAAAAAATAAATGCAGATGTGATCAAATACCACCAAAAGAAAGCTCTATATGTGAAAAAAAACAAAAAAAAAAAAAACATAAATTTGGGTTAAAGTAAACGTTAAAACCTTTGCATAAGAAAAGAAAAATAGAGTTTCACCTGTTGACTGGAGGTACCAAGAAAAAAAAAAAAACGATCTCCACAAAACAGAACACAATGATTGAACTATGATTAAATGCTGATTTAGCATTAAACACGTTGGCTGCAGACACTGTATTTCACATGTTAGGTCTTGTGGAGATGTATTTTTATGAAGAAGTTTTGATTAAAGGTATTTTTTTTTTTTAAGACGTGCGGCCAACCAACAGATTTTTCTCTCTCGATTAGTTTTTTTCACCTGATGTATGCATCCACTAGACAATGCATGCTAGGCAACATCTCTAAGGGCAGGCTATAGATGGTGCGAATTTCAACTTTGCACAGTCCCCCATCGACACAGACAGTGCTAACAGGGGAATTCCTCCTAATGAGCAATTGTCTGCTCCCAGCAAGAAGGCAGGGAGAAGACAGTGATTATTGCAAATGGCTAAAAAAGCCACTAGCGACAATGACAAATGAATGCGGCAGCCTGGTTGTACCCAAGTTGATCGATCACCTTGCTACATTCAGCCTGCCCACACATGGTTCACATCTTGACCAGTTCCTGCTGAACCGGCCGAGATTTGAACCCCCTATGGCCGGCCCAAGACCTTGTGGGATCTCCTTAATCCGCTTAGGAGTTAACCACTTCAATACCGCACATAGTCATATGACGTCCACAAAGGGGATCTCCCATTCCGGGTGGACGTCATATGCCGCAATTGCAGCTAGTAAGCATGAGATCAGTGAATTTTTTTTCATGATCTCATGCTTTCCAGCCTGGAGGAGAGATGTGGGGTCTTATTGACCCCGCATCTCTCCTTAAAGAGGACCTGTCACACTGATTCCTATTACAAGGGATGTTTACATTCCTTGTAATAAGAAAAAAGTGATAAAAAAATAAATAAAAAATAATGTAAAAAAAAAAAAAAAGTAAAAAATAAAGATTATTTTTTTTTTTTTAAAACACCCCTGTCCCCGATAGCTCGCGCTCAGAATCGAACACACACGTAAGTTCCCCTCACATATGTAAACGTCGTTCAAACCACATATGCAAGGTATTGCCGCGTGCCCTAGAGCGTGTGCAACAGTTCTAGCACTAGACCTCTGTAACTCTAAACTGGTAACCTGTAAAATATTCAAAGCATCGCCTATGGAGATTTTTAACCACTTCCCGCCCGGCCAATAGCCGATTTACGGCCGGGAAGGGGTTATGAAATCGTGACAGGCCGTTCTCAAACGTCCTGCACGATTTCATGCCGCACGCGCCCGTGCGGGCGCGCAGAGCGGCGATCGGTGATGCGGGGTGTCAGTCTGACACCCTGCACCTCCGATCTCGGTAACGAGGCTCCGCCGGAGCCTCGTTACCACGTGATCAGCCGTGTCCAATCACGGCTGATCACGATGTAAACAGGAAGAGCCGCCGACGGCTCTTCCTCACTCGCGTCTGACAGACGCGAGTAGAGGAGAGCCGATCAGCGGCTCTCCTGACAGGGGGGGTTCGCGCTGATTGTTTATCAGCGCAGCCCCCCCTCGGATCGCCACACTAGACCACCAGGGAAATAAAAAAAAATACCAAAAAAAGGGGCAAAAAATAAATAAAAAAAAGGGGGCAGTAAAAAAAAAAAATGATGCCAATCAGTGCCCACACATGGACACTGATTGGCAACATTGATCCATCAGTGCCACCCCTCAGTGATCATCAGTGCCACCCCAGTGTCTGTCAGTGCCACCCCACAGTGCCAATCCATGCCCAGTGCCCACCTATCAGTGCCCACCTGTGCCACCTATGCCACCTATCAGTGCCCACCTGTGCCGCCTATCAGTGCCCACCTGTGCCGCCTATCAGTGCCCACCTGTGCCGCCTATCAGTGCCCACCTGTGCCGCCTATCAGTGCCCACCTGTGCCGCCTATCAGTGCCCACCTGTGCCGCCTATCAGTGCCCACCTGTGCCGCCTATCAGTGCCCACCTGTGCCGCCTATGAGTGCCCACCAGTGCCGCCCATGAGTGCCCATCAGTGCCGCCCATGAGTGCCCATCAGTGCCGCCCATGAGTGCCCATCAGTGCCCCATACCAGCGCCGCCTATCAGTGCCCATCAGTGCTACCTAATCGGTGCCCATCAGAACTACCTCATCGGTGCCCATCAGTGCCACCTCATCGGTGCCCATCAGTGCCACCATATCAGTGCCCGTAATTGAAAGAGAAAACATACTCATTTACACAAAAATTAACAGAAAAAAATAAAAAAACTTTATTTTTTTTTCAAAATCTTCGCTCTATTTTTAGTTGTTGCGCAAAAAAAAAAAAAACGCAGAGGTGATCAAATACCACCAAAAGAAAGCTCTATTTGTGGGGAAAAAAGGACGCCAATTTTGTTTGGGTGCAGTGTAGCATGACCGCGCAATTGTCATTCAAATTGCGACAGTGCTGAAAGCTGAAAATTGGCTTGGGCGGGAAGGTGCGTAAGTGCCTGGTATGGAAGTGGTTAAGTAATGAAGTTTGGCCCCATTCCATGAGTGTGCGCAATTTTAAAGCATGACATGCTAGGCATCTATTTACTCGGCGTAACATCATCTTTCATATTTTACAAAAAAGTTGGGCTAACTTTACTGTTTTGTTATTTTTTAATTCATGAAACCATTTTCTTTAAAAAAAAAAAAAGGTTTGAAAAATGATTGCGCAAATACTGTGCTAGATAAAAAGTTGCAATGACCGCCATTTAATTCCCTAGGGCAGGGGTGTCAAACTGGTGGCCCTCCAGCTGTTACAAAACTACAAGTCCCATGAGGCATTGCAAGGCTAACAGTTACAAGCATGACTCCCGCAGGCAGAGGCATGATGGGACTTGTAGTTTCGGAACAGCTGGAGGGCCGCCAGTTTGACACCCCTGCCCTAGGGTGTCTGCTAAAAAAAGCTACGGGTAAACATCTCACAATGTGAAACATGTCAGCCTTTTTCCTTTTGTCCACTTCTTTTTGACTGCATCATTTTTTGGTTGTTTTTTGATTTTCATTTTCTGAATAAAGACATTGATTTAAGGAGCGCTGCGGTCCAGGACTTTCTTTATCTTATGCTAAAAAAACATATATAATATTTAGAGGTTTCGAGTAATTTTCTAGCAAAATAATGATTGGTACATGTAGGAGAGAAGTGCCAGAATAGGCCCGGTATGGAGGTGGGAATAAAAGCCCGGTAATGAAGGGGTTAAAGAAGTCACCTGACATGTTCAAACCAAAGCCATAGGTATTCCAGCAGCTGGTGCTAACCTATCCTTGTGAGACTGCAAACTATGTTGGCATAGTTTTTGACAATGTCCAACGACTTATATATGTACCTTTATGTACTTACTAGGGCTGCAACTAATGATTATTTTCATAATCGATTAGTTGGCCGATTATTGTTTTCGATTGTGGTGTATAATTGTGGTGTATAATTTAGTTAATATGTAAAGTAAAAAAAAAAAAAAAAGTAATTCATTCTTAAAAATATCTCTATGCAGTGGTAAATATAAATAACCAACTATATGGTTAGGGAGCAAAGTCTTCCTTCAAAAAATAAAATAAAATTATTTTAAGAACGTTCATTCGATTTTCTAATCGTTAGTGGGGTCAAACCAACATTTTTCAACCACAGCGACGGGAACATTTAGAAATAAGTGAAACATTTTTTGACCAAGAAGTTTTGTGGTTTTCGTTCAGAAATTACATTCATTTTAAAAACAGAATGTTAAAAGCAAGTGAAAATTTCAAACATTCTTTCATTCAGCAAATGTACAAAGATTTTTCGTATGAATATACTTGTCTGAAAATTGATCCATGTGACCAGCATAAGGCTCAATACACACCTATGCAGTTTGCTTTTGATCTGTTTTTGCAGTGCTTTTTGCTGTGCGTTTTGATTTTTGCGCATGCGATTTTGCTGTAATTTGCGTTTTACTTTTTTTTGGCCAATTTGTTGTTGGGCAGATTAAAAAACACAAATTGCTGCAGAATCGCATGACATGCTTTTTTGCAGCTTCTCCATTGAAGTAAAAAAAAGCACTGTTTTGCATTGAAAAAGGTCCTTGTTCCATATACGCAGCAGCTGAAAAAAGAATAGATGTGAATGTGTCCAATAGGAAACCATGTTAAATAAACTGTAGCTTGTGGGGCGTGGCTTGGACATGAGACAGTGAGGACGTGTCTCGTGTGAGCTCCGACGACGGCACTGTTTATTTCGCTTCTTTTTGCTGTGACCCAGTCCACATCTCTATGGCAAGCATGGGTCGGAAGACAGGGAAGGTTGTACCTAAGAAGGGGACTTCCAACACCTCGATCCGGCGGTTCCTAGCAGCAGAGTCGGAGGACTTTCCCGACTCGGATGGCCTAGGCCGCTCGCCTCGTGCGTCGGCTCCGCCCTCCGATCGCGGCCGGCGCTGCGAGACCTTTCCCCGGCTTCATCTGGCGGTTCGGTTGGCGGGAGAGGCTCATCTGTGCGTCTGACCCCGCTGAGCAGCTCGAATTTGCCCACTACGGCGGACCTGGCCTCTATGCTCCTGGGTCTTGAGCGTACGATTAAGAAGGAGGTGTCGGGTGACTCAGAAATGCACCTGGACAGACACGCGGCGGCAATTAGAGATCTACAGACCACCACACGGCAGCTGGCGATAGCACACAGAATGGCGTTATACAAGCTCGAGGACCAGGAGAACAGGAACCGCCGGAATAATATTCGTATCAGGGGGCTCCCTGAAGCTACTGGGGACGAGGACTTGGTGCACTCCGTGCGCGGTATATTCAACAGCCTGCTGGGTAGGCCGGCGGATCACCCCTTGTTGCTGGACAGAGTCCACCGAGCATTGCGCCCTCGCAATCTATCCTCTGATGTTCCTCGCGACGTTATTTGCAGAGTCCACTACTTTGAGGAAAAAGAACTGATCATGAAAAAGGCGAGGGATGCGGCCTCAATTGATTTCGACGGTGCGGTCCTCTCTTTCTTTCCTGACCTGGCCAGAGAAACTTTGGAGCGTCGGCGGGCGCTGAAACCCCTCACGGAGAAACTCAGAGAGGCATCTATCTCCTATAGGTGGGGCCTTCCATCGGCTCTCATTGCCACCAAAGACGGGAAGTCTGCAGTTCTTCGTTTCCCAGAGGAGCTAGTTGCTTTTTGCTCGGATCTTCACATCGATCCCCCGGAATTGCCTGGCTGGCAGGATCGAATCCCAGCTCTTTCTGCCCCCCCGGAGGGGTCATGGCAGAAGGTCTCTAAGAAACGCCGCTCGGCTTCCACAGGGGCTGGTTCTCAAGCGGACTGAATATCCCCGTTGTGCTCTTCTCTTCGGCTCCTGAGCGATTGTGTCTCCTACTACTACCCTACCGGTATTTGCTGGACTGTCGTCCGATATTAATATGCCTGTTTGCCTACACGCTACCTGTCTTAGATGGTTCGCTCTCTATATGTTTGTCTAGTTCTAGTTTTAGTTATGTTTTTATTTTCACTACGTGTTTTTCATTTTGTTTACTTTGGTTTATTTCGGGTCTACCCATGTTATAATTTGTCTATTGTTAAGGTGGATCATGTGCGGGCGTCCTCGGGCCTGGGCTCTCGCTCTTGGCATTTTGCTTGGCGAGGGAGGCCTGGAGATGTCTGCATGTGCATAGCATGTTGGTTTTTTGATTTGGTGCCGTCGTCGGGCTCGTTGCCTGTGGTATGCCTTGTTTGGTCATACGCTGGCGTCTGGCGATGACGGCCTCTCCCTATGTCCCGGGCTGCCGTGGGGGACGGGATCCCGGGGTTGGCGGCCCATCGGGATCCGCCTGCCTCGGGGGTTCGGTTCCCGCGGTGCTCCGGGTTTGGCACTGCAATATTTTGCGTGCATTAGGTGAGTGTTGTTCTGTCCTCTGGTGCTTTCTTGCTTTCTCTTCCTCTTCCTCCATTCTCTTTTCCTGTTTTTCTCTCTATCTTGCATACTCGTCTCTTCCTTTGCATGTCTGTTCCCTCTATTTCTTGCTTCCAGCCTCCCCAATTCTCTCTTTTCATTCCTTGCCCTCCCTCCGAACCGATCCGAAAGGTATATGTGATTCTACTGTTGGTGTTTTTGTAACCAATGGCTGCACTTAATTTGCTTTCCTGGAATGTCCGGGGTCTCCACACTCCGGGGAAGCGTCACTCCTTGTTTAGGGAACTGAGGAGGCTGCGGGGAGATGTGGTGTTTCTACAAGAGACCCACCTTACGCATACTACGGGGGTTAAACTATTTGACCCCCTTTTCCCTACTTGGTTTTACGCGTTCTCGGATGTGGCTAAGGCGAAGGGTGTTGCCATTGGTTTTAGGAGGGGCACGTCATTTGTTTTAGAAGATAGTCTAGTTGATCCTTATGGTAGATTTTTGTTTTTAAAGGGCAGTCTGGGCAATTTCTCATGTACGTTTGCTAACCTCTATGCCCCAAACCAGGGACAGGCCAGCTTTCTCTCCACCACACTTCATAAATTACAAGATTTTGCGAAGGGCTGCATTGTGTTGGCGGGCGATTTCAATGTACCTCTAGACCCACGCTTAGATACTTCCCGGGGAATTTCCTGTATTCCTTATAGGAGGTTGGCTTTTGTGCGTAAGCGGCTTCTAGAGGTCCAGTTGATGGATGCCTGGCGGATACTGCATCCGCAGGAGAGGGACTTTACCCATTTTTCCCATTTACATCAGTCTCATTCGAGAATTGATTATTTTTTCATTAGCCACCATCATTTGGACCTTGTCCTGGATGCTGGTATTACTGTTTCTACAATTTCTGATCACGCCCCGATTAGTATGCGGCTACGTGTACCCTCCCTACCAGTCAAATCCACCAATTGGAGATTGAACGATTCTCTGCTCTCGGATGAGCTGGATGTTAGGGAACTTGGGGTTAGCCTTTCAAGCTATTTTAGCGACAATGCATCTCCTGATGTGTCCCCGGGTTTGCTCTGGGAGGCTCACAAGGCTCACATCCGAGGTAAGTTTATTGAACTAGGCTCCAGGAAAAAACGGGAAAGGCTGGCTCAGGTATCTCGTCTGATAGAGGAAATTGGTGCTCTTGAGAAGTCGCACAAGGTGTCAAACTCTCCCTCTATCTTTCACTCACTTACGCAGAAAAGGGAGGAGTTGAAGGCCCTTTTCCATACCGAACACACGTCTCGGATGAGATTGGTGTCTCAACGCTTCTACGAATGGGGGGATAGACCTAGTCGCATTTTGGCTCGTTCACTTCAACAGAAAAAAGCGGCCACCTTTATTTCCAAAATTAAGTCCCCTTCGGATGATCTCTTCTTTAAAACCCCCGAAATAGCCAAGGTATTCCGGGAGTTTTATCAACGTCTCTATTGTGTTAGCGGGCCAGTTGCGTCGGGCCAGGATAGGACAGCCTCGATTCGCGAATATTTGAATCAGGCCCAACTTCCTACTTTACCCACGGGGGCGATGGACTCCCTAGAGGCAGAATTTACGTCTGTGGAGTTTGCGTCCGCCCTCAGGTCCATGGCGGGAGGCAAGGCCCCGGGACCGGATGGGCTGTCGGTTTTGTATTTTCGTACTTTTGCTGACACTTTGCTACCGTTCTTATCATCATACGCTAATTCGGCCTCCGGGGATTCGGGATTTCGGCGGGAAACCCTACACGCTCATATAACAGTTCTCCCCAAGCCTGGGAAGGACCCGAGCTTATGCGGCAGCTACCGCCCAATATCTTTACTGAACTTAGATGCTAAATTATACGCGAAGGTGATCGTGCTCCGATTACTGCCTTTTATTCCGAGTTTGGTCTCACTGGATCAAACCGGTTTTATCCCTGGGAGAGAGGCGAGGGACAATTCCCTGCGTACACTCTCCTTGATCTCCCATGTGCGGGGGTCCCCCCAGCCCACCCTCTTACTTTCCACAGACGCGGAAAAAGCTTTTGATAGGGTGGACTGGGGATACCTGTTATGCACGCTGTCCCATTTCGGCCTAGGTCCCTGTATGCTTGCTCGTATTTCAGCCCTTTATAATTCCCCTACTGCTCAGCTCCGTATTAACGGCACTTTAAGCGAATCGTTCACTCTCCATAATGGTACCAGACAGGGCTGCCCCCTGTCTCCCATTCTATTTGCATTGTCCTTGGAGCCTTTTCTTTCGATGATCCGTAATAATCCCGACATTATTGGTATTACTGTAGGTGCTAGAGAACATAAATACGCAGCGTATGCTGATGACATTTTGTTTTACATACAGCGCCCCCTCATTTCCCTCCCAAATCTTAAGGTGGCGTTTGACCAATTCGGTGCCCTATCAAATTTTAAAATTAATATGTCCAAGTCCGAGATTTTAAATATTTCTGTCCCTCCCAGTATGATGTCATCACTGAAGTCTTCCTTTCCCTTCAGCTGGCAGAATCACTCCCTGAAGTACCTTGGTATATATCTCACTGCAGACCCCGCCGCCTTATTTAGGAAAAATTATATTCCTCTGCTGAATTCCATCAAAGCTGACCTACAAAAATGGACACAGCTGGCCCACTCCTGGTTGGGGCGTGTTAGTGTTATCAAAATGAATGTCTTGCCCAGACTGCTCTTTCTTTTTCAGATGATTCCCTATGGGGTTCCCCCTGGGTTTTTTAAATTGGTAAACTCTTTACTGTGTAGATATGTTTGGAATCGGAAGCGCCCTAGGATTGCCCTTTCTATTCTGACTCGGCCCAAGTGTGCTGGGGGTCTTTCGATTCCGGATGTTAAACGCTATTACTCAGCTGTTGTGTTGACACGCATCTCAGACTGGAAATACCACAAAACCTCTAAACTATGGGTGCAGCTTGAAAGTGACATGTGTGGTTTTGATATGTTCCCGTTCATTTGGATCCCGAGTAAGTTTCGGAAACTTCCACCTTCCACATCCCCACTTACCAGATCTACCTTTGCATTCTGGGACTTGTTGTGTAAACGTCAGGGATGGGACTACAACTCCCCCCCCATGCAGTTAACAGGCCACGATTATTTCCCCCCAGGTAATATGGACCGCTCCTTCGACAACTGGCTTACGCCTTCCCCTCTCCTACTACATCATGTGACCTCCCCCAGTGGGGTCAGGCCTCTCTCTGACTTATTAGCACCCTCATCTGTCTCTTTTATGGATTTATGGAAACACCATCAGCTACTGTTATTCACTAAATCACTACCACAACCTCTTAGGTTTGAATCGGATCTGAACCCGGTGGAACATTTGCTTGCGGGATCCCAAACACCCACGCATCCTATCTCAGGCTTCTATAATGCCCTTTTATCCCTTCCACCTGTTGCTAAATTAACGTTTCTTTCTAAATGGGAAAATGATCTACAATCCTCATTATCTGATATTCAACGATCCACCATCCTCCAACTGTCTCATGTGTCAGCTATCTCTTCGTCCAGTGCAGAAGTTAACTACAAACTGTTGGTGAGGTGGCACTATACACCCATGGTTCTCCATAAATCGTTTCCTGATGTTTCCGAACTGTGTTGGAGGGGCTGTGGTCAACCTGGCACACATGCTCATGTGTGGTGGTCCTGTCCCCTCATACAGCCATATTGGTCTGGGATCTTAGACCTGATTGAGGAGATTCAGGGGGTTGGAATCCCGCGGGACCCGTGGGTTGTTTTACTCCATTGCACAAGCGAACCAATAGGATCATATAAAAAGAGCATCACACCCCACCTTTTAAATGCGGCTAAGTCTCTTATTCCGAAGCTGTGGAAATCTCAGTCTGTTCCTAAAATTAGGGACTGGCTGCTTAGGGTGGATTTCTTCTACCATATGGAGACTAGTACACTTACGCTGCGCAATAAATCGGATTTGGCAAACACGATTTGGTCCTGTTGGTTCGCTTTTAAATTCACATCCAAATATGCTGACCTCATGTCCCTCAACGCTCATTGAACCCTGGTGACTCGTATTTGTGCCTTTATAAGTTATGTTTATGTTAATTCTCGTAGTTCGGATCGGTTCACCTCCCTTCTCCCCACCTTTTTCTTTTCCTTCTCCCACCTTTTCTTTTTCTTTCCTCGCTTCGCTCTGACCTTCTAAGCTTTTTCTTAGATCACAGGTTTGGCACGGCCTTTAAACCTTCGTATGTCACAGACACCCGTAGTCCGTGGTGGTACCACCCGGACCCTAGGGTTTGCCTTATGTTGCTTATGACAACCTAAGTTTTGTTCCCCCCAGCACCCTCACGGCTCCAAACCACCTCAGGTTTAGATGTGGCTGGACCGTTACTACTGCTTCTTTACTAATGGATATCCACTGGGAGAGGGTTTCTGTGGTGATTATTGTTTTTTTTTTGTTTCTTTTTTTGAATGAGTATCAAGCCCTATCTGTTCTACGTTCTATGTTGTCAACCTTTTTGATGTACATTTATGTGTTATGTGATGTGGCTTGTGCCACCAGTGATCTGTATGCTCCTGTTCTTTTCATAATAAACATTTATTGCATAAAAAAAAAAACTGTAGCTTGTTGCTGCAAAAAGCAAAAACAGAGGTGTGAACCAGGCCCAAGATGTTTAGTAACATAATTTGGTTAAAAATAAAAAAATTATAGCAGATAAATTGCTACTGTAAGGGGTTAATTTTTTTACTGTGGAACAGTGAAAGTAATATCCACAGTAGCGATTTGCACTTTTTGTACTATAAAAAGGGTTCATTTTTTTTTTTTAACCCCATTATGTTACTGGCCGATACATTGATTATGTAATTAGTAAATCGATTAGTTCATGATTAAATTGATTTGTTTTTTCGTCCCTAGTACTTACAAAAGGAAATCATTTAATCTTACCCGTTCCATTTCTTGGAAATCATTGTCAAGTTTTGTTCCTTCCGCTCCACTGATTTTTTCACTTAAAAGCTGCAAGAAGAAATAAAATGGTATAATTTGTGCACACAAGTGTCAAGGCTATTCCAATGTATGTTTAACAAAATAGTTTATAGCTTTACAAAAAGGCAGGGTTAATCTTAAATAAGAAAAGCAGATAAAAAAAAAAACACAACTTTTTAGGAGGTTAATTTAACCACTTGACCACTGGGCACTTAAACCCCCTTAATAACCAGACCAATTTTCAGCTTTCGGTGCTCTCACATTTTGAATGACAATAACTCGGTCATACAACACTGTAGCCAAATGAAATGTTTGTCCTTTTCTTCCCACAAATAGAGCTTTCTTTTGGTGGTATTTGATCACCTCTGCGGTTTTTATTTTTTTCGTAAATTTTGTAAAAATATGAATTTTTCTTCATTTCTATCATAACATTTTGTAAAAAAAGTTATTTTTCCTCATAAAGTTGTCCTAAAATGTATACGGCTACATATTTCTGGTAAAAAAAAAAAAAATGGATATTGATTAGTCTGGGTGAAAGTTATAGGGTCTACAAGCTATAGTACCAATTTCTGAAAATTGATCAATTTGATCACATCTGAAGTACTGACAGCTTCTCTCATTTCTTGAGACCCTAACAAGCCAACAGGCGGCACTGCAGTGGTGCAGGTGGAACTGGTGTGGCACTGGTGGGCAGAGATGGCACTGGTGGGCAAAGATGGCACTGGTGGGCACAGGCGGCACTGATGTGGCAGTGTTGTGGCACTGGTGGGGCACAGGTGGCACTGGTGGGGCACTAATCTCTCTCCTCTTCTCTCACGCTGCAATGTTGTGAGGAGAGAGGTGCCCCACAATGACGGCGCGATCACGTGGTAAGGAGCCGCTGCCATTGGCTCCTTACCGAGATCATTGACGCTGCGGGTCCTGTGGAACCGACGAGCGCCGTGACCGCGTGTGCGCGCAGATCCGACGCACGCCGGGTTTGTTTACACACGTGATCGCGCCGTCATTGGACGGCGCGATCACGTGGTAAGGAGCCGCCGCCATTGGCTCCTTACCGCGATCATCGACGCTGCGGGTCCCGTGAGCACCGGTGATCGCGCCCGGTCGGGCGCGCATACCTGACTCTAACGGAGGACGTCCTGTTAGAGTACAGGAACCGCCTTATAGACATATATAGATAGATAGAATAAAAAAAATTGGACTTTAAACAAAAAAATGTATACGTTTGTAAACGCTTTCACTAAATTGAATATGTGTGAACCTAGAGTCCCTTTATGTCTCAGGTTTGCCTTATTGCATAGATTTTGGGAGGTAGCGTCATAATTTATATACAAAGAGATGCAATATTTGTTAGTACATAGCTTTATAAAATCAGCAATATCCGGAAACAGTGAGGCACAGTTTAATGTTCGTAGATCTGAAGATGGTTCTGCAGCTTTGGATAGTGCTCCAATACAGAAAATGACCTTACCGAAATTACTGCTTACAAGAAAACAAAGTGACTAGGTTAGAATATTTCAGATACATACACACATATTCTAGACAAATACAAGGAGACATTTAATGTACTTTATAAAGCAAAAACACATTGTTGGTTCACTTACCCTTTCCTTCAATTTCCCTTCTAAATTTTTTTTTCTTTGTCTGAATTTCTTACTTCCTGTTCCTCCTCAGTAAGCTGTTCTGGCTGACTAACCCCCAGCCAGAACGGCTCGGATGATGGTGGAAAGCTTACCGAGGAGAAACAGGAAGTGAGAGATTTAGACAAAGAAAAAAACATTTAGAAGGGAAATTGAAGGAAAAGGTAAGTGAACCAACAATGCACTAGCTTAAAGGAACCGATTTAAAAAAAAGAAAAAAAAAAAAGAAAACACACCTTTATAATCCCTTTAAATCCACTTTGTATAGTTACCTGAAATCTACATTTATATAAGCTTCTCAAAAATCCCCTGTATACCTAAAATCAGGAGAAGAGTGCCAGCACAGTTAGCAAATAAGATGTAATGACATTAATCCATGCTCTCACCCTAACATATTGATTCCTATTGAGTTGTATGGGAAGAAAAACATTGTTGACACAATGCCTGTGAATACAAGACCAAATATCCATGTTAAAACCGCGATTACAAAATGTCACTCTATGTCAACATATTCCATGTATTAAAAACCCCAATGAACCTTCTCAAATGGAAAGTGAGGGCTCGGTGCACACGAAGATACTTCACCTGCTGAACCTCCAGTCTTTGGGAAGCTTGCTGGTTATAGAACTGAAAGAAGCTTAAGGCCCCGTACACACAATCCGAAAAATCGCATGACAGATTGTCCAACTTTTTTCGCTGACTAGTTGCAAGTACAAATTGGATAGGTTACTAAAGTCATGAAAATTCTTGTATGACAGAAAACAAAATCTGAAGTGATGTCATGTGTTGTAATGTATTTGTATTGTTTTTTTGTATGACAACTGTACTGATTAACCACTTGTGACCGGCCCCACGTCCAAAGACGTCACGTTTTTGAAGATGGATATCTCGGTAACGGCAGCAGCTGCTGCCACAACCGAGATATCCATCTCTTCGTGGGGCGGTCCTGTTAACGATAACGGCGGTCATCGCGGCGGATTCGCCGCGAGATCGCCGTTACCGGCGGCGGGAGAGGGTGCCCCCCCCCCTCCCGCCGCTCTCCCGCGCCCTCCGCCGCTTACAGTAGCCGTCGGTAGCGGCGGAGGCGATCGGGTCCGCTCGTTGTCTGTCCGGGGATGTGACTGAGGGAAAAAATGTCCCTCAGCCGTCCCCCTCTCTCTGCTGGGCGGAAGTGACGTCAAAACGTCATTTCCGCCCAGCGTCTTAAAGAGACATTTAATATGTTTACATTTTGACTTATTTTTTTTTTTTTTTGCATTTAAGCCTGAATATGAGATCTGAGGTCTTTTTGACCCCAGATCTCATATATAAGGGGACCTGTCATGCTTTTTTCTATTACAAGGGATGTTTACATTCCTTGTAATAGGAATAAAAGTGATAATTTTTTTTTTTTTTTTTTTCAGTGTTAAAAATTATAAAATAAATAAAAATAAAAACCAAAAAAAAAATTTTTTAAAGTGCCCCGTCCCGACGAGCTCGCGCGCAGAAGCAAACGCATACGCGAGTAGCGCCCGCATATGAAAACGGTGTTCAAACCACACAAGTGAGGTATCGCCGCGATCGTTAGAGCGAGAGCAATAATTCTAGCCCTAGACCTCCTTGTCATCTCAAAAAATGCAACCTGTAGAATTTTTTAAACGTCGCATATCGAGATTTTTAAGGGTAAAAGTTTGACGCCATGCCACGAGCGGGCGCAATTTTTATGCGTGACATGTTGGGTATCATTTTACTCGGCGTAACATTATCTTTCACAATATATAAAAAAATTGGGCCAAATTTATTGTTGTCTTATTTTTTAATTCAAGAAAGTGAATTTTTTCCAAAAAAAGTGCGCTTGTAAGACCGCTGCGCAAATACGGTGTGAGAAAAAGTATTGCAATGACCGCCATTTTATTCTCTAGGGTGTTAGAAAAAAAAATATATATAATGTTTGGGGGTTTTAAATAATTTTCTAGCAAAAAAAACTGTTTTAGTCTCGTAAGCACCGAATCTGAAAAACAGGCTCGGTAATGAAGTGGTTAAAACAAAAATAGTACGATCTGGCATCATACGAGAAGAAGTTTTGTGTATGTCCGATAAAATAATAAAAAAAAAAATCGTATATGAACTGTCAAGATCGGCTCTCGAAAGCTCTGTATCAACAAAGCGATTATCATACAATCGTGTCATAATCGGTATTTTTCGTAAGATTTTCGGATCGTGTGTATGTGGCATTACCCTTATACTTGACACCCTGAAAAAAAAGTCTATCCCAATAAATTAGGGGCCTCCAAACTATTTAAACCAAAAGGACAGGTTTTCCATCCGTCAGACATTAGGGGCTCAAGGACTGCGGCCTGTGGCAGTAGAAGCTAGAGTGGGAGTAAACAATGCCTCAGGCATGGTCAGTGGGGAAAAAAAAAACACACACAAAACCTGTGGGCAGTAGGATGGGGAATAGTGTCCCATGGGGAAGGAATCGGGGGGGGGCCCGACGGTTGGGCGCTGGGGGGAAGGAATCGGGCCCCACTGTCTGGATAAAGGCAAACAAAAGGCTGCATATGAGACCTCTGCTATAAATGAGTAGAGACTAGAGAGTACTACAACTAGACATCTATCCTCCATCAACAACCTGCATTACAAAGAAATGTTTTATGTGATGCCGTCTATTCAACTACCTATCACAGTTTTAATGGTTTTCTAACCTGACCTTTTTAAATCTTTATGGAACTACAATAGACCTTGTATATCTGTCAGTACCATTATCCAACAAAGGAAGACCTATGGCTTTCTGATTTACTATTGTATTATTAAACACAGCTTTGACTAATGCCATACTAGGCAAATAACCATTCCTACACTAGATCGGCTTACACTGAATTTAAAACTGTTTTACTAGTACATTCATATCGGTTTAAATGGGCAACTTGTAAAATCACAGCTCTATGGATGGGCAATATACTAACGGGATACACTTAAAAAACTTGTGCAACCATCAAGAAGATTTTTCGAACAGCATTATAAACAAAAAAACAAAAAAAACAACTGTCCCTATAAATGAGATTCCTATTCTGTCTGATACGGTTTCCTGGAATAGACTTGACGGGAAGTCTCTATCACACGGACATATACAGCAATAAAATGCTGACGTGGTTCTAATACACATACCTCTTGTAGAAAATGGGTTTTTATTATGGCTTGCATCCCAATTGAGTGGGATCTTCCCTCAATTCCATGTCTCTCTGAAACCCATCAAGTAGATAATAGGAGGGTAGATTTTTAATCTCTTCCTGTTTTGTCTAACAACGGTCAATGAATCAGGAGATAAAAAGGGGAAATGTCCAACAAGGGACACAAGCAGCAAAAAAAAAAAAAAAAGAAAAAAAAAAAAGTTGGCAAGATTCTAACTCTTCCCCCACTCTGTCCAAAATGAAACACGTTTTGGGAGAAACCAGAAGTTTGTAACCAGATAGAGGAGATTTTTGTTTTAATATAAAAATGCACATGTACTGTCCAGGTGTCCATCATTCATTTGGATTAGGGTTGTCCCGATACCACTTTTTTAGGACCGAGTACAAGTAGCGATACTTTTTTTCATGTACTCGCCGATACCGAATACCGATACTTTTTTAAAATGTGTCCCCAAATGCAGCCATGTCCCCCCACATATATTGCAGCCATGTCCCCCCACATATATTGCAGCCATGTCCCCCCACATATATTGCAGCCATGTCTCCCCACATATATCCAGCCCCACATATATCCAGCCATGTCCCCCCACATATTGCAGCCATGTCCCCCCACATATTGCAGCCATGTCCTGTCCCCCATAGATGCAGCCATGTCCCCCATATATGCAGCCATGTCCCATCCCCCATAGATGCAGCCATGTCCCCCATACCTAGTGGTAGATGATGCCACCGCCACTGCTGCTGCCGCGTTAATCCCCGTGCATTACAGCGCCGCATTAAAGGCAGCTTTCGTTTGAATACTTGTAATCCCCCGCCGCGCCATGTATAGACACTCCCCTTCTCGGGATTGGACGGATCTGTCCAATCCCGAGCAAGGGGGAGTGTCTATACACGGCTCCGTACATGGCGGGGATTACAAGTATTCAAACGAAAGCTGCCTGTAATGCGGCGATGTAATGCACAGGGATTTACACGGCGGCTTTGCGGTATGCGGCTGTGGGGGGGGGGGGGGGGAAGTATTCTATTAAGGTATCGATACTGGTATCGGTATCGGGACAACCCTAATTTGGATCCTTTAAAAAAAAAATATATATGTTTTTCCATAGACTGAAACAGGCCCTTCTCTGCCCCCTGCAGCCACATTGTGGTAGAGGTTAGCCGTGGCCTATGGGCAACCTCTGTGCCTGACCGGTCATTTGGAAGCATTGGGGTATGTGGTGGGATTCTTTGTTGGGGGGTCTCTGGGTGCCCCGGGGTGGGAGACTCAATATGCCTTGTCGCTAATGTGGATATTAGCACTACACATTAATATGGTTGTTAATGACGGTTAATATGTTGTATACATTTTTATTCTTTCTATAGCTACTGCTTTGGTCACAATCATTTCCCCTGAAGAAGCCAATGTTTTGACGAAACATGTAGGGACTATCTGATCTGTAACTCTACTAGGCCTTCAAGACTTTGGCCAGTATTTGCTTCTCTTCAATTGATTTTATGAACTTCTATTTGTACTGTATTTTTTTTATTTCATGTAATAAAATATTTAAAATACTTTTCTAGCATATTTGATATTTATGCAAGGCACCGCTATAATCCCCATTCCCCCTTTTACTATAAAAGGCTTCATTTTTAAATGACAAACACTCGCTCTAGGTAAAAGTTTAAGGCCCAAATTAGTACACAATGAACTGTGTATACACAAACACTAATACTTTCCAGTAACAATATCACCAAGGTCTACATGAAAATAAACACACAGCGCACTCATGACAATAGATCCACTTCAATACTTAGAATAGATCAGACTGTAGCTATGAGGAAAAGAGTTACATGTCTATTTTCTTCAGACTCAGGGTCAATTACTATAGTTGTAGGAAGATAAGATATTCCAGATATAACACGGCCATGACTTGCAACTAAAGAAAGGCAGAGTGCTCTGCAATTACTTCTCATATTGTAGTGTAAAAAAAAAAAAAGCTGGGAAGAGGAGAGATCCGGGAAATAATGGTGATGAGCAGCGTGATAAAGTCATTTTAATGGGCTTTTATGATGTATCAGAAAAGGATGTTGACGTGTACTAGCTGCATCAAAATAACACACACACGCAAAAAAAAAAAAAAAACACAACACACATAAAAGAGGCTAGCAGGCATTGTCACTGTTTTTTCATACACACGGTTTTGGGGTGTTGTGAAAGGGCGATGTTACTGTCCATCTCCTGTACCAGTACCCCGACTCTGAGTACCTACTGGTAAGCACCAACCCTTATCAATATAGCCATCATATGGATGTTCGACTATAAAAGCCTATCAGAGTTATAGCAGAAGTAGCCAATCATGGGTTTTTCGTTTCTACAGCACCTGTCAAATAAAAGCAATGCAGGTCAAATCTGGCCCTACAGACCATTTCAGGTGGCACTCTCCTGCCGCTGCAGCAACCCCCTTGTCTCAGCAGTTGATAGCAGAGAGGAGAACAGAACTCCTCCACCAGATCCTGAGCTTCTCTGTGCACCTGTGTAGAGACTAATTTTTTGCCTCCCACCCCCTTCCCCATCTCAGCAGTTGGCAGCAGATCGGGTGCACAGAACTCCTCCTACGTGTCTTGCGCCTCTCTGTGCAGCCGCAGCCTCTCTCGTCTCCACCTCCCCTGGACCCAACATTCAGCCGACTCCAGCCCTCCTCTAGACCTTGCACTTTCTGCTTCCCAGGCTCTGCTGGGGGACTCCCGACTTCTGATGGTGGGGGGGCTCTTACAGATACAAGCGTGAGGGCAACCATAATGCTGTTGTGGCCCACAATGGAATTTAGTTTGACACCCCTGTTCTACAGCATAGAATACCTACTGATCCTATTAGAGAAGTAGTCTAAATCTTACTTTGGTTGCTCCTGTTCCCCAGGGGACAAGTAATTGTAGAACGTTGTCCTGTTTTTCTGTGTGGCCTGCAAGCTGCATTAGCATGGTCATCAGTCAGCAGCTAGCAAGAGAATTTAATAGTAAGCCTCAACTGAAGGCACTTGTCCCTAGCTCCATACACTTGACCAAGGCAAGGACTGAAACTAGGTATGCAGGGGAAGAGGGCACATATGTTCCCGATTCCCCCCCTACTGTCCTTTGGTTGCTAGGATGCTGTTGACCAGTTTGCACAGCATCACTAGTTTCTATGGAAGCGGATGGTTGGGCCACACAGCATCTGTGGTGATTGGTGCAGGGTTCCACATCATAACAGGTTAGCATAAGATCACATCTCCTTGTGGTCTTGGTTATTTAAGGAAAAAAACACAAAGCAAGAAACAAAAAAATAAATAAAAAAATAGATAGCTTTTGGCTAAACCTTATCCTACACTTGCATTCCATATCCCAATTTAAATATATAGGTTAGGCAACCCAGACTTTTACTTGTATCTAGGACGATCTCCAGGTGGTTTCTTTTTAGGTACAGAGAGGGTAGAACAAGTGAACTAGGAGGGAGACCTCTTGCTGACACTTCCCATTTCCTAGCTGAACTTAAAGTAGAACTACAGGCAAAACATCCCCCCATTTTGGATAGAGCAAGGGAGGGTTATTATTCCATAATATTTTTTTCTGCTATCTGGTCACATTGCAGAGATTTCCCTTCACTTCCTGCCCCATAGCCAAACAGGAAGTGAGAGGAATTCCCAGCAAATTAGGAAATTCCTTCCAGAGGACCCGGCATCACAGATTGCGGTAAATAGCCGCTGATAGTGGCAGTTTACCACGTGATGGCTCCGTCAAAATGACGGAGCCATCACTTGTAAACAAACCGGCGTCATTTGATGATGCCGGTTCCTCCTTGCCCTCTTTGTACCGATCATTACAGTGTGAGGAAGAGAGAGCGGATGGCAGCAGCACTGTGGGCTGGATCTGTGACAATTGCAGTCACAGATCCAGACATCCATCCATGCTCAGCCATCCCTGCAATACCCCGGCCAATACTCAGAAAAAAAAAAAGCGTCTTAACCACCTCCCGCTTGTCGGCCGTCATACGACAGCCTCGACTTTGTGCGGGAATATCTGAATGATGGGTGCAGCTACAGGCATCATTCAGATATCAGCTTTTTCAGTCGGCGATTCTCTACACCATAAGATCATATTGGCTGTTCCGCCTTTTGATCGTTGTTATGGGAGGCGAAAGGGGACATCCCCCCCCAGGTGCTTTTACCGACTCACTGCTACGATCAAAGCCAGGATCGTCATGCCATATTCCTATTACAAGGGATGTTTACATTCCTTGTAATAGAAATAAAAGTGATAAAAACATGTATTTTTGGGGAAAAACGTGTCAAACTAAAATAAAGTAAAATGAACAATACATTTTTTTTTTTTTTTTTTTAAGCGCCCCTGTTCCCGTGTGCTTGCATACAGAAGCGAACGCACACGCAAGTCCCGCCCACATATGAAAACGGTGTTCAAATCACACATGGTGAGGTATCTTTGCAAATGTTAGAGCGAGAGCAATAATTTTGGCCCTAGACCTCTTCTTGAACTAAAAACATTTAACCAGTAAAAATATTTAGAGCGTCACCTATGGGGATTTTTAAGTAGCAAAGTTTGGCGCCATTCCAAGAGCGTGTGGAATTTTGAAGGGTGACATGTTCGGTATCTATTTACTTTGCGTAACTTCATCTTTCACATTATGCAAAAACATTGGACTAACTTTACGTTTTTTTTTTTTTAAAAGCACAAAAGTTTTATTTACAAAAAAAAACTGTTTAAAAAATTGCTGCGCAAATACCGTAAGCGATAAAATGTTGTAACGACTGTATTTGAGGGTCTTTGCTAAAAAATATATAATGTTGGGGGTTCTATGTAATTTTCTAGCAAATAAACTATGATTTTTACAAATGTCAGAATTGGCCTGGGTGCTCCCTGCATGTTGGGCCTCTGTATGTGGCCACGCTGCGTAAAAGTCTCACACATATGGTATCGCCATACTCGGGAGTAATAGCAGAATGTGTTTTGGGGTGTAATTTGTGGTATGTATATGCTGTGTGTGAGAAATAACCTGCTAATGACAATTTTGTGAAAAAAGAAATAAAAAAATCTTGATTTTTGCAAAGAATTGTGGGAAGAAATGACAACTTCAAAAAACTCACCATGCCCCTTTCTAAATACCTTGGAATGTCTCCTTTCCAAAAAGGGGTCATTTGGGGGGTATTTGTACTTGTACTTTTCTGGCATGTTAGGGTCTCAAGAAATGAGGCCGTCAGTACTTCAGGTGTGATCAATTTTCAGATATTGGCACCATAGCTTGTGGACTCTAACTTTCACAATAACCAAATAATATACACCAATGTGTACTTATTTTTACCGAAGATATGTAGCAGTATAAATTTTGGTCAAAATTTATGAAGAAGAATTACAAAGAAAAATTCAGTCCTTTTTCTTTTATATGGCAAAAAAATAAAAAATTCAATAGTGATTAAATACCACCAAAAGAAAGCTCTATTTGTGTGAATTTTCTTTTTAATTTGGGTACAGTGTTGTATGACTGAGTAATTGTCATTCAAAATGTGAGAGCACAAAAGCTGAAAATTGGTCTGGTTATTAAAGCGGAGTTCCACCCTTAAAATCACTTTGTTTCATCCCATCCAGCATACTGGCGTCAGCGCCAGTATGCTGTTTTTTTTTTTTTTTTAATGCATGTACTTACTTTATAATAAATCATTTAATTTCGGGCGCACCGCGGTATGTCGCCACTATAAGGCGTCACGCCTTCCGGAAACAGCCGATTAGCGTTCGGCTCTTCTCGGCGCCTGCGCACAGACCCAGGAGCTGACTGCGCAGGCGCCGTAAATACCCGGTCCTAGTTCGGCTTTTTTCGGAGGGCGTGCCACAGCTATATACGGCGCCTGCGCAGTCAGCTTCTGGGTCTGTGCGCAGGCGCCGAGAAGAGCCGAACGCTAATCGGCTGTTTCCGGAAGGCGCGACGCCTTATAGCGGCGACATACCGCGGTGCGCACGAAATTAAATGATTTATTATAAAGTAAGTACATGCATTAAAAAAAAAAAAAAAACAGCATACTGGCGCTGACGCCAGTATGCTGGATGGGATGAAACAACGTGGTTTTAAGGGTGGAACTCCGCTTTAAGGGGATTTAAGTGCCCAGTTGTCAAGTGGTTAACAGGGACACAGATATTTTTTTATTGCCAACAGGCATTCTAATCCCTTTCTATTCTATCCAAAAATATTTTGCCTTTAGTTATACATTAAGCTGGCCATAGAGAAGTCAGTTTTTTGTTAAACCAGTGAGTTAAAAAAAAAAAAAAAAGACGCAAGTCTCTTATCCACATATTGAAATGGATGGGGAAATTCTCTTGTATTCTGCAAAAAGTGAGCCTTCCCTGTTGTAAAAATACACGGATCATTGCTGCAGGCTGATTGAGAGGAAACTTTCTAGCAGTAGATTGGCTTCTGTACAATCACATTGCCCATATACGGACTATAATTTAATCGGTTCAGCAGGGACCAGTCGAATTTCAAACCACCAAACTTTCATCCATGGACACCTTTACTCAACTGGGGTAAGTGGCAACTGAGCTCTACAATAGCAACGCCCATAAATTGGGCTTCCATCAAGGGAGGTGATACGAAGGAATAAAGAAGACATTTTCTATACATTTCAATACTGCATCACTGGAGAGGCTAATACAGGTTTTCAGACGTGAATGTATGGGCCTGTATTTTTTAATGCTCACAAGTTTTTCTTTAGCTTGTCCATTACAATCCAATTAAATGACATTGCAATTCCATTTAATATGATTGATTTATGTGGTGGTATGTTTGACTGGAATACATCCATTTGTCCTAATCTAGTTAGACGACCCCTGGATCAGGATATTTTGTACTTTGTATCTAGAATTTATTCAGAAATATATATGGGATACTGCAAAGCAATCTTTGTTCATTGATAAATTAAGTCAACATCTACTTAGCATATCCACCACATTGTCAGCCTCAGCGCCTGGCAGGGGCACGCCACACAAATATTCTGCATTTTATTATAAGCTCTGCTGCTAACAACATTCTATTCAAAAGATTTCATTCTCCCCAGACTACAAACACAATAAACACTTTGTTCATATCCTTGTAATCTTCATACACTGCTCGTCGTTTAATGATCACATATATTCAGCTTCTGAGAAGCCAGTTGTTACCATTTCTTTTTATTTGTACAATGATGAATTACTTTGTAAATGCAGCTAGAATGCTCAAAATACTTTGTTATTAATTTATTAGTAGAACTTCACTTATTTTTAACACTGATTATATTAAATCCTTATGCTGCTAGCATTAGTAAATCAATAAAAATAAGTTTAAAACAAGTGGCTATAATATACATTTTATTTTATTTTTTACGTCTTCAGTTACTTCCTGGCCTAGGAAAATTATGTAATACATCCCAGGAAGGGTTTTCTCACCTAAACACACCCTCCTGTCCGCATGCCTCAACCAAGGGCAGATGGATTCCAGGAAGTATATACTACATGGAGCATCTGCCCTTACTCAAGATGGCCATGGCTGGGGGTGCTTGGGGTTTCAAAGTGACTTATTTTTCAAATAAAGAATGAAAACATGGATGGATGGGGGAGTTTACTTTGAAAAAAATAAAAAATAAATGAACTAAAGTAGTGTCTTTGGTTTGTTGTGCTAAAATGCAGTGAAGATCTGCTTTAAGTAGTGAATGCGACAGTCACTAAATATTCACCACAGGTAAATCAATCACCAACACTAAACACCAAGAAAATACACCTATAATGAATATTTGCCAAGGCTGCCTTCACACTGGGGCGGGCGTTGACGGTAAAACGGCACCAGCTTTGGCTCTTTACCGCCATTTTAGTGGCACTATTCGGCCGCTAGCGGGACGCTTTTAACCTCCGGTAGCGGCTAAATAAAGGGTTAAATGCGCTCATGTAGCCCCGCTGCCGAGGAGCTTTGGCAGCAGTACCCATTCATTTCAATGGGCAGGAGCGGTGTCCTGCCAGTGCACCACCCCAGTGTGAAAGAACTCGGCCTTTCACACTGGTACTGCAGGGGAGGTGTATTTCAGGTGCTTTACAGGTGCTATTTTTAGCCCAAAAGTGCCTGAAAAATGCCCCAGTGTGAAAGGGGTTTAAAATGTCACATTCACTGCTTTATAAAAAAATATTCCTAACCGTGTAATTATTATTTTTATTTTTATTAAGAAAAAAAAAAAGAAGAAGAAAAAAGGTACTTGTATAGTGCAGTCCATTTACACAGCGCTTTACACATATATATTGTATAGCCACATCAGTCCCTGCCCTCAGGGAGCTTAAAATCTAAGGTCCACAATTCACATATTGTGTAATATTACGTCATTTCGCATTTCAGCCACTACGGGTACGCTCGCCCCTGGTGCCAATGTGCGTTCCCGGCAGTGATCGTTACAGAGCTCCCAATCCTTTCAGGGGAGAAATGACGGATCGCCTCTTCATACAATGTATGAACAGCGATCTGTCATTTCCCCTAGTCAGTCCCATCCCCCCTTTAATTAGAACACACCTAGGAAACATAATTAACATTGGGCGACTAAGTGGCAGATGAGGTTTAATGTTGATAAATGTAAAGTTATGCACTTGGGGGCTAAGAATATGCATGCATCATACATGCTAGGGGGAGTACAACTGGGGGGATCTGTAGTGGAGAAGGATCTGGGTGTTTTAGTTGATCATAAGCTCAATAATGGCATGCAATGCCAAGCTGCGGTTTCCAAAGCGAGCAAAGTCCTTTCTTGTATTAAGAGAGGTATGGACTCCAGAGATAGAGAGATAATTTTTACCCCTGTACAAATCATTAGTAAGACCTCATCTGGAATATGCAGTCCAGTTTTGGGCACCAGTTCTCAAAAAGGATATCAGGGAACTGGAGAAAGTGCAGAGAAGGGCAACCAAACTGATAAGAGGCATGGAGGAGCTCAGCTATGAGGAAAGATTAGAGGAACTGAATTTATTCACTCTCGAGAAGAGGAGAATAAGGGGGGATATGATCAACATGTACAAATACATAAGAGGTCCATATAGTGAACTTGGTGTTGAGTTATTCACTTTAAGGTCAACGTTGAGGACAAGGGGGCACTCTTTACGTCTGGAGGAAAAGAGATTTCACCTCCAAATACGGAAAGGTTTCTTCACAGTAAGAGCTGTGAAAATGTGGAACAGACTCCCTCCAGAGGTGGTTCTGGCCAGCTCAGTAGATTGCTTTAAGAGAGGCCTGGATTCTTTCCTAAATGCACATAATATAACTGAGTACTAAGTTTTGTAGGTAAAGTTGATCCGGGGTAAATCCGATTGCCTTTCGGGGGATCAGGAAGGAATTTTTTCCCCTCCGGTAGCAAATTGGATCATCGCTCTGCTGTTTTTTTTTGCCTTCCTCTGGATCAACTGTGGGTATGGAGTTGGGTGTATGGGAGGATGTACTGTGTTTTACTTTGTTTTATTTTTATTTTTTTTTATGGTTGAACTGGATGGACTTGTGTCTTTTTTCAACCTGACTAACTATGTAACTATGTAACCCCTTCCTCGCCCCTTAGTGTTAACCCCTTCCCTGCCAGTGACATTTTTACAGCAATCAATGCATTTTTATAACACTGATCGCTATAAAAATGACAATGGTCCCAAAAATGTGTCAAAAGTGTCTGAAGTGTCCGCCATAAGGCCGTAGTACCGATAAAAATCGCAGATCGCCGCCATTACTAGTAAAAAAATAAAAATAAAAAAAATGCCATAAAACTACCTCCTATTTTGTAGACGCTATAACTTTTGCGATAAACCAAACGCTTATTGTTTTTTTTTTTTTTTACAAAAAATATGTAGAAGAATACGCATCGGCATTAACTGAGGGGAAAAAAAATCATAATAAATATATATATATATATATATTTATTTTATTTATTTTTTGGGGGGGGGGGGGTTTATTATAGGAAAAGGTAAAAAAATTATATTTTTTTCAAAATTGTCGCTCTATTTTTGTTTATAGCGCAAAAAATAAAAAACCACAGAGGTGATCAAATACCACCAAAAGAAAGCTCTATATGTGGGGTAAAAAAAGGACTCCAATTTTCCTTCGAGCCTCGTCGCACGACCGTGCAATGTCAGTTAAAGCGACGCAGTGCTGAATTGCAAAAAGTGGCCTGTCACTGAGCAGCAAAATGATCCGGGGCTGAAGTGGTTAAACCTCATCCATTAACTTAGTTTATTTGCAAATCTACCTGAAAAACATACCCAGTGAGTCTGCCAGTGATCCAGTAAACTAAGTCTGACGCTCTATTTTTGTTTATAGCGCAAAAAATAAAAACCGCAGAGATGATCAAATACCACCAAAGAAAGCTCTATTTGTGGGGAAAAAAGGATGTCAATTTTGTTTGGGAGCCACATCGCATGACCGCGCAATTGTCAGTTAAAACGGCTTGGTCTTTGGCCAGCAAAATGGTCCGGGGCTGAAGAGGTTAAAAAAAAAAAATATGCAGACTAACAACCCAAGCACACAGAACTTACCTCTGCAGCCAGAGAGCAATAATAAATTGTTAGATTTAACCCTTCCGCACCTAAACACTGAACCCTTTTTGGGTGAACTGACACGTATCCTGTTGACACACTATAGGTTTTTTGGAATGTAGATTTGAGACTCTGTAGCGCTGAATTCCAACAAACGTGAAGCTACACCCCGATGTTTGCTTTCACAAAGCCAAACCTATTATTTTAGCTGGCAAGCACATTAGAATTCTTACAGTAAATGTAATTCCCCAGATCCCGAAGACAACCAGCAACTCCCTCCCCTCTATCTCAGCTGAACTGGTTTAAGATTAAAAAGACTGGTTAATGGAGAAGTTCAAATTTTAAAAACAAAATTATAAGTGCACATTTATTTGCTGGAAAAAAATTAAAATAAATATGTGCATTTATACTTTTTTGTTGCAGGAGCCTATAAAGCGGGGGTCTCAAACTGGCGGCCCTCCAGCTATTGTGAAACTACAAGTACCATGGGGCATTGCAAGGCTGACAGTTACAGGCAGAGGCATGATGGGACTTAAATTTTTTTTGCAACAACTAGAGGGCCGCCAGTTTGAGACTCCTGCTGATCGCTGGTGCAATGCTTTATAGCAAATCACTAATGCTATGCAGGTCTCCTGCAGACTTCACCAGAGTGAATACAGAGGGATCACCACAAGATGTAAACCATTGGTGAGCCTCAAAAACAGGAAGGCCAGATTAGAGTTTGGCAAACATTCAAAAAATCCTTCACAGTTCTGGAACAACATCCTATGGACAGATGAGACCAAGATCAATTTGTACCAGAGTGATGGGAAGAGAAGAGTATGGAGAAGGAAAGGAACTGCTCATGATCCAAAGCATACCACCCAATCAGTGAAGCATGGTGGTGGTAGTGTCATGGCGTGGGCATGTATGGCTGCCAATGGAACTGGTTTTCTTGTATTTATTGATGTGACTGCTGACAAAATTCAAAAATGAATTCTGAAGTGTTTCAGGCAATATTATTATCTGCTCATATTCAGCCAAATGCTTTAGAACTCATTGGACGGTGCTTCACAGTGCAGATGGACAATGACCTAAAGCATACTGCGAGAGCCACCAGAGTCTAAAGGGAAAGAAGTGGAATGTTATGCAATGGCCAAGCCAATCACCTGACCTGCATCCAATTAAGCATGCATTTCACTTGCTGAAGACAAAACTGAAGGGAAAATGCCCCAAGAACAAGCAGGAACTGAATACATTTGTAGAGGCCTGGCAGAGCATCCCCAGGGATGAAACCCAGCGTCTGGTGAGGTCTATGCATTCTAGACTTCAGGCTGTAATTGACTGCAAAGGATTTGCAACCAAGTATTAAAAGTGAAAGTTTGATTTATGATTGTTAATCTGTCCCATTACTTTTGCTCCCTTAAAAAGTGGGAGGCACATATACAAACTGTTGTAATTCCTACACCGTTCTCCTGATTTGGATGTGAATATCTCAAATTAAAGCTGAAAATCTGCAGTTAAAGCACATCTTGTTTGTTTCATTTCAAATCCATTGCGGTGGTGTATGGAGCCAAAAAGATTAGAATTGTGTCGATGTCCCAATATTTATGGACCTGACTGTACATAAAGGTCATCAAGAGGTTGTAGGAGATTGTGGATCAGGAGCTGTGCAGCCAGGGGCAGAAGATTCAATGCATGAATGAAAAACTAGAGACCTTCATTGGGTCATTTGCATCCTCCGAGCTGAAATGGAAGATTTGGCTGGAGTGAAAGTTACAGCATACCATTCTTGCATAAATATTGAAGCAGCCAGCATGTGCTGTAAGGGCACATCTACATTCCCATCAAGTTGGCAAGATATGAATAGCTTCCCTCACTGTCTCCAGCGAGTCTGAGTTCAGACAAGCCCTAACATGCTGTATTGTTATGTTGTATGGAGTACATATATGCTCCGAAAACAATTGTTTTTTTTTAATCTATAATTGCAGCGGGCCAGGAACACAGCACCCCGAGGACATTCTACTAAAAGCAGCTCTCTTCATACAACAAAACACACAAAACTCTAATAGGAATGTATAGAAGACTTCCTCTGATGTATGGGATGCTTATGACCCTGAAAACCCAGCGGATCCTGATACGAGAATGCAGATTTAGAGCCTCACTTTCAATGGCTGGCCTACCTACCTACCTACCACTTCTTCTCTTGTCCATTAGTTCCTGAGCCTACCCTTCACATTTAACGGGCAATAGCAAGACAGGAGAGGTGGGAGGGGACAGTCAACTCCCCCCCTCCCCGACTAAGCCCCCTTAAAGTCTGTATTTGCATATCAGAGCACCCAGGGTCTCAATTCACACATTGTGCTTAAAGCGGAGGTCCAGTAAATAAAAAAAGCGAGCAGCTACTAACACTATAGCTGCTGACTTAAGGACACACACCTGTCCTAGTTGCCAGCGATTTTGGCCCCGCCGAGGCCGATCCTCGATCCTGGCAGCTCCAGGCACCGCCATCCACAGTAAGGGCTTCACTGCCCGTTTCCTACTGCGCATGCGCTAGGTGCTTTGTGAATGGGCCGGCTGCTTTCTGGGATACACACAGTTCCCAGAATGCAGCACGCCCCATTCACAAGAAGAAAGAGTGTAGGAGGAGGAAGAAGATCCACCATGGAGGATGAAGAGGCAGATTCGTAACTTCTGAATAGCAACAGCTGATTTTGAGCAAAAAAAAATAAAAAAATTCAGGGTGGAACTCCACTTTAAGCACAAATGTTATATTCATCTTACATCAAAACTAATTGTGTCTTTAGTTGCTTTAAAAATATCTTCAACATCTTTTGAAAAGGTCTTAGGCACGGTTTTCCTGTTTTCCCTTTTCTTTGCTATTTAACAACAAAGGGTGTTCCCAAACCAATTGTTACAGGGAAAATTGTTTGAATACTTGCCAACAATAATGGAACTATAGAGATCACAGGCTGTATACCTGGACCTGGGTCACAAGCTACAATCCTCGTTGTCCACACACAACTAAGCAATAGTTGTACCCATTATAACAAATTTCAGTTCCATGATTGGAAGCGTAAAGTGGTTATAAAGGCTGAAGGTTCTATGCATGAAGGTAAATAAAAAAAATAAAAAAAACACACACCTGGGGGTGCAGCGAACCCCCCCTCCCAAATCCTTATCTGAGCCCCCTCTGATCTGGCGATGTTCACAATAGTCTGGATTGTCCTAGGATTGGCCAGTGAGCCAATGAGGAGAGAGTGGGGTGGCAAAGCTGTGGCTCTATGTGTCTTATGGATGCATAGAGCAGCAGCTCAGGAGTGAGCATGCAGCAGTGTCCCCAGGGCAAATCAGCTTTCTCTGGGGGTACTGCTCCATGGTCACACAGTGATGCATTAGCTCTGTCCTCCTTTGTAGTAGATTATAATTATCTTAATTGCTAGAATATTGCTGTAGAGGTCAAGACAGAATACCAGGAGGATTGCCACCTGCCCCAATACGCACCTACTTTACAAATGTGGCAAATGTGGATAAGCGTTTAAAAAAAAGGATTATAATGCTAAAACTATTTTTGGAGCCAATCCTAGTGTTGACACTGAAACCAAAAAAGTATCAAAAAACTAAATATAATCTTTCAAACACTTTGAATTAAAGTATGTCAAAAAGTAATTTGTAGGTGGCTATTGTTCTCCTGAAAATACTGCTTGCCTAAATATCATGCTGACCCTCATACTATACAATGGGGGTTATTTACTAAAGGCAAATCCACTTTGCACTACAAAGTTTAAACTACAAGTGCACTTGGAAGTGCAGTCGCTGCAGATATGAGGGGGGGACACAAGGAAAAAAACCTACAAAAAAAAGGATTTTTAATAAACAGCTTACCTGTAAAAACCTTTTCTTGAAGTACATCACGGGACACAGAGCGCATAGCCATTACACTTGGGTTATATGGGTACCTTCAGGTGTGGACACTGGTGTAATCAATTTCACAGGAAGTTTCCTCCCTATATAACCCCCTCCCACTGGGAGTGCTTCAGTTTTTGTAGCAAGCAATCCTCCGAGGTTACACAATGTTCCCCAAAAGAGGGGTGGGAGCTCTGTGTCCCGTGATGTACTTCAAGAAAAGGATTTTACAGGTAAGCTGTTTATTAAAAATCCTTTTTTCTTTATCGTAAAAAAGGATTTTTAATAAATAGCTTACCTGTAAAATCCTTTTCTTTATCGTACATCACGGGACACAGAGCGCATAGCCATTACACTTGGGATGTCCTAAAGCAATGCTCTATGAAGGGAGGGAGACCGTAAGGCCAAGAATAGCCAAATAAAACATTATCAGGAAGTAAAGTAACTTCACCAACAGAAAAAAAGGGGCGTGACCCGGACCAGAGGATTCTATACTGCTGCCCGTAGGACCGCCTGCCCAAAAGCTGCGTCCGTACCCTTTGCAACGTCCAACTTATAAAATTTAGTAAACGTCTGAACGGAAGACCAGGTTGCCGCCCTGCAAACCTGTGCCATAGAGATCTGATGGTGTGCCGCCCAGGAGGCACTCATGGCCCTCGTAGAATGGGCTTTAACTGATAAGGGAGGTGGAACGCGCTTCAGACCATAGGCCTGAAAAATCAGCTGCTTAATCCACCTAGCCAAGGAAGACTTGGCAGCCGGCTGACCCTTCTTGGGGCCATCCGGAAGAACAAAAAGCACATCTGTTTTCCGAATCTTCTCTGTAGCCTTGAGATAGACCCTCATGGCTCGAACCACGTCCAAAGTATGAAGCCGTCTTTCCTCTCTGGACTGGGGAGTAGGAAAGAAGGATGGTAGGACTAGGTCCTGATTCAAGTGAAAACTGAATATGACCTTAGGAAGGAAAGAAGGTTGAGGCCGCAGAACCACTCTGTCCTTATGCAGAATAAGGTATGGCTCCCTGCATGACAAGGCTGCCAGCTCGTAAACCCTTCTGGCCGAAGCCATAGCCACCAAGAAAACCAACTTTCGGGTTAGTAGCACAAGAGGGATTTCTGTCAGAGGTTCAAACGGCTGCCTTTGTAAAGCTGACAAGACCAGATTTAAATTCCAGGGGCAGAGGGGAGCTCTAATAGGGGGATTCACATGCAAGACCCCCTGCAAGAAGGTTTTCATAAGCGAATGGGTGGCCAAGGGTCTTTGAAACCATATTGATAAAGCCGACACCTGCCCCTTTAGAGTACTAAGAGCCAACCCTTTGTCAACGCCAACCTGGAGGAATCGCAAGATCCTGTCAAATAAACTTTCGAGGATGCCATTTTTGAGACTCGCACTACTCCACATAGGTTCTCCAGACTCTGTAATAAATATTTCTGGAGACCGGTTTCCTAGCCTGAATCAACGTAGATATGACCTGATCTGAGAGGCCTCTGCCCTTAAGAATTAGGGATTCAGCCGCCAAGCCGTCAAATTTAGCTGCTGTGAAGCAGGGTGGCAGATTGGGCCCTGAGACAGCAGATCTGGGCGCAGGGGGAGCGGCCACGGCGCCCCGACTGACATCTTCACGATGAGTGCGTACCAAGCCCTCCTGGGCCAGGCTGGGGCCACCAGGATCACAGGCCTGCGCTCCACCCGGATCCTCCGTAGAAGGCGGGGAATCATCTGCAGTGGAGGGAACGCATACAGAAGAGAAAACTGGTGCCAAGGGCAAACCAAGGCATCGGTCCCGTAGGCCGAGGGATCCCTGGCTCGGGATATGAATTTGTCCAACTTTTTGTTGGACCTCGTTGCCATAATGTCCACATCTGGGTCTCCGAATCTCTGGCAAATCTCTTGGAATACCTGGGGGTGAAGAGACCACTCCCCCGGGAGCAACTGTTGACGACTCAAAAAATCTGCTTGAGAATTGTCTATCCCTGGGATGAACACCGCCGAGATGCAGGGTACATGGGCTTCGGCCCATGAGAAAATCAGGTTTACTTCTCTTTGGGCTGCTGGGCTCTTCGTGCCCCCCTGGTGATTTATGTATGCCACCGCCGTGGCGTTGTCGGACCGAGCAGCTCTGATCTCCAGGATATTGATGGGAAGCAGTTTTTCTGCCTCCGACCACTGCCCTTGCTGGGTCTGTCCTTCTAGAACTGCCCCCCAACCTCACAGGCTGGCATCCGTGGATACGATCTTCCACGTGATGGGGGAAAAGGATTTCCCTTTTGACAAATTTTGAGGGATCAGCCACCAAAACAGGCTGCGCCGGACCTTCGGGGGAAAGCACTAACGCACGATCTAACGCCTGAATGGACTTTGCTTGAGGTAAAATTATCCTCTGGCAGTCTGTATCTAGCCGAAGGCCTAGATATTCCAACTGCTTTGTGGGTTTCAATATCGATTTTTCTAGGTTTACAATCCATCCGAATTCCTCTAGATGCTGAACTGTGCGACCTACTGCCTGATTGAGGCTGGAAGCTGAGCTGTCGATAACCAGAAGATCGTCCAAGTATGCCAAGACCAAAATGCCTTCTGTCCTTAGGACGGCTAGCACCGGGGCTAACACCTTTGTGAATACCCGCGGAGCTGTTGCCAACCCGAAAGGGAGGGCTACGAACTGGTATTGGCGGTGATCTATCATAAAACGAAGAAACCTGTGATGTGCCGGGTAGATCGGCACGTGCAGATACGCATCTTTTATGTCTATAGATGCTAAAAAGTCGTCTTGATGTAGGCTGGCTGCCACCGAACGTATGGACTCCATACGAAAGGTCTGAATGTTTAGAAAGCGATTTAGGCGTTTGAGGTCTAAGATAGGCCTGACGTCGCCATTGGGCTTTGGTATTATGAAAAGGTTGGAGTAGAATCCCAGACCCCATTCCTGGGTTGGTACTTCTACAATTACTCCTTGGAGCAAGAGACGATCCAATGCTTTTACAAGAGAGGCCCTCTTTAATGGGTCGCTTGGAAGACTTGACCCCTGAAAATGAGGAGGGGGGACTTCCCGAAACTCTAGCTTGTAGCCCGTGGCTACCACGGACATTACCCAAGAGTCGGGAATTCTGGCCTTCCACACTTCGGAGAAAAACCGAAGCCTTCCCCCCACCCAAGAGAGTGGGGGCGCCTCTTCATGAATCTGACTTGAGGACTGGTTTAACCGGCTTGCGAGACCATGGCCTCTTGCCTGCCGTGGCTTGTCCTTGTGGGCGGCTATTAAATGCTGAACGCCCGGGGGGCCGTCGATACTGACGGGAAGTTGAAGGGGCCGAGCCTGCGAAGGCCTGTCGCTTAAACGCGGGCCCACGCGATCTTTTCTTGACAGGCAAGAAAGAACTTTTACCACTTGATATGGTCTGGATATATTTATCTAGGTCTTCACCGAATAGTCTCCTACCATGAAAGGGAAATCCTGCTAAAAGCTTTTTGCAGGGTGCCTCTGCTGACCAGTTTTTCAGCCACAAAAGGCGACGCATATGAACCAACAGCAGAGATAAACGGGACGCCTGTTGAACGGAGTCCTTAATAGCATCTACTGCAAAGCAGAGAGCTCTTGGGAGGTCAGCCAATTCACGAGCTTGCTGAGCCGGTATGTCCCTTAATATCTGTTTAGTCTGATCCTTTAAAGCCTGACAAACGCCAATGGCTGCCACCGCTGGCTGAACCACGGCACCTACTGTGGTAAAAGAAGCCTTCAGTAGGGTCTCCAATTTTTTTTGTCGACTGGATCTTTAAACATCTGGACATTTTCCACCGGACAGGTCAGGGATTTATTTACGCAGGAAATGGCTGTGTCCACGGTAGGGAGTGCCCATTTCTTTGCAAATTCTTCTTCCATAGGATAGAAAATCAGAGTTAGTCTTACCGGAAACTCTGTTTCCAGGAGTCTTCCAGGACAGCCCTTGAGAGATGGAGCTCCTCCCCGGACAGGAAACACATCACCACCAGCTCTTTAAAAGGCGGTCCCTCAGGCACCTGGTCAGTTTTAATCCAAGAACCGAAGGACGGAGCTGAAATACAGTTATTAACATACATACAAACAACTTATATTATCCATGTATATATACCTACCTCAAAAAAATAGGGCGGGAACGTGCTGTCCTGGAAGACTCCTGGAAACAGAGTTTCCGGTAAGACTAACTCTGATTTTCCCAAGGCGTCTTCCAGGACAGCCCTTGAGAGGATGAGCAAGCACTCCCCAGTTTAGGGTGGGACTATTGCTTGGAGGACTTTCCTCCCAAAGGTTTGATCTTGATCACTTTAAGACGTCCAATCGATCGTGTCGAATGAACGTGGACATGCTTGACCACGTGGTGTCCTTACATACCTGCTCCGAGGTAACACCGGCTCTTTGTGTTTTCAAGCCTTGTGGAGGGTCCAAGCGCAACGTTTTTGTACCCTTCCAAGATGGCCACCTTATCCACCTGGCTCTTGTTTCTTTTGAAGCCTGCTTTCCCTTCTGATTTTCTAAATTTTTAGTCGCTTCCAGATAGGAAGGAGACCTCTTCTGACGTCTAGCCAGTGTAGTTTCTCTTTGCTATTTGCAGGTTTTTTGCAAAAACAAGGAAGTATGAAGTTCTGATTCTTGAAAGAAAACAGTAACTTTAGGGATAAATGACTGGTCAGTCTTTTAATATAATTCTATCCTCTAGTATTTGCATATGGTTCTCTGAATGACAGAGCTAGGAGTTCGCTGACTCTGCGAGCAGAAGTCATGGCGGCTAGAAAGACTATATTTAAAAATAATCAGTTTTAAGGATGCCTCTGAAATTGGCTCAAAAAGGATCCCTAATGACTGCATCCAACATAATAGACAGGTCCCATGCCGGAAATTTACAGCATGGAGCCGGGCGTTGGTAAACAACTGCTTTGCATTGCAATTAATAAGCGGGCCCTACTGTAAGGAGTGCTGTATATAGACAGGTAGGGCAACAATTTGCGCTTTAAGCGTGCTTAAAGATAACTCTTGTCAATGCCTCTTGTAGAAAACTCCAATATTGGTGGAGAATCGTATTCTCTTTTGCCATTTTCTATTAGCCAGAAATTACATTTCTTCCAGAGTTTCAGGTAAATTGCGCTGGTATTTGGTTTGCGACTTTGTAACAGAGTTTCAATCACTCTGGCCGATAGACCCTTGGATTTCAGGACGTCTATTCCAGATACCAGGCCGCTAGTTTTAGCATGGCTGGATTGGAGTGCCGTACTGGACCTTGGGATAGCAGGTCCTGACTGTACAGTAACATCCAAGGTGGTCGATCCACTAGAGATAGCAGAAGTGAAAACCACGCTTTTTTTTTTTTTTTTTTTGGTCAAAAAGTTGCTACCAGGATAAGAGAAGTCTTTTCTGTCCTAAACTTGGAGAGGACTCTCGGTAAGAGATGTAGAGGCGGGAAGGCATAAGCCAGAGTGAACGTCCATGCGTTCTGGAGGGTATTGACTGCCACTGGTTGATCCCTTGCGATGGATTGCTGATAGCGACTCCAGATTTTTTTCTCTGCCTAAACAAACTTCTTGTGCTATGCACATCAGGGTGGCATTCCTAATTCCTGTTTGTTTAGGTATGCTACAGAGGTTGTGTTATCTGACCTGTAGATATTGGTGTCTGAGCTGACTTTGGAATGCTGAGATTTCTTTGGCTATGACCTTTAACTCTCTGTAATTGGACGAGCATTTCCTCTCTAGGCGACTCCCAGTGCCCTGTACCCACTGTCCATTCAGATGGGCTCCTCACCCCCGGTTGCTGGCGTCCGTAGTTAGGATGCACGTAGTCGGGGGGTTCCATAGCAGACTTTGGTCGCTTTGGTTTCTCCACCACCAGAGGGCCTGTTGATGCCAGGAACAGGAAGTTATCCAAGTAGGGATAACTGTTATGGCTTGGAGTCTTAATAGAGCCAGCATTTCTGCTAGGGTCTTGGTAAAGAACCTCGGATATGAAGAGAGGCCTAAGGGGAGCGCTCGACTCTGAAAGTGGTAGACCCTTTTCCCCCCCTTAATGGCTATGTGGAGGAATTTTTGGGGCTCCTGATAGGGATGTGAAGGTAGGCATCCATCAGATCTATTCTAGCCATGAAACAATCTTTTTAGAGTAGATTGAAGATCAGGCAATATTTGCCTGATGGCTTCTGCACCAGAAAAGTGTGCGAGAAAAAACCTTGGCCTTCCCCTCAGCCTTCCTCCCACCTGGATGCTGGCATCACTGCGGCTTGGGATTTTTGTCAGGAGGGTTAAAGAGCACTATTGCCTTTTGTTTGCCTCCTTGTGCCGCCCAGGGGTTGTTTGGCTTCCCTTATTCCGCTTTCTTTTGTCCCTTAAAAGGATGAAAAAACGTCCTGGGAAATGACTTTTTCTTTTAGGAAAAGTCTTTTTTATCACCTGTGCGTTCTAACGCTTCATCTAGCGGGGTGTCAAACAAGAATTGACCTGAAAAAATAAATGCTACATAAGCGTAATTTAGAGGCGGTATCGCCCGGCCATGTTTGAGCCAAAGAGTCCTCCTGGCTGCAACCAATAGCGAAGCTGCCCTGGCTGAAAGTTTTACAGATTCCATCTAGGCACCTGCGACAAATCCTACTGCTTTAAAAAGCATGGGAAAGGATTTCAGCAACTCTACTCTATTGGTACCTGCCGTCAGGTGTCCCTTTAATTGTTTAAGCCAGAATTCAAAATTACAGGCTACACACGTCATTGCTAGGGCTAGTTTAAGGTTGGCCATAGCTGTGTCCCAGGATCCTTTGAGGATAACATCCCCCTTTTATATCCACCAGATCCGCTAAGTGTCCCATGCCATCCAAGACTAAGTCTGAGTGTTTTGACACCTTCGCTAGCGGGGTATCCAGCTTTGGAGCTAGTTGCAAACTTGTACTGTGGTCCTTATCAAAAGGAAACCTTTTCAATTCTTCAGTCAGGTTCTGCCCATTCCCTGCGTACCGAATCTGACATCAGTTTATGTACTGGGAATAATTTTAGGTTTCCATTTCTTAAATCCTGATACATTTTATCATGACATGAGAGTGAGTTTTGAATATCCCCTACCCATTCGTCTACTTCCTCTTGGGAGAGATTGAATAGGGTGGGTGCGCAGGAGTCATCCTGACCTTTCTCCTGCCCAGAATCTGACTGGGAGGAATCCGGGTCAGAATTTCTAAGGGAAATCTCCTTCTCCACAGGTTCACCTAATCCCGATGCTACTGGAGTAGGAGAGGTGGGCACCTATGGTTGTCTAACCGTTAAAGGAAATTGCATATCTGCTATAAGTTTCCTGAAGGACTGAAAGGTAGACTGCATCTCTAAAATAAATTTTGGTAAGAGGGGAATCCCTCCTGTTTACTACCGCTGTAGTGCAAGGGGCACATAGGGATTCAGTGTAAGTAGATGACAGCTTAGCATTACACGTAGGGCACTTTATATTGTCACTGGAAGTGGACCTTGTGCTAAGTTTTTCTGGGCCCTCTATAGAACAAAAAAGATATATAGAGAGCTTTTAGTGCCTATGCAGCAAGTCTCCCCCATCCTAAGGTGCCCACGGAGCTCTAGGAAGTTCCCTGAACTCCTAACTCCCCCTTCTAGCAGGTGAAAAATAGACACAGGAAAAAAAGGCTCTGGCCAGGCCAGCCTACCTGTGATGAAGCGGCGTTAGACTCCTCTGAAGCCTGGGATGCTTCCATGGTGCTCCATTCGTAGGCGATCCACAGCCCATGCTTTCGCCTTTGAAAACGCCGCCTCGGCCTTCCCCCAGTCTCTGCGCCGAAAACCGGAACCAGTGTTTCCGGCGCACAGCGATGACGCGCATCTCGCCGGAGGTGACGCCCGGCGTCCTCCGGGTCCCAGCGTCTGCCGCGAAGAGAAAGATCTCCGGCCACCGACGCCATGCCCGTCAACGCTGCCCACTCCCTCGCCGGGCTCCGGAGAGAAGGGGGAACGGGGAACTCCAGACCTCATGCGGAGGGAACCCGTGGCCACGGAGAGGTTTTAGAGGTAAGAGGGGAACACCAGCTGCACAGCCCTTGCGTGATGGACACTCTCCTGGGTCCATCTCCCCCTTTAAAAGACGGTTCCTTCAGTGACATGTCTCCTCCGACTGAGGAAACACATAAAACTGACCAGATGCCTGAGGGACCGCCTTTTAAAGAGCTGGTGGTGATGTGTTTCCTGTCCGGGGAGGAGCTCCATCTCTCAAGGGCTGTCCTGGAAGACGCCTTGGGAAAATGGTGAACCTTTTAGGAGGGATAAAAATCCTATCAGGTCGAGCCCAATCCTGAAAAATCACGCTCTCCAGAAGGGGGTGAACCGGGAAAGACGCACCACTCAACGGTGCCTTCAAGGAACCTAAAGAGGATACCGCGGGGGCTAATTGTTCTGACACTGGAAGTTTAAAAGCAGTGCGAACCATATCCGTCAGAGACTGGATCCACAGACTCTGCTTGAGAAGCCGAAAAAATTTCATCTATAGTGGAATCTTCAATGTCTGACCCGTCAGGACTCAGGTCCGCTTGATCCCCCTGTGGGTCCAATTCCTCCGAAGAGAGGACCTCTGCATCCGAACACACCGCTCTGGGTGATGGGGATCTAGCCCGTTTGCCACCCGGCAAAGAGCGGGCAATTAAAGCAGTTAACCTTTTCTCTAGCCCACCCAGGGTGGATTCTAGCATTTCTTCCCTAACATAAACGGGAATGGGTTGATTGGGGGCCGCCTCTGCCCCTAGCACCCTCAATGGCTCCTGCAAGATGCTGTTCGGTGGTCTATCTGGTGAGGGTGGGACCACTGGAGCCTGGCCCAAATCCTCTGACCCCGATGGAGACCCCTTTACTTTTTTGGTACCTTTTGCAGCCTTAGCTGGTCCTGATCCCTTGGGAGCCATTGCACAACCTTGAGACACCCCTACAGCCAACACCCAACTGTTGTAGCTAGAAGTGAACCATTAATAAGGACAGGCTATGGTAAAAAAAAAATCGAAATTTTCATACGCCTGAGAAGGCGGCAATACCGATGAAAAGTCCTGTGAGTATTGCCACACCAATGCCCGTTAGCTGGAGCCCAAGGTTGCACCGACTCAGATACTGCCAGATCTAAGGCTGAGTCCCTTTAAGAAAAAAACCTTTTTTTTTTTTTTTTTTTCTGGTCAGTGTGGACTAAGTCCAGACCTGAAGATCCACAAACCACCACTGGGTGTCACTGTTAGCCAGAACTGGCTCAGCTGCGCGCTCTATGTCCTCAGCCTCCACTGCTCTCTGGAGGGAATGACCAGCCAGGAAATGCTTTTTTGCTTTATTTGAGACCTGATGCTGCTGGCCCGCCCCCCCCCCCACGCACGTTGACGCTGTAAAAGGCGGCGTGCGCGCGCCCCCGCCCCCCCCCACGCTGAAACCAACATGGAGGAAGCAGAGAGCAGAGGAGAAGCCTGGACCAGCGCTAGCAACCCAACAGACACCAGGTAAGACACTAATCTTTGTAGTGCACACATAGAGGAAGCTGTCCCCATAGGCTTCCTAGGAAACAGGAGTTTTGTTAGCATTTCCTCCCTATAACACGTGGGGCTGCAGTATCATGCTAACAGGCAAGTCTGGGGGGAGTAGCAAAATACATATCTTTAAAAGCATATATATATCTACATGTTATCTGGGTAAACATTAGTACATCCCATCCTGCCTCAAAAGACATAGTGGAGATAGTGGCTGATGCACAAGCATACCATTAGCCAACCCAGAACCCCCAGGAGGATACCTACTGTCGAACCAAGTCCCGCAGGTTCCCTCTTACCTGCTCCACGCCGCAGGGTATTGCAAAATGCAAGAGGCCCAGCCTTCCCCCATCTCCGTGGGTATTGTCTTGGACCTTCAGGGACCGGGGTCCTGTGTTAAGGAACCCACACCCCTGGACCTATATAGCATCCTGGCATCAGTAGCGTTTAGTTCTTGGAAGAGACTAAGGCACTGGAGCCCAGAATCCAGCCCTCCAAGGAGAGGCATTATAGGCACAACCCCACTCCAGCAGGGCCCGGGTACCGTACACCTTGGCTTTGAAGCACTTCGGACGGATCCGGCTAGCTATCCTGGGTCCCGAGACCTCCGAGGGACAGCTAGACGTGACCAACACCTAAGACACTGGCGAAAAACCTGAAGCACTCCCAGTGGGAGGGGGTTATATAGGGAGGAAACTTCCTGTGAAATTGATTACACCAGTGTCCACACCTGAAGGTACCCATATAACCCAAGTGTAATGGCTATGTGCTCTGTGTCCCGTGATGTACGATAAAGAAACAGCATTTTAGCTTGCACAGGATTGGATAATAAAATCCCTTGGGGATGGAGCACCTCATCCTCCCCTCTTTGACCTCTTATTAGTGTACACCTGTGTTATAGGAGGAATCCGTTATTTCTCCTATATAAGAGTGCATTTTAAGATCCTGCTTTAGAGAAGCAGGATTTTTCATGCTATCTTTCATTCTATGAATAGCGTAGGACCCACTGATAATGGGATACTTTGATGCAGTAAGTGGACTTAAAGAGGGGGTTCACCCTTAAAACCACTTTCTCCCATCCCATCCAGCATACTGGCATCAGCGCCAGTATGCTGTTTTTTTTTTAATCGATGTACTTACTTCTTAATAGATAATTTAATTTTCGTCCTACCGCGGTGTATGGCGCCGCTATATCGCGTCACGCCTTCCAAAAACAGCCGACTAGCACTCGGCTGTTCTCGGCACCTGCGCACAGACCCAGGAGCTGACTGCGCAGGCGCCGTATACAGCCGAGTCCTATTTCGGCTTTTTTCAGAGGGCGTGACGCGGCTATATACGGCACCTGCTCAGTCAGCTCCTAGGTCTGTGCTCAGGCGCCGTATAGCGCCGAGAACAGCCGAGTGCTAGTCGGCTGTTTTCGGAAGGCGTGACGCGATATAGCGGCGCCATACACCGCGGTAGGACGAAAATTAAATTATCTATTAAGAAGTAAGTACATCGATAAAAAAAAAAAAAAAAAAGACAGCATACTGGCGCTGACGCCAGTATGCTGGATGGGATAAGAGAAAGTGGTTTTAAGGGTGAACCTCCACTTTAAGCACCATATAGTCTGATTAAAGGCCCATATTTTTTTAATATGTTCAGGTGTTTTAAATAGCTTTGCAGGAGTTAAATGTAATTTTTGTCGTCGCCACTCTAGCCAGAGTGGGTTTTGCTCTCCCGGATAGGTCCCTCTCACTAGCCTAGCAGTCGGGATGACGCACAAAGTAAAGTCCAGTCTCTGCCACAGACCTTCCTTTATAAGGAGACACTTTGGTCCGGAATCCTCTGCCACGGGATTCAGCACCCGGATCTCTCCAGATTAGCTTTAGTAGAACTTTTAGACCCGACAGGCGACACTGTCAAGCCTCTCGGTGCGCAGTGCATCCTTCGATAAAGATCCAGGCCTTCTCTTAAGGTACCAGCTTCTTGCATGGCCCTCTCCAGCATAGGTCCTCCCCTGGCTTCCTTCACCAAGTGGCTTACTCCCGCAGGACAGACAGCACAGGATCATCTTTGCAAGGCAGGCCCTAGCCAGACTACTGGGCCTACCAACAAAGTCACAGCCCCGGGCCAACGTGGAACCAGGATTCAGGACACGAACCTCAGGCCAGGTGGGCCATGAGGCGCGTGGGACAGACAGACACAGATGACCTCGCCCTAATAGCGTCTGTTCCTTAAATACCCCTCCCCGGCATGCAAAGCGAGCAACCGCTCCCACTGATTTGGTGCCGAGGGGAATACCCAATGGACCTTGACCTTGCTTCTGCCACCCTTGGCCTGGGGTGGTAATGACACCCCCAGACGAACAATGGTGGAACTCCCAGCACAGCCACGGCGGTAACAGAGACTAAATTGCCCTTAATTATTCTTGTCTGAGCCAAATAACAGCTCAGACCCCACTAAATTTAAAGCAGCGCCTGATCAACAGGAGCAGGACTCTACAAGAGGAAACTATGAATCCGGTATTTTTCTAAAGAGTATCAATAGCCAGGAGGTAAGGCGTAATATCATTCAGTGTTGAAGAAATGTTTAGAATGGGTGAATCATGGAGAATTAGAAGTTAGACATTTTTTTTTTAAATAATGAATACAGTTCTGCATACAGACCGTGTCTTTTATATAGTTGCATGGAGTCCTGCCTTCAAGCTCATTTTGAACCAAGCTTTCCACCCATGCTTCCTTTCTGGGACCCCTGAGGGCCAATACAGGAAGAATCTTTATTACCTGTTATTTTGGCTTCTCCAGGAAACTTCAGTATATTTGCATTTTCAGCTGATCTCCGTCACCCATATATAAAAGGAACTGCAGACATGCATACAAGGGTGACCCTATTATGAATCTATAGCTTTGCTTAGGAATTGTACAAGATCTTGTACTGCCCTTAGACATTTTTGTACTTTTTTGTTAGCAAATGCTGAGAGAAATGCGTTATGTCCCTGGGAAGACAGCTGATCCCAGTGGTGGATCTGTTAATAATTATTATCTCATTGCATAATACATCTAGTCACATCATTTTCATATATCCAGCACGGAGTAATGATTTCAAGAAAGTATCAGAGTACCGACACTCAGTTCTACCATGACGAGCACGTAGCGTTTTCTCCAAAATGAGCCAACATATTGGACTGGAGAGAAGCTTGGTGGAAGAAAAGTTAGTTGCAAGAATTAAAAAAAATACATACAGTATGTCATTCAGAACCACATGGTACATGGTAGTTAAAAAAAAAAAAAAAATAGGCTCCATTGACACAATGTACAGGCGACAGGGTTCTCATGCGTTTCCTTGTATCACATGTAAAGCAGCCTGTTCATTTCAATAGGCTGCCCTACATTCAAGAAATATGCAAAAATCTGACACTTTTGGAAAATCACGCTGCATGCTATTTGGCACATGCGAAAAAAAAGCTTGTTAAAATGTGTGGAGGTGCCATAAGGAATTAATGGCACTGCCACACATCTGCTAGAAAATGGTGTATTCCTGTGCTGGTTGTTTAAGCGTTTTCATTAGGCACAGTGTGTGGACCTAACCCTACTGAAAACGTTAGCTGCCATATTGATCCTCTTGTTTCACTTTGTCCTCCAATCTAAAACAACCATGCAGAGAAAAACTTAAAGGGGTTGTAAAGCTTTGCATTTTTTTTTACCTTCATGCATCCTATGCATGAAGGTGAAAAAAAGACATCTGATGCTTACAAGCCCCCCAGCCCCCGGTTAACTTACCCGAGTCCTCGAAATTCTCGCGTCGTGAAAGCGCTGGCAACTCGCCCGTCTTCAGGCTGTTCTTGGCTCTTCATTAGAGATTGATAGCAGCAAAGCCATTGGCTCCCGCTGCCGTCAATCTAATCAATGACGTGTCATGCCGGGGGGCGGAGCCGAGTGATGCACTTGGTGGCTATAGCCGCCGACTGTATCACGGGAGCAGTGCACCTGCAAACTAACCCCCTTGGGAGAGCGCTTCCCAGAACAGGGGTTAGCTCTTGCGGGGAGGAGCCGAGACAGCCACAGAGGGACCCCAAAAGACCAAGATCGGGGCCACTCTGTGCAAAATGAGATGCACAGCGGAGGCAAGAGTAGCTTTTTTTTTTAAACAACAAAGAAGAACCTTTTCTGAAAGGCTGTTTAATTCAGTTCTGTTCATATAATAAAATGAAGCCATGTTCCTCGGTTTCTTTGCATGCACAGATTGGCATTTGGAAAACAAGCGGCTTGTTTACTGCACCCCACTTCTGTAACTTCCTCTTGTGAGCAAACATTGCTTGACAAAGCTACCATATATCTATTCTGACTTATTCATTTAACTTCTGAGTGTACAGGGCTTATAAAAACACGGGCATGATACTGAAAAGCACTGTGGAGGTTTTACGGCAATAGAAGCATGTACTGGTTTATAGAGAGCACTGGAAGACATTAGGGGTGTTGAAATTAATCGTAGCATCGGTGCATCGCGATTCGAACACCCACGATGAGATTCCGATGCTACAACTTGCATTAATCGATTTTTGATGACGTCATCTGCGCGCCGCTCCCCCCCCCCCCCGAGTCAGATTTTTTAGCCGAAAAAAGAAGCTGTGGGCGTTAGCCGCACCTCTTTCCCGCCCCCCGCTGTGCAGACGAACAAGCCGTGGGTGTTAGCAGCGCCTCGTTTCCCGCCCCCCCCCCGCTGGTTCATCCGAAGAAAACAATCCCGCCTCCTTTCCCGCCCCCCGCTGACGGCATTCCCAGCCGCCCGTCACCACGTGGAGCGAGTGTCCCCAAAAAGTGATGACCTGGTCCCGACTCCCCAGAGCCTTCCTCCTTGGCTCACCTTTCACTGTGCACACTGCACAGGCTACTGTGGAAGACCCGAGACAGCCGAGGACTGCAGGCAGCAGAACACTGACAGGACAGAGATTTCATCATCATCATCATCAGATACTTACTTGGGGGGATGCACACTGGCAGCAATTGATGGCACACTGGCAGCAATTGATGGCACACTGGCAGCAATTGATGGCACACTGGCAGCAATTGATGGCACACTGGCAGCAATTGATGGCACACTGGCAGCACACTGGCAGCAATTGATGGCACACTGGCGGCACACTGGCAGCAATTGATGGCACACTGGCGGCACACTGGCAGCAATTGATGGCACACTGGCAGCAATTGATGGCACACTGGCGGCACACTGGCAGCAATTGATGGCACACTGGCAGCAATTGATGGCACACTGGCAGCAATTGATGGCACACTGGCAGCAATTGATGGCACACTGGCAGCACACTGGCAATTGATGGCACACTGGCAGCAATTGATGGCACACATTAGCGGCACACTGGCAGCAATTGATGGCACACTGGCAGCAATTGATGTCAGCAATTAATGGCAAACTGGTTTATGTATGTCTTATTGTCTTAGTGATTAACGTCGCAACTTTATTGATTTTAAATTGATACCCTTTTTTTTTTGTTTTTTTGTATGATTTTTTGCTTTTGCTCATCACTGCCACACACATGCAACTTTATGGGGACAATGTCCGCAGTCTCTGATCCTCTCTAGTATCATTGTCTGCAGTCTCTGATCCTCTCTAGTATCATTGTCTGCAGTCTCTGATCCTCTCTAGTATCATTGTCTGCAGTCTCTGATCCTCTCTAGTATCATTGTCTGCAGTCTCTGATCCTCTCTAGTATCATTGCCTGCAGTCTCTGTCCATCTCTTGTATCATTGTCTGCAGTCTCTGTCCATCTCTTGTATTATTTTGGGGTCAGTCTGGAGCTCCTCTTTAAGTTGTCTGCTGTGTTTACAGTTTGCTACATGCAGAGAATTTTTTTTAAGAACAGATGAAAACCGTGCGCAGTAATCTTGATGCATCGTGATGCATCGTGATGCTTCGCGGAATCGAATCGAATCGTGTACTTGATAATCGTAATCGCATCGAATCGTGAGACCGGTGAAGATGCGCAGCCCTAGAAGACATATGTACGTACTGTACTTCAACGTACTATTGTTCCTCATTTCACAGTTCTCATGAAAGATGTGGTTTAACTGAAAATATTTAAGTAGTAATCCGCTCTGGGTAAAAAAAAAAATGCATTTCAGGTTAGGATGATAGAACCCTAATATTTCATAAAACTATGATCTAGGCCAGTGTTTCTCAAACTTTTTCCAGTCGAGGCACCATTAGGGGTGCTGCCCCCCCATCCATGTGTCCAGCCCCCTAATCTACATGCGGCGCACCAGATGCGTGAATTCTAATGTTTTTTTTTTTTTTTAAGCACGTGATTAGAGCCAGAGACTCCAATAGGCTTCAAAAAAGGGTGGGCTCAGGGCACAGAGTACTGTGCCCTGAGCCCACCCAGTTGTGTAACAATAGCGAATGAATACTCACCATCATCATTCCCGATTGGCCGAAAAGAGAAGCGATCCGATTGGCCCAGGAGGAAGAGGGAGGAAACGCACGGCCGCCATGATGCCACCCACCAGCAGCCAAGTCCTCCGGCCCCTCTATGCCGAGTGCGGTCAGCCCCTCCATGGATAGCCCATGTGTCAGCGCACACCTCTCTGACATCGATCCCCCTTTCATCAAGTAGGCATCCCTGGGCAGCACACAGTAAGAACCTGCAACGGGGGGTGTTGGTATGGTGGCAGGCTGGAGCGACGGAGGGGGGGGGGGTCTGCCGTGGTCAGGTCCATCTGTTGCCCCACAACCCCACCTCCCCCTGAACGATGGAGCACCAGCCGCCACTGCAAGGCACCCTTTAAAAATTATGGGACGGTCTCAAGGCACCCCATTCTAATAATGCAGCAACAGCCACATGCTCAAATAGTACACCCAACGTTGGAGGCAATTTTTTCAAAGCAAATACACTTTTGCAATATGTGACCCCAACACTAATGGAGAGGGGCAAGGGAGGGTCAAACAATGTTACTGTGCAGGTGACCGACATGCTCCCTGTCAACTAATGTCATTGGTCATTAGGATGCTGGCAGCTTGTAATGGTTAAAAAAGGCTGATCTAGGATTCAGCTTTATATTTGAAATTTGAAGGTCCGCGTCAAGTCTTTTTGGAGTAGAAATTTTAGTCATTTTTTTCAACTTTCCATCTATTAAATCTTCTGTCCTTGTTGTTGTTTTAACTTTGAATAGTAAAACATATTTTTTTCTGCCAGTAAAAACCTTAATGGCCTACTTCCTGTTTATTTTCTGGTAACAAGCCTAGGCTTATAAAATCATGCATAGCCCTCTCTCTGAGAGTTTGCCAAGAAGGGAGTCAAAGAGGGCCAATGAGAGCTGCCGAGCTGAAGGTGTGCCTGTGTAAATCCAGAAAGTAAACAGGTAGCAGCTTCAGCTGCCCACATTTAAAATGGATGCATCCAGACTTAGTGGAGGGAGATTTCTGCCGCATATTTGGCAAGTACAGAATCACAGTATAGATAAAAATGATATGCAAGTGGTTGGAGGGAAGCTTCAGAATGGCAAAGATGTTTTTATTACAAATTATGTGAGCAGACTGCAGTTCCTCTTTAAAGCGGAGTTCCACCCAGGAAAACAACATTTGCCCATCTAGCTTAAAAAAATTAAATTAAAAAAACGTGAAAAAAAATACTCACCCGAAATACCTGTTGCTATGCGGAAGTCCGTAATCTGCCTCTTCCACACCGCGGTGTCTTTTCTTCTGCTTCTTCTGCTTGTGAATGGGGCGCGCTGCTTTCTGGGAACTGTGTGTGTTCTCAGAGAGCAGCCGCCCATTCACAAGCCAGCGTGAGACTCACGCAGGCGCAGTAGGAAATGGGCAGTGAAGCCGTACGGCTTCACTGCCTGTTTCCCATAGTGTGAATGGCGGCGCGGAACCGGGAGCGATCGTGGGACCGCCATCGGGGGGGGCCATCAGCGCGGGCAAGTAGGACAAGGTAAGTGTCCTTATTTAAAGTCAGCAGCTACACTGTTAGTAGCTGCTGACTTTAAAAAAAAAAAAAAAATTGCGGCTGGAACACCCCTTTAAGGTGTAAACAACCACCAATGCAGCTGCCATTTAAGGTAATGTCACTTAGGCTACCAGAAGATGCAAGAGAATAAGGAAGGTTATGAACAAGTTTGCTACAACTGTTTAACACATATCATCATGTCTGGATCATATCATGATGTTCTTTGAGTTGTCTACCGTGTAAAAGTCGTTTTCAGATGCCAAGGAAGAGAAACCTTAGTTACACTTACCGGTAACGGTATTTCTATGAGTCTTTCAGGACAGCACTTGGAGAGAGCGCAGCTCCACCCACTTCCCAGGAAACACTGCAGTCACTGCTATAACTTCCGCCCACCTCCACCATGGCCTCAGTTGTACACGAGCACCTCCGGCCATACTGAAATGAGATAAGCAGAACATAGCAACCAAAACATGTTAGTACAACACACACACACACATATATATCCACCAGAAGAGAGAAGGGTGGGTTATCGGTGCTGTCCTGAAAGACTCATAGAAATACCGTTACCGGTAAGTGTAACTAAGGTTTTCTCACTTCGTCTTTCAGGACAGCACTTGGAGATGATAACCGAGTACTTACTCTAGGGTGGGACCACCGCTTGCAGGACCTTCCTGCCAAAAGACTGCTCCGCCGCTGAGAGCAGATCCATCCTGTAGTGGCGAGTAAAAGTGGAAAAACTCGTCCACGTAGCTGCCTTGCAGATAAGCTCTGGTGAAGCTCCAGCCCGTTCTGCCCAGGAAGTTGCCACTGCCCTTGTAGAATGCGCCACCACCCCTGGGGGAGGTTCTATACCCCTAGCCTTATAGGCCTCGTGGATAGCCATACGGAGCCATCTGGCTAGTGTACTTTTGGAAGCACCGTACCCCCTACGTGCACCCGAGAACAACACAAACAGAGAATTGGATTTTCTAATTTCCCTGGTGACTTCCAGGTAGTGCATAATGCACCTTCTGACATCTAAGGTATGAAACTCTTCTTCCCTTGAACCGGAAGGAGCCGGACAAAAAGGTAGGTAACACTATTTCTTGTGTCCTATGGAAGGCCGACACCACCTTAGGAAGGAACCCGGGATCTGTCCTCAACACGACCCTATCAGGGAAGATGGTCAAGAAGGGTTCCACAATAGAAAGAGCCTGTAGCTCACTAATTCTCCTAGCCGAGGTGACGGCTACTAAAATGACCGCTTTCAGGGTCCAAAATTTTAAAGATGCTTCTAACAGTGGTTCGAAAGGTCTTTTTGTCAGACCCCCCAAAACCACCGATAAGTCCCACTTGGGAAAAAACTTAAAGGGGGAAGGCCTAGCCCTGGCCAATGCCTTAAAAAATCTGATGACATAGGGATCTAGAGAGATAACCGTCTCTCTAGAAATACTGATAGCGCAGCAACCTGCGCTTTCAGAGTGCTGGCTGCCAGACCCTTGTCTATCCCGTCCTGTAAAAACTCCAGGACCGAAAAATTATTCATGGGGGAACAATTCTTTGAACTGCACCAGGAATTAAAGACCCTCCAGGTCTTGAAATAAATCGCCCTGGTAACTTCCTTTCTGCTACTAAGTAGCGTATCCACTAACCGTTTAGATAAACCCTTCCTACTCAGGATTAACTCTTCAGTAACCAGGCCGCCAGGTTGAGCCGATCCACGTTGGGATGGAGCAGAGGACCCTGGTATAACAAGTCCTTTCTGACTGGAAGTAGCAGATGAGGTTCTATTGCCAGTTTCAGCAGGGTTGAAAACCAAGGCCTTTTGGGCCAGTATGGGGCTATCAGGATAAGAGTTGTCTTTTCTACCTGAAGTTTCCGCAGAACTAATGGAATCATTTGTACTGGGGGGAAAGCATAACACAAACGGAAGGGCCAATGCTGAACCAACGCATCTAGACCCTCCGCTTGATCCAGTCTGTTGAGGGAAAAGAAAACCGGAACCTTGGCGTTGGCTTGGGACGCAAACAGGTCTATCTGAGGGGTTCCCCACCTGTCTGCTATTTTCTGGAACACCTCTGAATTTAGACTCCACTCGGATTCCAGAACCCTCCTCCTGCTTAGGAAGTCTGCCAGGTGGTTTAAACTGCCCTTTAGGTGTACTGCAGACAGAGATGCCAAGTTTGTCTCTGCCCAGTAAAGCATGTGTAGGGCCAGGTTCAGGAGAACCCTGCTCCTCGTGCCCCCCTGCCTTGAGACATAAGCTACCGCTGTAGCATTGTCCGACAGTATCTGGACATGCTGACCCTGTATCGTCTCCTGGAAGGCCCAAAGCCCTAGGCAAACGGCTTTGAGTTCCCTCCAATTGGAGGATCTCTTGGACTCTTCCCTGGACCAGGACCCCTGAGCCAACTGACCCCTGAGGTGAGCACCCATCCCCAGGAGCTGGCATCCGTAGTTAGGACCATTGTAGCGGGGAAGGACCACACTAGACCCAGACTCAAATTTGCGTGAGCCCTCCACCACCAAAGTTTCCTTTTTACTGAAGTTGGAACCCTGATCTCCTTTTCTAGGGGTTCTCCATGCGTCCAATTTTGTAGAATCGCCTGCTGGAGACTCCTTGAATGCAGGCGGGCCCACTGAACCGCAGGAATGGAGGATGTGAGAAGTCCCAGGGTGGACATAGCTGCACGAACTGACACTGACAGATTCGTCTGCACTGCCTTCACTGCTGCCTGAACCTTGATTATTTTCTCCTCTGGTAGAAATAACCTCTCCTGGATGGAGTCTATGGTGTACCCCAAAAAGACTATGACCTGAGAGGGAACTAGATTTGACTTCTCTCTGTTCATAATCCAACCTAGACCCTCCAAATGGGCCTGGGTCCTCCATAGGTCTTTGAGAAGCTGATCTTCCGTCTTGGCGAACAACAGGAGGTCGTCCAAGTATGGAATTACCGAAACTCCTTCTAGCCTTAGAGGTGCCAAGGCCTCCGCCACCACCTTCGAAAAGATCCTCGGAGAGGAGGAGAGACCGAACGGCAGGGCCCTGAACTGAAAGTGTTTGATCTCGCTTCCTGTCCTGATCGCTAGACGCAGGAAACGCTGAGAAGAGGCTCTTATCGGGATGTGAAGATAAGCATCCCTTAGGTCTATCGAAGCCAGAAAGCAACCTGCAGGAAGGAGCTTTCTGACCGAGTAGATGGTATCCATCCGGAACCTCTTGTACTTGATTGACCGATTCAGGAATTTTAAGTTCAGAATCAAACGAAATTTTCCTGCCGGCTTTTTTACTAGAAACACATGGGAGTAGCAACCCGCCCCCTGTTCTTGTTGGGGTACCGGGGTGATCACCCTCTGCTGGAGAAATTCCTCTAACAGCGACAACATTGCCCGGGATTTCTCCTGATCCCTGGGTAGCTGAGTCGCGTAGAAACGCGACGGTGGTTTCTCTGAGAACTCCAGCGCGTAGCCCTCTGCAATAACCTTGAGGATGTATGCACTGGAAGTCGTCTCTGCCCACTGTGGAAGGAACGACTGAAGACGTCCGCCCACAGCCGGGCGACCGTCACTGGGGTTTAGCGGGCTGGCTAGGGGAGCGAAACAACACCCCGGGTCTCCCTCTACCCCTCTGAGGCCGCCAGGACCTTCCACCCTGACCTCTTTGTATCTCTTTAGGATCTTGGGGCTGGAAAAAAGGACGAACATTTTTCCTGGTCCGCGGTACTACCTTCTTTAAGGGGAAGGCTTTTTTCCTATCCGCCGTCCTATCCAGAACAGTGTCCAGACCGGCGCCAAATACCAGATCTCCATCGAAGGGCAGACCACATAACTTAGCCTTCGAAGCCGTGTCCCCAGTCCAGGTTTTAACCCAGAGAGCCCTCCTGGCCGAATTCACTAGGGCCGAGGAACGGGCTGATATTCTCACTGACTCGGCTGAGGCATCCGCCATATAGCCTACTGCCTTCAGAAGAATCGGGAAGGACTCTAGCAACTCTCTGCGTGAGGTCCCAGACTCAATGTGACCCTTCAGCTGTTCCAACCAATGCTCAAGGTTCCTGGCCACTACTGTGGATGCCATAGCTGGTTTGAGGTTGGCCAGAGAGGCATCCCAAGCCTTCTTTAAGAGCGCCTCTGCTCTTTTATCTAGGGGATCTTTTAAGGTGCCCGTATCCTCAAAGGCCAAGTCTGTATTTCGGGATACCTTTGAGAACGCAGCATCCAGCTTAGGTTTCTTATTCCATACCTGCGCTGGATCCTCATCAAAAGGAAATCTCCTCTTAAGTGATCGGGAAAAGAAAGGAGCCCTCTCTGGGTCTTTCCACTCCCTTTTGACCGCATCTGACAATACTCTATGTACTGGAAAGGTTCGATGCTGGACTTCGTCTAAACCCTGGTACATCTTGTCATGCAGAGACAAATGCGTCTTATCCACCCTAATGTTTAAGGTGGAATGAATAGTTTTCAGTAAGTCATCCACCTCTTCTAAGGACAACTTGTAACGTGAAGAAGAAGATTCTCCTGTATCTTCTTCTTCCGCCTCTGACCCTGAGACTAGGCTGCTAGGCTCTTCCTCCTCGGACTCACTACCTGCCCCTCTATAATCCAAGGGTGCACTAGTGGAGGCCTTAGCTGCTGACCCTGACGCCGCCCCTCTGTCCAAGTAGGAGCAAAACGACTGAAAGGTCTCTTCTAGCTCTTTCCTAAAAGAAGAGAGCATCTCTTTGGGTTGTTCGGAGGCTGCACTAGTAGAGGCTTCCCCTTTGACTATGTCCGCGATGCATGCCTTGCATAACGGCTTAGTCCAAGACCCTTTAAGGGTTGTTTTGCAGGTAGCACACCGTTTCTTAGGAGGGGGCACTGCAATTTTTAGCTTCTCTTTAGCTTTCTGAAAAACACAAAAGACAACAACCCCATGTTTAACTTTTTGTGTCTCAGACCCAAACCACCACCACCACAAAACAGCCAGTGAACAAAAACACACCAGGTCCCATCACCGCTGTACCAAATAAACAACACTCTTCCAGGGACGTGACTAGGGTGAGTGAGGCAGGCTCCTCTCCCCAAAGGGGCAGTAGGAGGGACATAACAAGGAACCAGGTAGACTTAAACCGCTGTTTTCCTACCTGGGCCGGGCTGGTGCATGTGGCTCCTGCTCCCACCACCTCCGCTGCTTCTTCTGGCTCCATTCTCCCAGAACGCGGCGATCGTTTGTGCGCCTCCTTTTGAAAAGTCCCGGTTAACCCCACCGCTGTGGGAACCGGAAATTGCACCGCCGAGGCTGCCCCTCCCTTCTGCGTTCCAGCGGCCGGAACCGGAAGCCGCCACGCACCGCCGGAAGTCCCGCCTCCACCGGAAATGACGTCGCCAGCCCTCCGTACCGGGACATCGCAGACCCCTGGAGACCGGCATCTAACCGCCCCCAACATGGCCTGCAATGCCCAGCCTATTGGCGCGGAACCCCCGGCAGCCTTTACCCTCGCCGGGCTCGAGAAGAGGGGAGCACCGAAACGTCCCCCACGCGTCAGGGGGGAGGTAGGGTCTGCCTCCTAAAGAAAAAACAACCGATCGCAGGTATGCCTTTAATCCGTCTCCCCCTGGAGAGAGTCCAGCATCCTCCTGGTTCCCTGCAGCGCTTCCACCATGGCCGGAGGAAACACTACAACTGAGGCCATGGTGGAGGTGGGCGGAAGTTATAGCAGTGACTGCAGTGTTTCCTGGGAAGTGGGTGGAGCTGCGCTCTCTCCAAGTGCTGTCCTGAAAGACGAAGTGAGAAAGAACAGTTATGCTTAACCACTTCCTTACTGGGCAATTGAACCCCCCTCCTGCCCAGACCAATTTTCAGCTTTCAGCGCCGACGCACTTTGAGTGACAATTGCGCAGTCATACAACACTGTACTCAAATACATTTTTTTTCAAATACATTGACTCGCTGATCACAAAGCGTGCCCTGCAGGGGGTGCGCAGGCCACTCGAGCATGGGAGGACATCCATGGACGCCCTCCCGGGAAAATTAGGTCCGAGCTGTAGGCGTCTTTTTGCTATAGCGTGGATCTGAAGTAGTTAAATAGGCAAGGAGGATAAGCACACTTTTCTTTCTTTCCCAGTCTCTGCATCAAGAAATTTAACTATAACCCGATTCCTGCGTGCGCAACAGTAATTTTCAATGCCAATACATAGCTTACCCTGGGTTGTCACAACGTTTGCCATCTCTGGTACCCCACTGCATTCAGAAGGGGTTGTCTGTGCTAAAGATTTAGGAAGTTGGGTCATTATTTCCTATAAGTCAGTCTGTCAAAGACATTGACAACTCCATGTTCAGCTTGGTGCGAAAAAATATAATGTGCTATCCCTTTAAGTAAGTACGTGCCTAAACATAAACATACATAACTTTATGAGACGCATTTGTATGCAATTTTGTATGGTTTTTATATCAATACTTTGCACATGTTTAGGCACTCAAAGGGAGAGCGCACCATATTTTCTCACATTATCTTTTGAGCCAGTATTTAGGATTTGGTTGCAGCAATCCTATTTTAATAATATCTAGCGCAAGGTTTATTATTTTTAAATCAATGTTTTAGATACAGTTTGGTGCTGGTGTGTACCTCTGTTGAGAGAACTGTGAAAAACATTTAACACATCAATTATTCCATATCAGTCAAAAGAGACAAACGTTCCAATTCACTTAAAAAGGGGCTGTAAACCCTCAGGGTTTTTTTTGTTTGTTTTTTTTTGTTTTGTTTTTTAAATTAACATGTCATGTCATACTTATCTCCACTGTGCGGTTTGTTTTGCACAGAGTGGCCCAGATCCTCCTCTTCTGGGTTCCCTCAGTGTCGCTGGTGCCTCCTCCCCACATTTAGTGTCCACGTTGGAGAAGCGCTCTCCTTGGTGGACACCTGTGTGGGCGCGTGCCCGTGTTCATTCACACAGAATGCAGGACTATGCCCCAGATGCCACGTCATTAGATTTGATTGACAGCAGTGGGAGCCAATAACTGCGCTGCCATCAATCTATCCAATCAGGACACGTGACACCAGCTGCAGATGGTGTGCGGTTTCCTGGACGGAGGATGACAGCGTCCAGTTAAGTAAAATGGGGGTGCTGGGGGCCTGCAGCACTAAAAAGGGTTTTTTACCTTAATGCATAGAATTAGAATGCACCAAGGTGAAAACACCAGGAGGGTTTACAAGCCCTTTTAAGTATACATCTACTTTGCATGCAATGTAAAACATGGTTGTCTGCACTTCATAGGACTAAAAAGGGTTGTAAAAAGATGATTTAAGACCTTGGCCTTCAACAGTCATACAGATAGTTTAACAATAGAAGAAACATGGCACTGTTGCTACTTTTCTTAGAAGTACATAATCTAACATAAGAACACCATGTACAAACCAGCTGGCAACTAAAGTATCAGCCAAGCTTCTTAAAAAGCAGCTCTGGGCTTGAATGGCACCCCTATTCCGGTGCGGACCACGACTAGGGTCGCCCCGGGGACTGTCTAAGGTGGTTCCCCACCTGCAACAATACCAGAGCCCGAGCTGTGCTTAGATAACTGAGGAGGGTAGGCAAGCCATCCACCCTACTCTCAAGAACAGTAGGGTAGCTTTGCTTGTTTTGGCTACCTTCAGATATTTCTTCAGGTTTTCTTTGTTGTTTTGTTGTAATAGGAAATGTGTCCGTCACTGTTAATGAGTTTTGCTTAAATTGTAAGCTGTGGCCGAACGTGATAAAAAACGTTATACAAAAAAAAAAAAAAAAAAAGCAGCTCTGGGCATTTTTGTGTTTATTAACCTCCTTGGCGTTTTTCCCGTGTCTGACACGGGGTAAAAATTTGCTGCTACTATTGTTGATCCCGTGTCAGACACGGGCTCGCCTCGCTGAATCCAGAGACTGTTTACTTACCTTCTCCCTGGATCCAGCGATGCATCCACGCTGTGTGAGCGAGCGGGTGCTCGCTCGATTCACACAGCGTCCCCGTGTGCCGCCGAGCTCCGTTCCCTGCGACGTTACGTCGCACGGGGACGGAGAACGGCGCCAAATTCAAAAATGTAAACAAACACTTTACATACAGTACAATGTAATCTTATAGATTACAGTACTGTATGTAAAAAATACACACCCCCCATGTCCCTAGTGGTCTGCCCAGTGCCCTGCATGTCATTTTATATAATAAAAACTTTTCTTTCTCCCTGCAAACTGTAGATTGCCCATAGCAACCAAAAGTGTCCCTTTATGGCAAAAATTGTTTTAGAGCAGCTAAAAAACAGCGATAATAAATTATAATCACTTGCAGAATTTAGCGATAGCGATCTGTGGGGAAATTCGTCATAAAAAAAAAAAATTATGACAGCAAAAATTCTGCAACTGAGCAAATTTCAGTGATTTTGATTTGATTACATTATTGAATAATTTTTACTATAATTATATTATTATTTGTTATAATTTTTTATAATTATTTATTATATTATAATTTTTAATAAAAAAAAAAAAAAAAAAAAATCATACCCGGGATGCCTATTAGACTCTTGTTTAGATAGATTTAAGTAAGTACTTACTAAGAATTGCAGGCCTATAATACATAACACCACATTTCCTTGCAAAACAATTGCAACGCTTTTGGTACAAAATTCCAGACAGAATCATAACGCCAGGGAGGTTAAAAGTCAGCAGCTGCAAAAATGTAGCTGCTGACTTTTAATAAACGGACACTCCAAAAGATGCAGCACTGAGCTCACAAGAGCCGTTCCTTCCCTCCATCTTCTGTCCCCGGTGCCGGCATCTCAACCGTGGGCAGCTCAGCTGGTTGCGACAGCTTGCAGCTTCACAGCCGGGTGCCCACTGCGCACGTGTGAGCCACGATGAGTCTACTGAATGGTCCTGCAGTCTTCTTCTCGGACCTGTGATGTGTCCCTAATGACTGTGGGAAGGGAGGGGGAGAAGACTCAGCAGTGGAGGTACACACCAGGTCAAAACCAGGTACCCTGGGGGGCCTTGAAGCACCTTCCCTTTTTGGGTGGAATTCAACAAAAAAAAAAACACCAAACGAGAATTGTGTTCAGGAAAGGGTATCAGAAGAAACAGATTTTACAGAAAAAGCAATGCTCTTGTCTCCACTTTTCAAAACCTTATCAGCATCACTATTTGCAAGTGTTGTACTGTCAAGGGAGGCAAGCATTGAACCCTTAAGCCCTGGTTCACACGGATGCTATTTGGCATGCCATTCCTGGACACAGTGATCCGCATGACAAGTGTAATAACATGTGTTTCTACAGAGGCCGGTCACATATGTGCGATCCGATTTGAGTGTTTGATGCAATTGTAGTTGAATGATAACTGCATTGAAAATGCATACATGTTCAAATACACCGATTTCCCCCCAAGAAGAGACCAAGCCATAAAATTAAAAATGGCAGCTGCATCAAAAATTGAATTGCAAACGCAGTGGAATTTGCAGATGAATGCAGGTGAAGTCGCACCGACTAATCTTTCAAACCGCACTATAAAACTTTTTCAAATCGCAATGCATCAGGTAAAACCTAGACTTCATAAAATGTACACAGTCTTAGCATGAAGAAAGACAAATCTGATCCCAAATGTAAAAGTATGAATGGAAAGTACAGTGCCTCGAAAATGTATTCATACCCCTGGAAATGTTCCACATTGTCATGTTACAAACAAAAACATAAACATGTATTTTATTGGTATTTTATGTGATAGACCAACACAAAATGGCACATATGGCTTTCTGCACAAAGAAACATTCTGGCACACAGCGTGTGCACTACCCTGAAATCTAATATTTAGAACCGTACAACGAGATCCCTTGGTACATAAGGGATTGTCTCAGCTAATCACACCTATGTACATATTGGTAGAAAAGATCAACAGCAGTTCTTCCACACAGATCAGGATTTGCAATTATGGGAATAATACAAAATGAATATACGGAGGTATAGCACAGTTGCCCTAAAATCCATACAGCAAGATATGTCCAACTGATAGAAATCTGATATATCGCCTGTTACCGTAACAGATTTGCTTATAAGTGGGGAAAGTTAAATCTTAAACTCGATATTCATCATCCCAGCCAAACATCTGGATTGTATGAAGGATAATAAAAAAGGCAATTTACTGACCACTTACACAGGTAGATGTTCACTTTATAATGGTTAGATTTACTATCCTGTCTAATGGGGTTCTGCTAGGGAAAGAGTCAGCTTTGTCCATTTCACAAGCTGGCAATTGGCACTACAGTTCTAGAATGGGAAAGGAAAGAGAGTAGCCACTTAGGCTCTCCTTTTCTTATGGGTCCACGGCAGGGACATTTAGATAGAAGGTTTTTAAATAAGTTAAGTTAGGTAAGCTTTAGGGCCCTTTCACACCAGCGGACGAACGTTCCGCTTTTTCTAAGTCCGTTTACGGACTTAGAATGGTGCCCTATGGGATCACGGTCGTTAGTGGATGAGTATCCGCTAAGATCCGTAATCACCCGCCTCCGTCTGGATCCGGTTTTCCAGACGGAAGAAAACCCTATTTTTCTTCCGTCTGGCGGAACGGATTGGATGAAAACGGACACACGGTCCGTATTCATCCGATTCCCCATAGGGGAGAGCGGAGAAGAGACAGGGCGGTCCCTGCACAGTGTAGTTTATGGAGGATCCCCGCTGAGCAAACGGGCTAACGGAGCGGGTCCATTACGGATCCGCTCCGTGTGAAAGAGCCCTAAGGTTAATGTAGGTCAGGTTATGGGCTCATGTGTTGGTTAATTAAGGGCAGCTGTGTAGAGAGGTTTCTGGAAGTCCAGTAGCCTAGGGCAAGTGATTGGGTAGTTTAGATCAGGTGTCTAGTAAGAAAGTTCTGGAACCGGTCCTAGCCTATATAAGGGGTCGATTGCTGTGTGGGTCAGGTGCCGGTGACCAGGAAACTGCAGCACGAGGAGCTCCCCACCCTACCCCCCTTGCAGTCGTGGCCGATTCATGTGGTGGCTCACTCGGGCAGGTCATCTGAGGGGAGAATTAAGAATTTGATGATAAATCGGCTCGAGTCTCAGTGGCTGAGCTGGGGTTGATTATGGAGAATTGATTGAGTGAGATGCATTGATGATTTTCGAGTATGGTATATTGTCTATATTAAATTATTAAAACCAATGAATCAGGCCGTGGCCAAATTATTTGCCAAACGTTTATATATTTTATTGCAAAATAAATATTTTCATGGATTTTTTTGCTGTTGGTCTCTTTATTCCTCTATGCACGATTGGTTTATGCATGATGCCTGTGGTCCCATAGGTGAACTGTCACTGACAAAGTGAAGAACATGGTCAAGCAAGCCAAGCTTGGCCTCACTACATCCACCTCTGAGACTTCATATTGGTCCTTTCATATGATGGAAGCTTCAGCGATCGATATCGGAGCAAGAAAAAAATTGAGGTTTATATTATGAATTCAGTGGTCTATATTTCTGGAATTTACTATTATAATAGATAAATACCGATTCATACACTGAAAACGTCTAAGGTTGTTAATAGTGTACCCCAATATTTAATTTTGGAACTGTACTTTAAAAATATAGAGAGTGTGAGTAAATCTTTTCTAGAGATCTCCAATTTACAAACCGTTCCGATCCATTGCCTGGTTGGGCAGCTACATGGCAAATGAGGTTTAACATCGATAAACAAGTTGTACACATGGGGGCTAAAATACATAATACAGTCTAGGGGAAAATAAACTTGGTGACTTAATGATGGAGTAGAACCTCTGTGTCCTAGTTGATCGGACCTAAAGTGGTAGTAAACTCTGCACTACCACTTTAACCTACAGATAAGCCTATATTAAGGCTTACCTGTAGGTATAAAGAATATCTCCTAAACCTGTACGGTTTAGGAGATATTCCCACAGCAATGTGCCACTGACTGCAGCGGCGCATGCGCAGCGGAGATCCTCAGCTAAAGGGCCGGCAGCCGCTCCAGCCAATCACAGCCCTGGAGCGGCGATACCCAGAAGACACGCCGAGGAAAGATGACATCTCCCTCGGCGTGGAACAGGTAAGTGCCTCTTACCTCGTTCCAAGGTAAGTATTTCATAATCAGCTAGTATGCGGTGCATACTAGCCGATTATGGCTTTTGCTTTTCAGGTTTAAAAAAAATAAAAAATAAAAATTAGAGGGTATACAACCGCTTTAACATGTAATACAAAAATACAACTAATGGATTGGACAGAAAACAAACAGGCTTGCAATAAAATAGACAGACTAGTACACACTACTAGAGGAGATTCTGTACAAACTAGGAGATGATGGATTTTATTTATATTAGAATAATTTATATATATATATATATATATATATATATATATATATATATATATATATATATATATATATATATATATATATATATATATATATATATATATATATTACACATACATACACACACATATTTATACACATTTATACACACACATATTATATATATATAATTCCCCCAATTTGAGTCCCATATCTCCATGAACTCAGATGATGTGCATGTACCCATATTAAATGCAAATTTTATAGTTTATAAAATGTATTTTTATGTACGTTTCACATGCTTTTTTTTTTTTCTTTTACTTTTTATACATTCAATTGGAATTACAGGGAAGCGAGCCTACACGATTAATTCAATTTTATTTATGTGAAGTTTGATTTCGACCCACCAGATGGCGCAGTCTATTCCAGTGCCTCTTGTACCGCTGTCTATAAAAAGAATCTGTTCATCTTGATTGATGGACATATCTTTTTGGCCGGGTTCACACTGGTGCGACAAACGCTCCGACATTGGGAGCTCATGTTGCATGACGTGAGAAAAAAATCAATGTTTCCCTATGGGAGCCGTCTTGACTGCGCCCCGCCACCCCAAAGCACCTTGTCCCCATGTTGAGGAGGACAAGGGCCTTCTCCCGACAACCCTTGCCGTTGGTTGTCAGGGTCTTATCGGAATCTGGGAGCCCCCTTCAATAAGAAGACACCCAGATCCCAGCCCCCCACCCCATGTGAATGAGTATGGGGTACATTGTACCCCTACCCATTCACCTGAAAAAAAAAAAAATATCAATAAGGCACACTACATGAGTTCCCCCTCATTCATACCAGACACAGTGGTATTGTCGGGGATCGAAGTCGGATCCCTGTTCATTGAAGTTGGATGCATGTCGGACTTCAAGTCGCAGGGCAAAGTCGGATCCAAAGTAGTACGACTGTTGTGTAGTACCAGTGTGAATCCAGCCTTTACCAATGACCGCAATAAATGATTTAATTTCATTCTCGTGTGGTTATGTTTTGCTTCACAAGATGGCGCAGAGTATTCCAGCGCCTCTTATTCCCGTCTACAAAGGATCTGTTCATCCAGGATGATGGACACATAATTTCACCGATGACGGCGTAGGTCAATCTTTTTCACTTCACCTATGACAGGCGGAGTCCTGTCTACGAATGATTGTCCTTGAGCAAATATTTTGACCAATGGCTGTGCTTCCTTGTCTGCCAATTTGAGCACTTTTAGCGCAGGTAGAGGCATGTGCATGTACCCCGGATGATGTAATTTATGACGAAACAATCAGTGGGATAGACGTGTACACACGCTATTGCACATATGCGATCGCTGTCTTTTCCCCCCCCCTTAAGAGTGGGAACAAAATGCAGGTAGAGGAGCAGGCCCCTTTTTACGATTCGGCACTGCGTCGCTTTAACCGACAATTGCGCGGTCGTGCGCCGTGGCCCCCAAACAAAATTGGCGTCCTTTTTTTCCCCACAAATAGAGATTTCTTTTGGTGGTATTTGATCACCTCTGCGGTTTTTATTTTTTGCTCTATAAACAAAAATAGAGCGACAATTTTGAAAAAAAAAAAAAAAGCAATATTGTTTTTACTTTTTACTATAATAAATATCCCCCAAAAAAATATATAAAAAAAAAAAACATTTTTTTTCCTCAGTTTAGGCTGATACGTATTCTTCTACCTATTTTTGGTAAAAAAAAATGCAATAAACGTTTATCGGTTGGTTTGCACAAAATTTATAGCATTTACAAAAAAAGGGATAGTTTTATTGCATTTCTATATATAAACTAAATTATTAATGTATTCTAATATAACTCCATCTTGAGATAGATTTTTACTTCAAAAGCATTTTGTTAAATTAATGTGTTTTCTTTTTTTTAATATCCACCCTGATTGTTCCCACCTTTCTGTGCTCCAATACCACGTGCTTACTATAAAATAAACCAGAAACAAAATTCAACAGGCCCATTAGTGTAAGCTAAATATTAATAGAAAGCGATTTGATGTTTTAATTATATATATATATTTTTTTAGATTTGACGAGGTGAAAAAGTAGGAGTTCTGTGAATGGTAGCAGTGCCAAGTGAATACCACGACCTGAAGACCAAGACCATAACTGTAGTAGCACTGACTACTACCGCGATTGTTATCTTTCTCAGCGGTTCTTCAGATTTAAAATGAGCTTGGGCCAAAGTAAGTATGCATATTTTTAAACTCCAAGTATCTTATACCTGGACCAGAGTGAAGTATGCAACCAAAATCATTCCGAGAGTTCAGCTTTAATAAATTCTGCATTTACAAGACAATATAAGCAACTGTGTACTACCACCTTCATTATTAGTCATTACTAAGAACTGTAATTACTGGTACTGTGGGCTTTAACCACTTAAGGACCGCCTCCTGCACCTATACGTCGGCAGAATGGCATGCCTGGGCACAAGCAAGAACCTGTACATCCTCTAAGTGCCCAGTCGTGGGTTGCGGGTGCGCGCCCGCAACCCGGTCTGAAGCTCCGCGGCCACAGGACCTGCGGACCCGTTCGCCGCTGGAGTCCCGCGATTAGTCCCCGGAGCTGAAGAACGGGGAGAGCTGTGTGTAAACATAGCTTCCCCGTTCTTCACTGTGGTGCTATCATTGATCGTATGTTCCCTGATATAGGGAAACACAATGAATGACGTCACACGTCCAGCCCCGCCCCCCTACAGTTAGAAACACAGATGAGGTCACACTTAACCCCTTCAGCGCCCCCTAGTGGTTAACTCCCAAACTGCAATTGTCATTTTCACAGTAAACAATGCATTTTTAATGCATTTTTTGCTGTGAAAATTACAATGGTCCCAAAAAGGTGTCAAAATTGTCCGATGTGTCCGCCATAATGTCGCAGTCATGAAAATAAAAAAAAATAAAAGAAATCGCTGATCGCCACCATTAGTAGTAAAAAATAAATAAAATAAAAATGCAATAAACCTATCCCCTATTTTGTAAACGCTATAAATTTTGGCCAAACCAATCGATAAACGTTTATTGCAATTTTTTTTACCAAAAATAGGTAGAATACGTATCGGCCTAAACTGAGGAAAATAAATAGTTTATATATTTTTAGGGAATATTTATTATAGCAAAAAATATAGAATTTTTTTCAAAATTGTCGCTCTATTTTTGTTTACAGAGCAAAAAAAAAAAAACCACAGAGGTGATCAATTACCACCAAAAGAAAGCTCTATTTGTGGGAAAAAAGGGATGCCAAATTTGTTTGGGAGCCACGTCGCACGACCGCGCAATTGTTAGTTAAAGCGACGCAGTGCTGAATCGCAAAAACTGGCCAGGTCCTTTACCTGCCTAAAGGTCCGAGTCTTAAGTGGTTAATACGGAAAGAACACGGGACACAAATACCCAGACTGCTGTGTACAATATAGGCGCTTTAATGTCCTATATGGTCTATGAGACACACGTGTCTGCACATCTACTGAACAGCATGCATTTCCTATTTACTGTCCTACAAAGATTTCACACATCCTGCTGCACCTCAATCCTCATTTCCTCCAGCCCAACAGAACATGTTAACCTTACAGCTATTGCTGTGTCATACATACAAAAAAGATTAAAATAAAAACAACCAAGGGCAATGTAAAAACTGCAGCACAGCACAAAACTGGAACCGAATTTTCCTGTATGTACTTGAACAACCCTTTACTCTGCAAAGCAGTACTATACTAATGACTGCATAATGATGGCCACATATCGTTTGTCACCACATTTAATTAAATGCAATTTAAAAACCAAACATCCGAGTGATTAGAATTTAAGCAGGCAGATGTCTCATTGTTTAAAGACAAATTGTTAGTCATTTGGCCATTCAGGAATGCATTGCTGGGCCATTATGACCTACAGCAAGCATCTCGACGTGTGACAGGTAGTAATGAAACACATGAAAAATGATTGTCCATACACAAAAGATATGTGAACAAGCCCGACAATCTCTGTGCTTTGGTTTTCAGTGGTCATTATTTCTCCAAGGATGATAGACACAGAGCACTCTATTGCAAAATATAAATATATACTATATTTACTATTTATTGTTTATGTATCTAAATAAAATTTGTAATTTTCTTTAATCAAATTCTTTGTGAATTGAATAGCTCACCTATCAGACACAAACCCTAACAAAAGTCCTATTCACACTGTTGTGCGACACACTCAGCGTGCTCTTTCCAATTTTCTTTAAACTGAGATGCCCATTTTTTCCTGTTTTAAACACATCAACTTCATTTGTACTTGCTGTCCAATATATCCCACTGGCTTTCAGATGTCATTGTAATTAGGGTTGTCCCAATACCACTTTTTTTTTTAAGAGTACGAGTATTGATACCCCCCAAAGTACTCACCGATACTTTTTTTTGAATGTCATGTGAGTTTTCAAACCTGGTGGTACCAATATGCAGCACTGATTAAAGGAACACTAAAGGTTTGTTTTTTATTAGATCAATTGATTGCTGTAAGCTAGAGCATTTAAATATCACTTACCTCGTTTTTCCTTTTGACCTCCAAAATACAGAAATCCAGGTTTGAAAATTCCATTTCCTGTCTCTCCTCTTCTTGCTTTCCACCAGCATCTGAGCTGTTTTGCATGGTGGAAAGCAGAATGTGCTCACTCCCTCCCTATGACTACAGCCCTGCATGAGGATGCTCTCTTATCCCTCACAGGCATGGAGGCTAAGCCTAATGGGAACTGTAGTTCCCATTAGGCCGTAATGTAGAAAGAATGAATGCGCACCACAAACCAGGAAGTCAGTGAGAATAACGATTCAGGAGTGCTGGAGGTGAATAAAACAGCTCGATTTCAACAGGTATCAAACTAGTTATAATGAAAAACATGACTTTTTACTTTATCAGCTACTGTCAGACTTTAATTTAAGAGGAAAATATTTTTGTCTTTACAACCCCTTTAAGCATTACTGATAGGTGACACGCACTGGATGGGCACAGATGGGTGGCACCAATTGGCTGGCACTGATGAGCACTGATAGGTGGCACACACTTACGGCTGGGCACCAATAGGTGGCACACACTGATGGGCACGGATAGGTGGCACAGGCTGGATGGCACCAACATGTCACTGATTGATGGCTGGCACTTATAGCCAGGAGACTGAGGCGAGGATACATTTTTCTATGCTGCCTCTGCAAAACCCATCTTAGTACACCCTGCCTCAATAAAGCAGAAGCGGACATCTTGTTACACCCAGCCTGAACTACATTTGCTGGGTGTAACAAGATGTCCACTGCTGGCATACTGTGGCCGAGTGCAGGGTGTACCAAGATGGGTGTTGCAGATTTTTAAGCACTAACAGTGTACCGGTGTATTAAAAAAAAACCTTGAATCATGCAGAAGCTCGACCGCATCACTTCCTTTGCGGCTTCGTCACAAAACAGCTGATCGCGGGGCTCTACCGGTCACCAAGGGGCTGCATTTGATGGGCACAAGTGGCTGCATTTGACAAGCACAGTGAGGCTCCAACTGATTGGGGTTTGTGTGGGGTTTCAGTATTTTTCAGTTTGTTTGCGCCCCCCAAACACCAGCCACCACTGTCACTAGATATAAACAGTGCCAAGTCTCAAGGGGGCCCGCTCCCCTTCTCCAGAGCAGGCTAGGGTTGTGTTAGGGGTGGGGCTGCTGATGATTTAATCAAGCAACTTGCACTGCCTCTGCCCACCTGCTCGAGTCTTATTTTCCTCTACTGAAATGAGCATCTGCGCATGCGCAGTATAGGTTCGGTGAAGCCCTGCGATGTAGCCATATGACGTAGCGGCACAGGAAGTGATGCGGTCGAGCTTCTGCAATAATTGAGGCTTTTTTTTACTACAACGGCAACACCTGAGGACTCGCACTCCGCCCTCCCCAGGTATCAGGAAAGGCATCAGGAGCATTTGCGAAAGTACTCGCGCAAATGCTCATTATCGGTCCCGATATCGGGAAAACCCTATTGTAAATTGTAAAATAGATAAACCTGTCACTGATCTTAACCACTTGCTTACTGGGCACTTACACCCCCTCCTGCCCAGGTGATATTTCAGCTTCCGGCACTGTGTCGCTTTAACTGACAATTGCGCGGTCGTGGGACGTGGCTCCCAAACAAAATTTACGTCATTTTTTTTCCCACAAATAGAGCTTTCTTTTGGTGCTATTTGATCACCTCTGCGGTTTTTATTTTTTGCGCTATAACACAAAAAAGAGCGACAATTTTGAAAAAAAATACAATATTTTTTACTTGTTGCTATAATAAATATCCCAATTTAACCACTTAATCACCGCCCTATAGCCGAAATACGGCTATAGGGCGGTTCCTGTACTCTAACAGGACGTCCATGGACGTCCTCCGTTAGAGTCAGGTGTGCGCGCCCAACCGGGCGCGCACACGCGATCACCGGTGCTCACCGGGTCCACGGGACCCGCAGCACCGATGATCGCGGTAAGGAGCCAATGGCGGCGGCTCCTTACCACGTGATCGCGCCGTCCAATGACGGCGCGACCACGTGTGTAAACAAATCTGACGTGCGTCAGATCCGCGCGCCCGAGCGGGCGCGCACACGCGGTCACGGCGCTCGGCGGGTCCACGGGACCCGCAGCGTCAGTGATCTCGGTAAGGAGCTAATGGTGGCGGCTCCTTACCACGTGATCGCGCCGTCCAATGACGGCGTGATCACATGTAAACAAACCGCGTCACTTGCTGACGCCGGTTCTTCCCTCCTCTCGCTGTACCGATCGGTACAGCGTGAGAGGAGAGCGCGGATGGCTGCAGCAGTGTGGGATGGATCTGTGACTATTGCAGTCACAGATCCATCCATCCCTGCTCAGCCATCCCTGCATTAACTCCTTCCTTCCCTGCGCAATACTCTGCATCCAATACTCTGCATAACCCCCCCCAATACTCTGCATAACCCCCCCCAATACTCTGCATAACCCCCCCCAATACTCTGCATAACCCCCCCCAATACTCTGCATACCCCCCCCAATACTCTGCATAACCCCCCCCAATACTCTGCATAACCCCCCCCAATACTCTGCATAACCCCCCCCAATACTCTGCATAACCCCCCCCAATACTCTGCATAACCCCCCCCAATACTCTGCATAACCCCCCCCAATACTCTGCATAACCCCCCCCAATACTCTGCATAACCCCGCGCGCAATACTCCCGCGCGCAATACTCCCGCGCGCAATACTCCCGCGCGCAATACTCCCGCGCGCAATACTCCCCCGCGCAATACTCCCCCGCGCAATACTCCCCCGCGCAATACTCCCCCGCGCAATACTCCCCCGCGCAATACTCCCCCGCGCAATACTCCCCCGCGCAATACTCCCCCGCGCAATACTCCCCCGCGCAATACTCCCCCGCGCAATACTCCCCCGCGCAATACTCCCCCGCGCAATACTCCCCCGCGCAATACTCCCCCGCGCAATACTCCCCCGCGCAATACTCCCCCGCGCAATACTCCCCCGCGCAATACTCCCCCGCGCAATACTCTGCAATCGTTTTTTTTTTTAGGCTTCCCAGCCTAGAGGGGAGATGTGGGGTCTTATTGACCCCATATCTCACTGTAAAGAGGACCTGTCATGCTATATTCCTATTACAAGGGATGTTTACATTCCTTGTAATAGGAATAAAAGTAACCAAAACATTTATTTTTGGGGAAAAAGGTGTCAAACTAAAATAAATAAAGTAAAATGAACAATAAAAAAATAAAAAATAAATTACAGCGCCCCTGTACCCGTGTGCTCGTATACAGACGCGACCGCACACGTAAGTCCCGCCCACATATGAAAACGGTGTTCAAACCACACATGTGAGGTATCGCTGCGAACGTTAGAGCGAGAGCAATAATTTTGGCCCTAGACCTCCTCTCCAACTAAAAAGATGTAACCAGGAAAAACATTTAAAGCGTCGCCTATGGGGATTTTTAAGTCGCGTAGTTTGGCGCCATTCCACAAGCGTGTGCAATATTGAAGGGTGACATGTTGGGTATCTATTTACTCGGCGTAACTTCATCTTTCATATTATGCAAAAACATTGGGCTAACTTTACTGTTTTTTTTTTTTTTAAGCACAAAACTGTTTTGTTTCCAAAAAAAAACGCGTTCAAAAAATTGCTGTGCAAATACAATGCGAGATAAAAAGTTGTAACGGCCGCCATTGTATTCTCTAGGGTCTTTGCTAAAAAAGCATATATAATGTTTTGGGGTTCTATGTAATTTTCTAGCAAATAAATGATGATTTTTCCATGTAGGAGAGAAATGTCAGAATTGGTCTGGGTGTTCCAGAACGCCTGATGGCGTTCCCTGCATGTTGGGCCTCTGTATGTGGCCACGCTGTGTAAAAGTCTCACACATGGGGTATCGCCATACTCGGGAGGAATAGCAGAATGTGTTTTGGGGTGTAATTTGTGGTATGCATATGCTGTGTGTGAGAAATAACCTAATAATATGAACATTTTGTGGAAAAAAAATTAAAATAAAAAAATCTTGATTTTGCAAAGAATTGTGGGGAAAAAATGACAACTTCAAAAAACTCACGATGCCTCTTTCTGAATACCTTGGAATGTCTTCTTTCCAAAAAGGGGTCATTTGGGGGGTATTTGTACTTTTCTGGCATGTTAGGGTCTCAAGAAATGAGAGAGGCTGTCAGTACATCAGATGTGATCAAATTGATCAATTTTCAGTAATTGGTACCATAGCTTGTAGACCCCATAACTTTCACCCAGACTAAATATTATCCAATTTTTTTTTTTTTGTTACCAAAGATATGTAGCAGTATACATTTTAGGCCAAATTTATGAAGAAAAATTACTTTTTTGCAAAATTTTATAATAGAAATGAAGAAAAATTCATTTTTTTACAAAATTTACGTTCTTTTTTCATTTATAGCGAAAAAAATAAAAACCGCAGAGGTGATCAAATACCACCAAAAGAAAGCTCTATTTGTGGGAAAAAAAGGACAAAAATTTCATTTGGTTAGAGTGTTGTATGACTGAGTTATTGTCATTCAAACTGTGAGAGCACCGAAAGCTGAAAATTGGTCTGGTTATTAAGGGGGTTTAAGTGCCCAGTGGTCAAGTGGTTAAAAGAAAAAAAAAAAAAACGTTTTTTTTTCTCAGTTTAGGGCGATACGTATTCTTCTACATATTTTTGGTAAAAAAAAAATAATCGCAATAAGCGTCTGGTTTGCGCAAAATGTATAGTGACTACAAAATAGGGGACAGAATTATTTTTATACTAGAAATGGCGGCGATCTGCGATTTTTATTGGGACTGCGACGTTATGGCGGACACATCGGACACTTTTGACACATTTTTGGCGTCATTCACATTTATACTGCGATCAGTGCTATAAAAATGCACTAATTACTGTATAAATGTGATTGGCATTGAAGGGGTTAACACTAGGTGAGGAAGGGGTTAAATGTATTCCCTGCATAGTGTTCTAACTGTGGGGGGAGGGGGGGTGACTGGGGGGTGACCGATCTGTGTCCCTATGTACAAGAGACACAGATCGGTCTCCTCCTCGCCAGAGACAGGACGCTGTCTCTGTGTAAAACGGCAATGAGAGATGATCTCATATGTTTACATATGAGATCATCTCTCATTCGCCCACAGATCGCATCGCAAACGACCACTCTGATTGGCCGTTCGCGGCGATCTGTGATTGGCTGTGTCCAAGGGACACGGCCAACACAGTGTTTCCCCGCAGCGCGCTCTGGAGCGCGTGCAGGGAAGCTGCCAGTGACAGGCCGTCAATTGACGGCTTGTTGGCAACGGCTTTAGCGCGGATCTCAAGTAGTTAATAACATGGCTGATCAGTGTGTGTGTTACGGATTTACGCATTTTCAGAAAACGATGGTTTTCAGAAAACGATGGTGTATAGGCAACGTCGTTTTTTAAAATGAAGTTTGAAAAACGTTGTTTTGTTTTGTGAGATAAAACAACGTTTTTTTACATCACAAAAAGTGATCGTGTGTACGCGGCATATGAATTAAAAATTGCCAAAACCTTTCCACCAAATATAGGTTAATGCTCTGTGGATCCCGGGCAGCAAACGTGCCTGGGATTGCACATTTTTAAAAAGACCTAAACGTTGTAAATTGATCAATAGGAAATCATGTGCAAAGTAAAAGCCCAGAGGAAATAACTTGTTGGGAAAGGAAAACAGCTGTAAAAGGATGTAGAGTACATGATAGCAATCCAGGAAAGGCAAAAAGGGTCATATGAGGGAAGACACCATGGAAAAGTACATTAAAAATGGTTCCATCTGATAACCCAATAATAAAAAAAAAGATTATATATATTTTGCACACACACACACAGAAAGTTACAAACAACCACTTCAGCCCCAGAAGGTTTACCCCATTTCATGATCAGGCCATTTTTTTGCGATACGGCACTGCATTATTTTAACAGTTGTACGACACTGTACCCAAATAAGATTGAGCTATTTTTCCCATAAATAGAGCTTTCTTTTGGTAGGATTTGATCACTTCTGTGTGTGTTTTTTTTTTTTGCACTAGAAACAAAAAAGACTGACAATTAAAAAAAAAAAGCACCGTCACTGTACTATGACACTGGCAGGGAAGAAGTTAACATCATTGGACAAGCAAATGGTTAAATGTGCTCCTAGGGAGTGCTTTTCAACTCTGGGTGGATGTGCTTTCACTGGGAGGAAGACATCTCCATTTTCCTGCTCACAGAACGGCGGTCTGCCTTGTTTACATAGGCAGACCACCATTCTGCCCCGCCTAAGAATGATTGGCACGCCCGCTGGACCCGATGATTGGCTCCTGTTGTGTCCCAATCACAGCGGAAGCGGGTCACCGGTGGCGTGCCCCAAAGTCCATCTAGGTCCAAACGTCGATCATAAACCGTTCGAATCCCGACCAGTTCAGCAGGGGACGGACGAGATTCAAACCATGTATGGGCAGGCTGAATGTACCAAAGTTGATGTATCGACCAACTTGGGTACAACCAGCCTGTCACATTTTACATGCGATTATTGCTAGCGTCTATTATAGAAGCTAGTAGTACTCAGTGTCCCCCACCCTGCCAGGAGAACACAATAGCATCATGGGACGGATTAATCAACATTGTCTGGAGGAATCAAGCAACTACCCGTGATTGCAGGAAAGAAAACCGATCTGTCTATGGCCAGCTTTAGTGTAAACAGAGCCCTGAAATGTATTCACCAAAAGTGTTATACCCGGAAAAAAATAAATCCCACTTCTCTACATTCTGCGTTTTTTATTTTCTTCTGAAGAAGCGGCAAGTCAGAGAAGAGATTACACATTGTACTCCCTTCCCTGCCCTTGAGTGTACTCCTCTGCACTATTGTCTCTGTTCCTCTTCTTCAGCTATAGAATGACACAGCAAATCCAAATCGCAACAATTGCAGCATTATTTATTCACCATGTGGGGAAAATGTAACATATAAAAGAGAGCGGGGGAAAATAAAAAAGGAGGAGATGTTGCAGAATAATTGGATTTTATTTAAAGCACAAAATATCGCAGAAAATAGATAGACGCGCTCCTCCGTGCCAGGCCATGATCGACAGAATATTTCAATCTTGAAAACATACATGACGACAATCATTTTTGTGACTTTATAAACGATATACAGTACATTAAATTAGCAGTCATGAAGCCCAATAGTAGTAATTACATTTGGAACAAATCCCATCTGTTCATGATAGACACACAGGGAAAATTACACTAGATAAGCAATCTTACCAGACAGGTAATGAGGCATGTCAGTGAGGCAACAGGAATATTTATTCCCCAAAGTTAACCTTTGTATGAATGTATATGTGTTAAAATAGTTGTTCTTGCATTTTTTGATTTGGTAAATCAACTTTGAATTAACCACTTCCCGCCCGGTCAATAGTAAATGGACATCCAGGAAGTGGTTGTGAAATCCTGACTGGACTACTATTGACGTCCTGCAGAATAACATGCTTTTGCGCGCCCGTGGGGGCACGCGGCAATGTGGGGTGTCAGTCTGACACCCTGCATCTCCGATCTCAGTAAGGAGGCTCTTTACCACGTGATCAGCCGTGTCCAATCACGGCTGATCACGATGTAAACAGGAAGAGCTGTTGATCGGCTCTTCCTCACTCGCGTCGTGAGTAGAAGAGAGCCGATTGGCGGCTCTCCTGAAAGGGGGGGGGGGGGTTCGCACTGATTGTTTATCAGCGCAGCCCCCCCTCGGATGCCCACACTGGACCACCAGGGAAGCCACCAGGACCACCAGGGAAGGGGGGCAAATAAAAAAACAATTACAAAAAATTAGAATAGGTGCCAATCAGTGCCTGCAAATGGGCACTGACTGGCACAATACGGGATAAACAAGTGATGCCCAGCAATGCCATCAGTGCCACCCCTCAGTGCCCATCAGTGCCACCTCTCGGTGCACATCCATGCCTAGTGCCCACCTATAAGTGCCCATCTGTGCCACCAATAAGTACTCATCAGTGCCACCCATCAGTGCCGCCTATGAGTGCCCATCAGTGCCGCCTATGAGTGCCCATTAGTGCCGCATACTAGCACCGCCTATCAGTGCCGCCTCATCGGTGCCCATCAGTGCCCCTAATTGAAGAAGAAAACCTTACTTATTTACAAAAAATGAACATAAAAAAATAAATAGGTGATCAAATACCACCAAAAGAGAGCTCCATTTGTGGGAACAAAATTATAAAAAAAAATGTTTGGGTACAGTGTAGCATGACCGCGCAATTGTCATTAAAAGGTGGAAATTGGCTTGGGCAGGAAGGTGCGTAAGTGCCTGGTATGGAAGTGGTTAAAGGGTTACTACCCCCCCTTTTTCTTCTTTTAAAAACAAACATATCATACTTGCTTCCTCTGTGCAGTTGATTTTGCACAAAGTGGCCCTGATCCCCCTCTTCTGGGGTCCTTCAGCAGCACTCGTGGCTTCTCTTTGAGTGCCCCAGAGAAGCGCTCTCCTTCAGGACACCCGTGTGGGCACGCTCCCGAATCCTGCTGTTGCATCTATTGTCACAGACAGGACTCGGCCCCGGCATTCCAAACACCGCCTCTTAAGTCAGGGGTGCCCAACCTTTTGAAGAGCAAGGACCACTTAAGCGACTTGGTAATCACAGGCCACCATGAGCGGAGCGAGTGGAGGGCAGCCCACTCTGCTCTATTTTTTTGTGGACCGGTTCGGAGGTAGGCATTTTTAAACAGACACAAGCCCATTTACATCTGACACTCCTTAGAGGTGAATGGAGGGTCCGATTTGGTTGGACTGAGGCTGCTTTCACACTGATGCACGGTTGTTTACCCGCATCACGAGTGCAGCACAGTTCATCTTTCCTGCAGGTTAGCTGCACTTTGCCATAGACTTCCATTATATCCTGTAGGTGTGGTGCACTTTCAGAAAGCACACCAAACTTGCAGGTAACAGAAGTCTGTGTGTCAGTACAGGTAAGCCGAAGGTGCACTTCTCTGCACCTCCAGATCAATTTGAAAGCAGCCCAGTAACCGCTGTGATTTCTCTAACAGTATTCTTTTCAATCCCGGAGCAGGGGGTTATGGGCCACATCAGAGGGCTCCGCGGGCCACATGTGGTCCCTGGGCCACTGGTTGGGCACCCCTGTCCTAAGCCATCCTGCAGCAATGATTCAAAGTTGTGAGTTCTGAGAGTTCTCCGGCCTCTGGAGCAGATGAGGGAGGAACCAGCTACTGCAAGGTTCATCCACCAATATGAGGTGTCCACAAGTAGGCAGTGATGTGGACTCCTGAGGGAGGACCCCCAAAGTCCTTGGAGGAGTCCCTTGCCGGCGCTGGCATCTTCTCCCTGAGCACCAATTTTTAGGCCTCTTCATTTGCCAGCGCAGGATGACGTCCATCATTCTGGCACATTGGGCCCATGTGAGGGAATGCAAGCCAAGCTGTTCATGCAACTGTGTTTACAGAGTGGGCAGAATCGAGCAGGCAGGGAAGTTTATTTTATTGCACGTCTCTTCTGCAATAAATGGCCTGCCTGCATGTGTGTTTTATGAAAATGCCCTCAGTTCCTCTTCATGTAAAAAAAAAAAAAAAAAAGCATTTGGATTATTTTTTAATATCAGCAGTAATATTCTTGAGTTGGGCTTTAAATACTGTATGATCATAGAATTAGCCTCTCAGACTCGAGCCACAAGTGATTTTTCTGACTGCTCTATATTCTAAGCATATAGTAAATGATGTGAGTCACCCTTTAAAGATGGAGGAAAAGCATGCCTGCTGCCTCGTGACTGCTGAATAGTTAGTGCTGCTACAGATGGTACAAAAATATGCCGGAATTCCTCTGGGAAGAGAAGTACATCTGACTGTAATCCCATCATAATATCACACAGTACCTGTTCAGTCACGAGGCAGTTTCCTCTCCTTACAACTCCAGCGTTAATCATCTATTACTCCACATTCAAAATGACAGCAGCACTTCTCCTTCCCATGAATCAGTATTAGCAATAAAGCAGGTGATAATATACCTGTCTACATAAGCCATGCTTCATGGACATCATATTTCATGCATTTCAAATTACCTGAACTTCCTATTAGGCTCTAGTCATTGCATTCTACAAAAAGCATAAAAAAATAAAAATAAAAAATAATATGTGTATATATATATATATATATATATATATATATATATATATATATATATATATATATATATATATATATATATAAATAACAGACCAAAAGTTTGGATACACCTTCTCATTCCAAGAGTTTTCATTATTTTCATGACTATGAAAATTGTAGATTCACACTGAAGGCATCAAAACTATGAATTAACACATGTGGAATTATATACATAAAAAAAAAAAAAAGTGTGAAACAACTGAAAATATATGTCATATTCTAGGTTCTTCAAAGTAGCCACCTTTTGCTTTGATTACTGCTTTGCACACTCTTGGCATTCTCTTGATGAGCTTCAAGAGGTAGTCACCTGAAATGGTCTTCCAACAGTCTTGAAGGAGTTTCCCAGAGATGCTTAGCACTTGTTGGCCCTTTTGCCTTCACTCTGCGGTCCAGCTCACCCCAAACCTTCTCGATTGGGTTCAGGTCCGGTGACTGTAGAGGCCAGGTCATCTGGCGCAGCACCCTATCACCCTCCTTCTTGGGGTCATTGTCCTGTTGAAAAATAAATGATGGTCCAACTAAATGCAAACCGGATGGAATAGCATGCCGCTGCAAGATGCTGTGGTAGCCATGCTGGTTCAGTATGCCTTCAATTTTGAATAAATCCCCAACAGTGTCACCAGCAAAGCACCCCCACACCATCACACCTCCTCCTCCATGCTTCACGGGGGGAACCAGGCATGTAGAGTCCATCCGTTCACCTTTTCTGCATCGCACAAAGACACGGTGGTTGGAACCAAAGGTCTCAAATTTGGACTCATCAGACCAAAGCACAGATTTCCACTGGTCTAATGTCCATTCCTTGTGTTCTTTAGCCCAAACAAGTCTCTTCTGCTTGTTGCCTTTCTTTAGCAGTGGTTTCCTAGCAGATATTCTACCATAAAGGCCTGATTCACACAGTCTCCTCTTAGCAGTTGTTCTAGAGATGTGTCTGCTGCAAAAGGTGGCTACTTAGAAGAACCTAGAATATGACATTTTCAGTTGTTTCACACTTTTTTGTTATGTATATAATTCCACATGTGTTAATTCATAGTTTTGATGCCTCCAGTGTAACTGTACAATTTTCATAGTCATGAAAATAAGGAAAACTCTTGGAATGAGAAGGTGTGTCCAAACTTTTGGTCTTGACTGTATGTATATATATATATATATATATATATATATATATACACACACACACACACACACATATATTATATACATACACACATACACTCTATATATAAAATATTTTTTGATTCTTATGCCCTTAAAAATGTATTTTGCTGTGAGCTGTGTACCCCGAAATATATACCGAAAAAGAGAAGAAACGCCCCCTACTGTCACAGGACAGTGTTCCTCTTAATAGAATAAAACGTAGACAAAGACAATGGACCACTTTATATTTAACTTGAAATTGTTCGACTTGCTTTTTATGTTAGATTTGTTTATTTCTTAGTGCAGAGACTAAAGCAGCAGGAGGTTTTGGAACACGGAAAAGGTGGGAACAATCAAACGACCCAGCTGGACAGGAACAGAGTCAGCATCTATGGCGGAAAGATTGCAATACTCGTCCAAGAGAGGCCACACACGGATCATGTCACTCCAAGAAGAAAATAATTTAATCCACCATACTTGCTTACCAAGCATCCCCACCTGTAGCCATGTTTTGATGCGTTTGACCCCGATTGGGCTTCGTCGGGGAGATAGGGGAGGCCAGGACGAAGGGAAATATTAAATATACAATATATGATTATGGATTACTGTAAAAACTTTCAAAAGGTATCAAGCCAGCATCCAACCAGTTGAAGTTATGAAAAGGACTTTATAGACTACAAAATGGAATTTCTATTGAGCTAATATACATCGCACATGTACACAACGGAACTCACAAAAATAAAATAAAAATAAAAGCAAAAATTAACCGACACACATGGAACTGTGCAGTACCCCCCACCAAGCACGCCACACACATTGTACGATTGCCTAAAGAATAGTCAATGCATTGCCAAGATGTCAGAAATGTCCCATGATGGTTTGCCTATACAATACAAAAGAATACATTGTTCTCTTTCCCTTCACCATCAAAAGGGAGGATAATCAGCCACAGCACAAGGAACCCCTATCAACCTCTGGAGGTACCCGGGGGTTCCATGGAACTTTGGCTAAGAATGGCTTAAAGTGGAGTTCCACCCTGAAAAAAAAATTTCCAACAGAAATCTAAAAAAATTAAAAAAATAACTTTTACTTACCCTAAATAGCTGTTGCTATGCGGAAGTGCCCAATCTGCCTCTTCATCCTCCGCGGTGGATTCTCTTCCTCCTCCTACAGTCAGATTTTCTTGAGAATGGGGCGCGCTGCATTCTGGGAACTGTGTGCATCCCAGAAAGCAGCTGGCCTATTCACAAAGCGCCACGCTGCTCGCGCATGCTCAGTAGGAAACGGGCAGTGAAGCCGCACGGCTTCACTGCCTGTTTCCCTTACTATGGATGGCGGGGCCTGGAGCTGCCAGGATCGAGGATTGGCCTTGGCGGGGGCCGACATCGCTGGTGACTAGGACAGGTAAGTGTCCTTATTAAAAGTCAGCCGCTACAGTGTTAGTAGCTGCTGACTTATTTTTTTGTCATGGGACCTCCACTTTAAAGTAATAGTAAAGCCTTACTTTTTTCTTTAAAATAACAAACATGTCATACTTACCTGCTCCATGTAATGGTTTTACATAGAGCAGCCTGGATCCTCCTATTCTCAGGTCCCTCGACTGCGCTTCTGGCTCCTCCCTTCTGCCGGGTGGCCCCACAAGCAAGAAGCTTGCTATGGGGGCACCTTCCCTCCCCCCCCCCCAGCAAAGAAACATTTTTAGCAAGTTCAGAAAATACCTGTTGATTGTGCCAAAAATGCTGCATTACTATCACTTCTATAAGTAAATGGTAGTCACTAAAAATGCGCCCTAGTGACTACCACCGCTGCACTCAGATGGAAATATATAAATATACAGGAGTTCACAGCTGCTGTTTTTAAAAAGGTAATAGTGAATGAGCATATATGATGTATTAAAACATAGTGATTTGAATATCAAAAATATATAAAACAGCGCGAATATGTGGATGATCCACATACGTGAAAAGATAAAAATATTGAAAACAAATGATATGAACCCGTGAGTGAATAAAGTGATTCAAACAAAGACAAAAGTTCATATGAAATGAAATCACACAGAACTCAAATCAGAAATCTTCACAATATTCTTCCACCACACCCGATGTGCAAAGTGAATCCTCCACCAATTCAATTGGCAACTCACCAGAGCAAGTTGCCTGACACTCTCGTGTTTAGGCAAAATCGCATAAAGTGTAATCCTTGACCAATCAGGTCGAATTTCAAATCCAGTGTTGTGGTATATGAGAAACAAAATGAAAAAAGGATATGATAGTGTGATAACGTAAAAATAGTTTAATAACACACCACATAAAAACTACAAAGGTTGCACTCACAAACGTGAAATAAATCAAAGCCGTGAATCAAACAAAAGTAGAACTTCCTCCATATTCAAAAGGCTGATGAACCATGGTCTCGGCGGACCTATGTACACAATCAGATGTCTCTCACCGTTCCACCTGCACTGTAATGGTTCCCTTGGTTGGTGTAAAAAAAACTCACGAAATGCTGATAAACTGGCATGCAGAGCGGTGTCCCCACGTTGGTTCAAACGTGTCAGATGTTAAAAATGTAGCTATGCCCCGACATGTTTCGTATTAAAACTTATTCATGAGGTTCATTTTACGTTATCACACTATCATATCCTTTTTTCATTTTGTTTCTCATATACCACAACACTGGATTTGGAATTCGACCTGATTGGTCAAGGATTACACTTTATGCGATTTTGCCTAAACACGAGAGTGTCAGGCAACTTGCTCTGGTGAGTTGCCAATTGAATTGGTGGAGGATTCACTTTGCACATCGGGTGTGGTGGAAGAATATTGTGAAGATTTCTGATTTGAGTTCTGTGTGATTTCATTTCATATGAACTTTTGTCTTTGTTTGAATCACTTTATTCACTCACGGGTTCATATCATTTGTTTTCAATATTTTTATCTTTTCACGTATGTGGATCATCCACATATTAGCGCTGTTTTATATATTTTTGATATTCAAATCACTATGTTTTAATACATTATATATGCTCATTACTATCACGTCACTGAAGAATATTTTTCTTCCTATTTTCTGTAAACTACCAATTGGCCTGCCCCGCGCCCCCCACCCACGTAATGGAGATGGAGATATGGGCATGTTTGTAGCCCATATCAGGTGATCAGTCCAGGATGACAACCATGGCCTCCTCCATAGATAGTGAGGGAGCGACTTCGCAACCCAGGTACAGGAAAGAAAGACACTTGGAAAAATAAAAAAAACAAGTGCAACTATGAAAATTATACTGATAAACGGATTGCAAGGAATAAGAAACCTTTTCATTTTTATTGTAACTGGTTATTACAAAACAAGTCTTTTTTTTTTTTTTTAAGATATAAAAATTATGTCATACTTACCTCCTCTGTTGCAGTGGATTTTCACAGAGCAGCCCGGACCCTCCTATACTCATGTCCCTGCCCCTCCAAGATGAGCTTTATTGGTCAGTCCCGCCAGAAAAAAATTAAATGGGAGCACTAATGTTCACTGTTTACACCATAAGCATAACAATTTCCACTCCTCCCAGTACAAATCAACACCCACCCCTCACTCCAGCATAAATCTTTTCCACCTCCTCCCCAAATACCCTCCTCCCCAAATTACATAAATCCTTTACCACTAAAACCTCCCCTACAAGTAAACATCCTCTCCCCCCACTCCAAATCCCCCCTCCCAGCACACAATTCCACCCTCAATCCCCAAATTTCTCCTCCTAGCAAAAGCATCCCCCCTCCCAACACAGAACTCAATAAATCATGACTAACACATGACTAACACATACCCACCCTATCTGCCGCCCCCCCTCAAAATCCCTCTTTCAAAACACAAATCCCCTCCAAACTCCTCACAGTGCCCTCGCACCTCAAATAATACCACAGTGCCCAGGGCAGCCACCCCTTTCACACCCTATTCAAAACAACATATCAATTCTGAAGGGAAGTTTGCCTATTTATAGGACATTCTATATCAGGGGTGTCCAAACTTTTTTCAAAGAGGGCCAGATTTGATGACGTGAACATGCGTAAGGGGCAAACATTTTGCACCAACAGTCTTTGAACCAATAAGATTACCAATACACTGCCCAACAAGAATTCTCTTGCCTCTGTGGCTGTGTGTGGTGAAGAGTCTAAGGTTGAGCTTGGACGTGCTATACCATAATTATCGGCATATGTCACACAACTTCACTTTAACCACTTACTCACCTTAGGACGTCCATGGACGTCGTCCACTTTGTGCGGTGATATCTCAATGATGCCTGCAGCCACAGGCATCATTCAGATATCCCTGTCTTCAGTCGGCGATTCTGTGCACCATAAGAACGATCAAATTGGCGGTTCCGCCGCCTGATCGTTCTTATAGGCGGCGGGAGGGGATGCCCTCCCTCTCGCCGTCATCCAGGGCTTCTCCGGGCTCTCCCGTGCCACCCGGGGCCCGGAGAGCGAATTGGCCAGCGTTCCCTGCAGAACCATAGAGATGACTGGTGACCAGACGGTCACAGTCATCTCTATGACCGTCGGAGGACCGGGCACGAAGTTATGACGTCACGCCCGGTACCCGGAATGTAAACAAAGCTGCAATCGCGGCTGAAAGCATTAGATCGGTGATTTTCTTTTCACGTTCTAATGCTTTCCAGGCTGAAAAGCATTAGATCGTGAAAAAAAATTCACCGTTCTAATGCTTTCAGCTGTGATTGCGGCTTTGTTTACATTCCGGGTACCAGACGTGACGTCATAACCTTAGAGGAGAGATGTGGGGTCTTATCACTGTCACAGTGATTCCTATTACAAAGGGATGTTTACATTCCTTGTAATAGGAATAAAAGTGATAAAAAAAAAAAAAGTAGTAAAAAAAGTGTAAAAATAAATTAAAGTAAAAAAATAAAAAAAATAAAATAAAACGCCCCTGTCCCGGTCGCTCGCGTGCAGAAGCGAACACGCATGCAAGTCCCGCCCACATATGCAAACCCCACATGTGAGGTATCATTGCGTTTGTTAAGAGTGTGTGCAACAATTCTAGCACTAGACCTCCTCAAACTCAAAAATAGTAACCTGTAAAAAAAATTAAAACGTCGCCTATGGAGATTTTTTAAGTACCGAAGTTTGGCGCCATTCCATGAGTGTGCGCAATTTTAAAGCGTGACATGTTGGGTATCTATTTACTCGGCGTAACATCGTCTTTCACATTATACAAAAAAATTGGGCTAACTTTAACGTTTTGTTATTTTTTAATTTGTGAAACTGTTTTTTTTCCCTAAAAAAAGGCGTTTGAAAAATTATTGTGCAAATACCGTGCAAGAAAAAAAGTTGCAATGACCGCCTATATTCCCTAGGGTGTCTGCTAAAAAAATATATAATGTTTGGGGGTTCTGATTAATTTTCTAGCAAAAATTGTGATTTTTACATGAAGGAGAGACGTGCCAAAATAGGCCTGGTGATTAAGAGAGAAGCTTCAAGGGAAAAAAAAAAAAAATAAATAAACTTAAAATGTTAAATAAGGGTCAGTGCCATGAATGCAGCCTCACAAGTGCCATGAATGCAGCCTCACAAGTGCCATGAATGCAGCACCCCCCTTTGCCATGAATGCAGCACCCCCCTTTGCCATGAATGCAGCACCCCCCTTTGCCATGAATGCAGCACCCCCCTTTGCCATGAATGCAGCACCCCCCTTTGCCATGAATGCAGCACCCCCCTTTGCCATGAATTCACCATTGAGATGAATGCAGCCTCGGAGGGGACCGGGACAAGATCCAACAGACAGGAGAATCTCCCGTTTACTCAATGGCCTCTTTCAAAGTCCCGCCTGCTATGATAGACAATCCCAGCCCAATGGCATCCCAGGGGACGGAACTTCCTATTACAGACGCCACCAAGTAAACAGGAGATTCTCCTGTATTTAATCTGACAGCACTCGTCCCGCCTCCTCTGAAGCTACCAGAACTGAACGGAAAAAATAGGGAAATATATCTTTTGTGGCGCCCTAATGAATCCCAGAGCGGTGGATTAATTGGGGGCCACAAAAAGGTGATATACATCCAAATATCCAGTGGGGCCGTATTAAACCAGAACATGGGCCACAATTGGCCCACAAGCTGGGCATGTCTGTTCTACACAGTACAGTTCTGGTAGCTTCAGAGGGGACAGGGAGGGGGCGGGACGAGTGCTGTCAGATTAAATACAGGGAATCTCCTGTTTACAAGGCGCACATACACACCGATGGTAGATCTAAACTTGGCATTAATTCTCCGGCAGTCAGTCACTGCTTGCCAGCGCACCTCATTAATTACAGCCTGTGGCAACCGGAGTCAGCAAGAGCATCACTAACCTCATGTACTGCTGATCAATAGAGATAATTAATGTCACTCGTCTCCATTACAGGAACACTTAGAAATAAAATGTGAAAAATGGCCAGGCTGACCCGATTGGTCTGCTCATGTGAAAGCAGCCTTAGGTAATCCAAGCAGTGTAAGTTTGCTACAAAGAGTCTTTATTGGAGCGTAATTCAATAGAAATATACTAATAATGATAAACTGTAAGCAATTAAAATTGACAATGCTGTCAAAGTTCCTAAACACACACAGCCCAGACTAGGAGCTAAAACCAATATGTAATTAAAAAGGAGGTCACAATCATTAACATCTAAACTTGAGACAAATGTGACTGATCGCTATAAACATACAGTATCTCTCAAAAGTGAGTACACCCCACACATTTCTGTAAATATTTTATCTTTTTCATGTGACAACACTGAAGAAATGACACTTTGCTACAATGTAAAGTAGTGTGGGTACAGCTTGTATAACCGTGTACATTTTCTGCCCCCTCAAAATAACGCAACACACAGCCATTAACTACTTACTGCCAGGTCTATAGCAGAATGACGGCCGAGTGGTGGTTCCGTTATCCTGACTGGGCGCCATAGGACATCCAACTAACTGCTGGCGCACATTGCGGCAATTGTTGTTGTGGCATGTCAGTCCGACACACCACTACACCGATCTCGGTAAAGAGCCTTTACACAACAGCCGTGTCCAATCACGGCTGATCACGATGATCAACTTTTCCCTCACTTGTGTCTGACAGACATAAATAGAGGAGAGACGAATCGGCTGCTCTCCTAACAGGGGGGGGGGGGGGTCTGTGCTGATTGTTTACAAGTGCAGGTCCCCCCACAGATGCCTGCACCAGGGATGCCCACAAAAATGTATCCAAAAAAGGTATGCCACCTTGGACCACTAGGCAGATGGCAATCCGTGCCCATTAGCAATGCCTGTCAGTGATGCCCATCAGTGCCGCCTATCAGTGCCCAGCAGTGAAGGAGGGGGAAAAAACACACACACACACACACACACACACACACACACACACACACAAAACATTCTTATTTACAAAATGTTAAAAACAGAAACAAAACAAAAACTTTACTAAACTTTGAAAAAATAAACAGCAGCAGAGGTGATCAAATACCACCAAAACAAAGCTCCATTTGTGGGAACAAAATGATAAAAATGTTGTTTGTGTACAGTGTAACATGACCGCGCAATTGTCATTTAAACAGTGACAGCGCTGAAAGCTGAAAATTGGCTTGGGCGGGGGGGGGGGGGTAAGTGCCTGGTAATGAAGTGGTTAATGTCTAAACCGCTGGCAACAACAGTGAGTACATCCCTAGGTGAAAATGTCCAAAGTGGGCCTAAATTTGCCATTTTCCCTCCCCGATGTCATGTGTTACAAGGTCTCAGGTGTGAATGGGGAGCAAGGGTGTTAAGTTTGGTGTTATCGCTCTCACTCTCCCATACTGGTCACTGGAAGTTCAACATGGCACCTCATGGAAAAAGAACTCTGGGGATCTGAAAAAAAGAATTGATGCTCTACATAAAGATGGACTAGGCCAGTGATGGCGAACCTTGGCACCCCAGATGTTTTGGAACTACATTTCCCATGATGCTCATGCACTCTGCAGTGTAGTGGAGCATCATGGGAAATGTAGTTCCAAAAACATCTGGAGTGCCAAGGTTCGCCATCACTGGCCTAGGCTATAAGAAGATTGCCAAGACCCTGAAACTGAGCTGCAGCACGGTGGCCATAACCATACAGCAGTTTAACAGGACAGGTTCCTCTCAGAACAGGCCAGGGTGACCAAAGAAGTTGCGTACACGTGCTCAGCATCATATCCAGAGGTCTTTGGGAAATAGACATAGGAGTGCTGCCAGCATTGCTGCAGATGTTGAAGGGGGTGGGGGTCAGACCATACGCCGCACACTGCATCAAATTGGTCTGCATGGCTGTTGTCCCAGAAGGAAGCCTCTTCTAAAGATGCACAAGATAGCCTACAAACAGTTTGTTGAAGACAAGCAGACTAAGAAACGGATTACTGAAACCATGTCCTGTGGTCTGATGAGACCAAGATAAACGTATTTGGTTCAGATGGTGTCAGGCGTGTGTGGCGGCAACCAGGTGAGGAGTACAAAGACAAGTGTGTCTTGCCTACAGTCAAGGTGGTGGGAGGTGGGGGTGTCATGGTCTGAGGCTGCATGAGTGCTGCCGGTGACTTGACGGTATGGTTCCCCTATCGACTGCGCAAGCGCAATCCTTGCTGACGGAAATCTCCAAACCTCAGCCGGCATCCAGGCTCATTCCTCAACATCCCCGTGGATTGGAGGATGTTAAAAAGAGCCAGGAGGCCGAGCGAGCGGAGTGAGGACGTGAGGCCGACTGGCCACTTTCCTCAAATTCCACGTCGCCCGAGGTTCGGAGATTTCCATCGGCAAGGATTGCGCCTGCGCAGTCCTTAAAGGAACCATCCTGATAGCCGTAACCATATTGGCAGATCACCGGCACTGGGGAGCTACAGTTCATTGAGGGAACCATGAATGCCGACATGTACTGTGACATACTGAAGCAGAGCATGATCCCCTCCCTTCAGAGACTGGGCCGCAGGGTAGTATTCCAACATGATAATGACCCCAAACGCACCATTTTCACTAAGGGGTGTACTCACTTTTGTTGCCAGCGGTTTAGACATTAATGGCTGTGTATTGAGTTATTTTGAGGGGACAGAAAATTTACACTGTTATACAAGCTGTACACTCACTACTTTACATTATCAAAGTGTCATTTCTTCAGTGTTGTCACATGAAAATATATAATAAAATATTTACAAAAATGTGGGGGGTGTACTCACTTTTGTAAGACACTGTACATATATTCTCCTAAAGTTGCAACTTCGTGCACATTGCAAAAGAATTATTAATTCCAACCACATGCAAAAGCAACATACTCATCTTATGCTTTTCCAGAGAAGCTGACTAAGGGGCTTGGCGTTTCTAAGAGGAGCATATGAGTGAAAAATGAAATAAAGAGGACTGGGCAGCCACTCTATAAAATGAATTATGGTTTCAATAAAGACTTTTTGTAGAAAAATGACACAAATTACCCAAGAACCTTCTTTTTCAGAGATCGTCTTCTGGTTTATTTTCCCACTTTTAGTTGAGGTTCTCGCCTGTGTAGGCAAGTCAGTGAATTTATTTAACATATCTACTGGTCATTAGCTGCTGAGGCCCAGCAACACCACCTTTAACCACTTCCTTACTGGGCACTTGAACCCCCTCCCTGCCCAGGCAATTTTCAGAGCTGACGCACTTTGAATGACAATTGTGCAGTCATACAACGCTATGCCCAAATGATATTTTGTCCCCCCCCCCCCCCCACAAATAGAGCTTTCTTTTGGTGGTATTTGATCGCCTCTGCGGTTTTTACTTTTTGCGCTATAAAACAACAAAAGACAAAAAAAATAAAAAATTTTTTTAACTTTTTGCTATAATAATATCCCAATATTTTTTTTAAACAACTATTTTTTTCCTCAGTTTAGGCCAATACGTATTCTTCTACATATTTTTGGTAAAAAACATCACAATAAGCGTTTATTAACCACTTCCATACCGGGCCGATTTTGGAACTTCTCTCCTACATGCATAAATCATAATTTTTTTGTTAGAAAATGAATCAGAACCCCCAAACACTATATATGTTTTTTTAGCAGACACCCTAGGTAATAAAATGCCGGCCATTGCAACTTTTTGTCTCGCACAGTATTTGCGCAATCATTTTTCAAATGCCTTTTTTTTGGGGAGAAAACGGTTTTGTGGATTAAAAAATAACAAAACAATAAAGTTAGCCCAATTTTTTTGTATAATGTGAAAGATGTCACGCCGAGTAAATAGATACCTAACATGTCACGCTTTAAAATTGCGCACACTCATGGAATGGCGCCAAGTGTCCGTACCTAAAAATCTCCATAGGTGTCGCATATTTGTTTTTTTTACAAGTTACAAATTTAGAGTTACAGAGGAGGTCTAGTGCTAGAATTGTTGCTGGCGCTCAAACGCATGTGTGGTTTGAACAGCGTTTACATATGTGGGCGGGACTTACGTGTGTGTTCGCTTCTGAGTGCGAGCTACCGGGGATAGGGGCGTTTAAAAAAAAAATATTTTATTTTTTATTTTACTCAATTACTTTTATTTTTTAACACTTTTTTTTACTTTTTTTTTTATCACTTTTATTCCTATTACAAGGAATGTAAACATCCCTTGTAATAGGAATCAGTGTGACAGGTCCTCTTTATGGAGAGATGCAGGGTCAATAAGACCCCACATCTCTCCTCCAGGCTGGAAAGCATTAGATAGTGAAAAAAAAATTCACCGATCTAATGCTTTCAGCCGCGTTTGCGGCTGTGTTTACATTCCAGGACCCCGGGCGTAACATCGCACCCGGGCCTCCGACAATCATTGAGATGACTGGTCATACTCTATGGTTTCCAGCGGACACCGGCGGATCGTTTCTCCGGGTTGCCGATGGCAAAGGAGAAGCACCGGATGGCCGCGGGAGGGGGGGGGGCGTCCCTCCCGCTGCCTATAAGAACGATCAAGCGGCGGAACCGCCGCTATGATCGTTCTTATGGTGCAGGGATTCGCCGGCTGAAGAGATGGATATCTTAATGATGCCTGTGGCTGCAGGCATCTTTCAGATATCCCCACTGAAAGTCCAGGACGTCATATGACGTCCTTGGGCTGGAAGTGGTTAATTGGTTTGTGCAAAAGTTATAGTGCCTACAAAATAGGGGATAGTTTAATGACATTTTTTTTATTTTTTTATTATTATTTATTTTTTTACTAGTAATGGCGGCTGTGATTTTTGTCAGGCCTACAATATTGCAGCGGACATAATTGGACACTTGACACTATTCTGGGACCATTCACATTTATACAGCAAACAGTGCTATATAAATATGCACCGATTATTGTAAAAATGAAACTGGCAGGGAAGGAGTTAACACTAGGGGCGATCAAGGGGTTAAATGTGTACCCTGGGAGTGATTCTTACTGTGGGGGGGAGGGGACCGACTGGGGGAGGTAACCGATCGGGGTCCCTATTTACAAGGGACACAGCATCGGTCTCCTCTCTCCCTGACAGGACGTGGAGCCGTCCTGCCTCTATCTTTTCCCCGATGCGCGCCCTCGTCGGCGCGGGGGGATGTAAAACAGCAAGTAAACTTCCACCTGGCAGTCGACAGCCATGTTGTGGACATCTTTCGTCTATAGCGTGGCTCTCAAGTGGTTAACCATTTCCTGCACTGCCTATAGAAAAATGAAGTCAGGGTGGGATTTTTGCAGATCCGGGTGGACGTCACATGGCATCCTGCTGGACCGCACTGCGGTGCAACCTGTCATTGGCTGTGTCCATCAGACACAGCAATGACTGATAAGTGTAGCAGCTCGCTGCCGGTACCATGTGACCAGCAGATCATATGACCGTTGTAAACAATGGATGGTTTCCTTTCATATAATTCATGGTGTACAATTGTGTTGCTAACTGTGATTGGTCAATGTAATCACATGGTACAGCCTTGACCAATCACAGCCCATTTGTACCATGTGATCAGCTCTGGCCAATCACAGCTAATAAAACTGAATGAAATCGATTTAATTCAGTAAAATGCTTGCTTATAGCAATGAAAATTCACTGCTGTGTTGTATGTCCCTGTTACGCAGGAGTTTCTTATACGAGTGCTATGCTCTAACATATGTAACGTGCTGAAATATGCTATGCACTGTGTTTTCTGCTGTCCTGCTGAAGTTTTTGTACAACTCTCTCTGCGGCACGGGGGTTACCCTGTGTCTAATAAAAACTGTTATTTAAAAAAAAAAAAGAAAATTCACTGCTATAATCAATCATAATGTGTGGGGTAAAAAATCCTGATCACTTCCCGAGAGTAGTACCGTGTTACTATGGTAAGATTATATTGCTTTGGTCAGAGTATTAAAAAAAAGCGAACACCGTAAAACCTTGGATTGTGAGCATAATTTGTTCCAGAAACATGCTTGTAATCCAAAGCACTTGTATATCAAAGCAAATTTACAAAGAAATAATGGAAACTCCGATGATTTGTTCCACAATCATTAATTCATAAGCCCTTCAGGTTATAGTCCATATAAAGATATTCTAGCAATGTGTTAAGTTGTGTAACCATAAAATGTCCATCCACAGTAGTAGTAGTGGGACCTCCTACTTCTGCCCAGTGACGTCACTACGTTCAGATTGCCGCAGAACTCAAAGTTCCAGCCTGCTCCTGTAGCTCTACCACCGCCACCGGCCTCAACACCCTACAGCGGTTGGAAAAGGACTACTCCAGACAGCGCAGCGCACAAGGACAACAGTGACTAAACTGAGGACTTCTTCCACCTAAGGAATTTTATACTATGCTTGTTTTAACTTCACTAAAAGCGAGTTGCCTGTATTTATTAAACCTATTAAATTACCTAAACATCTACTCTTAGAGGCGCCTCTCCCCTTGTTATTTCCTGACAGTATTTGGAACAGGGTTTCTGTTCCCCCATGATGGCAGCCCTGAGCATGTATGTGTGACCTCCACAACAAACAATTCTACACCCATCCTTGGACTCTCTCCTATCCTTGGACTCTCTCCTATTTACTTGCCCCTGAGCCTTGGACTTTTTTAATTTAAAAACTTTATTTTAACCAAATTCACTTATACTGTACAACACTTCTTGTACATTATTTTATTATTATTAATTTTAAGTTCATTATTACTTGTATTGCTGAGGAACTTGTGTTATTCACTCTTTGCGCATATTCACTTGTGTATTATATTTGGTCAGACATTTTTTTGGTATAATCTTTATTTATATACTCCATTTTTACAAATAAAGAACAAAGGAAACACAATGGACACCACCAGCTCCTCCTGCCACCGCCAGCTCCTCCTGCCACCATTACCAGCTCCTCCGGCCACCACCACAAGCTCCTCCGGCCACCACCAGCTCCTCCTGTCACCTCCTGCCCCCACCAGCTCCTCCTGCCACCACTTGCAACTGCCACCATCACCACCAAGTTGTATTAATGGTTTGAATAATCAGTAGTACAGGAAAACAAAAACAAACATCAGAATTAAGCATTGACAAAAAGGTTTCTACCTGCAATTTGAGCCACCTGGGAAATTTTAAGGTGTGAATTTTACACAGAGCAATTTTAAAATTTACAACCTGCATCAAACTCTAATTTGTTTTATCGGTAGTGTTTTATCTTGCTTGCTGAAAGTGTAACTTTTTCCAATTATTAATTAAGGCTCCCGAGTCCCGCCGGCCACCACTCAGCTCACGTGCACCTCTGCTCTCCACCCCACGAGCCTCCTCCGCCCGCCCACTCTGCTCCTGCCTGTATATGTTGGCGCTAAAATGCGCTAAGGTCATCGGCCGCACGGCGGGTGGGCTGGGCAGAAACTGTACAGGAGTCTGATTCGGCGGCTCAGATTCTGATCTTTCTGGGGACTCGAGCTGCTCGCCGACATTTTTACTGGCAGATTTCTTATGTTACGGACTTTTACGTACAGGGAAAAAGTGCCCTGTTTTAACGTACTGTCCGTAATTCTACGTACGGTTGGCAACACTGGCACGGGGGGCCGCAGGTTCCCCACCCCTGTTGTAGGTGATGATCACCTGGGACACGTGACCGGTCCCAGGTGATCGCCTGTCCACTCAGGGAGCACAGAGCCGCTTGCGCATGCACAGTGAGTGCCCGGCCATGAAGCTGAAAGCAGTCATGGCCAGGTGACCACAGTTAGAATGGAGGCGCCGGTGGGGGAGACGATCGGGGGAGACGATCGGGCGGCTGCATCGCTGGACAGTGGTTAAAAGTAGAAGAGGGTAAAAGTTCCCAGTATTGAAGTGGTTAATGAAAGTACAGCTATGCCATTGTTTTGATAAATGACCCCTCTAAATCAGAGGCAAAAATATACAGGGCTGTTGTAATTGTTAGAGAATAAAAATCTCACACACAGGTTGAACTGGATGGTTCGGTGTCCTTTTTCAACCATATAAACAGTGTAACCCAAACCGATTCTTGTGCACGGTTTATTTAACGGATATTTAAATGTCTGGCATTGATTTCAGTGTTGTGAATTCCAGGACAGTTTCCATGCACAGTTGTCATCTTCTGACGCACATTCAGAGTATACAGAAACTTTCAAAACAGCGTCTATGTATCATAATGTGTATTACAAAGAACAGACGGCGACCCTGCGGAGAGCCCAAATCTCTACAGAGAAATGTTTCTACAGAAAGAATTTAGATGTCAAGATTTTCATACGTTGGAGAAAACCCAGACAATGTTTAGTGGCAAAAGTGGGCTGGAAACAATATAAAATATCTCTGTTTAATTCCCCCCAAAAATATAAATAAATAAAATAAAAACGTTTACATCCCAAATATTTCCCAAGGGATATTAAAACCTACTCTCTAATTTAACCCGCCAAAAAAAACCAAAACAAGACAAAAAAAAAAAAAAGACACGCACCACTAAACTCTGGTCTATTCCATTTCACCAAGTACAGCAAAACTTTGGATTGCGAGCATAATTCGTTCCAGAAACATGCTTGTAATCCAAAGCACTTGTATATCAAAGCATTTTTTTTTTACACGAAATAAAAAGAAAAAGAGAGGCACCTCTAAGTGTAGCAATAAGTTGCACCTTCATTAAATGTAACCATATTGCTACGCTTAGAGGTGCCTCTCTTTTTTTATACTCAGTTGTGACATGACGCCACTTGTATATCAAGACATCGCTTGTATATCAAGGCAAAAAGTATTAAAACATTTTTGCTCGTCTTGCGAAAGCTCTCAAACCAAGGTTTTACTGTATTCCTAAATGTCCCCCTGTTTGTAGGCTCACTCTAGGTCACTACTGAGATGCCTAGTGTGTATAGAGCAGAGCACATGAACTACTCATTCTAAACAACAGAAGGGGTTCAGGGTCCTGTTAAGCTGCATTCACACCTGAGCGGCAAGTAACGCCGCATACGCGGCATTACTTGCCGCGATTCGATTCATTTTTTTTTTTTTTATACAAATCACCCCCATTGATGTCTATGGCCGAACGCCAGTGTCGCCTGAAAAAAAGGGTCCGGGACTTTTTTTCCAGGCGACAGGCGCTTCAGAGATGTGAACCATCTCTATAGACATGAATGGGGATTCGCCCCTCCAGCGGCACGAGCGTCGGGCGACAGGCGATTTGTCGCTCAGGTGTGAATGCAGCCTTAGGCCCCCACAGCATCTTCTTCCCCATGTCCTTTGACATCAAGTACAAGGCAAGGTCCATATCTGGGCATTGAATGTGTGAACATTGAGGAACAGTCTACTGCTTGAGTAGTAGAGTGTAAAACAAGAAACACAGACGTCATCTAAGCGTAGCTGTATAGTACAAATTAATAGTAAAATCAGAACTACTCAAATTGGAGAGTCTAAAAATAAACAGGCATTTAAAAGGGGTTGTCAATTTTTTTTTCTGCCCTAAATAGCTTTCATAACCTTAGGGCAGTCCTGCTTCACTTACCTCATCCTTCCATTTTGCTTTTAAATGTCCTTATTTCTTCTGAGAAATCCTCACTTCATGATCTTCTGTCTGTAACTACACGCAGTAATGCAAGGCTTTCTCCCTGGTGTGGAGAAAGTCTCTTGAGGGGGGAGGGGGCAAGCAGTAGGGTCAGGACACTCTACTTTGCAGATATAGAAAGAAGCTGTGTATTAGTGGGCGTCCTGACACTCCTGCTCACCCCCTCCCCCTTCAAGAGGCTTTCTCCACACCAGGGAGAAAGCCTTGCATTGCTGTGTGGAGTTACAGACAGAAGAACAGGAAGTGAGGATTTCTCAGAAAAAAAAAGGACATTTAAAAGCAAAATGGAAGGATGAGGTAAGTGAAGGAGGACTGCACTAAGGTAAAGGAAGCTATGCAGGGGGGGGAAAAAATCCTTTACAACCCCTTTAAACTTTGCAGTGCAGGGGCAGCCCCACTACAAGGGTGCACATTTGTTCTCCCCAGAAATGGGCTTTAATGGAAAATTGATAGATCTCTCCCATTTTTATTTTGCAAGGCTGGAAGGTATTCCCATCGTTATGCAATGCTGGAGAGTTCATAAAAAAATAAATAAAAAAAAATAAGAAACAGGAAATCTTTTTGCTGAGCTCTCCTTTTCAAAAAGCTAGTTGGCTGGCTGTCTAGCTGACCCTCTTGCTTCAGCACCTCCAGTCACTAATTAGAAACAAGGAAGTGGATAACAACTTCCGACATTCTCAGGCCTTCCCCTGCCTGTATCCTCATCTCAGGTCAGGGAACTCAGACAGTAATGAAATTAGTGGTCAGCATAACAGCGAGGAAAGTAGCTGAATGTGGTGGTTGGCAATGACGACTTGTTTTATTTATGGCAGGTTTTCTTAAAAAGGAGAAACAAATATAAATAAGAAAAAAAAATAAAAAATCAATCATCAATCTGGCATCTATAACATTACCCATAAGATCAGGGGCCTCAAACTAAATTTCATCGTGGGCCACAAACAGTATGATTTCCCTCAAAGGGCTGGTTGTATCTTGGGTGCGCTACGTAGAGTGAGCCGTGTGCGGGAGGGCAGAGCTCAGGAGTGAGCGCTGGGCGAGAGGGCAGAGCTCAGGAGTGAGCCGTGTGCGGAAGGGCAGAGCTCAGGAGTGAGCCGTGGGCGGGAGGGCAGAGCTCAGCAGTGAGCGCTGGGCGGGAGGGCAGAGCTCAGCAGTGAGCGCTGGGCGGGAGGGCAGAGCTCAGGAGTGAGCGCTGGGCGGGAGGGCAGAGCTCAGGAGTGAGCGATGGGCGGGAGGGCAGAGCTCAGGAGTGAGCCGTGTGCGGGAGGGCAGAGCTCAGGAGTGAGCCGTGTGCGGGAGGGCAGAGCTCAGGAGTGAGCCGTGGGTGGGAGGGCAGAGCTCAGCAGTGAGCGCTGGGCGGGAGGGCAGAGCTCAGCAGTGAGCGCTGGGCGGGAGGGCAGAGCTCAGGAGTGAGCGCTGGGCGGGAGGGCAGAGCTCAGGAGTGAGCGCTGGGCGGGAGGGCAGAGCTCAGGAGTGAGCGCTGGGTGGGAGGGCAGAGCTCAGGAGTGAGCGCTGGGCGGGAGGGCAGAGCTCAGGAGTGAGCGCTGGGCGGGAGGGCAGAGCTCAGGAGCGTGCTATGCATAGATTACAGCAGTGGTTCTCAGCCCAAGTCCTAAAGTACACCCAACGGCCAATGTTTTGGGAAGTTCCCTTAACTAAAATAGCTCTCATCAATACCACGTCATTGATTTAAAGCAGCTGTACAAAGTAAAGGAAAGCCTAAAAACATGGCCCGTTGGAGGTACTTGAGAACCACTGGATTACAGAGTTCAGGGGTGTGCTGTGTACAGAGTGCAGGGTCTAGGGGTGTGCTATGCATAGTGTGCACGTCACCCAGCCTGGAGATGCTGCCCGCAGCATAACTACTGTGGGCGGGTGGTTAGCAGTTACAATAGCATTAAGGTAGAACTATAGGCAAAACTTAAAAAAAAAAAAAAAATTGGATAGAGAACCCAGGTCAGATTTTTCTTCACCAACTGTGTCCCATTGAGGAGATTACCCTTTACTTTCTGTTCCATAACCAAACAGGAAGTGAGAGGAAATCCCTGCAAACTAAGGGAATTTCTTGGAGGATGCCAGATCACCAGAACTAGTGCCCCCAAATGGAAGATTTCCCCTTTATACTTTTTACTTTTCTGGCGACAACTCAAAATTTTGGATTTTCTTTGAGACCCCTTTCACACTTAGCCACCCATAGCATCAGCCGCTAATGGGGTGCTTTTAACCCCCGATAGCGTCCGAGAAAGGGTTAAAACCGCCCGCAATACGCTGCTGAAGCAGCACATTGCAGGCGGTATAGCCGCGCTGTCCCATTGATTTTAATGGGCGGCAGCAGTGGAGGAGCGGTAAACACCGATCCTTTACTGCTCCAAAGATGCGGCTAGCAGGACTTTTTTTACTCTCCTGCTAGCGCAACGCTCCAGTGTGAAAGCCCTTGGGCTTTCACACTGGAGACAATGGAGCATCCGTTTGAGGGCAGACTGCAGGCGCTATATTTATTGCTATAGCGCCTGCAATACGCCCTCAATGTCTTAGCCCAGGTTGACACTGGGCTGCGGGAGTGAAGCCATGCGAGTTCAGCTGAACGATTTCACTCCCGCTGGCAGTCCCGATTTCGGCCACGATTTAAGAGACATCTGTGCAGGTTTCTGCACAGATGTCAAAGTAAATCGCAAAAAGTAGTACAGAGACTACTTTTTGAAATCGCTGCAGCGCCGATTAGGACAGTGCCATTGCCGGCAATTTGTGGCAAAATCTGCCGTTTTGACATGCGATTTGACATGCCAAATCGCATGTCAAAACGCACCAGTGTGAACCAGGTCTTACTCTCACTTTCAATAATAATGGTTAACAAAACAAATGTGCCAGGTGAATCTCCTTAACAGGCACACAGACAGTAAAAACGGACAAGCGTTCAAAATGCCTCTCCACTCTAAAGGCAAAACCTTTTGTTTCGTTTTAGATAGTTATTTTAGTTATACTTTAAAAAAGTGGTTGTCAAAAGGCAGGTTTTTTTTTTTTTTTAATCATAATGTATTTTATGCATTAAGATAAAAAGTCTTCTGTCTTGTGCAGCAGCCCCCCTAATACTTACCTGAGCCCCGTCTAGCTCCAGTGATGTTGTGGAAATGTCTCGGCCATCCAGGACTCACCTCCTCATTGGAGGAGACAGCAGTGCGGTGCCATTGGCTCCCGCTGCTGTCAAAGTCAGTCAGCCAGCCAATGAGAAAAAAGGGGCGGAGTCAGGTCACAGCATGTCTGAATGGGCACAGGGAGATTTGACTCAGCTCGGGTGCCGCCATAGCAAGCTGCTTGCTGTGGGGGCACCCAAAAAGGTAGGAGGGGCCAGGAACTCCAATTGCTCAGCGGGGATCGCTACGTTGATCCACACTCAGTCGGCAGATGACAGGGTGGTCCCCGCACACTGTGTAGGGACCGCCCTGTCCTTTCTACGCTCTCCTCTATGGGGGGGGGGGGGGGACGGAATGAACACGAATGTATGTCAGTGTTCACCCGATCCGATGACAAAATGGAAAAATAGGGTTTTCCTCCGTCTGCAGAATCGGAGGATTGCGGAATCGGGCGATATCAGGTGTCAGCGGACCTGTGATCTCATAGGAACCAATGTATGTCCCCTTTTCATCCGTACACGGTGGATGAAAAAGCGGACATAAGGTCCGCCCGTGTGAAAGAGCCCCTACAAATCTCAATTATTGCTGAAATGGGAAGAAAATACAATATGAATTTGGGTTTCTGTCCATTTATTTGTATAGTTTCACAACTATGCCTATACTACCAAAAGACCATTACTGCTAAAGTTCATACGAGGTAGACATCATACATTCTGATTGGTACAGTGTTGTACTCCCCACAGATTTATCTGTCTTGTGAGATTGCTTCCAGAATACTCCTCCACACAGTCCTCAAATGCTTCCACTACGCAACATCACAAGCTTTAACTTTTGCATCAACAACCACAAATTTTCTCTGGAAATGGTTTCTTTTTAGTGAAAAAACTATTCTGTTATTTAGTATAGGCGACTTCACCAAAATAATGCAAAGATACTGAAAATAAATCATTTAACCAAAAGATAGATAATGAACACAGCAAAAAAAAAAAAAAGTATAACAAGTTATCTCAGTACATAAAACTAAACTAGGAGATCGGTTAAATCAGATCAGAGCACCGCTAGATGGGAAAATTCAGTCAAAGAAAATTTGATTAGGTATCCAAAGCTGAAGAAGACCGGTCACTGCTGTGAATGTAAAGAGGGACTCTGATCACAAAAAAGGATTCGTTTTTAAGAAGTTATGGCCGCTGCCTACCTCTTCTGCCAATCCTTGATTCTGCTATTGTCTTCATACTAAAAGCAGTTTTGTACCATAAAAGGGTCGCCATATTATCCGCCGTGCACACACTTATTTTGCTCCATAACAAACATTCCGATTAAGCTGGCCATACACGACTTGAATTTTAGCCGATTCTTGCCAAGTCTGTAAAAAAAAAAATTGGACCATGGGAGGCCCTACTGGCACCTCCGGGCTCACAAAACTTGTTTAAAAATAAAGATAAAAGCACAATAAATTATATATATATATATATATATATATATATATATATATATATATATATATATATATATATATATATATATATATATATATGCAGGGCTTTTTTTCTGGGGGAACTTGGTGGAACTCAGTTCCACCACCTTTGGCTCAGACCCTTTGGTGCCCGCTCACCACAATCACTTGTGAACACAGAAGTCTGGTTTCTGTGTTTACAAGTGACTGCTTTGTAACCCCCTGAACTCTGCACACTGTATGTAATGCAATTCTGGTATTTAATGCCCCTTTAAGACCCTTCTACTGTTTGTGAAATCTGAACGGGTCGTGGTTGAGTTCCTGCACCTATTTTCTATATATATATATATATATATATATATATATATATATATATATATATATATATATATATATATATATATATATATATATATATATATATATATATATATATATATAGTGCTATTTTTATTACCCTTCTAATTTTATAATCCCTATCTATTTTATATAAATGACTGAGCAAGGTAGCAAACTTTGACCAAACGGCAGCAGCAGATACAGTCACTATTCAGGTTTTCAGACAGCCATAGGTGCAGTGGCAACTTAAACACAATTAGCTGACAGTGCAGATTCCTCCATCCATGCTGTACACAGAAGGATGGAGGAATCCATCGACTCATGATGTATGGCTAGATATAGGATGTTGAAATATATTATAGGGAAGTCAATCACACATGGGTTTATTATAACTACCCTTAGGCTAAACAACCTGCAGGGAGTTACAAAGACCTTCACTTTCGGCTAGGGGTGAGAAACCATGACGGACCAGGTTCCCTATCCTGCCTACTGGTACCTTTCAAGAGTGGTCAGCTGGCAGAGATCATCACACCATCCAGATGAAGGAGATCCTGTGATGTATTGCTGCCACTGCTGTAACTACTTAGGAAAAGATTACGCCTGCAGTAGTAGTGTTGATCAATATTAGAACAGTACTGGGAGGGATGCATTTTATTTGATTGGTTCTTTGCTTTCAGCAAACATACAATATGGGAGAGGGGCCCTTCATCAATATTTTACTTCATAATGCACATTAAGGTACATGGGGGGGAAAAAAAAGGGGGGGGGGACAAACATTAAAAGGAAAGGATTAAATGTATTTAATCTGATTTGTATGCAATTCACTAGACATGTGCAGACGAATATTTTATTTCGTTTTTTCGTTTGGAAAATAAATTTATTTAGTTACTCCCGAAAATTTTGATTTATTTTGTTTTTCGTTGGGGGAATAGCTTTCGTCCGAAAATCCAATAATACTTGGCTTCTGTTCGAATGGTCAAAAGAATATTCGACGGAACGTCGAATCTTTTTTGGTTAATGTCGAATGGTCAAAGAATATTTTTCGATGGAATGCCGAATCTTTACGTCGAATCGTACATTTCCGTTCCAATATTCCACCTACAAGAATTCTAATGTTGTATGACTAGTAATAATGTCGAATCTATTTTCTCATAAATCGAAATCTATTCTTTGTAATGTCAAATCTATTATTTCTATAGTGTCAAATCTTTTCTCTATAATGTCGAATCTTTTCTCTAGGATGTCAAATTTTTTCCCTATAATGTCGAATCTCTCTATATCAAATTTTTACCGCAACGACAACGAAAATAAAGCATTTTTTAGGTCAGATCTTTCGGTTTTAGTTTCTTGCACTTTCGTTATCATTTGTTAAAACGATAACGAAAAAAAACAGATTTTCAGACGAAAATGCATTCTAGCGAAAAGGAATGCACATGTCTACAATTCACTACAGAACCAGCTCACACCTTTATACTGGGTCAGTAAAAGAGCGTCCTTTCTCTGTCGCCATCAGCAAATTACATTAAAACTTTCAAGGTAGGTTTGAATCTGATTGGGGGATTGTTCCTTCAACACTGCCACGTTGGAGGCAGCTTATAAGGTCCTCTTACGCTGGTACTAGGTCCCAGCTCACATTGCCAAGTCGAGTCCTTTGTGTACAGACAGGTGCTTTCGAGGTTGTGAACTGCATACATGGTGGACCTGCCCCCGCCTAGTTAGATTTTGGTCAAGGGTCTTTAGCCTATTATCCTCCCTATTTCATGTCCCCTTCCGCAAGGACGCCAAATATACATTATTCCATTGCCCAATCCCGGGCCTCTTCTCTCATCAGCAGAAATTAGCCACATATCTGTTTATCGCTGCCAAGCGGACAATAGCAAGGGCCTGGAAAAAAACCTTCAGTTTCATTCCCAGAGGTCAAGAATACCCAGACGAATCTTATGAAGATGTCTAGCGTCCTCCACGACTCTCATGCTAAATTTCTTAAGGCATGGGCCCCGTGGTGGTCCTATACACTTCCTAGTTTGCGCCCGTCCATTCTGGGGCTTTAAATTAAATTTGTCCCTACTTCCAGCCTGAGGGTTCCTTCTCTTTCTTTGTTTCTGAGCTTTTGCACGCTGCTCTGCTCTATTCTATTTTTTTTTCTCTTTTTCTTCTATTATTATTTTTGTTGGTTTATTTTATCTTATACTTATGCCCTTCCCCCCCCCCCTGTTTTGCAGATAATTCCCCCTCCCCTTTTTCATCTGCCTTGGCCCCTGGGTCTTCTGGCTCAGGCATAACGCACTGCCCCCCGGCCTCGGCTGGAGAGACAGTGCTAATTTATAATTTGTTCTTCTAATAGTATATTTTTTTTTTATTAATGTGCTTTTATGTATGCTTATGTTTTATGTCCATATCCCCTGCGTGGGAACTTGTGGTCTGTTTTTCCTCCTTTTTTCTACACATACATTAATAAAAAATATTGCATCAGAATCTGATTGGGGGGGGGGGGGGGGGATTGTGAGAAATGTTTTAAACACCGGCAACTTTCTTTCTGTATGCGAGATGAATCGAGGAGGGTGTTCCAGCACCATCTTATAGATAAGGGCACATTCATAGCAGGCGCTTTGGGAATGCACTGGGCAGACTTGCACTGCTGGTACACATCAAACATGAAGCGATTAAGTCCCAGACAGGGGCACACACGTCAGGGTGGCTCCAGGAAGACCGTGCAGAAAAACAAAGCCACCCTGTAAGTAGAAACAAGACGCATCAACATTTCAGAGGCAAATGATTCTGCAAGAACTCACTAGGACCTCCGGGGGAATCCAGGATAGAGAAAGATCTGGGGGTCCTAGTAGAAGACAGACTGAGCAATAGCATGCAATGTCACGCTGCAGCAAGAAAAACCAGCAGACTATTAGCATGCATTAAAAAGTGAGTTTACTCCAGGAGATAAAACTATAAATTCTGACACTTTATAAAACTCTGGTTTGGACACATCTCGAGTATTCTGTCCAGTTCTGGTCACCAGTCCTCAGGAAGGATGTGCTGGAACTGTAGAGCGTCCATAGAAGGGCAACACAATTAATAAGGGGACTGGAGGACTTCAACTACAAAAACTAAAATATATTCTCCCTGGAGAGGAGATTTGACAGAGATATACAAATACCTCAATGGTGATCCCAATGACACGTTACAGGTCCCAGAAGATTGTAATGCCATTCAGGACAGTGCATGCACAGCGCGCAAAAGGCTTAAACTTGTCACAGCCAGGTGCCCACACTTGCAATGCAGGCACCATGGAGAGGTGGGAGAGAACCAAGGTTTCAGATGGCCACATTGATGGACCATGGGACAGGTGGGTGTGAGTTTATTAAAAGTCAGCAGCTACACTTTTTGTAGCTGCTGACTTTTAATAAACTGAAAAACTAGTGGAACTCCACTTTATCATAAAGAAACCTCTGTGTAGCAGCCTCCTTCAGCTTCCTAATTACTTACCTGAGCCCCAGCAGTGTCCACCAGTGTCTTAGCCGTCCAGGGAACTCATCCCGATTGGCTCCAATTGGCAAACTGACTTTGACAGCCGCAGGAGCCAATTAAACAGGGGACAGAGCTCTTGGCCACACAGTGCTGCGACTCAATTCGGGTGCCCCCATAGTAAGTTGCTTGCTGTGGGGGCACTAGACAGGAGGGTGGGGCTAGGAGTACCGAAGATGGACCAGAGAAGGATACAGGCTACTCTATACAAAACCAACTGCACAGAGGAGAGCGATATTATATATCTCATGTTTGTATACAGGCAAGTATATATTTAAAAAAAAAACAACACAACAAACACTTTTCACTGTCGGGTTGGTAAGGATGTGGAACTCTCTTCCACAATCTGGGGTGTTAGCAGGATGTATTCATAGCTTTAAAAGACTCTTGGACCTGCATCTTTGTGAACACAATATACAAGGACATGGGAAATGATTAATTGACATGAACACAAAATAAACCAAAATTACAAAATTACACAGGTTGAACTGGATAGACTAGTGTCTTTACTCAACCTTAACTATATAACAAGAACTGCACAAAAATGGAGACAGGCAACAATTATCTTTCTCCCGCGTTTAATTTTTTTAAGTCAGCAGTTACAAACACTGTAGCTGCTGACTTTTAATAAGGACACTTACCTGTCCTAGGTGCCCACGATGTCGGCCCCCTGAAGCCAAACTCTTGATCATGGCAGGTCCCAGTGCCGCCATCCTCACTAAGGGAAACAGGCAGTGGAGCCTTGCGGCTTCACTGCCCGTTTCCTACTGCGAATGTGTGAGTCTGGCGGCGCTGTAAGAATGGGCGGCTTTTCTCTGGGATATACACAGTTCCCAGAAGGCAGTGCGCCCCATTCCCCAAAAGACAACGCAAGGATGAAGACCAGTCTCGGACTAGGAAGAACCGCCTAGTAAACGCAATTTCTGGCAAGTTTAAAAACAAAAAATGGGTGGACCTCCACGTTGATATTGATGCTTTCTCTCACCAACCTTTATGTCATTACAAGACAGCACTGTGCAGAAATGTATTCTTGCAAGATTTGGAGTACTCAGCAGTAGACACAGTGACATCACTGGCTCCTACAGACTTTTTTCTTCCAAAAACGTAGGAGTTATTAATCAATAGAAAGCAGAACTAGGATTGTAATGCAAGGTCTGCCTTCATTTCTAATTCTGGATGGAGCGTACTTTTAACTTCTATTTCTGCCCAAGATCTGCTCTTTCCCAATGCCTAAAAAGTAAGGAGGGCTGTAGCGTCTCCACTGTCAGTCTAACTGAAAATGTAAAGAATCGGAAAAAAAGAAAAAACAGATTTCACACAACACACCTTACTATTAGTATTACATCTCACTATGTAAAATCAATATACAGTATATGTCTAAATAAAGAAATGTGTACAATACATATATATATATATATATATATATATCTATATCACACACACACACAGTAAATGGATGGAGATGTCAATGCCCGCAGAACGAAAGATTTGTTGCCAATAATCTTTTGCCAATTTGTCATCAGTAAAGGCATCCAAAGAAATGCTTTTCCTCTCTCTAGACGGCTCTTCCTTGGCCCCAATCCTGATTTAGATTAGTAAGTAGGCCATATTTCCCCTGACATCGAGGGCTGCCAAGCTTGTGTTCGTGTTTCAGATTCACAGCCGTTACATGATATATTGTAAGAAACAAGATTGAAATACACAACGCACAAAACAGAGAAATATGTCAGGGCCCGAACAACGATTTCCCCGCAGAACTGAATTAAACCATTCCATTCGTTTGATTAACTATTTCTCCTCTTCTCTCGAGCTTGTGGATTGGGTGAGCTCTCTCGTCACCTTTACCAGCAGAACTTAAAAATAATGCCGATTTATAACAGCGATGTCCATGCATATATGCCTTGCTCTTTATAGCAGGACTTGACAAATCCCAGGCGCCAGGACGCAATTTTTTGTCGCCAGTGACCTGGCACCTGGGATTGTCACCCGAATGCTTTCACACTCCGTGCGCCCCCCTTGCGGCTTCACAGCCTGGTTCCCAACTGTGCATGCACGAGTTGTGCCCTGACTGTTTCCTGCGTGTCTCCCAGAAGGCAGCGAGGGGGGCGGAGGAAGAGCTAGACAGGCGTAGATTGCCACAGATTCTTCAGTGAGCGATCGCTGGAAGTGGGAGCAAATACCTGTATTAGAAAGTTATCTGCTCCCCCCTCCCCTGAAAGGTGCCAAAATGTGACACCGGAGGAGGGGATGACTGGATAAGCGCACGTTTCATTTTAGGGCGGAACTCCGCTTTAAGAGAGCCTGCCCCTACGCCTGGGCGTTTAAGCATGAGCTCTCAGCATGGCTTCACCACAGCCCCTCAGCAGAAAAAACTATTTAAGCCTGCGCACACTACAAGCCAGCTTTGCTGAGCAAAATTGCGATTAGGGTTCTGATGTAGCGTCCTGCTGTATGTTTATCTCTGACTTCCGTGAAACGACTGTGGTGCGTCCCTCTGACCATCCTGATCTGCTAGTTGCCCCGACCTTGGCTTGTTCTCCCGACTAGCCTGTGTTTGAAAACAAAAAAAAAAGCGCCACTGCCCCCACCTATAACTGGCCATCACAGTAAGCAGCATTAGATGGTGGCATAAGGTATAAACAGGGCCAAGGATAAAACCAAGCTTTCTTACCGACCAGCTCAAAGACAACCATATCAACCTATCCAACAGTATGTGTTAAAAGCAGGGGTTTAGTCTGCACTAATTTACAAATGCATGAGCATGTTACAGAGTCTCGCCACGGCACCCTGGTATCTGTCGTTCCTAGAGGCTCTGTAGCTTACACATGCATTTGCAAATGTGTGCAGACTAAACCCCTGCTTTTAACACACACTGTTAGGTTGATTTGGTTGTCTGCGAGCTGGACGGTAAGTAAGCTAATTTTTATCCTGCATTTAACCCTGAACTGGGGCTTCTGCTCTGTCCACCAGAGCCAGTCCGTGAGCACAAGTGGAGAGACCCCAGGGACCGTGACCTGGAGTCACCTGCAGCCAAAGCCATCCTCACCATCAGCAGCTCTGGTGAAAACCTGCTTGCTCTTGGGCTTCACGGCCTGGGGAATCTTATGCTCTAGCTTCCTATTGGTCTGTGTTCAGCTGGAGCTGCTTTCCTGAACCAACCAGAGCTCCATCCGCAGCAGTCAGCCGAAGGGTCCACAACCTTAGCGGTGCGTTTCTAACCCCAATGGTGTGCATCTGTGACCTGGCCTCAGGTGATCCGAAAAGCTTTTTTATTCTTCCAAGCACAGCGAGTCGAGTTAATGCCAAAGAGCTCCAATTTGGTCTCATCTGACCACACCACTTTCTTCCAATCCTTCTCTGAATCATTTAGATGTTTATTGGAAAACTACAGATGGGCCTGTACATGTGCCTGAGGAGGGGGACCTTGCGGCCACTGCAGGATTTCAATCCATGGTGGTGTATTGTGTTACCAATGGTTTGTTTGGTGGCAGTGGTCCCAAATGTCTTGAGATCATTCACAAGCTTATGCTGTGTATTTCTGGGCTGATCCCTCACTTTTCTCATGATCATCCTTACCCCATGAGGCAAAATCTTCTATGGAGCTCCAGACCGAGGGAAATTGATGGTTATTTTGTATTTCTTCCATCTGCGAACAATCTCTCCAACAGTTGTCTCCTTCTCACCAACCTTCTTGCTGAAGGTCTTGCAGCCCATTCCAGCCTTGTGCAAATCTACAATCTTGACCCCGACATCCTTTGTCAGCTCTTTGGTCTTGCCCATGATGGTGGGTTTGAATGGAAGAAAGATTCTGTGGACAGGTTTCTTTTATACACATCATTTTAAAAAGTTGCTCCTAACGACAAATTGACAGGACTAATCGGTTTACCACATACTGTAGCCAGTCTGTGGGAGCCATAATTATTGTTGGTTGGTAGGGGGATCAAATACTTATTTTACTCACTGAACTGCAACTTAATTTAGAATATTTGTATCATGCGTTTTTTCTGGATTTTTGGTTGATATTCTAATCTCTACCATTTAAAATACACCTATGATAAAAAAAATTATAGATCCTTCATTTTTTTTGTAAGTGGCGGTCAAAATCATTTTCCCCACTGTATGGTGATTGGTCACTGCATTTGGGCTCTTTCACACGTCCGTTCAGTTTTTTAGATCAGTTTTTTCCCCCTTCAGTTGATCCGTTTTTTCATCCGTTTTCCGTCCGTTTACATCCGTTTCCGTTCAGTTTTCCGTCCGTTTTTCATCAGTTTTTTTCATCCGTTTTTTTTTTAGAACTTTTTTTTTTTTTTTACATATTTTGATGAAAAACTGACGTTAGCGGATCGGATGGTAAACGGATCATCCGCTAACGTCCGTTTTTCGTCCGTTCCGTTTTTTTGACGGAAGAAAAATAGGGTTTTCTTCCGTCCAAAAAAAACGGAGCTTACCGCAGACGGATGTTAACGGACGTTAGCGGATGCTCATCCGCTAATGGACGCTAACCCATAGGGAAGCATTGAGGTCCGTTAACGGACGTCCAAAAAACGGACGAACTGAACGGACGTGTGAAAGAGCCCTTTAAACTCCAATTCCATGTTGAACCCTGGTGGTTGTGTGGCGCCTCACCTGTGGACCCCCTTTAATGTCTGGTCTGTGGATTGCCAATACTACCCTGGTCTTTGCCACATTCACATTGATTTTATTGGTCTCCGACTGTCACTCCTGAAGGGGGAAGGGGGGGTATTTAGTTTTATGGTATTTTTTGGAGTAGGTGTTTATGCAATTTATGTGACGAGACATTCTTTAGTACCTTGAAAAGGAGAAACTGACGGCAATGGGCAGCACAGATGGTTCTTCTCTGACCCACTTTCATATATTGGATCCAGTCTTCCTTTCCTTCACCCTTCTAAAAAGAAGGTAGTATATGAATGAGAATGTGTTGCCTCTCGAAGCCGGTGATCAACTCATTCCTGTTATACTGTCCAGGTATTTACAGGTTAGAGGAAAGAGGCTTTTTAAGCATTTAAATTAGTAATCATGAGTTAATAGTAAATGACCAACCATAATAGTATTACTTAAAAGTATAATGGAGGCTTTGGAAATCGGTTTGAGAAAACGCTCCTATATAGTAATTATATATATTATATTTTAATAGAACTACGGTACTATTTTGCCTTTTCTGCGGGGCCATGCCAAAGCTTACCATCACATAAGGAAGCTCCAAACCATGAGCCATCCTCCAATATGCCCCACATTGTACCACAGCACGCAATGGGAAGGACGTGCAGGAATGACAATCCAGCACCACCTCACAGCTCAAAGATTCACCTTTTCCAAAAAATGGCCCACTCAGGCAAGAGGCCTGGGGTAGATATTTACAATAAAAAAAAAACAAAAAAAAACACTGTAAAACAGGTTTTATATCCTTGAAACATGGCAGGATGTAAGAATTGCCAACTTGGAGTTTTTGCCTAGGCTTGCAAATGGCCTACAGGTACGACAATAAAATGAATCAATGTTTCACACAGCTGTACAGTTTTTTTTGTATATATCTGCTAGGGCACCCTGACTGTGCAGGCCAAAACTGAACCTTTAAACCAGGCTACCTATTCTTAAAGTTTACTTCATTTATTTTTTTAAAAGCCTTCACTGAACTATTTAGCTGCAAGCACTGTAGAGCAATTTATCTGGCCCGATTCTTAAAGCTTTGTGTACACGTAAAACTACTTTAACCGCCGGCCGTGGGAAAATGCAAAAAAAAAAAACGGATCGTTTAGGAGCTGCTGCGGTTAGGGGAGGTTCGTCTACCCTCAAGCGCCCTCTCTTAAATGTGCAACAATCGTGCTCAGGATAGGAGCGTTTTTTTGACACAAAACGTAGAAAAAATTAAATAAAAAAATCACACAAAATTGCAGCACGATTTTGCCGCGTCTTGTGGTTGGCGGTCAAAAATGGTCCTATCCTGAACGCAATTGTTCTGCATTCAGGAAAGGGCACTTGAGGGAGGTTGAACCTCACCTAACTGCAGCAGCTCCTAAACGATCCTAAAAGCCTATGTGTACATGGACACATAGGCTTTTATTATGGAGTTGCATTTAGGAGCTTTGGCAAAAAAAAAAAAAAAAGAGCTCTAGTGTACATGAGGCCTAAGTGCATTATCTCACTCTGTATTCTCTCCCAACAGTGAGTTAGAAGTTTGATGTAGTTAATTTCTTTAAGGGCTCTTTCACACGTCCGTTCAGTTTTCACCTTCAGTTTTTTCCCCTTCAGTTGATCAGTTTTTCATCCGTTTTTTGTCCGTTCCGTTTTTTTTGATGGAAGAAAAATAGGGTTTTCTTCCGTCCAAAAAAACGGAGCTTACCGCAGACGGATGTTAACGGACGTTTAGCGGATGCTCATCCGCTAACGGACGCTAACCCATAGGGAAGCATTGAGGTCCGTTAACAGACGTCCAAAAAAAACGGACGAACTGAACGGACGTGTGAAAGGGCCCTAAGAGTCGGTTCACACTGGGGCGACTTGGGATCCGACTTGAAGTCGTCTCAAGTCAAGTCGCACTGTCCAGAAAAGCAATGAAAGTGAATGGGAGCGGTGTTAATACACACTACTCATGTCCTCTGACTTCAGAAGAGGTTCCTGTACTACTTCAATCAGACTTCTAGGCGATTTGTACCCATTGATTTCAATGGAAGTCGCTTCCAAGTCTGATCAATGTTTTAATTGAAGCTACTTTCCAGCAAGATAACATACATTTCTCAGGCAAACCCCTCCCTCCCCCTCCCTCTCCCAGAGCCGATTGTTGTTTTATTGGCCACTGGAATGTCTCCTGACCTGAAAAGGACTTCAAGTCGTGTTGTAAATCGCCCTAGATCGCCCTGTGGTTCATGCTCATGTCGTGTTGAAGTTGCTTCTGAAAGTCGTGCTGGAAGTCGTGTCGCCCCAGTGTGAACCGACTCTCAGAGCGCTGCTGTTTTCTGTTTGTACTAATGTAAACACAAACTACTTTCTCTTACAACCTGACCAGAAGCGTGGCCTTGTTATGAAGTTTAACCACCTTACCACCATCACGGAAAAAAAACAAAAAAAACACAGCAGATAGGAGGATGTGCATTAGACAGCGCTGATCAGAGGAAAAAATGCACAAAGCCAATCAGAGCACCTCTGTGCCTTGTGATCCCTGGGATGGCCACTCACAGCGATCGCAAAAGGTAAAAATTGCCTCTTCCTTGCAATAAATGAAAAGGATTTAATAAGTGAAGGGGGTCACAGTGAGCAGCAGATATAGTAGGTGCAAGGGTTTGACACTTTGATTTTGGGATCTGGTGACCGGGATGCTGACAGGTATGCTTTACTGTCTCCCGGTGACCTGTGCTAGAGCCTACTGGGAGGATTTGCTCTGTTCATCCACTTAATCTCATTTAAAGTAATTGGCCTGTGGCAGAGGCCCTGGAGCCGGGTCTGTTTGAGAGGCCTGTTCCTCCCAGGGATCCAAAGTGACGCCTCGGCTGCCGGGTTTGCGGGAGGGGCCTGTCCGTGTGCACTTCACCCATTTGGCAGATATTAAACGAGTTTCGAAATTGGTACTACTGAGGGCAGAACTGCCCTGTTGCTAACCAGGCCTGACACCGCAAAGTTCTCCTCTTCTTTCATCAACCTTTTTCCTTCCTAACTGAAGTTGATGTTGGCCTGAAAATAAAGCATTGGAAAACCTTTGACTGTCTGGACCTCCGCTCACTACTTTGTTCCTGCATCACACCCCTAGACAACGCTAGGGTAACTTAAATTGCCGATCCCAAAAAAAAAAAAAAACACATCAATTTGTCAAACCAAAATAAGAACTTAAAGCGGAGTTTCACCCTAAATATAAGATCTCCCATGCGCTTCAGCATACTGGCGTCAGCGCCAGTATGCTGGGTTTTTTTTTTTTTTATAGCACACTTACTGTTTTATCGTAGAAATCCTTTTCTGTCCCCCGCGGTGGACGGCGCCAGTACAGCGCGTCACATCTTCCTAAGATACCCGATATGGACTCGGGTATTTCCGGCGCTATGCGGCGCCTGCGCACAGACCTAGGAGCTGACTGCGCAGGCGCCGTATTTCTCCGAGTCCTATTTCGGAGGGCGTGACGCGCCATAGCCGTAGGACTCGGAGAAATACGGCGCCTGCGCAGTCAGCTCCTAGGTCTGTGCGCAGGCGCCGCATAGCGCCGGAAATACCCGAGTCCATATCGGGTATCTTAGGAAGATGTGACGCGCTGTACTGGCGCCGTCCACCGCGGGGGACAGAAAAGGATTTCTACGATAAAACAGTAAGGCCTCTTACACACACATCAGTTTTTCTTCAGGTTTTTCTTTTCAGTTTACCAAATCCATCTAATATGAGGTCAAACCTCAAGAGTCTCAATTTGTATGCAATCAGGCAGGCCCTTGTACTACATAGTTTTGGTAAACTGAAAAGAAAAACCTGAAGAAAAACTGATGTGTGTGTAAGAGGCCTAAGTGTGCTATAAAAAAAAAAAAAAAACAGCATACTGGCGCTGACGCCAGTATGCTGAAGCGCATGGGAGATCTTATATTTAGGGTGAAACTCCGCTTTAATGTGCCATCTCACCACCACAGATTTTCAAATGCTTGAATATTACTGAAAACGAATTGGTTGTTATGGACAACACAGAAAGATTTTTTTTCAGATGATGAAATACTGTGTGGCTTTCATAACAAGTTTTGCTTTTCAGGTTTATCTGACCTAGGACTGTCATTCGCTCTTCTGAATGGACCAAAGAGGTTCACGTCGTTACCACAACAGCAGATACAGAACAGACAACGGCAAGGCACCAGGAAATAGTCATTGTTTAATTAAATAAGCGAGAGCGTATGCAATGTGCTCGGTTGTGTAATTACTGCCCACACTTGTTATCACTCAATCATTGTCTGCACAATTACAGAGAGAAAGGGGGGGGGGAAGCATATTAGCTGCAGAAACCCTTGGAGACATTCTCCCTAATAAGTAGCAGGTTTATAGAACTAAACTGGACACGTTAAAAAACAAGCTTGTGGCAAATGGAGGTCATCGGAAGTGTTCCTTATCACTTCTCAGCGTGCTGGGGAATCTCTTTGCATCATTGCTGTTTCTATAGAGAAAAGGGAACAATGCTTTTACTGCACTATAATCATTAATCTATTACTGAGGGAAGTGTTGGTGACACAATAGTCAGATAAAAATAAGCAGATGTCTAAAGGGATCATTCACACAGATATAGAAGCCCATACAGCAGGGGTACCCAACCTTTTGAAGAACGAGGGCCACTTAAAGTGGTTGTAAACCCACTTTATTGACTTCTACCTACAAGTAAGCCTATAATAAGGCTTACCTGTAGGTATAAAGAATATCTCCTAAACCTGTAAGGTTTAGGAGATATTCCCCTCACAATGCGCAGCGGTGCATGCGCAGGGGGGAATCTACGGCCAAAGGACCGGCCACCGCCGTCCTGGCCGGATTTAAATCTCCCGCGCGAATGCGCAGGAGCGACGTCATCGCCGCTCCAGCCAATCACAGCGCTGGAGCGGCGATACCCAGAAGACACGCGGAGTCAAGATGAGATCTCGCTCGGCGTGGACCAGGTAAGTTTCCTACACCTTGTTTCGAGGCAAGTATTTCATAATGAGCTAATATGCGGTGCATACTAGCTCATTATGACTTTTGCCTTGCAGGTGTGGGGGGATTTTTTTTTTTTTTGCGGTTTACAACCGCTTTAAGCGACTTGGGGCCACAGCGAGCAGAGCGGGTGGATGGCAGGTCCGTGTCCAGTCTGCATATGCAGAGCAGACACGGACACAGCCCACAATACTTTTTTTTTGGATCGGATTGGAGGTAGGACACAAGTCAGTTTATATCTTCTACTTCTTAGAGGTGAATGTAGGGTCCAAGTCGGTCAGACTGGCTGTGTGAAAGGGGCCAAGGCTGCTTTCACACTGATGAGCTGTGGTTTACCCACACCACTGGTGCAATGCAGGGTACCTTTATCTTTCCTGCACTTTGCAATATACTATTATATTCTGCAGGTTTGGTGCACTTTCAGAACGCTCACCAAACTCGCAGGCAATAACAGAAGTCTACGGGTCAGTGCAGGTAACCCACAGGTGCACTTCACCTGCGGATCAGTTTGAAAGCAGCCCAGTAACCACTGCAGAACAGATATGCTCATAAATACATTGTGTTTTTAGTAATAAACTGACTTTTAATAACAGTATTCTATCCTATTTTATTCCATCCCAGAGCAGAAGGTCGCGGGCCACATCAGAGGGCTCCGTGGGCCACATGTGGCCCCCGGTTGGGCACCCCTGCCATACAGTATGCACCCAGTACTGAGAGCCTGTCAAACTCAGATGTGCAGGGTCCATACAGCCACTGTATCCCTATTGACTTACATAGGCTGCCTGCATGCAGCTCCTCACTGCTCCAGATGTTTAAACAAATCTTCTCTTGTATGTATAGGTCTGTGTGAATGAACCCTCACTTTGTGATCTGTCTATGATCAAGAATCATTCAACCATTCACTACCCAACTACTGTAAGCTTTTTCAAATCTGTAACATGTTTGCTTTCTTAGTCTTAAACTGGCCATATACCAGTAGAATATCAAATATTTGCATGGAAGTTCTCAAATGTTCTCCTGAGCATTCCATTTGGCCATCACTGAGTCAACCAATTTAATTTGTAGGATGGATACAAAATTTGGATTTTTAAAGACAAAATTTATTTATTTTTACCAATTTTGATAAAATGCTTTTGAAAAAAAAAAAAAAAAAACACCCCACATCCATAGGTTTTCTATTTACGATAGATTAATAATTTATTTATTCAGCATTAAGGCTGCATTCACACCTGAGCGTTTTGTCACCTGAAGCACGAAGCTCCAAAACGCTGGAGGGGAAAAAATCCATTATTCTCAATGGAGATGGTTCACATCTCCACTCAAACGCCTGACGCCGAACGAGTTCTGGACCCTTTTTGTCGCTCGAATTTGGCGTGTTTCTGTTTAACATTGGTGACCCTAGACCTGTCCAAAATCGCGGTAAAAAAACGCTGCAAATATTGCAGCAAAACACGCCACAAAACGCTACGCTCAGGTGCGAATCGAGCCTAAATGGAGCTTATTTATGTAGCATGAGGCTGTATATTCTGCAATAGTTACATATTTGGTAAACGCATCTAACGATTTAAAGTTCTGCAAGCCGAGACATTGCCAGTGCATGTTAAGTAAATAAAATAATTTGAGTAGCTCGCCAACTACGTGCCATTAACTTAAAGTCGGTTCTGATATGGCGGCATTACTAACCTGACAGCTTATTATTCTAAATAGGAAACTTTGTTTGCAAGTATTAAAGATTCTAACTACCAACAAGAATAAGTCCTTATGTTTAAAGAGCACCTGTCATTTCAGATCCATCATGGCAGCGTCTGTTAGCAGGCATCCACTCACCTGATGCCACCACGTCCCTCACCTAGTTGCGTCACTGCCGCATCACCAGCCATCCGGTCGGTGAGTCAACAGCGGGCCAGAGATGACAGTAACAAGTCCTATTTGTAACCTCAGAACCCAATAAGAGAATAATATGCGTTCGGACTAAAATACGTGGCATGTTCACCAATGCCAGGAGTCTGGCGGACAAGATGGGAGATCTAGAGATACTGTTGTACGAGGAGGATTTAGATTTTGTGGGAATTTCAGAGACCTGGTTCAACAGCTCTCATGATTGGCTGGCAACCGTTCAAGGGTAGTTCCCTATATTGCAGGGATAGGGAGGGTAAAAAAAAAAAAAAAAAAAAAAAGGGAGGAGGGGGTATGTCTGTATATCAAAAATTATGTACAAGCGAATGTGAGGGATATCACCAATGGAGCAAGGGAGGAGGTGGAAATCTTATGGGTAGAGCTTTAAAAAGGGTCGAATATCGTTTACATATATGGGTGCTACTCACATATGTGTTCGCCTCTGCGCGCGAGCACGTCAGGATGAGGCGCGTTTTCTGGCTCCTAACTTTTTTAGCTGGCTCCTAGATTCCAAGCAAATTTGTTACACAATCTCTGTATTTGCGGACGATACCAAGCCAAGCAGGACAATAATTTCTCTGCAGGATGTGAAAACCTTGCAAGTAGTTCTTATGGGGTGGGCAACTACATGGCAAATGGAGGTTTAATGTAGAAGAATTTAAAATAATGCATTTGGGTGGCAAAAATATGAATGCAATCTACTCACTAGGGGGGGGGGGGGGGGGGGGGGGGAGAGAAGCTCTGGGGGTTCAATCTAGGATGTAAAAGGAACCTTACAAATGTGCATACTAGCACCTGCAGGGGGGACCCTATATATGGGCAGACTTAACCTGAAGTACCCAGAACAGGCTCGTTAAAATGGGTGACCTGTGTCCCATCTTTCCTTCAGTACAGATCTGTGAACATTTTGAGTCATAAGAGAGAAGTGCAGCATTTGCAGAAATGACAATTGTTCTCTGCAGAAGAGTGATACAGCGACTGAAATAAAAACAGAAGGAATTCTGTGCACTAGGGTTGTCCCGATACCGATACTAGTATCGGTATCGGTACCGATACCGAGTATTTGTGGGAGTACTTGTACTCCCGCAAATACCCCCGATGCCTAATCCGGATACTTTTTTTTTTTTTTTTCGGAGTGGGGGCGGAGAGAGGGCAGGAACCGATCAGAGGGGAGACACGGGATATGGATTTTCATGATACACTGGGACCACACACTTGTTTACAGTAGTGAACAGCCGGGCCGTATTGGTCGACTCCGTACCCGGAAGAGGTGTGACCATTCCCGCCTCAAATGACAATAGCTCCGGCCAATCTTGACACCGAGTGTCACAAGTAAAGCCCGCCCACCGACTGTTCTGTCCAGCCAACTCTCACCTGAGGGCGGGACTTCCGTTGTTAGGGTGATGGCGACTCTGGCGCTGCAGTGTGTCGGGGAGAGGCCCGGCATGTTCGGACAGAGATTGTAGTGAGAGTGAAGCGGGGATGAACGGCTTCAGTACGGAGGACAGCAGGGATGGGCCGCCGGCTCCTGCCGCTCCGTTCTTCGGTCAGACATGTTGTTTGATAGACGGGGGAGAGCGCTGCGCCCGGCCAGCTGGGAACGCTTCTTTCAGCAAGAGAGTGCAGAAGAGTATCAGTCAGAAGAGACTCAAACTGGACATTGATAAGAGCGTGAGTCCCCCACTGTGTGTGTGGTGTGCCAGTGTGCACAGCATTGTGTGTGTGTGATATATAGTGTAGTGTGCCAGTGTGTACAACATTTTGTGTGTGTGGTGTGCCAGTGTGTACTGCATGACTGCATATGAGGGGGAGACATGACTGCATATGAGGGGTAGACATGACTGCATATGAGGGGGAGACATGACTGCATATGAGGGGGAGACATGACTGCATATGGGGGGGGAGACATGACTGCATATGGGGGGGAGACATGGCTTCATGGGGGGGGGGGGGGGGGGGGGGGGGGGAGACATGGCTTCATATGGGGGGGGGGGAGAGACATGACTGCATATGAGGGGGGAGTTATGGCTGCATTTGGGGGGGGGGGGGGGGAGACATGGTTGCATATGGGGGGGACATGGCTGCATTTAAAAAAAAAGTATTGGTATTCGGAATCGGTGAGTACATAAAAAAAAGTATCGGTACTTGTACTCGGTCTTAAAAAAGAGGCATCGGGACAACCCTACTGTGCACCAATACAAATGATCCTTATTATAGTCATACTGATGTGGCCTACACTACTGGTCTATTCCACCACATCTCTCTGAGCTCCTATGTTAATTAGAAACCATTGTCTGTCAACGTGCTGCTGGAGTAGACGGGGGGAACCAGGAGGGAGTTTTCGGCCAAATCATGGATTACCTGTCAGGTACAAAAAGCAAATAACCCCTATTGGGGTCAATTCACAAAGCTTTATTTTCAGATTGCGAGTGTTATTTTAACGATTTTGCACGTTATTGAAGCTAGTTCAATTCACTAAACGATTTAACGCTTTAAAAAATCATCAAATAACGTTTCCCTACACAGAACCGATATTTTAAGGTGTGGATCCTTATTAAAGAGTCAAATCGTTATTTTAAAGATTCAAAACGTTATTTTAAAGAGTCAAATCGTTAAATATGTACAGAAGTGCAATTCACAAAGATTTTTTTGAGTTATCAATCGTTAAGCAATCGTTAAATTAACACCTCCCTCAGGGTGGCGTTATGACATTTCCCAGGCGATATTTTGTTGTTAGAGGAAGCTTTTGGCGATTTTTGTAGTGTAGTGAAGTTTTTAATAGTGTTGGGCAAGATAGAACCATGCTCTATTTGAACTTAAAATTATCCAGAGGCGAAGAAGAACACGTTAGAATGTTGTTCAGATTTATAAACGTGTATTCCGTTCACATACTATTTTGGATGACTTTTCTGAAACCCAGGCGATAGCTAAATTCTGATTATCATCTCCCATGATTTATTCTCTGTATGAGGAAATACACATGGCTTTGGAAAAGCACACACTAGAAGTTTTGCATCTCTCTCCCCCCTCTCTCCCCCCTCTCTCCCCCCTCTCTCCCCCCTCTCTCTCCCCTCTCTCTCCCCTCTCTCCCACATGCAGCTGTTCTCCTCCCCTTCTGCTCCCAGAATGCATCTCTCCAGCATTATTTAATGACCTTAAGAGTTATTTTAACGTCCCAAATGTTAATAATAACGTCTGAGTAGTTAGAATAACGTTTGGATAAAGAGTCAGTTGAAAACCATAACGACTATGTTAAATAACGATTATAGCTTTCGTGAATACCATGTTTGCTAGCGTTAAATAAGGAGTGCTAATTTAACACCTGAAGAAAACCAATAACGTTTCTCTTTGTGAATTGACCCCATAGTGTGTTAGATCTGAGGGGTACATCAGGGGAAAAAAAAAAAACATTTTTACTAATACATGATAAAATCAGCAGAGCTTCCTCTAATTTCAGAGCTTCCCCTCAGATCTACAGCGATTGCACTTTCATGGGGACTTGAAATGCAAAGTGGATTTGCCTTTAGAAAATGACCCCCTCTATATCTCACAAAAGTGAGTACACCCCTCACATTTTTGTAAATATTTTATTATATTTTCTTTAGTGTTGTCACATGAAAAATGACACTTTGCTACAATGTAAAGTAGTGAGTGTACAGATTGTATAACAGTGTAAATTTGCTGTCCCCTCAAAACAACAACACACAGCCATTAATGTCCAAACCGCTGGCAACAAAAGTGAGTACACCCCTAAGTGAAAATCTCCAAATTGGGCCCAATTAGCCATTTTCCCACCCCTGTGTCATGTGACTCGTTAGTGTTACAAGGTCTTAGGTGTGAATGGGGAGCAGGTGTGTTAAATTTGGTGTTATCGCTCTCACCCTCTCATACCGGTCACTGAAAGTTCGACATGGCACTTCATGGCAAATAACTCGGATTGTTGCTCTACAGTAAGGCCCCTTTCACATTGGGGCTGGGGCCGCGCTGACGGTATAGCGTCGCTAAAAATAGCGGCGCTATACCATCGGATTTACCGCGAGTTGCGGCCGCTAGCGGTGCGGTATTAACACCCGCTAGTGGCCGTAAAAGGGTTAATATGGGAAGGAGCGGTGAAGGAACAGTACACATGCCGCTCCTCTCACGGCTCCAAAGATGCTGCTGACAGGAGATTTTTTTATCTCCCGCCAGCGCATCGCCCCAGTGCGAAAGCCCTCAGGCTTTCACATTGAGGATGCAGTGAAGACGTTTTTCAGGCGGTATAGCAACGCTATTTTAGCGCTGTACCGCCTGAAAAACTCTTCAATGTGAAAGGGGCCAAAGGATATAAGATTGCCAAGACCCTGAAACTGAGCTGCAACACAGTGGCCAAGACCATACATTTTATAGCTTAACAGGACAGGTTCCACTCAGAACAGGCCTCTCCATGGTCAACCAAAGAAGTTGAGTGTACGTTCTCAGCGTCATATCCAGAGGTTGTCTTCGGATAATAGACATGAATGCTGCCAGCATTGCTGCAGAGGTTGAAGGGGTGGGGGGTCAGCCTGTCAGTGCTCAGACCATACGCCGCACTGCATCAAATTGGCTTGCATGAACCATCAGCCATCCATAACCCCAGTATTTTTTTTTTTTTTCAGCCGGCGATTTTCTCTCATGAAAGTTGTCCAAAGTACAGCTAATTAGCCTCTGGATTGCTTTAAGAAGCAGGGGGGGGGGGTCGCCTTCCCCCTTCAGCCAATGTTTCTCGATCCTTGTTGAGCTTGAGAAATTATTTGATTGGTCGCAGAGGTGAACAGAGACCAAATTGTCTCTGACCACCTCTATGATCTTGGAGGACCGGAGAGACACCATGGAGTTATGACATCACTTCCGTGTTTTTTTTTTTAAATAGCAAAAGATCGATTTTTAACTTCCAAAAGGTAGAGGAGAGATTTGGAACTTATAGACCCCAGATCTATCAATAAAGAGGACCTGTAATCCCTTATTTCTATTACAAGGGACGTTTACATTCCTTGTATTAGGAATAAAATCAAGTGTCTGCTCTTGCTGAAGTCACAACTCCTTCCGGTCAATGGGTAAAAGCCTCCACATGACTGCTGTGCTATGGAGGCTTACAACTAGGTCTTGTTCACACCTGTGCACTTTGGCCATCACATGAAGATGCACAACAAGGGGAATCCCATTATTTTCTATGGCCTGTTCACACCTATACTTTTCAGCCAGTGCAACTTGGAAAAAGGTGAATGTGCTTTTGTTGCAGAGAAGAAGCGCAACAGAAGCTTATAAAAAAATGCATGTAATAGAGCTGCAGGATTAATTGCTAAGAATCTAGATCAATGTTTTTTCCTCCCTTGCGATCTTAAAGCATTTTCCCCGATTTCTTCTCGGGAGCCTAGTATCAAAACATTCCTCACCCTAAGTCTACTCTAAACATAGTAACGTTTTGTTATTTAAATTTAGATCAAAAGAAATTAACTTTGGTCTGCAAGTGCAGCTTCACACAGCTGCGATGCAGAAAACCATCAAATCCACTGCATTGCATGTCTCCCAGTGGCAGTTCACACTGTCCTATGCAAACTGCTGAAAGTGCCAATTAAAAGTTAATGACACCCCAAAGCAGTTCACAAACCGCAGTCAGTCAAATACCATAAAAAATAAATAAAAAAAACACCGGTGGCAATTGCCGTTAATGGCGCCGTCCTAATAGGTGCGTGCGATGCCACATCTGTGGCGCTGCACTAAATTTCATAAAGTAGTTTCCCTTCCTGCCCAGACAAAATTTAGCTTCCGGCACTGCGTCGCTTTAACTGACAATTGCGCGGTCGTGCGATGTGGCTCCCAAACAAAATTGGCGTCCTTTTTTTCCCCACAAATAGAGCTTTCTTTTGGTGCGATTTGATTGCCGTGCGGTTTTTATTTTTTGGGCTATAAACAAAAAAAAGCGACAATTTTGAAAAAAGACACTTTTTATTGCTTTTTGCTATAATAAATATCTAATTAAAAAAAAAAAAAAATGTTATCTCAGTTTAGGCCGATACGTATTCTTCTACATATTTTTGGTAAAAAAAAATAAAAATAAAAAAATCGCGATAACCAGATATAGTGACTGGTTTGCGCAAAAGTTATATTGCCTACAAAATAGGAGACATAATTTTGATTTTTTTTTAAAAAATGTTTCGGGATTGCGACATAGCGGACACATCGGACACTTTTGACACATTTTTGGGACCATTCACATTCATACAGTGAACAGTGCTATAAATATGCATTGATTACTGTATTAATGTGACTGGCAGGGAGGGGGTTAACCACTAGGGGGCAGGGAAGGGGTTAAATGTGTGTCCTAGTTTGTGTTCTAACTGTAGGGGGAGGGGGGGTGACTGGGGCAGGTGACCGATTGTGTCCCTATGTACAAAGGGACACAGATCGGTCTCCCCTCTCCCTAAAGGACGTGGAGCTCCACTTACACACAGAGCTCCACTTCCCAGCTCAGTTACACGGCAATCGCGGCTACCTAGCGGCCTGAAATGACACAACGTCATATGACGTGATGTCAGGATAATGGAGTATCCTGCCCGCCGTCATTTCACAGCGGGCGGGTATTAAGTGGTTAACCACTGAAGAGTCTTAAAAAGAGAAGCCTTTTTTTTTTTTTTTTTTTATTTCCTATTCATACATACTTCGGTGGATAAAGCATCAGACTGATGCTGCATCTGTCCCCCGGCATCTCTTCACTGAGAACCGAGCCACCAAAATGGCTCGATTCTCATGCCTCATGCCTCCCTGAGTAGATCGATGCCGACTGCAAGTCAGCATCGTTTCTGCTCTACTTCTCAGCGCTCATTGGATCACTGAGCTGTGGAGGGGTGGGGGAGCAGCCATGGCGGATCCCTAATTGGAAGACGGGATGACACGCTGCCCTGACCGATGGCATTGATGTCAGTGGAGAGTGGACTTCAGATCCTGTGAGCCAGAGGAGAAGCCCAGCCTAAAAAGCTCAGGCTGGACTTCTTTAACCTTTTTCTGACACTTGTTAAAATCTTCTGTAGTTCTCAGATTGTGCCTTGCTGTTGCGGGCGGGTTTACAGTGTGCTCAAGGTGGGGTTTTGTGTGTGTTGCCGGGTGGATTTGGTGTGTTGAATGGCGGGTTTTGCCTGTGTCTAAGGGCGGGTTGCAACCCGCCCTGCAACAGCAAGGCACAATTTGACAACTACAGTCTCCCTCCGCTCTTTGCATGGCTTTCAATTGTGGCCGTCAAATGGCATCTCCCATCGAAAAACGTCTCCTACGATTTGCGCATTCGCCATGGTTACGTCACAGCAGCTGATCAGGAAATCAGCCGGAGTGCCCTTCCGTGCTGCGCGGGCACTAATCGATAGAACACCGGCTGTCAGAATACAAATCACCACAGCGTGAGTTTCCTTTATCTATAGGTGTATGGCCATCCTAATATTTGGTTTTGTTCACATATTGTCCATTAACTTCAAATGCTTAACTAGTACAGCTACAGTGAAAACAGAAGACTAATTATCCCTTGTGTATACTTCAGCCTGGTTTCCATTAGTTACAGTGCTTGAATACAAGATGAAAACCGCGTGAATGGACCATTGCCGTCATGAATAGCTGTTGAATGGAACCACAGGCCGGCATCTGACTAATCATCAATTCAGCAAGACCATTCATAAAAATGTAACCTATTAGCAGGTCTGCATTTCTACAAAGTGATGACAGCAATTTATGAATAATACATAGCAGCCGATTCAATGCTATTCATGATTGAGTCCACTGTACAAGCCTGGAGAACAGGTCAGCATTAGTGCTCACATGTAACGGCAGCCCTTCTCACAGTCATTCACCAAGAAAGGATCCGACACTGAACTTCTTGTCCGATTCCCTCAGACGAAATCTCTACTCAAGAGATGCGTTTGCATTTCAATCATCTTAAGAATCGCACGTACCACAGTGATGTGACTGGAGGGAAAAAACTTTAAATGAAAAAAAAAAAACACACACACAAAGTCAACCCCCCCCCTAAAAAAAATAACTGTTGCTATAGAAATACAGAGGCTGCCACTGATGACCAAGATGCACAATAAGGAGGCACTTGAAGAAACATGGGCTGCATGGTCGAGTCGCCAGGAAAAAGCCATTACTACACAAATGCCACAAAGTATCCCGCTTACAATATGTTAAACAGCAGAGAGACAAGTCTCAAACCTTCTGGCACAAAGACATTTGGAGTGACGAGACCAAATTTTTTCGCCACAACCATAAACACTACATTTAGAGAGAAGTCGACAAGGCCTATGATGAAAGGTACACCATTCCTACTGTGAAACATGAAGGTGGATCGCTGATGTTTTGGGGATGTGTGAGCTACAAAAGGCACAGGAAATTTGGTCAAAATTGATGGCAAGATGAATGCAGTATATTATCAACAAATACTGGAGGAACATTTGCATTTATCAGCCAGGAAGCTGCACATGGGATGTACTTGGACATTCCAACATGACAATGATCCAAAACACAGAGCCAAGTCGACCCGTCATTGGTTACAGCAGAATAAAATGAAGGTTGTGGAGTGGCCATCTCAGTCTCCTGACCTCAATATCATTGAGTCCCTCTGGGGAGATCTCAAACATGCAGTTCATGCAAGACAGCCCAAGAATTTACAGGAACTGGAGGCTTTTTGCCACAAAGAATGGGCAGCTTTACCATCTGAGAAGATAAAGAGCCTCATCAACAAATACCACAAAAGACTTCAAGCTGTCATTGATGTTAAAGGGGCAATACACGGTATTAGGAACTGGGGTATGTAAAAAATTTGGGGTCGTTTCTGTTATGATTTAAAAAGAGTAAACACAGTTGATTGATAATAAATGACTTCAGCCAAACACTATTCATGAGTGAAAGAAAAGTTCTTGCGTTATTCATATTCTCTGAAAAATGGCCACGAAATCTGTCAGGGTATTTAAACTTATGAGCACAACTGTAAAACATACCAGCGCCCCCACCTTTTCGTACAGCACCTTCAGCTGTGAGAGGGGGGCCTCTCCACAAAAAAAAAAAAAACACACACCCCCCTCTCTCGATGCCGTTTGAAGGATGGGCTGATTAAAGGGAAAAAAAAGGGGGGGGGTACATACTTTTGAGGATAAGGAGGTACATATTTTGGACAGAGACACCAACTGTGACAAGACGTTTAAGAGGCTTTCTACGTCAAACTGAAACAACCATCACTGAACAGTGTGAGGCCTTCAACATGATCCGTTTCCACACATTCAGCCTTATAAAATTGTAGAATTACCACATATGAAGTAGAGCTGCACAATTAATCGTTGAAAAATCGTGATCTCGATTCAACCCCCCTGACGATCTCCAATGCAGAGTTTGCCAATTCTTTCATATAACAAGTGGAGAAACTATCTGCTCACAAAAAAATATCGGGCAGTCTGACAAGTTTTTTTAACAGGAAACTTTGTAACTAAGGCTTCCTTCTTAGATCAAAGGGATACGTGTGTGTGTGTGTGTGTGTGTGTGTGTGTGTGTGTGTGTGTGTGTGTGTGTGTGTGTGTGTAAAGAAAAAAAATCTGGGCAGTCTGCCAAGTTTGTAACATGAAACATTGTAACTAACTTCCTTCTTAGAGCAAATGTCTGTGTGTAAATGCAGGAAGTTTAACCACTTAAAGTCCAAATCTTTTTCTGACACTTGTCTCTTAAGGCTGCATTCACACCTGAGCGTTTTGTCGCCTGAAGCACGACGCTCAAAAAAAAATAAAAAAATTCTCTATGGAGATGGTTCACATCTCCACACCAAAACGCCGAACGCCTGAAGCTCAAACAAGTCCCAGACTCCTTTTTGACGCGCAAATCGGGCGGCTTGGGCGTTTTACATTGGCGTTTTACATTGGCGACAATGACCTGTACAAAATCGCGGTAAAAACACGGCGTTTTGTCGCGGCAAATCGCGGTAAAAAAATTACGCAATTTGTCACGGCAAATCATGGTAATAAAACACCGCAAATCGCCTACGCTTAGGTGTGAATGCAGCCTAAGTTAAGAAAAAACTATTTTTTGCTAGAAAATTACTTGGAACCCCCAAACATTATATGTAGCAGAGACCCTAGGGAATAAAATGGCAATTGCTGGAATATTTTACATCACACTGTATTTGCCCAGATGTCTTTCAAATCCATTTTTTTTTTTGGAAAAAAACAAACACACTTCAGTGATTAAAAATACACCCCAAACACAGGTAAAAGTAGTTGACTCATTTAGTTTCTTTTTTTGTTTGTTTTAATGTGAAAGATGTTACGCCGTGAGAATCATGATCTATCTTCTAAGCAAAAAAATTGGGATTCTCATTTTAGCCAGAATCATGCAGCTCTACTATGAAGTCTTCCTGACACTAAAGCCTCATACACCACAATCGGATTTTCTGCAGACAGTGTCAGATCTTTGTCCGAAGGGAGTTGACCAGGAATTTGTCTCGCATACAAAACGGCAAAGAATTGTCGGCCAACAAACACGAACGTAGTGACGTAGATATACTACAAGGTTTTTCAGCTCTTTAGCGTCACCCTTTGGGCACCTTCTGCTAACGTTGTGTTCGATGAGCACTGCTTCCAAGCATGTGCGTTTGTACTTTGGACTATTGTCTGATGGACTTGTGTAAACACAAATCGGAAAATCCGACAACAGACCGTTGTCCGTGGAAAATTTTAAAGCCTGCCACCCAACATTTGTCTACGGAAGATCCAACAATTGTCCCAAAGCGTACAAAAGTCGGATTTTTCGCCAACAGGCTAACACACAATTCTAGTCTCCGAAAATCCAATCGTGTGTAACTAAAGGGGTTGTAAAGGTAAATGTTTTTTCACCTTAATGCATCCTATGCATTAAGGTGAAAAAACATCCAACAGCACCGCCCCCCCCCCTCGAGCCCCCGTTTTACTTACCTCACCCCTCAAAAGTCCTGGGCGCGTCCCCGTCATCCTGTTCAGTTCCCAGCCTGGCCGTTGACTGGCTAGGTTGGACGGATTGATAGCAGCGCAGCCATTGGCTGGCACTGCTGTCAATCACATCCAATGACGCGGCGCGCCGGCAAGCGGGGCTGAGTGATACAGTTGGCAGCTATGCCCGCCGCTGTATCACGGGAGCGCCCTCGCAAAAGCTTTCCACCATGCCGAGACCGAGACAGCCGCCGAGGGACCCCAGAAGACCGGGTTCGGGGACACCCTGTGCAAAATGAGCTGCACAGTGGAGGCAAGTATAACATGTTTGTTATTTTACCAAAAAAATAAATCATTTTTTTTTTACTTTAGTGTTCCTTTAAGGATAGGATAAAGTTACTGTAACAGGATGGCGTCACAATTTTCACCCCTCCCATCCTGTCCTTAGATAACCGGACCAGCGTGTTGGCGACACCTGTGTGGAAGAAAATGCTGATAAATAATTGTCAATATAAAAGGTATTTTCTTGACGCTCATTAGAACTGAAGAATCAGTGCAATCATTCATGAAGGGCTGTAGCTTGGTGATCAGCGATTACTTTTGCTGGATGGTAGGGACAAAAACAATATAATAAACTGGCATACATACAACCTAACAGAGATCACACCCAATGCAGATGTTCCAGCGCTACAGAAAATTAAAACCTCATGTTACACAATTCAAGAATGCAATATCCAGAACCTCCAATATCTAATGTAATGTTTTTCTTGAATTTGAAGGCAGAGCAGAAGTAACGTCACTCCATGAAATCACAGTGGACCTCATTTATTATGTATATGAGAAGAACATCAGACAACCTTCAAGCATCCATGAAGATTCTAACCTCTGCTGGAAACCGATTAGCGAATTGGAAAAATTCTGAACCCGATTGGTCGTTATGAATTACCAGACAGAACAGAGCAGAGAGCTGCTGACTGAGGGCCAGTTCACACGACGTGCAGTCCAGTGCATTTTTTTTTCTGCATCAAAAACACATGGAAAGTCAGTTATACTGTTTTTAAATGGCATAGTTTACAACGGTGCTTGCAATTTTTTTTTTTTAGAACATGCTGCATTTTCCTTGAACTGGACCGATGTGAAGAAGAAGAAAAAAAAAAAAGCATCAAAAACCAATAACGGACTGGAACACACATGTCCTTATTTAGGGCTGTTCACACTGCATGTGATGAGTCGCACCACACTACTGTGCAAATCGCATGCGATGCCTGTGAGATGTGAATTCAGCCATACACAGACTGAATTTGCATCCGGCCATAAATGATGCAGAGCCCTTCTTTTGGTCCGCACCAGAAAAACCCATGCGATTCGATAACAGTTTGCATATGTGAACCGATCTGGTTGTGACAATAATAGAAAGTTAACACCTGCAGTGGTTCGCATGGGGCAGGCGACATGCGATGCAGGAACCAGTACTGGATTCATACGGGTTCTCGCATCGCAGTAGTGTGAACAGGCCCTTCAAAAGAGAGGGGGGGATGCACTGAACTGCATCAAAAAGGCGCATGCAGAAAAGCATCTGGAATGCCTCTCTATTGCGTGAACTGGCCCTGACATTCACCAGCTCTCTGCTCACAAAGCTGTAAGAGCTGAGCTATTGGTGGTGTCCAATCGATCGGTTCTCAGTGTTAGAGGAGGCGGTTGCGGCAAAAACACACACACACACACACATCTCTTTCAATGATTACAGCACAGTTTTTTCTTTTGTATTAGTGTACATTTGTTATTTGATGAATAATGCGATCTGAAAACACATCACTGTGATGCAGGAAATACCTGTTTCCTGAAATGAAAAACACTACAAAGAAAAATATCAGATCCGCTGTGTCACCATCTTTAATCGCACAGGATTAAAGCCATCAAAGCATGAGCACATGTACATCTGATGTCGGAGCATTTCAGATACCCTTGGAATCTAAGGGAATAAGCTTTGAGATTACATGAGGGATAAAACAAATAAGGCTGTATTCATACAGGAACGCACAGCTGCTCGAGTGCTTTACCGCTGTAGCAGATGTGCGTTCCCGACTGTGGTAGGGAGCAGTGTGGTGCGCAATATTTGCACAGTTCTAGGGTTCTCAGTCATGTGAAGTTGTGCACTTAATTTTGACAGATGTTCTATACTTCTAAAATCTACTAAACAGTGTGGATGGAGAAATCTAAAAAATACTGGGTGGTCAAAGCTGTCAAATTGTTGACGGCAGAGGCCAGGTAAGCAGCAGATCGGGAAACTGGTGTCTTTAATCTGTATGGGCTGAGCACAGGGAAAGGATCAGGTCTAACATACGCCTGATTTTTCAATAAGGACTAGGGCCGAAACAACTAATCGATTATGAAATGAATCGATTACAATTTTCATAATTGATTAAATCAGGCAGTAACATAATGGTGATAAAAAAATAAATAAAAAATAATTAGCCCTTTATACCGGTAGTACAAAAAAGCAAATCACTACTGTAAATATTACTTTCACTGTCCCACAGTAAAAAAATGAACCCTTTACAGTAGCGATTATTTGCTCTTTTTGTACTTATTTTTGTTTTTTTAACCCCATTATGTTACTAAACATCTCAGGCCCGGGTCACACCTCTGATTTTTGGTGCTTTTTGCAGAAACACACTACAGTTCATTTACATGTTTTCCTATGGGACACGTTCACATCCATGATATTTTTTCAGCTGCTGCAGATTTGGAAAGGGCAAGGAGTTTTTTTTGTTTTTTTTTTTACACAAAACGGTGCCATTTATTTTTTTTGGATTCAATATACTTCAATGGAGAAGCTGCAGAAAAGCAAGTAATGTGTTTTTGCGACAATTTGTGTTTTGTAATCTGTCCGACAACAAATTGGCTCAAAAAAAATGATGTTTTTTTATTTTATTTTTTTAAGGCTATTATCCGATTAATCGAAACAATAATCGGCCAACTAATCGATTATGAAAATAATTGTTAGTTGCAGCCCTAATAAGGACTACCTGTCTATGCCTCTGTACTATCACACAAGGTAGTCCTCGACCCACCCTGGTGATAGGGATTACATAAAATAAAAAAGGAAAGGGGAAAAACAGAGGATGCATGTATATAAAACATCCATTGCATGCATTGTTGGATACCCTCAGACATACCAGAGGTAGGAGAATCATCTAAAAGGCTAACCTCTAAATTTATGAGCCATGCGGGAGTGACGTCATCGCGGCTCGACAATCAGAGCGCCAGAGCCACGATACCCAGAAGTAACTCTGGGATGACAGGCCGGAGGGGGAGACGAGTACCGCTGCGGAGGCTTCTATCGGAGCCAAATACTACATAATGAGCTAGTATGCCAAGCATACTAGCTCATTATGCCTTTGTCTTGCAGGGTTTACTTCCTCTTTAAGGGATTGTAAAGTCTCGTCCCCCCACTATAAAAATAACACTTACCTGTTCTGTTGCAGTTGGTTTTGCACAGAGCAGCCCGTATCCTCCTCTTCTCGGGTCCCTTTTTGGCTCTCCTGGCCCCTCCCTCCTGTTCAGTGCCCCCACAGCAAGCAGCTTGCTATGGGGCATCCAAGCCGAATGACAGCTCCCTGTGTCCATTCAGATAGGGATCCCTGACCCGAACCCTGGTTAACTGACTTTGATTGACAGCCACGGGAGCCAGTGGCGCCGCTGGGGTGTCTCAGCCAATTAGGAGGAGAGTCCTGGATGGCCAAGACACTCATGGACGTCACTGGAGAGAGATGGGGCTCAGGTAAGTAATTAGTGGGGCTGCTACACAGAGAAGGTTTATTTTATCTTAATAAATAGAATGCATAAAATAATTCAAATAAAAAGGACACACACACACACACACACATTCTGCCTTTTCAACTCCTTTTCTAAAACAATGCATCCAATTTCCATGGGGTACCGGGAACCCCAAATATGAGAAGTCTAATATTTTTTGTGTTTGAAGACATGACTACCTTTTTTCTCATAAAAACGTATCATTTATAAACAGATTGTGATGTACTGTATCTTTCCTTCTAATTATATGAAGAACACAAACTGATGCACATAGGATACGCTGTAAATAGTTTCTTATGTTTTATATGAAATGTATAAGCAATTCACATTTACTATTGTTAGACCAAAAGATGTTTAATGGCTGCTAAACCCCTGCTGACACCTTGTGGCCCCTAGGTATATGATGTGTGGCCCTCAGCAGTCTGGAACACTGATTGATCTCTACTATCCTCATGTAACATCTTCCCAGTTTCATATTATCTTCTGCTGAATATCCCCATCCAGCAATGTATCCTCCCCACAATCTCGGACCCTTACAGTCAGTCTGGTGGAAGAAAAAGACACGAGTCCAATTGTTTACAATCCCATATCCACAGTTATTCCAGAGAAAGGGCAAAAAAAAAAAAGAAGCAAAGCACGATCCAATTTGATCCAGCAGATAAAAAATAAAAGTTCCTTCCTGATCCCCCAAGAGGCAATTGAATATTCCCTGGATCAACTTGACCTATAGATGTTTGTATCGTGTTATATTATGTACATTAAAGTGTTGTTCCACTCATTTTCAAGTATGTAAAAAGTCAGCAGCTACAAAAAGTCAGTGACAGCTTGCACCTTCATAGCTGGGTAAGCACTGCACATGCGCAAAGTCGCGCTACTCAGATGCCGGTCAATCTTCTGGGACCTGTGACGTGTCCCAGAAGATTGCAGAGGGGAGGAAGGAGGAGTTGCCAAGGCAGCCGAGCGGAATTGGGAGCTGGGTACCTGTCAAAACTAGGTACCCGCTCTGAAGGAAGTCTATTCCACATCTCTTACAGCAAAGAAACCTTTCCGTATCATACAGCCCCCTCCATACAATACAGCACAGCCCTCCCCAATATCATACAATACAATCCCCAAAGTACAGCCCCCCCAATAACAGCACAGTGCCCCATATACAGTACAGCCCCCCCCCCATTATCACACAACTCAGCCCAACCAATATCATACAATACAGTTCCCAGAACAGCCCCCCCATCATACAGCCCCACCCCCATAACACAGAACAGCCCCCAAATATTTAGCCCCCCAATAACACAGTACAGCCCCCAATAACAGCACAGCCACCATATTACACACACCCCAATATTCAGCACCGCCCCATGACACAGTATAGCCCCCCATATCAAAAAGCACAGCCCCCAATAACAGCACAGTGCCCCATATCATACAATACAGCCCCCCAAATATTCAGCCCCGCCACCATAAAAGTACAGCCCCCCCAATAACAGCACAGTGCCCCATATACAGTACAGCCCCCCCAATATCACACAGCACAGTCCCCATAACAGCACAGCCCCCCTATCATACAGTACAGGCCCCCAAATATACAGCCCCACCCCCATAACAGAACAGCCCCCCATAACACAGTACAGCCCCTCAATAACAGCACAGCCCACATATTACACACACACCCCCCAATATTCAGCACCACCCCATGACACAGTACAGCCCCCCAATCATACAGTACAGCTCCCCAATATCACAACTCAGTCCCCATAACACAGCCCCCCCCCCCCCCAATATACAACACAGCACCCCAAGCAATATCATTCAATACAGCCCCCCACCCCATAACAGTACAGCCCCCCAATATCACACAAACCCCCCCCCCAATATCACACAAAACAACCCCCATACAATATCACAACACAGTCACCCGAATATCACACAACACAGCCTGCCCCCCCCCCCAATATCACACAACACAGCCCCCCCCCCCCCCCAATATCACACAACACAGTCTCCCCAATATTCAGCACCACCCATAACACAATACAGCCCCCCCCCCCCCCATACATCACACAGTATCTTATCCATATCTTTCCCCCATCCCATATATGAATAGACGACAGTGAGGAGCCCGGTGTGGGGACAGGGGGTGTACTTAGTGATGGATTTGGGGGGCACACACGGTCACGGTCTCACCTGGCTGGCTTTGTGAAATTGTTTCCTCAGCCCGGCCACCGACATGCTGTCCTCGGTGTGTGATGGGGGGAGGGGAGTCCGGTGTCCGCCCGGCGATCTGACAGACCAGCGAGGAGCGGGAGACGACTCGGGAGGGAAAAGTCCCACCCCCTGGGTGTGATTGGTGAAACCAGAAGCCCCCGCCCTCTGTGTACAATCACGGCAAGCTCGGCTCCAGGTCTGGAAGCCGTGATCGGCTGGAGGGGCGGAGCGCCGAGCTGGAACTCAAGGAGGAGCTTAAACTGATTAACTCCATAAGTGACAGAGAATGTGATTTCCATGCAGAACAAACATCACACACTTATAAATCTGGCTGGGTGACTGTCAATCTGGGGTAAATGGGGGATGGAAGGGTCAGTATGGGGTTGGGGGGTGTCAGCCTGGGGTAAATGGGGGTAGGCGTAGGGAGGGTCAGTCTGGGGTAAATGGGTTCTCAGTCCGGGGTAAATGGGGATGATGGGGTCAGTCTGGGGCAAATGTGGGTAGAGGGGTCAGTCTGAGGTTGGGGGGTCTCAGTCTGGGGTAAATGGGGTAGGGAGGGTCAGTCTGGGGGGAACGGGAGGGTCAGTCTGGGGGGAATGGGAGGGTCAGTATGGGGTTGAGGGATTTCAGTCTGGGATAAATGGGGTTGGGGGTCTCAGTCAGGGTTTTGGGGGGGGGGGCAGTCTGGGGTAAATGGGGGTAGGGAGCATCAGTCTGGGGTAAATAGGATGGGGGTCCCAGTCAAGGGTAAATGGGGTTGGGGGAGTCTCAGTCTGGGGTAAATGGGGGTGGATGGGTCAGTCTGGAATAAATGGGGTTGGGGGGTCAGTCTGGGGTAAATGGGGGTAGGGAGGGTCAGTCTGAGGTAAATGTGGGTGGAAGTGTCAGTCTGGGGTAAATGGGGGTAGGGAGGATCGGTTTGGGGGTAAGGGGTCTCAGTCTGGGCTAAATAGGGGATGAGGGGTCAGTCTGGGCTAAAATGGGGTCTCAGTCTGGGGTAAATGAGGGTGGAGGGGTCAGTCTGGGGTAAATGGGGTTGGGGGTCTCAGGCTGGGGTAAATGCAGGTGGATGGGTAAGTCTGGGGTAAATGAGGTTGGGGGACTCAGTCTGGGGTAAATGGGGGATGGGAGGGTTAAGTCTGGGATAAATGTGGTTATGGGGCTTCCATCTGGGGTAAATGGGGTTGGATGGGTCTCAGTCTGGAGTAAATGTGGTTGGGAGGTTTTAGTCTGGGGTAAATAGGATGGGGGTCTCAGTCTGGGGTAAATGGGGTTGGGGGTCTCAGTCTAGGGTAAATGGGGTTGGATGGGTCAGTCTGGAATAAATGGGGTTGGGGGTCAGTCTGGGGTAAATGGGGGGTAGGGTCAGTCTAGGGTAAATGGGGTCTCAGTCTGGGGTAAATGGGTTTGGGGGTCTCAGTCCGAGGTAAATGGGCGTGGAGGTGTCAGTCTGGGGTAAATGGGGGTCGGGTCGGTCAGTTTGGGGTAAATGGGGGTGGAGGGGTCAGTCTGGGGTAAATTGGGGTGGAGGGGTCAGTCTGGGGTAAATTGGGGTGGAGGGGTCAGTCTGGGGTAAATTGGGGTGGAGGGGTCAGTCTGGGGTAAATGGGGTTGAGGGTCTCAGTCTGGGGTAAAAGGGGGTGAGTGACCACTCCTGGGTAAATGAGAGGACAGTCTGTGGAGTGTTTCCGTCTGAGGTAGATGGGGGTTAGGGGGTCAGTCTGGAGGTGGGGAGTCAGTCTGGTGTAGTTGGTGGGGGTATCAGTCTGGACTTGATGGGGGTCAGTCTGAGGTAAATGGGGGGACAGTTTGGGGTGGAGAGATATCCATCCGGGGTTGAGGGGTTAGTCCTGTGTAGATGGGGGTGTGAGAGGGTCAGTCGGATGTAAATGGGGTTGGGGGGAGTTTCATTATCTAGTAGAGGGGCCAGTCTGGGGTAGATGGGGGTTGAGGGGTATCAGTCTGGAGTTAATCGTGGTCAGTCTTGGGTAGATGGGGTGGGGGGGGTCAGCCTGGAGGCGAAGAGGGTCAGACAGAGTTAAATGCAGTTGGGGGAGTTTCAGTATCTAGTGGAGGAATCAGTCTGGGGTAGATGAGGGTGGGGGCATCAGTCTGGGGTAGTTAAGGTGGGGAGGTCTGCCTGAGGTAAATGGGGTTGGAAGGTTTCAGTATGAGGTGGAGGGGGAGTTAGTCTGGGGTAGATCAGGGGATATCAGTCTGGGGTAGATGAGGGTGGGGATCTCAGTCTGAGGGAGATGGGGGTTGAGGGTAAGTCTGGAGTAAATAGGGGTGACGAAGGTCAGTCTGGGGCAGATGAGGGTGAGGGGAGTCAGTCTGGGGCAGATGAGGGGGAGGGGAGTCAGTCTGGGGCAGATGGGGGTGGGGGGCTATCAGTTCGGGGTAGATAAGGGTGGGGAGTCAGTCTGCGGTAGGTGAGGGTTGGGGGTGTCGGCCTGGTGTAAATGTAGCTGGGTGGTGTCAGTAGTTGGGGGTCAGTATGGGGTAGATTGGGGTGGGAAGGTCAGTCTGGGGTGTCAGTATTTGGGGGGTCAGTCTGGTGTAAATGGAGGTGGGGGTGTCAGTAGTTGGGGGGGGGCAGTCTGGTGTAGATGGAGGTGAGGGTCAGTCTGGGGTGTCAGTAGTTGGGGGGGTCAGTCTGGGGTGTCAGTTGTTGGGGGGGGTCAGTCTGGGGTGTCAGTAGTTGGGACATCAGTCTGGGGTGTCAGTAGTTGGGGGGGGGGGGTCAGTCTGGTGTAGATGGAGGTGAGAGGGTCAGTCTGGTGTATATGTAGGTCAGTCTGGGGTGTCAGAAGTTGGGGGGTCAGTCTGGTGTAAATGGAGGTGGGGGGGGGGGGGTCATTCTGGGGTGTCAGTCTGGTGTAAATGGAGGGGAGGGTCAGTCTGGGGTGTCAGTAGTTGGGGGGGGGGGGTCAGTCTGGGGTGTCAGTATTTAGCGGGTCAGTCTGGTGTAAATGGAGGTGGGGGGTGTCAGTAGTTTGGGGGTCAGTCTGGGGTGTCAGTAGTTAGGGGGTCAGTCTGGTGTAAATGGAGGTGGGGGTGTCAGTAGTTAGGGGGGTCAGTCTGGGGTGTCAGTAGTTGGGGGGGTCAGTCTGGGGTGCCAGTAGTTGGGGGGTCAGTCTGGTATAAATGGAGGTGGGGGATGTCAGTAGTTGGGGGGGGGGGGGTCAATCTGGGGTGTTAGTAGTTGGGGGGGGTCAGTCTGGGGTGTCAGTAGTTGGGGGGGTCAGTCTGGTGTAAATGGAGGTGGGGGGTTTCAGTAGTTGGGGGGGGTCAGTCTGGGGTGTCAGTCTGGTGTAGATGGAGGTAAGGGTCAGTCTGGGGTGTCAGTAGTTGGGGGAGGGATCAGTCTGATGTAGATGGAGGTGAGAGGGTCAGTCTGGGGTGTCAGTGGTTGGGGGGTCAGTAGTTGGGGGCGGAGGTCAGTCTGGTGTAGATGGAGGTAAGGGTCAGTCTGGGGTGTCAGTTGGGGGTGGGGTCAGTCTGGTGTAGATGGAGGTGAGAGGGTCAGCCTGGGGTGTGTAGTTGGGGGGGGGGGGGTGTCAGTCTGGTGTAGATGGAAGTGAGGGTCAGTCTGGGGTCTCAGTCTGGTGTAGATGGAGGTGAGAGGGACAGTCTGGGGTGTCAGTAGTTTGGAGATCAGTCTGGGGTGTCAGTAGTTGGGGGGGTGTCAGTCTGGTGTAGAAGGAGGTGAGAGGGTCAATCTGGGGTGTCAGTAGTTGGGGGGTCAGTCTGGGGTGTCAGTAGTTGGGGGCGGGGGTCAGTCTGGTGTAGATGGAGGTGAGGGTCAGTCTGGGGTGTCAGTCGTTGGGGCCGGGGGTCAGTCTGGTGTAGATAGAAGTAAGGGTCAGTCTGGGGGGTCAGTCTGGGGTGTCAGTAGTTGTGGGCGGGGGTCAGTCTGGTGTAGATGGAGGTGAGAGGGTCAGTCTGGGGTGTCAGTAGTTTGGAGATCAGTCTGGGGTGTCAGTAGTTGGGGGGGTGTCAGTCTGCTGTAGATGGAGGTGAGAGGGTCAGTCTGGGGTGTCAGTAGTTGGGAGGTCAGTCTGGGGTGTCAGTAGTTGGGAGGTCAGTCTGGGGTGTCAGTAGTTGGGGGCGGGGGTCAGTCTGGTGTAGATCGAGGTGAGGGTCAGAATGGGAGGGTCAATATGGGGTTGAGGGATTTCAGTCTGGGATAAATGGGGTTGGGGGTCTCAGTCAGGGTTTTTGGGTGGTCAGTCTGGGGTAAATGGGGATAGGGAGCATCAGTCTTGGGTAAATAGGATGGGGGTCTCAGTCAGGGGTAAATGGGGTTGGGGGAGTCTCAGTGTGGGGTAAATGGGGGTGGATGGGTCAGTCTGGAATAAATGAGGTTGGGGGGGTCAGTCTGGGGTAAATGGGGGTAGGGAGGTTCAGTCTGAGGTAAATGTGGGTGGAAGTGTCAGTCTGGGGTAAATGTGGGTTGGGAGGGTCGGTTTGGGGGTAAGGGGTCTCAGTCTGGGCTAAATAGGGGATGAGGGGTCAGTCTGGGCTAAAATGGGGTCTCAGTCTGGGGTAAATGAGGGTGGAGAGGTCACTCTGGGGTAAATGGGGTTGGGGGTCTCAGGCTCGGGTAAATGCAGGTGGATGGGTAAGTCTGGGGTAAATGGGGTTGGGTTGGGGGGACTCAGTCTGAGGTGGATCGGAGGGTCAGTATGGGGTTGGGGGGGGTTAAGTCTGGGATAAATGTGGTTATGGGGCCTCCATCTGGGGTAAATGGGGTTGGATGGGTCTCAGTCTGGAGTAAAGGTGGTTGGGAGGTTTTAGTCTGGGGGTAAATAATGTACCACTCTGTGCACTGTCCAGCTGCAGAAGCTTTTATCATAAGCAGACTGCGCTGGAGAATGCAGTGAGCGTGCTCTCAGTACAGAAACCTCAGCCACCATGTGGGCATTAAGGCCCAACTGACCTGTCACCAAACATTTGCGTTACATGGCCGGCAAGAGGTTCAAATGAACATACAAGTCTATTAACTATTAATTGAACCAGACTGAAAGTATAGTACCGTATTTGCCGGTGTATAAGACGACTAAAGCTAAAATGTTGGTTTTGGGATATACTCACTGTATAAGACGACCCCTCACTGTGCCATCTATACATGCCTCATTGTGCCATCTATACATGCCTCACTGTGCCATCTATACATGCCTCACTGTGCCATCTATACATGCCTCACTGTGCCATCTATACATGCCTTACTGTTCCATCTATACATGCCTTACTGTGCCATCTATACATGCCTCATTGTGCCATCTATACATGCCTCACTGTGCCATCTATACATGCCTCACTGTGCCATCTATACATGCCTCACTGTGCCATCTATACATGCCTCACTGTGCCATCTATACATGCCTCATTGTGCCATCTATACATGCCTCACTGTGCCATCTATACATGCCTCACTGTGCCATCTATACATGCCTCACTGTGTCATTCCATTCCCTGCCTTGACGATCTCCCTACCTTCTCCTGTTTGCAGAGTTTCTCAGGCTGTGGGCGTCCATTTTCTAAAGCCGCGCTTCCTCCTCAGGCTGTTCCGTGATTGGCGGAACACTAATTTTCGCCTCTGTTCAGTGTTCTGCCTATTACGGATGTCCTCTCGTCCGAGGCCGAGGATGAGAAGGCATCCGTGATAGGCGGAACACTAAACAGAGGCTCTGCTGGGAAAATTAGTGTTCCGCCTATCACAGAACAGTCAGAGGAGGAGGCGCGGCTTTTTTAATAATAGATGGCCGTTGTCGGACACAGGTACCCGGCATATAAGACGACCCCGACTTTTGGGGCCTGATTTTAGATGCAAATAGTCGTCTTATACGCCGGAAAATACAGTAAGTACTGTATTTATTGGCATATAACACTCACTTTTTTTACCCTGAAAATAGAGGGTAAACTGTGCCTTTGTGTTATAGGCAGGGGGCTGTGGAAAGTTTTTTTCCTGAAACTTCCCCCTAAGGGCCCTTTCACACTAGCGGACGAACGGTCCGCTCATTACAAGTCCGTTTACGAACTTGTAATGGGCCCCTATGGGAGCGGATCCGTTAGCGGATGATGCATCCGCTAACGTCCGCTAGATCCGCATCCGTTTTTGCGGACGGAAGAATGTCCTATTTTTCTTCCGTCCGGCCAAACGGATCGGATGCAAACGGACAGACGGTCCGTTTCCATCCGACTCCCCATAGGGGAGAGCGGAGGAGAGACGGGGCGGTCCCTGCACAGTGTGCGGGGACCGCCCCGTCCGCCGACAGCTGAACGGAGACCCCCCCGCTGAGCTGACGGACACACGGAGCGGACCGAAAAAACGGTCCGCTCCGTGTGAAAGGACCCTTAAAGTTAGGGTGCGTGTTATACGCCGATAAATACGGTACTTGCTTCATTGATAGGGACACCAATAGCAGTAATCTGACCTGTCCTAACCTTTCTCTTTTCAGATAAATAATGTTTTATTGCAGCGTGTGTCTCTGCTGGAGGGATTTCCTCTCACATCCTGTCCGGCTGACACGCTGTGAGGGGACATCTTCCCAAAGGGGACACAGACAAAAATAAAAAACAGACACTTCTAACCATTCCCCCAATAATAACGTCTTACCCGCTAAAGTGCCACTCTACAGTATTCTGCTATTTAAGCCAAGGGATGAACAGGTTTATAGTACTGTAGTTGCCAGCAAATGTTTGATATTAAAGCATATGGGGAAAAAAACACCATTTAATGCAGTTCCATCATTACATTTGCTTCCTATAATCAATAACACCAGTGAACTCCAAACTGTGCTGAACCCAACAATAGAGCAATAGGGCATAATTTCTGTCACCGACACCAACAATGGGGCACTGTTCCTCCCACTGACGCCAATGACGGGGCACAATTACTTCCACTGACACCAATGATGGACTACTATTCCTCCCACTGACATCAACAATGGGGCAATATTCCTCCCACTAACGAAAGAGCACAATTCCTCCAATGATACCAACAATGGGTCACTATTCTTCCCAATGACACCAACAACGGGATGTTATTCCACCAATGACACTAACAATGGGGCACTATTTCTCCCAAAGATAGGACACTGTTTACGCTTACTGGATGAAAGGACATCTTCTACTCCCACTGGTCCTACCCCCCCCCCCCCCGAATTCTGAAGGACAGTAAACTGGCCCTATGTTTATAGAGTTTAGAGACCCCTGATCTACACAAGACTCAACCTATGAAATGAAGGGTCAGGACAGGGAGCTCTACTGTTATGCACAGTACTGTCAACCCAACACTGTTAATTTACTGACAAAAGAGGAGACCATCTGTACAACCTCTTCTTTTTCTTTCTTTTTTTGATTGTCCAATTGGCACACGGTTGGGAAGTCCTTGACCAAGCTACACTACCTAAAAGAGAATTCCTGTTGGGTTCATGAGGTCTTTGAGTTCCAAGATTGTATGGACCCTGTCCTTCTTCGGGACCACAAACAGATTTGAATAAAATCCTTGAAACCTCTCATCCTGCGGAATGGGTAAAATTACCCCGCAACTTAGCAAGTCTTGTACTGCCCCCAATAGGGCAGACCGATAAGCCAGAAGGAGAGGGAGATCTGAGGGAAAGAATCTGTTCAGTGGACAGGAAAGAAACTATCTTGTACCCTGAAGAGACCACCTCGCAGACCCACTGGTCGGAGAGCAGGGATGTCCACCGAGCTGTGATCCTGCAAAGCCATCCCCCCACCCATGAGTCGGTCGGGGCAAAACTTCATGCGGTGGCGGATTTGGATGCCAGTTTGTTCAGCTTACGCACTCAGGGAGGTTTCTGTCCCCCAGCTGAGCCTTTGTCAGCCTGGGAGGGTTTACCCACAGGCCCTGACTGACGAAAATACCGCTTCTGAGTGGGAAATAAAGGACGCGGCTTACGACGTGGTGGACTGAGGGAGGAGAGTGCTCTTACCTCCAGTGACATCCTTACTAATGTCATCCAGCGAGGTACCAAAAAGTCTCCCACCTTTGAAGGGTAAATCTGCCAGGGCTTTTTTGGATGCTTGGTCAGCAGACCAGCATTTCAGCCAAATCAGGCGGCGCAAAACCACCGCCGAAACAGAAGCTCTGGGGGCTGCATCCAGTGTAGCGTTACAGACATATACAAGGCCCTGGACCAACTGGTCGGCCAGTCTAAAATTCAGGAGGGAGCTCGCAGCGGATTCGCGAGATCTCCGTTATCGGTGGTGGGAGAGGGGCCCCCCCCTCCCGCCGCTTACCGTTGCCGTCGGTAGCGGCGGAGGCGATCGGGTCAGGTCTGTTCGGCAGCTGTGTGGAGATGCGAGTGAGGGAAAAATATGCCCCACCCGTCCCCATAGCTTTGCTGGGCGGAAGTGACGTCAAAATGTCAGTCCCGCCCAGCGTCTTAAAGAACCATATTTTTTTTTTGTCATTTGAAAAAATGACAGTTTCAATTTTTTTTTTTTGTTATCTTGCATTTAAGTCTAAATATGAGATTTGAGGTCTTTTTGACCCCAGATCTCATATTTAAGAGGACCTGTAATGCTTTTATCCATTACAAGGGATGTTTACATTCCTTGTAATAGGAATAAAAGTGATCAAATTTTTTTTTCTGTGTAAAAAGTAATAAAATAAATTAAAATAAATAAGAAAATAAAATAAAAAATGTAAAGCGCCCCGTCCCGACGAGCTCGCGCGCAGAAGCGAACGCATACGCGAGTAGTGCCCGCATATGAAAACGGTGTTCAAACCACACAAGTGAGGTATCACCGTGATCGTTAGAGCGAGAGCAATAATTCTAGCCCTAGATCTCCTCTGTAACTCAAAAGATGCAAACTATAGAATTTTTTAAACGTCGCCTATCGAGATTTTTAAGGGTAAAAGTTTGACACCATGCCACGAGCGGGCGCAATTTTTAAGCGTGACATGTTGGGTATCATTTTACTTGGCGTAACATTATCTTTTACAATATATAAAAAAATTGGGCCAAATTTATTGTTGTCTTGTTTTTTAATTCAAAAAGGTGAATTTTTTCAAAAAAAAGTGCGCTTGTAAGACCGCTGCGCAAATATGGTGTAACAAAAAGTATTGCAATGGCCACTATTTTATTCTCTAGGATGTTAGAAAAAATATATATATAATGTTTGGGGGTTTTAAGTAATTTTCTAGCAGAAAAAACTGTTTAAGGTCCTTAAGTGGTTAAAGAAACATGTATTTAAATATCTAACATGTTCTGCCTAGTCCTCTCTTATGAACAGGAACATAACCCATATGTCAAGACTTGTGAAGGCTGTGTCCGTCCATGGATGATAAGAGAAAACACATTAATTTTATTTGATTACAGTGTCGCAGTGCCGTATCGCAAAAATGGCTTGGTCGTTAAGGGGGTAAATCCTTCTGGGGCTGAAGTGGTTAAAGTATAATTCCAGTAAGATATTAACTACGCCTAAACTTACTCCCACTACCCACTCTAAGCCTATTCTATCTATACTTACCTATTCTGAGGGCACTCCGGTTACATGATCGAGTTCCAGCACAGGCATCAGTGTAGAGGAGGGACAGCTGACAGCGGATACCCCACAGTAAGTCTATGGGTGTTGTCATGGTCCAGGCTCTGCAGCCATTGTCAGCGATCTCTCCTCTACACTGAGGCCACCACTGAAGAGGTCATGTGACCGGAGCACCCTCAGCATAGGTAAGTATAGATGTCTTCCATTACATCTGGAACAGACATAGAATGGGGGTCGGAGTACTTAGTTAGTTAGTATTAGATTGGAATTACGCTTTAAAGAAAAGTAACAGGTAACAGGTTAAACCAAAGAATTCCAAATACACCTCCAAAAAACTGCAGCTGCGCTAAAATCAGAAATGCCACTCAGTTTTCCTTAACCCCTTATGGACCGCCGCATGTACATTTACGTCAGCAGAATGGCACAGGCAGGCACATCAACGTATATATACGTGCCTGCCTTGACGTGGGTCGGGGGTCCGATCGGGACCCCCCCCCGGTACATGCGGCGGTCCCCGTGGCTGTCCGAGCGATCCGGGATGAGGGGGCGGCTATTCGTTTTTGTCCGCCCCCTCCGGATCGCTCCCAGCCAATGCGCGCGCTCCCGCCGTGTCACTTCCTCCTCCTGTGTAAACACAGGAAGAGGGAAGTGATGTGATCTCTGCTCTCGGCGGTATTTTCAACCGCCGCTGAGGAGAGAATACATCACATAGGGCTCTTTCACACGTCCGTTCCGTTCGTCCGTTTTTTGGACGTCCGTTAACGGACCTCAATGCTTCCCTAAGGGAGCGGATCCGTTAGCGGATGATGCATCTGCTAACGTCCGCCAGATCCGCATCCGTTTTTTCGGACGGAAGAATGTCCTATTTTTCTTCTGTCCGGCCGAACGGATCGGATGCAAACGCACAGACGGTCCGTTTCCATCCGATTCCCCATAGGGGATAGCGGAGGAGAGACAGGGCGGTCCCTGCACAGTTTGCGGGGACCGCCCTGTCCGCCCGACAGCTCAGCGGAGACCCCCGCTGAGCCGACAGACACACGGAGTGGACCGAAAAATGGACCGCTCCGTGTGAAAGAGCCCATAGTAAGTCTGCACAACACTACACTGACACCAGTACACGCAGGCAGACTTAACCCCTTGCGATCACCCCCCCTGTCACAGTGTCACTGAATGCAGTAATCATATAGGTATGATTACTGTATTTAGTGTCAGTGTGACAGGCAGTCAGTGTTAGGTTCAGGGTAGCCCCGGTACCCCCCCGAATAAAGTTTTAATCCCTTGATCACCGCCCTAGTTAACCCTTTCACTCCCTATTGCCAGCGTCACTAAGCGATCATTTTTCTGATCGCTGTATTAGTGTCGCTGTTCCTGCTAGGTAGCTATTTTTTTTTTATTGCAATTTTTTTTTTTACTAAAGACATGTGGCTAAATAAATTTTGGCCTAAATGTTTGACTAAAATTTAGTTTATTTGATTTTTCTTATAACAAAAAGTAAAAAATATTGTTTTTTTTTTCAAAAATGTCGCTCTATTTTTGTATATAGCGCAAAAAATAAAAATCGCAGAGGCGATCAAATACCACCAAAAGAAAGCTCTATTTTTGGGAAGAAAAGGACGCAAATTTTGTTTGGGAGCCACGTCGCACGACCGCGCAATTGTCAGTTAAAGTGACGCAGTGCCGAATCGCAAAAAGGGGCCTGGTCCTTTACCTGCATTTTGGTCCGGGTCTTAAGTGGTTAACCAGAGTTCTATGTAATTCACAGCTGACAAAAATCAGAAAGAAACCTCATTGGGAACATACTTCCTGAAGACCATGGTGCTTATCTCTCCTGTTGCTTCCTGCTTTACCAATCATATACAAAAATCCTAAGCAAGTCTGAATCTGATTAGCAGCCTTAAAGTGGCTGTAAAGTATATGCAATCCCCTGTTAGAAAACTTCTTATGCTCCAGAGCAAGTCCTTTGTAAAAAATATGCCCATTTCTACCTTATTTTATAGCGCCACTCATGCAACTCCTCGCAGCTTCCTCTTCTGAACTGACAGCTACAGCGGGAGGGGCCAAGAATTCCCTGCTGACATCAGCCGGGAGGAGGGGAGGAGAGGGGGAGAGCAGCGAGCAATCACGTGAGTGCCGCTCTGAAATAAGGTAGATATGGACATATTTTTTACAAAGAAATTCGCATATTTTTTACACTTGAGCATAGGACGTTTTCTAACAGAGGCGATTGTGTGTACATTACATAGCTATTTCAGCAGAAGGGGGTGGGCACAAGTATGAGCGGACAGGCGGGGGAGGGGGGGAGAGAGGACTGAGGAGAGCTGTGGACGATGGAGGTACATAAACTGTCCATGGCGTCAGAGGCTCAGCAGCCATGATAAACGTGGTCAGTTTACAGTTGGTGAGGGGGTGACATTTTTTTTCTGCACCGGGTGACGCCACCCCTAGTGACGCCACTGAAGTGGGGGAGATGTGGATATTACAGTGGGAGGGATGTGGATATTGCAGTGGGGGGGGGGGGGGTGGATATTACAGTGGGGGAGAATTTTTTTTTCTGCCGATCCGAAAAATGATCCGATCCGTGACTCCTGATCCGAGGAACGATCCGAACCGTGAGTTTTTTGATCTGTTGCAACCCTAACTGGAACGCTGTAAAACACATCAAACAAGTGCTGCAATGCACCAAAGACGCACTGGAACACACGTACTTATTTAAGGTTAAGAACAAAGAGGGAAAAAATGCACCGGACTGCATCAAAAACGTGTCAGATTTGTCTACCGCAATGTTGCAGTCCTGCTAAAAATCGCAGATCGCTGCCATTATCAGTAAAAACAGTTGATAGTAAATGGCCGCTAGCTGCATTAGTATTAGAACCAGCGCGGCTACAAGAAAATGGTGCTGAACGTTTCTGAGGTAAAAGAAAAGGCAGCAAACATGCTGGGCCATCGAGCGGAGGTCCCTCACATGGCAGACCACCCACACTAAGTGCGGACCCGCAAGAGGACCCCTGGTCAGGTACAAAGCAGGCCCAGCCCAGATGCATGGGGAGGTGGGAAGGGACAGGGAGAGCAGTAAGGAAAAGTGAGAGACCCCCTAATTGACCACCGCAGGAATGCCCAGCTGTTCCATCCTGCCGAAACAGGAGGAACCCTACTTATCCATCCTGCGGGGACTGCTGAACGCATTCCTGACAGACCCATCATAGAGCAGTACAAAGTGGCTGTCGGCCACATCCCACTGTGACTCGGACAGCAGTAGCCCGGTCATATGTGTGCCCCATGGCATAGCTCACCGGCCACCCCTGGAGCAATGGGGTATGTCATGGCCAACCCAGCACGTAGCTAAAGGTCTGCTCATGCTCGATGGACGGACTGGGGAGACTACAAGGATCTATATTATTCAGCCTGTCACACAGCCGGCAGTTGATAGTAGATCTCAGGATCAAAAAAGTAGATAGAAAAAAATAAAAATTCTCCAGGACCAATGGTCCCATAGGGAGCCAGGTCCTTCTCCTACGTTAGGCAGGAAAAAACAACAACTGACCTGGTAGATGCAGAGTGAGGGGATATAAATAGAGGGCGGTACTGTTCAGCTTTGACGTTGTTACATGTTTTTAACTGTTTAACATGTCTGTCTAGTCCTCTCCTGATAGACGGCACATAAACCCTACTGTCAAGAATAAAGGAGCTGTGTCCATCCATGAACGAAATTGAAACTTATTTTTATTTGTTCAAAAGATTTGTAAAGTTACATTTCAAATTGATTAATTTGAACTGTAACTTTACAAATTTTTTGAACAAATAAAAAGACGTTTTTAAAGTGGAGGTCCACACAAAAAGTGGATCTCCGCTTTTGGTACCCCCCCCCCCCCCCTCCGGTGTCACATTTGGCACCTTTCAGGGGGGAGCGGGGTGCAGATACCTGTGTAATACAGGTATTTGCACCCACTTCCGGGCATAGATATCCACAGAATCTGCAGGTATCTACGCCACTTCCCACCCCCCCGCTGTGTTCTGAGACCAGTGAAGATGCGCATCGCTACTCGTGCATGCGCAGTAGGGAACCGGGAAGTGAAGCTGCACTTCCTGGTTCCCTCACGAGGATGGGCAGCAGGGGCAGCCAAGAGACGAGCAATTGCTCTTCTTCGGCTGCCGACATCACAGGCACTCTGGATAGGTAAGTGTCCATTTATTAAAAGTCAGCAGCTGCAGTATTTGTAGCTGCTGGCTTTTAATATTTTTTGTTTAGGTGGACCTCCGCTTTAAGTGCAGCAATCCTCCAGATTTGTTTCATATATATATATATATACACACACACACATATACACATAAAAACACACATTAAATATACATATACACACATATATATATATATTTATATGTATTGGCCTGCTACTTTCTGGCCAGCTCTACTTTAAAATTAATGGGCAGTGTGAGTGTTAGTTGAATTTTGTTCCAGCCATGGCTGTACTGTGATTGACCACTATTGTTGTCTGGGGTGTCGTTATCACTCCAGGTCAAGGGTGGCAGCAGTCAGGTCAAGGTGTTTTGGGTGTTCCCCTTCAGCAGCCAATCAAAGGGAGTTGATCGTCCCGCTGTGCATGCTGGGGAGGAGTACTTAAGGGACAGATGTCATTAGCCCGTGGTCGTCGTCCCCGCCGATCCTGGCCTGTCGTTTCACCACCCCCCGTGAGTGGCTCTCATGGCCGGGGGTGCATGTTCAGGTGTTTCTGGCATCCGGGACCACGTTGGTCCGGGGTTGTGATCTACTAAGTAGACCCGGTAGTCAGACTGGGTCTATGTTTGCAGTGTGGTCCTGTCTTATCCGTCCTGAGGGAGGAAGCCACTCGAAGAAAGAACCTGTCTTGGAGAGCACTGAGCAAGAGGCTGGTATCTCAGGAGAGGCCTTGAACTTCATCGAAGGACGCACAATTACTGAGAGGCTGAGTGATGGTCGCCTGTCAGTTTTGAGTTCACAGGAGTTTATTCAGGAGATATCTGGGTGCTTGGTCCTGTGTTAAGGATTCTGAACCAAATATATCGCCACCCTTTGGGAAGGTCTGTGACAGAGACTTTGCTAAAGTTCCGTGTGACTCCCTGGCTGCTAGGCTAGTGAGAGAGGCCTATCTAGGTGCACAATACCCACTCTGGCTAGAGTCGCGACAAAAGCTACGTTGCTGGAAGCACAAGTGTTTCCGAACAAAGTTTTACACCTGAACCTACTACCTTACCCTTCCACCTCTTCAACTACTACTTTTATCCTTTCACCACATTTAGTAAATAAAGCATAGAAAAGGAAGCTTAAAGTGTGGACATTGGATTGGATTGGATTGGAATAAATACTTATAGAGCGCCGAATGCGAGTTGTGAAACTCGCGTCTAAGCGCTTACCAACAACCTGGGGGTATCCAGTTCCCAGGAGCAAAAAGAAGAAACTAGGACATTTAAGTAAAAGAGGGGAACAGACAAGAAAAAAAAATCAGAAATATAAAAAGAAGGGGGGGGGGGGGTGTCAGGGCACGGAAAGCCTATCCCTACTCCCTGACCATGGACCGCAGCCTTAGGATTAAAGCAGCGTCGTGCTGAGGGCTTGGAAGGCCAGGTCTCTATCTATAGGCTTGTGAAAAAAGAAATGTTTTCAAGCCCTTACGGAAGGCCATCAAGGAGGTGGATGCTCGGAGCTGATGAGGGAGCTGGTTCCAAAGAAAATTCCCCAGTGTTTGGAGCCGGCGGCCACATTGAAGTTTCTTAACTATCATCGTATACCCTAGACGGCGAAGGAATAGAGGTAACATGCCGCCCAAAACAAACCAGCAGCTCCTTCGGGGGTAGTGTTACATATAAATATATATATATATATATATATATATATATATATATATACACAAATACACACACAATATTATACATATACACACACACATACACATACACACATAGGGCCAGATCCACAAAGCTGCCCTGCCGGCACGGCGTGTCCCATTTACTCTACGCCGCTGTAAGTTACAGCGGCGTATCCTTATCCACAAAGAAATGCTGCTGTAGCTTACGCCGGCGTAGCGTAAATGGGCTGGTGTACGCGGGTGTAATTCAAATTAACTAGTGGGGGGGCGTGTTTTATTATAATTATGAATGACCCGACGCAAACAATGCTTTTTTTTAACTGCGCATGCAGCGCCCGTAGACGTATCCCAGTGCGCATTCGCGAAATCACGTTGCAAAACATCAATGAAAACGACGTGAACGTAACTTACGGTTTACGCAAACGACGTGAACGACGGAAAAATCTACGCTGGCCCGACTTCTAAACTTAACATTACGTACGCCTCTATACAGCAGGGGTACCTTTACGCCGGACCTACGCTTATGCAAACGACGTACAAACACTGCGCCGGCCATACGTACATTCGTGAATCGACGTATCTAGCTCATTCGCATATTTTACGTGGATACACAACACAACGGAAGCCCCTAGCGTCCAGCGTAAATATGCAACTAAGATACAACTGTGTAATAACGTTACACCAGTCGTATCTTATCGTAATTCCGGCGTATCTTGTTTTGTGAATACAAAACAAAGATAGGCCGGCGGGAATTTGAAATTACGGCGGCGTATCTGGAGATACGCCGCCGTAATTCTTTGTGGATCTGGCCCATAATATATATATATATATATATATGACTAATTTCGATTCATTGTAACGCACATACAGATCCAACTACTTTTAGCTGATCTCCTTGCAGACTGATTCCCAGTGCAGCTACCAACCACTGGAAAAATTGATAACAGGATACAAAAAACACACAAAGGCAGCGCTCGATGGAAATAGCATTAAAACTTGTATAGTCTTTAAGTAGGTAACCAAATAAATATTGCACTGGAGATTAAATCGATGTAGCCTCATAAACTGTAAAAATGGTGCGAGTAATACCAGACGGTACCAAAAGCAGTCATAAAAACATGTAGCCAAGTATGATACTGGTATAAAAATGTGTACAACGATACCACTGCTGAATTCAGATAAGGAGGGGTTAACATCAGTCCGTCGGCATTTAGATGTCCCGTGAAGGGAACTATCACAACTCCCAGTGGATGGTTGTAGAATCCCGGGGTGATAGAGGGAAGTGTAACAGCCCTTGTGTGTGGCAGATAGTAAGGTCCCGCCGGCATGCAGATATGAAGGCACAGCAAAGGAGCCCTTCAGATGGATACGGCAAGCCCTGCCGGTGTCCGTGACGTTACCGGATCTCCGATGGAAATCCCTGAAGGCCCAGAAGCCGGCGGAGAGGTGAGTACCAATCAAAAGAATTTTAAACGATCAAAAAGATTTTGATCGATCAAAAAAATTAAAGATTAATCGATTAATTAAAAGTTAATTTGCACAGCCCTAATATACACACATACACACACACATACATATATACACACACCTCAAAAAATATGAAATAATTTACATAATAACTGTTGTCCAGTAATGTTGCAGAGTTTTGCTAATTTGCATAATAACTGCCACGCAGGAAAAAAATCCATGGATGTGGAGTGGGCGGAGCTAGTTGTCAGGGCAACGCATGTTCTGTGGAGTGGGGGAAGCTAGTTGTCAGGGCAACGATGTTCCGTTATGACCTCATAGTACATAGTGAGTCCTTCCTAATAAATAGCAGCTTGCAGGTGACACTCAGACACTTCTAACTAGAAGCTTGTAGAGGACAAACGTGTTTTCAGTTGTTCCATTTCAGAGTTATTGAATTATTCATTCTGTTATATAGAACATTATATAATATATATTAGAGGAGCGACAACGCAACCTAGGAAGAAAAGAGCAGTTTTTTTATACTTCTATTTAAAAAAATAAAATGGTGAGACAGATCCGTAAGAGGAAGGAGCCTTGTGCTCCAATCTCCCAGAGGCAACTTAGGGAATCTAAGGAGGAGGAAGAAGAAGAAGTCAGCAGAGTTGAGAACGTCTGCTGTTCAACATCTAATAATTCAGATATGAGCGCCAGAAAGAGGCGCAGGGAGGAAGTATCTGATAGCACTAGAGAGGGAGAGAATTCTGTGGAGAAGAATGGTGCAACTTCAAAGAAGCAGAGAAAATATGACAGCGCCGCAGAGACAGAACACAGCGCTGTACAGCAGAGAGGAAAGAAGAGGAAATGTACTGAAGAGCCTGAATGTGAGAGTCCCGTGGTGAAGAAGAGGACAGTACAGAGCACTTCAGAGGAGGATCCTGAGACTACAAGGAAGAACAGGCGATATTACACTGCTAGAGAGACAGTACAGCGATCTGCAGAACAGAAGGGCAAGAAGAGGAAATATACTGAAGAGCCTAAATGTGAGAGTCCTGTGACGAAGAAAGCAAGAACAGACAAAGCAGGAGTTAGAGGGACAATATTGATCCACAGCACAGAAAGTAAAAAACGTGAAACTGCCTCCCTGGGTCCAGAGAACTTCATCTTCCATAAGATAATTGGAGAAGGAGCCTATGGGAAGATTGTGCTGGCGACACACCGTGACAGCGGAAGACTGGTGGCTATTAAAATTGTCCACAAGAGGTATCCACTTAATTATAACCCAGACAGGGTGCTAAATGAGCGCATAGCCATGGAGATGGCTGGGGGTAGTCTTTTCTGTGCTCATGCTTATGCCACATTCCAGACGGAGACATACATATACTTTGTTATGGACTATATGAGAAGTGGAGATCTGGGTGACGTATTGAGGGACACGGGCATAATTAACACCAATAACACAGCGCACCCCCCCACGTTCAGACTCCTGGCAGCAGAGCTTGTGTGTGGTCTGCAGCACCTGCATTCCAGAGGTATTGTTCACAGGGACATAAAGTATAATAACATTTTTGTAGATAGCATCGGTCATGTAAAAATTGCGGACTATGGCTTTGCAGCAACCAATGTGTATGGAGGCAACATGTTGACAGAATACTTGGGATATATGTTTAATGCAGCTCCAGAAATGCTTTTTAAAGTTCCATATGATGGAGCCGTAGATTATTTTGCATTGGGGACATTATTATTTATGCTTGCCTTTGATCAATATCCCTTTGAAGGCCAAGAATGTTATTATACTTTATCACCACAACCTATAATGTATGCTGAACTACGCAAAATACCCGGTGCTGACCCTGACATCAAAGACTTTCTGGAAAAGCTCCTGTGTAAAGATCCAACAATGCGCAATGAATACATTGCCAACATACGAGATCACCGATTTTTTAACGGCATAAACTGGAAGGAACTGGAAGCAGGAGAAGCACGCCCTCCTTTTTTCGGACTTCGTAAGGGCTTCAGAAACTTGACAAGAGAGACGATAAAACCGGAAGACCTGATGAACAACATGAATAATTGGGGAAAACCTATAAAACCTATTTCTGATGAGGAACAGAAGCTGTTTAATGGCTTTTCCTTTGTCAGCGATGAATGGAAAGCCATGCAGAAGCTGAAGTGAAGCCAAACACACCAGGTTGTTGGGATCTGGGTAGAGACGCCCAGAGGCGATTAAGTTCGCATGTGCTGCGCTATATAAGTTTTCATTCATTCATTCAGACGAGTGGGTTGTGTTAGGAGGGGTATTTGGGAGCAAATAAGGGGTTGTGCTAGGAGGGATTAGGAAACTTTTGCTAGAAGGAAAGATAGGGTGGGCTGTGCTAGGAGATGGGATTTGGGAGGGTTTGTGCTTGGAAGGTGATTTGGGAAGGTTTGCACTAGGAGGGCGGACCACCTAGCGCTCTTCCCACACCATCTACAACCATGTGCTAGAAGGAGGAATATGGGTAGAGGTGGGTGGGTTGTTCTAGAAGGGGGATTTTAGAGCAGGTGAGGGGGTGCTAGGAAAGGTAATGGGGGTTGTGCTAGGAGGAGGGATTTAGGAGGGTTTGTGCTAGGGAGGTGATTTGGGAAGGTTTGTGCTAAGAGGGGGATCTAGCGCTCTTCCCAAACCATCTATAACTATGGGCTAGAAGGGGGATTTGGGTTGAGGTCTTGGGTTGTGCTAGGAGGGGGATTTGGGGGTAGTGTTAAGAGGGGTTTTTTTTTGGGAGGGTCTGTGGTAGGGAGGCAACTTGGGAAGGTTGGTGCTAGGGGGACCTAGCACTCTTTCCAAACCATCTACAACCATTTGCTAGAAGGGGGATATGGGTAGAGGTAGGTAGGTTGTTCTCATTGGGGGGGTTGTGCTAGGAGGGTGATTGGGGTAGGTATTTAAGAGAGTTTTTTGCTAGAGAGGAGAATTTGGAAGGTTTGTGCTAGGAGGGGGACATAGCGCTCCTCCCAAACCATCTATAACCATGTGCTAGAAGGGGAAATATGGTGTTATAGGAGGGGGATTTAAGAGCAGGTGAGGGGGGGTTGTGCTAGGAAGAGGGATTTAGTAGGGTGTGTGATGGGAGGCGATTTGGGAAGGTTTGTGCTAGGAGGGGGGCCTATTTCTCTTTCCAAATCATCTACAATCATGTGCTAGGAGGGGGATTTGGGGGATGCTAGGAGGGCGGACCTAGCACTCTTTCCAAACCATCTACAACCATGTCACAGTGTAAGGAGAGAAGAGAGCTAGTAACTGGCTAGTGTGAAAGGAGACATCACCACTGACAGTGTCCTGATTATCAGAGTCGCAATAGTGCCCATCAGTGATACCCATCAGTGAAAACTCATCAGCGCACATCAGTGATGTGACTAAAAACATTTTATTTCCAAAATTTGTTTAGCAAAAAATAAAAAAAACCACAGTGATTGAATACTACCAAAACAACCTGTACGACGGCACTATAAAGGGGAAGTTCCATTAGAATGGCGCCACCCTTTGGGACGCTTTGGCTCATTTCTGAGCAAGCGCTTTTTTTCTCTCCTCGGAAAAGCATACACACGAGGGATTTTAGCGACGAGGAAAAGAACGATGGGAAAAACGATGAGAAAAAAGTAGAATGGGTTCTAATTTTTTTGCGGGCAGTTTTCTCGTCGAGAAACCTGCTATGGAGCATACACACGACCGGTGGCACTGTGCGACCTAATCGCTGGGGCTTCCCCTACAAGGCTTTTAAATACCCAACTTAGACAAGGGGAGATTGTGGTTGTGCTGTAGATCTATGGACAAGGAGTTGCTGCATGCATCCCTGACTTAGATACAAAATAGAAGTTTCCTCTATGGGATTTTGGGAGGCAGGACATCTTTGACAATCAAAATGTATTGAAATTTTTTTTTTTTTTAAAAAAGTTAAAAATTGATAATATAACTTTGATAAAAAGTCAAAATTGGATGCATATATATTACACAGGTAAGATATCAAAAAACATATATACAAACAAGCAACCACTTGACTCAAGTCATAACAGGTCAAACTGACTGGTCCATGCTTTAGATAGATGCACACAGACAGACAACCAAATTAGGAGAGAGTAGATCACACACACAGAATATAGGATGAGGCCTACTACAAACATACATCCAACATTAGAAAAAGGATGACTAGCATCCAGTAGGGTAGGGTAGCTTAGTCAAGTTAGTGTAGGTCCTGCCCTAGAAGAGTCTACCTTGCCGTGGTGGGCAGGCTTGGAATCTCTTGGTCAAAAGTGTGTCAGCGAATGGGCGAGAGGATCACTAGATCTTCACTTCTGGCCAATTGATTTTACCAAAGGACTCTTGGTTTAATCAGAGTATATATAGTTGGAAAAGGAAAAAATGTGTATAGGTCCATAATTATACTTTCATAAACACAATACAAATTTGGTATATTTACATTTGAATTGCTTCCTCTTTTATTTAATCCTCTCATTACCACTTGGATGCACAGGCCACATTTCCAAGGCTGGAAGGGGCTCTATGGCTACTTCTTCCACTTCTGGTGTGTGTAGGCATGTGTAATAGATGTTTATGTATTAACCACTTAAGGACCACTGTATGTACATATACGTCGGCAGATTGGTACGGACAGGCACATCAATGTACCTGTACGTGCCTGCCTTGACGTGGGTCAGGGGTCCGATCAGGACCCCCCGGTACTTGTGGCGGTCCGGTTTGCTGTGGGAGCGATCCGGGATGAGGGGGCAATCGCTCCCAGCGAATCATCTGCTTCCTCTGCCTGTGTAACTGTAAACGCAGGCAGAGGAAGTGATGTCATATCTCTTTCGTCTAACACAGAGGAGAGAAGGCATCTAACAGTGAGTTGCACCTAACAGTACACTGACACAGGTACATATAGGCACACAACCCCCCCCCCCCAGTCACCCCCCAGCCCCCTGTCACAGTGTCACTGATTGCAGTGATCATTTATTTTCTGATCACTGCATTTAGTGTCATTTGTGACAGAAAAAAGTGTTAGGGACATTAGCTTTAGGTCCAGGGTAGCCCCCTGCCCCCCTAATAAAGGTTTAACTCCTTGATCACCCCCCTAGTTAACCCTTTCACCCTCTATTGCCAGTGTCACTAAGTGATCGTTTTTCTGATCGCTGGTGCCGCTAGGTAGCTAGTTATTTTTTTGAGGTTCGCCGCCAGGTTTTTATAGCATTAGGTACCCCCATACATTTTCTAAATAAAGGTTTTAACCCCTGATTGCCCCTAGAGTAAACCCTTTCACCAGAGATCACTGTATAAGTGTCACTGGTGACGCTGGTTAGCCAGTTATTTAGTTACTTAGGTTCGCCGCCAGGTTTTTATAGCGTTAGGTACCCCCATACATTTTCTAAATAAAGGTTTTAACCCCTGATTGCCCCTAGAGTTAACCCTTTCACCAGAGATCACTGTATAAGTGTCACTGGTGATGCTGGTTAGCCAGGTATTAGTTATTTAGGTTCGCCGCCAGGTTTTTATAGCATTAGGTACCCCCATACATTTTCTAAATAAAGTTTTTAACCCCTGATTGCCCCTAGAGTTAACCCTTTCACCAGTGATCACCGTATAAGTGTCACTGGTGATGCTGGTTAGCCAGTTAGTTATTTAGGTTCACCACCAGGTTTTTATAAAGTGTCAGGTACCCCCCATATATTACCCAACAAAGGTTTTAACCCCCTGATTGCCCCCTAGTTAACCCTTTCACCAGCGATGACCGTATAAGTGTTACGGTTGACGCTGGTTAGTTAGTTTGCTGTTTATACCATCAGTGCACTCGCTGTATATAACCCAATAAAGGTTTAACCCCCTGATCGTCCGGCGGGTGATATCAATAAAATGTTAGCGTCAGTCAGGGTCTGTGTCGCCCCAGGCAGCATTAGGTTAGTGCCAGTAACGCTTACACCCACGCGCAAAGCATACACCCCCTTAGTGGTATAGTATCTGAACGGATCGATACCTGATCTGATCAGATATATACTAGCGTACCCAGCAGTTTAGGGTACCCAAAAACGCATTGAATGAATGAATGAATGAAAAACTTATATAGCGCGGCACATGCGAACTGAATCGCCTCTGGGCGCTTGTTGTTCCTGTCTCCTTTGATATCAAAAGAGATGAGTCTTGATCTTTCTCCTGAAGGCTAAGTGATTCGCCTCCAACCGAATGCTGGTTGGTAAAGCGTTCCATAGTCTGGGGCCTTGGACGGCGAATCTTCTTTCTCCTTTGGACTTGTAGTTGACTTTTGGGATCTGTAGTAGGTTCTGATTGGTGGATCGCAGGATGCGATTGGGATTGTGAGCTTTTATTTTATCGCATAGATATTGGGGGGCATTCCCATGGACACATCTATGCGTTAGACAGAGAGCTTTAAAAGCAATCCTGTCTTTGACTGGTAACCAGTGAAGGGATCTCAGTGAAGGTGAGATGGATTCCCAGGGTTTTTTTCCAGTCACAAGTCTGGCGGCCGTATTTTGAACGACTTGCAGACGAGCGATTTGGTATTTGGGGAGTCCGAGGTAAAGGGCATTTGCATAATCCAATCTGGAGTTCACAATTGCTCCCACCACGACCGCTAAATCTTCTTTGGGGATGAAAGGGGTAAGTCTACGTAGTAGGCGCAGCAGATGGTGGGATCCGCTGACTACTGACCCTATTTGTGCGTCCATTGTCATATAGGAGTCAAAGATGACCCCGAGACTTTTGACTTTGGCGCTAGGGGTGATGATTTTGCCCAGAATGGGCGGGGGTGTCCAGGTTGTTGCAGGTTGATTCCTTTGTTTGGCGTGAAACAGAAGAAGTTCTGTTTTCGCTCCGTTGAGTTTAAGATAACTCTTTGTCATCCAGTCCTCTATCAAAGAGAGGCATGTCTCTAGATTGAGGCGGTGATCCTTTTTATTGCAAATGCGGAAATACAGTTGCGTGTCGTCTGCGTATGAGTGGTAGAGCAGTTTTTGGCTGCTGATAATCTCAAAAAGAGGACGAAGATAGATGTTAAACAGCACTGGTGACAGAGGCGATCCTTGAGGGACTCCGCATGTTACTGTGCGTTTCTCAGATGTGAAAGGTCCTAACTTCACTGTTTGCGATTGGTTTTCCAGAAAAGAGGAGAACCAAGATAAATCGCTCTCTGCGACTCTAGCTACTTTAGCAAGCCGCGTGAGTAACAGTTTGTGGTCTACAGTGTTGAAAGCTGCACTTAGGTCCAACAGAACTAGAAGATAGGATTCTCCTTCGTCTGCGGCCTCAAGAACATCGTCCCATACTTTGAGCAGTGCGGTTTCAGTCCCGTGTCCGGGACGGAAGCCTGATTGCAATGGGTCGAGTAGTTTGTGGGTATCTAGATGCTGTTGCAGCTGTTGTACCACTACTTTCTCCATTACTTTTGAAAGTACATTGAGGCTTGTTATGGGACGGCGGTGGAGTGGGTCCTTGGGGTCAAGGGAGGGTTTCTTGAGGATGGGTTGGATTATACCCTCTTTCAACTGTGAGGGCACTCTGCCCTCCAAGAAAGACTGGTTGATAAGCTGCGTGATGGGAGGAGCCAGGATATAGGCGCATTCCTTCAGCAGTTTAGTGGGAATAATGTCATTTGGTGATGTGCTATTGCGCAAAGCCCCAATGGCATTCTTAGTGGTCTCGATGGAGATGGGTTCCAGGGTGAACTTACCTGATATAGGAAAATTACTATGGGTGTTGTGTGAGAGGCTACAGGGGGGGCTGAGGGGGGGGTTTTTTTGCTGAATGCTTTCACGGATTGCCTTGATTTTATTAATGAAGCAATCCGATAGTTCATTGCAAAATTCTTGTGTGTCTGTATTGGGGGCTTCAATGCATCCTGGTTTCATGGTCTGAGTGACCATCTTGAAGAGTTCACGGGGGCGGTTTATGGCGCTGTTGATAGCCTCCGAAAAATAATTTTTCTTGGCTTGGAAAATTCCTTTGTGGTATTTTCTTGTCGCTGCCTTGTAGATGGATAGGTTTAGTTCTGAAGAACATCTTTTCCAGGCAGATTCTGCCCTTCTGCGTTCTTGCTTCAGTAACGACAGCTGGTTGTTAAACCAGCTGCGGTTGTTTTTCTGGATGCGGGTTTTGCGTTTCGGCGCTACCAAGTCGGCTGACTGTAGCATGGCCGAATTTATGGTATCCAGTGTTTCAACGGCCGTTTGATGCGGCTGAATTGTTTCTATTTTTTCCCTTAAAGTGGTTTTGAAGAGTTCCGAGTGGAGCTTCTTCTGACATCTAGTCCAGTGTGTTGTCACTGGATTTGATTTTTTTGTTGCAGGGGGAATTGTGAAAATAGTGAATTTAATTGCATGGTGGTCTGTCCATGGCAACTTTTCATTTTCCAAAATTTTTATTTCCAGAGCTTGCCTGAAAATAAGATCAAGTGTGTGACCTGAGGCATGTGTGGATCCGCATACTAGTTGCTGCGCCCCTAAATCTACCAGGTGGTTGATACAGGCGTCGGCAATGGGGTCTTGTGCGGAATTGGCCCAGAGGTTGAAATCCCCGAGCAGCAAAAAATGTTTGCTGTTGAGGGTGTAAGTGGAGAAGAAATCCGTCCATGATGATAGCAGCTGCGATTTTGGGCCGGGCGGCCTATAGCAGAGCAGAATGTGGATGGTCTCTTTTGAATTTGTTTGCAGTTGTAGCGTAAGGGTTTCCATGAATGGAAGAGGGTTTTGAAGGATTGGTTTGGTGATTGCAAGCTGAGTTTTGCAAATCACCGCCAGGCCTCCTCCTCTTTGCCCTATTCTGTTTTCCGTTATAATACGGTAGTTTTCTGGCACCAGTTCTCCTAGAATGGTGTTACAGTCGGCTGCGAGCCAGCTCTCTGTAATGAAGAGACAGTCTAGATCGTGTTGTAGAATGAAATCATGGATTTCAAGTCGTTGTTTGACTGCCGATCTTGTGTTGATCAGAGCACATGAAATGCGCTTAGGTTGGGGTAAACGGCTAAAACTTTTGACTGTCGATCGTCGATCGATCCTCAAAAGTTGCTCAATTCTTAGGGTCTTTTTGGTGATGGCTGGTAGTATGGCGGTGAAACGCCTCAAATCCCAAATGGTTTCTGCAGAGTACCGCAGATTAGCCATGGTCGCCATTCACCGGGGGAAAAAGTCGTTTTTTATGGTGGCGATGAAGAGAGGATTCGGTGAATCCTCCCGGCTTGGTCCAGAGGAAGGCAAAAAAAACCCTAACCGTTGCTATGCCAATTTGCTTAGGTAGGGGAAAAAAATTCCTTCCTGATCCCTGAGAGGCGATCGGGCAAAACCCCTGGATCAAGTGCTATTAAGTTGTACACAAGGGGGGGGGTGTGGGGGGGGAGAGAGCTGACACTGCTGCTGGGGTGTACCAAGATGGCCGCCAGCCAGGAGCAGGACCTGGGACCCAGGCTGGTGTGTGGCCAGCTGGGTGGGTTGGTGAGCCGGGGGTGGGGGGACAGGTTGTTAAGCTGGGGGTGGATGAGTCCTACAGGGGCTGGGGGTGAACTCTTGGGCGGTTATAGGTGATATTACTGGCGAGAGAGCGGGGCGCCGCTAGGCCGCGGATGAAGCCGCGGCCTTTCCTGAGATGCGGCGGCCGCGAATCAGCAGTGGCTGGCGCGGTTCCGGGGAAAACACGGGGAAATGCCGGGGGATAGAGGCAGGGAGATGCCGGGGGAGGGTTGCTTGACTGGTGGGTGGTAAGGGTAGGTGAGAAAGGCCCCAGCAATCCGGTGGCTTGTCCTGAAAAGGACAGCCGTCAGTCGGTTCCAGGGGAGGTAAAGCAGAAAAAAAATAGTGCCTACCTGGGGAGGATGTCTGGAGAAGGGAGAAGGGGGGCTCAGAAGGAGAGAAAAAGATTTGCTTAAGGGGTGAAACTTCAGAGCCAAGGCTTGGCCAGAGCTGGAGCACGGCTGCAGGGCTGGGAGGGACACTGCCTATCTGCCTCCTACGCCTGCCTGGAGCTATGGCCCACACGCTCCTACTCCTAGGAGACGTGCGCCGCAGTGAACTCCTGATGCTAATCCGTCTGCCTCACTGCTGCCACTGCTGCATTGTTAGCGGAATCAGCCCAGATACCCGCTAGCACCTGCGTTTTGCCCCTCCGCCCAGCCCAACCCACCTAAGTGCAGTATCGATCGATCAACACACATAACTGCAGCGTTTGCAGAGACAGGCCTGATCCCTGCGATCGCTAACAGTTTTTTTTGGAAGCGTTTTCTACGTTTGCTGACAGTCAGGTGCTTTTTTACCTGTGAATCATCACTACTGTACCACTAAATTTAGAGCCCAAAATGGCAAAGTGTATGTACAGTAGTGCAGAGGCCTACACGTTTCTGAGCCAGACAGATAGTGAGGAGGAGGTCACGCATCTGTCGGGCCGCGGCCTGTTTGCTACCGGGCCGAGAAGGCTACACTGTATGATGTGCAGCGGTGGAGCGAGCAGAGAGATGACATCATCTCCCATCGCCCGCATCACTGCTGTTCCATGCTCACAGCGGGGCCGATATACTGAGGCGAGTGAGCAGATGAGATCATCGCTCACCGCCTGCATCGCCGCTCTTCCCCCGCTCACAGCGGGGCTGTTATAATGCTGGAGGTGAGGAGGGATCACCTCTCACTGCACGACCGCATCACTGCTCCACCGACACAGCACGGCAAATTACGATACACTGCTGGAGGCAGGGGAGCAGAGAGATCATCTCTCACCGCCCCCCCCCCCCCATTACTGCTGCTCTCCCTCACTAGTCACTACCCACTACTCCAGGCTTGCCTCTGAACTAATGCACACACCTGTGCTGCCACCACTGCAGTGACAATCTTCATGTGGTGGCAGGTGACAATCCACATCTGGTGGCAAATGACAACCTGAATCTTGTGGCAGGTGATGTGGCAAGTGACAAAATGCATCTGGTGACAGGCAACGTGGCAAGTGACCCTCCGCATGTGGTGGCAGGCGAGATGGCGAGTGACTCTCTGGCACATTCTGTATTATGGTGAGTTGAACTATTTCATTGTCTATTACAATGTAATAATAGAAACAATGCATTTCAATCATCCTGACACCATATCAACCATGGTCCCGGGATAATTGAAGCACTAACACCAGACATTGCCCCCAATAAATTGCCAGCGAAAAGCCGCATAGACCCCCCCCCCCCCCGGGCCTTGGCACAATTTTCTTCAACAACGTCGGTCCCCGGTGCCAAAAAGGTTGGGGACCACTGCTGTAGATGACAGCGGCTCCATGCCAGATAGCTCTGACAACGAAGTTGTGGTCCCTGCCAAGGCCAGGCATACCCGACCCCGTTCTGATGTTGAGCAGCAAGAACCGCAGGACCCTTGCCAGAGAATGGAAACCACTTACAGTTTGCAAATTTAAAACCTTTCTGGGCCTTAGTCTCTGCTTCCATGGCCAGGAAACGATACAAGGCGATCCTGCGGTTCTTGCATTTCACTGCACTTTGTCGTCCGCGTGGAGACCCTGAATTTGACCGGCTCTACAAAATTTGGCCCCTCATAAACCATTTCAACGAACGTTATGCAGCCTTGTTTAATCCCCAGTTGTCTGTGTTGATGAGTCCCTAATTAAATTTTTCTGGCCGCTTGTCTTTCAAGCAGGACCTTCCCAGCAAGCGTGCAAGATATGGGGTCAAGCTCTATAAGCTTTGTGACAGGTCAACAGGCTGCACATGGAGCTTTAGGGTTTATGAGGGCAAAGATTGTCAGCTGAGAGCCGTAGGGATGCCCAGATTACATGGGGAGCACTGGCAAGATCGTGTGGGACTTGGTGTCACCCTTATTCGGAAAGGGGTACCATTTATACACGGAGAACAATGATTTGCGGTCCAAGGACCGAGACTGTTGAACGCTCTACCAAACATCCGGTTGGAGGTAAACCACCTGGCCTTCAGGAGAAAGATCAAGACCCATCTCTTCTGAGGGCCCAGGGAATGGATACCAAGTGCCCAGAGGCGATTCAGTTCGCATGTATTGCGCTATATAAATTTCTCACTCACAATTATTACACCAGCGTGCCACTTTTTAGTCACTTGTTTGATCGTCAGTTTGGAGCATGTGGCACCGTGCGACCTAATCGCCGGGGCTTTCCCCAGCGGCCTGTTGATTCTTGTCTTAGGCTGGGGACGAGAGCCTGCTGCAGGTGTAATAATTTGCTCGCTGTGAAGTGGCGGGACAATAAGAATGTTTTCGTTCTTACCACCCTTTACGCAGACAGTACAAATTCATATGGAGGCTGGTCTTGTGGAGAAACCCCTCTGTGTCCATGAATATAACCAAAATATGGGAGGGGTGGACCTTAATGACCAGTTGATGGTGTCGTATCATATTGCCTGTAAGGCAAGACGCTGGTACAAAAAAGCATTTCTATATTTATTTCAATTGACTTTACTGAATGCTTATGTCTTATACAAAGCTTCAGGACGGAATGGATCCTTCCTTCAATTCCAGGATGAGATCATCTTAGAACTCTTGTATCCAGGCGGTTCTGCACCTCACCATCCCCTACCAAATGCAGTAAGCCGTCTACATGAGAGATATTTTTCGTATGTCCTCGAGAGTACCCCTACCCAACGAGCCCCCCAAAAAAGATGTCGTGTCTGTACTAAGCGCTGATATAGGCATGACACCCGTTAATTTTTTCCCCGGTGTCCTGACGACGATCCTGGTCTTTGTATTGGTGAATGTTTTGAACGCTTCCACACACGAGTGAAGTATTAGCGTAGAGTAAAACATTTCACAGGCTAGGCACACTTACACAGGGTCTCCCAAGATGCCATTACATTTTGAGAGACCCAAACCTAGAGCCGAAAAGTTGAACAGTTACAAAAAAAAGTGTTAAAAAAAGTAAAAAATTAAAACACAAAAAAATATATATATAGTTGTCGTTTTATTGTTCTCTCCCTCTCTATTCTGCTTTTTTTTACTGTATTCTATTCTGCAAAGTTTTATTGTTGTTATGTTTTTGCATGCTTGCTTTTCAGGTATGTAATTTACTTTACTGTTTTCAGTTACGCCATTCAGCTGTTGCGCGGACTTATTTATCTTGACAGAAACAGCGTTTGCTTCCTTGATATATAAAGCCATGACTCCAGTGCTGTAGGAGGTGATTTCACCACCACAGTTAAAAAAAGAGCAGATATGCCGAAGCATGGGGGCATTAGGGGCGGAGGAGCCATTTTGCTCCTAATGCCATGTACATACGGTCGACATTCCTACGGAGGCTTTCCCGTGGAAAAGTCTGACCGTGTGTACGCGGCATAACTTTTTATGCCACGTACACACGGTCGAAATTGCGACGGAGGCTTGCCCGTGGAAAAGTCCGACCATGTGTATGCGGCAAAACTTTTTTCCGGGAGGATGCCCCCATGCTTCGGAATATATATATTTTAGGCACAGGTTGCGTTAAAAAATGTTTTTTTTTTTTTATTGGTATTTGCTTTGCAGGTACGGTATGGTAAGGTCTTACTGATATACTGTAATGTTACTTTGTTTTGCTTAGCAGGTACGCCATTCAGTTGCAGCGCGGATTTATTTAGTGTGACAGCAACAGCGTTTGCTCCCACGATATATAAAGCCGTACTGGTATGCTGCTGGACTTTGAATGGTTATACCAGAATGATGCCTGCAGGTTTAGGTATCATCTTGGTATCATTCTTTTCAGCCATCGGTCGGCTTTCATGTAAAAGCAGTCCTAGCGGCTAATTAGCCTCTAGACTGCTTTTACATTCAGTGGGAGGGAATGTCCCCCCCCCCCCGGATATAAACAGCGCCATTGGGAAATTGGGAAAGCATTTTATCACACTGATCTTGGTGTGGTCAGATGCTTTGAGGGCAGAAGATCTAGGGTCTTATAGACCCCAATTTTTTCAAAAAAGAGTATCTGTCACTAACTATTGCTATCATAAGAGATATTTACATTCCCTGAGATAACAATAAAAATGGTAAAAAATAAATAAAATGGAAGGAACAGTTTAAAAAAAAAGCTAAATAAAAAAAATAAAAAATAAAGCATCCCTGTCCCCCCTGCTCTTATGCAAATGTTTGGTATCCATGTACTCGGCCTAAGATTATCTTTTTTATTTCATCAAAAATGTGGGCAATATAGTGTGTTTTAGTGCTTTAAAATAAAAAAAAAGTGGGCTAGATTCACAAAGCACTTACGCCGGAGTATCTCGAAATACTCCGGCGCAAGTCTAAATTTGCGCCAGAATATCTATGCACCGTACCCACAGAACTAGATACGCACCAAAATAGGCTATTCCCGACCGGCCTAACTTGCCTACGCCTGCACATCCTAGGTGCACATTTATTCCGTCTACACCATTGATTTCCTATGCAAATATGGAAATGAGGGAGATACGCCGATCCACAAAAGTACGTTTGTGCGGTGCAGGCTACGCGCTGTGCGCATCAGCTGCACGTCCAGTCTAAAGTTAGACCTTATAAAAGCTTGCTTAAAATTAGAAAATCCGTCTACATGTCAGCTAAAGCAACACTGTTAGGGACGAGCTGAGCAGCCACACTTGCAGGACAACAATCTGTATGCCAACATGCCAGGGGCATCCTTGCTCATAGCTATACTACTGACTTTAGATGAGCGCAGAAGGAGGAGGGCACGGAGAGGATCTTTGTCGGGTATATCCATGAGGTGAGCCCAATGGTAATAGGCCCCCCTTTTGGTTGGAATTAGGGTGCAATTGGAGAGATACCCTGTGTTAATAGGAGGGTAGATGTTGGTTCCTCAGCTTCCACTAATTTCAGTGAAATTGAGTAAAGGTGGATTAATTAGGTCAGGAGCCTGTGCGGGCCAGCAGGCCCAAAGATTGATAAAGTAAAATAATCCTATGCTGCTATAAGGATGCCAGTTGTGACCGATGCACCCTAAACCATATAAAACAAAGAAAACCTAATCCACCTTTACTCAATTTCACTGAAATTAGTGGAAGCTGAGGAGCCAACATCTACCCTCCTATTAACACAGGGTATCTCTCCAATTGCACCATAATTCCAGCCAAAAGGGGGGCCTATTACCATTGGGCTTACCCCACGGATATACCCGACAAAGGTATTATTTAGCAGCGCCATTTCCCTTTCTCCTATCCATATTTATATTAGGTCCCCACATAGGGATCCTACTGGGAGGCAGCAGCTACTTTATTCACCATAGCGCGGACTCCCCTGTTCTTACACGGGAGAGGATCTGCCGACCGCCACATGGCAAGGTACTGGCAACACTCCATTTCCTTGCCAGTGGCTCTTTTTTTTTGTACTGCCCTGCCATTTTAGCACCTCAAGAAATGAGATAGGCAGTCATAAATTAAAAGCTGTGTAAATTCCAGAAAATTTACCCTAGTTTGTAGACGCTATGGGCCAGATTCACAAAGCCATTACGCTGGAGTATCAGGAGATGCGCCAGCGTAATTAAAAATATGTGCCGTATCCCCAAAACGATATACGTCATAAATCTAGATGTTTTCGATCTGCGTAATTTCGATAGACCGGCGCATCGTGCACGCAAAAAATGCGCTAGACACACCATTGATTTGCTAGGCAAATATGCAAATGAGGAAGTAAGTTTGTGCAGCGCAGGCTACGCGCTGTGCGCATCAGCTGCACGTCCTGTCTAATATTAGGCCATATAAAAGCTTGCTTAAAATTAGACAATTCGTCTACATGTCAGCTAAAGCAACACCATTAGGGACGAGCTGAGCAGCCACACTTGCAGGACAACAATCTGTATGCCAACATGCCAGGGGCATCCTTGTTCATAGCTATACTACTGACTTTAGAGGAGCGCAGAAGGAGGAGGGCATGGAGGAGGGCATGGGAGAGGATATATCACACACGCATAGACATCTTTGGCATGAGTGATTCTGAGGTGTCTCGCATCTTCAGATTCACCCCTGCTGCCATCATGGAATTAACCACAACCCTGCAGGAGGACATCACCAGCCCAACACACCGCTCACATGCAGTGCAGCCACTGGTCAAGGTCCTGGCAACACTCCATTTCCTTGCCAGCGGCTCTTTTCAAAGAACAAGTGGAGTGGTGGCTGGGATGTCACAATCCTCCATGAGCAGATGTGTGCACCAGGTTATCCCTGCAATTCTCAGACGCATGGCCAACCAAATCATCAAACTCACCCAGGAGGACCTGCGGCAGAAGGCAATGACAGAGTTCTACAGAATTGCCAGATTCCCACGCACCGTGGGGGCCATTGATTGCACACATGTGGCACTCCAGCCCCCCCGTGAGACAGAGCACATATACCGCAATCGGAAGCATTGGCATTCCATCAACGTACAGGTGATAGTCAATGCCAAATACCTCATATGGCACGTCGTGCCAAACACCCCGGATCCAGCCATGACAGCTACATATACAATCATAGCCCTATCCCAATGGAATTTGAACAGAACGTGTATGGGGACAGCTGGCTGGTTGGTGAGTGACATGGGTGGCAGGCATGACTGTCCCCCTCCATGATGCACACATCACCATGGGCACATGCACTACTAACATCCTCCTGTCTTTTCCCTTCCAGATGACTCTGCATATGCACTGGGACCCCATCTCATGACTCCTATCCGGAACCCCCAAACCCCAGGAGAGGAAAGATACAATGAAGCCCACGCCCAAACCCGTGCAGTCGTGGAGGGCACCTTTGGCCTCCTGAAGTCACGTTTCCGATGCCTGGATAAGTCTGGGGGTACCTTGTTGTATTCCCCAAACTTTGTGTGCCAGATCATCGGTGCATGTTGCATGCTGCACAACTTCGCAGTGAGAAAGGGCCTGGAGATTGACATACGTGATGACCTGACCCCCGAACCAGACAATCCCCCCCTAACCGAGGCTACCCCATCTTCTGAGGGAAGAGCAGCCAAGAGACAGCTCACATTAGGCATCTTTGCGCGTTAAACACACGCATTAATCATGGCACAATGAGAATGCATGCATACACACCACTGTGGTCCCTATATCACACACACCACATCCTCATCAAATTGGATTGGCACAAGCCCACCAGCAATGCCGTGGCTCCAATTATGTCACTGTACATTCATACACCATTCACACGGACCCTGGGATCACTTCTCCCTGGTCCTGGGGAACCCTTCTCCACCACAAATGAGGGTGACACCGGCAGGAATGTCACCCCCACATTCAAAAATCATTCACAACCCAAAAAAAAAAAATAATAATTGACCAGCACCCAAAAAAAATGACCAGCAAAAAAAAAAACTACCGCCGCTGGCGTGACCCCTGCCTGGGGCGGCCACGGTCCCGACTCCTCAGGGCCGACTCTTGGGGGGGGGGGGGGGGGTAATACGGGGAAGGAGGAGCATGCCCTGGTCTCTGCCCACCTGGCGGCCTGCCCTCCAAGGCCACGGCAATTCTGATCAGGCCAGTATTTATTGTTGTCGTATTGGCCTGGATAGCCTTGGTGAGGGCCCGCACATCCTGACTGAGGGCCCGCACATCCTGACCAATGCCTGCTGTGGTAGCCTGCTGTTCATTTTGGCAATTGATCAGAGCCAGGGAATTGCAGGCCATGTCCCCAAGCGTATCCTTTATGGAGGACAGGCTCTCCTCCATCCACACCAAACTCTGGCTGACCTGTCCCAGATGGCGGGTCTGAAGGGCCTGGTCCCTTCTCAGGTTGGCAGGCAGAACCTCGGCCAACCCCCTGGTCTTCTGGGTCGCCTTCCTGCCCCCAGATGAGGCTTGTGGCCGGGGAGAAGGGGAGCCCCTTGGGAGGGGAGCCCTGTTGGGGGAGGAGTGGGAGGGGCTACCCCGGATGGAGGCATGGCTGCTGCCAGCCATAGGGGAAGCCGCCTCCAAAAATAACAAGTCATTCCCTGACATGTCCTCCTCCTCCAACTCAAACTCCTCCTCCTCAACCTCCTCAGAGGACTCCGGCCTTGTCTGGGGGTCTTCCCCAGGCTGTTGTCCCGGGGATGGTGCGGTCAAGCCAGATGGCCCAGCACCCTCCTGCACATCTGTGGATGACACAAAACATTCACAGGTTGGAGGATCCACACACTTGCCACATATTCCCTCCCCCCCCCCCACACATGCTACACACAAGATAGAGAAAAAAAAAAAAAAAACGTACCTGGCCTCACGGCCTCATGACTGGAGTCATCGCCAGGCAGCCCCTCCACTTGCTGCCTGTTGAAGGTCTGGGCCACCGCACGCTCCTCCTCAGCCAGCCTAACAGGGCATGGTGGGCCCCCTCCAGTGCCCCTGGCATGGGCTGCAATCTTGGCCAGCTTCCCACGGACTACACGGCGCAGATCATTGATCTTCTTGGCGATCCCCTGGCGTGTACGGGTCTCCCCCCCAACGTGTTTACCTGGTCGGTAATGTCCTGCAATATCTGTGCCTTCCTGGCCGGGGTGGTGTTGGCACTCTCCGGGCCGTGCAGGAAACGGCCATATTGTGTAATGGCCCTGGCAGGAATTCCCTTCTCCCTTAAAAAAAATGTAGCTTTCGCTTCCTTTCACTCATGTTCTCACCAACTGGAACCAAAACAATCACCAAAAATCAGACACCAAAAAAGTATCAAAAACAGTCACCAAACAACACTCTGAAAACCACTATCAAAAACACTATACTAAACAGTCAAGAAATATATCAAACGCAAGTCACAAACCGACAAACGCAAAAACACAACAGAACAAAAGCACCTTGCTGTATAGGAAGGGATACAAAGGGATGTACTTTTGCAAAGGAAGGGCGTTTGTCTCTGTCTATTTAAGCTCTCTGCGTAGCTCACTAAGTTGACCGGGCCTAGGTCCAATTTCACTGATTGCGCCGTGCCGAGTTGTGAGCATGCGCAGAGAGGTGCTGACCATGGTCTGCTTCATGTGCGCATGCGCAATCCGGCCGGCCCTTCATTTGCATGGGGTCACGGCTAATTTAAATGGAACACGCCCACGTCCTTCCCAATTTGAATAACTCCGCCGTATGCCTCGGAAATTACGTTGCACCGGTGCAAATTTCTGCGCAAATACTACGAGGATACGGTACTTGCGCCTCTACATTGCGCCGGTCTAACGTAAAGGAGGTGCGCTACTCCGGTCAAAATTTGCGCCAATGTACGTGAATCTGGCCCAATAACTTTTGCGAAAACCAATAAATAAATATACGCTTATTACGATTTTTTTTACTAAAGACATGTGGCTGCTTTCTTGTGAAAAAAAAAAAAAGACGTGGCTGAATACATTTTGGCCTAAATGTTTGACTAAAATTTAGTTTATTTGATTTTTCTTACAACAAAAAGTAGAAAATATATTTTTTTTCAAAATTTTCGGCCTTTTTCCGTTTATATCGTAAAAAATAAAAATTGCAGAGGCAACCAAATACCATCAAAAGAAAGCTCTATTTGTGGGAAGAAAAGGACGCAAATTTTGTTTCGGTACAACATTGCATGACTGCGCAATTACCAGTTAAAGCAGCGCAGTGCCAAATTGTAAAAACACCTTGGGTCCTTTAGCTGCGTAAAGGTCCAGGTCTTAAGTGATTAACATGTGTCCTAACCATGTTTATATGTATGTACTGACAGGATATATGATTAAATCCTGTAATGAAACATTCCCCTTAACTAGGAAAAGATATCAAAATCTCAGGTAATTTTATCTTAATTTTTAATAAATGTTATATTCCTTCACATTCCCCTCACAAAATATATAGGAAATTCTCTCCTGTTATCCAGAACTAGAGGATCTGCTCTATTTTTTTGTTTGTGTTTTGAACAAAAACCATGTACATTGTCTGAAAATTCCTTTTGACCAAGAAGTTTTTCTATTCTGCTCCTTCAAATTTTCCAGTCACTGTGGTCAAAAACATACGTCTATTGGATCCCACTAATCATTAGAAAATACATTGGGCCAGATTCACGTATATTGGCGCATATATAGACCGGCGTAGCGCATCTCCTTTACGTTAGACCAGCTCAATTTCGAGCCGCAAGTGCCGTATCCACAGAGTATTTGAGCCCAAATTTGCGCCGGCGCAACTTAAATACCGAGGCCTAAGGCGGTGTAATTCAAAGGGGGAAGGACGTGGGCGTGTTCCATTGAAATGAGCCGTGACCCCATGCAAATGAAGGGCCGGCCAGACTGGGCATGTGCATGACGCGGACTATGGTCAGAGCCTCTCTGCACATGCTCACTACTCGGCCCGGCTCAATCAGTGAGATAGGAATTAGGCCCGGCAGACTTAGTGAGATACGCCCAGTGCATAAATAGGCCCAGACATACGCCCTTCCATTGCAAAAGTACATCCATTTTTTTCCCTCCCTGAAGCAAGGTGCTTTTGTTCCCTTGTCTGTTGCTGTTTGTAGGTTTGTGTCGTGTCGGTGTGTTCCATTATTTTGAGGGCCATCACCCAATTTATATATGTGTAAAAAGAAGGAAAAGAGGGGGGATGGGGGGAATTTGCGCTTAGTGAAAAAGATAATGTTAATAAAACAATTAAGCAAGGTCCTGGGAAGGACGTCCTGCTGCTAAACACTACAACTTAGATATAAAGTGTGAAGAAAAATTTGAAAAAACAGTGTAGCGCTGGACAACATATACCCTATAAATAATACATAAGGCAATAGGTATAAACAATGTTAAAACTATGAGTGATATAAATCATTGGAAAATTGCTATGTGCAAAAAGCAGTGAATACAAAAATTATTATAGCATTGTGCAAAACAATATATACTGAACAACAGGTATCCAATACCTATATATATCAACAAATATTGTGAATAAACTAAGTAGACAATGTAAGTGACTAATTCAGCACATGAAGTGCAAAACAAAAAGTCCACAGAAAAAACTGTGAATTTCCAGCCCCTTCCAATACAGATGGTGCAAGCAATAAAAAGTCCAATTAGGAGATCCACAGGTGAGGAAGAAGGGAAAATCAGACATCAGTGGCCCAACGCCAGTGAAAATAAAGGCTTACCAGAAAGCCTGTGACTATCCCTTTTCAGGAGTAGTCTAAACAGGCATAGCAGGAGATTGTAATTCTCAGAGACAAAACAGTATCTTCTCCATAGATTAAATGGTGGAATCCACAGCTCCTCTTGGGGTTAAGCAGTACTTCCAAATGGAACTCGCATAGATGTATGTGAGCATGTGTTATCAAACACCATATGGGGAGAAAAAAAGGGACAATCCCATAGTGTAAACGTATAAAAACGAAGGGATTTATTTTAAAGATAAAAAGTTGAACAACATAGGAATACTCTCATTCATAGAGAGTGATACAAAGTCCTTGCAAGGTTAAAAAAAGCTCTGTGTTAGTATCAGACCGCCTGAGGCCGTTAGCGCATGCGCAATGTGTGTGTATCTGCCCGACGATCGTTTCGTCGTAATGACGTCATCAGGGGCACACTTACGTGAGCAAGGCAAGCTCATTGGATAAAGGCGGGTCTAGAACGGAGCTCCAGATGGTTCAGGTATGGGCTTCCAACAATGCTCCTCCTCCCTCCTGCACAGCAGAGAACCAAGCTAGATCTGGCTTGTGGGGTCAGTGTGACCAGATGCTGATCCTCTTCCAGAGAACAGCGTTGTCTTTACCTAACCAAATTGTAATGCCACAAGCAATGTCTCACATGGGACACAGTGAACCGTGGAAAAATAGCGTAAAAATGCTTTTTATTTAAAAACTGACATCAATAAAAAATTGGTTTGCAAATAGCCAAAAGGCTGCAAGACAGTTGCAAAAAGTTCTCAATACAATTTTTTTTAATGATACGAAAGGCCCTGGAACCAAACAGTCCTCCTGGTTAAGTTAACTCACACTGTACGTCTATGTTTGACGAGTTTCATCTTTGGTATGATGTCATCAGAAGCCTTTTGTATCATTTAAAATAAAAAAGTAATTGAGAACTTTTTGTAATTGCCTTTTCTTTATCTGGGAGTTTTTGGACTTGGAGATAGAAATAAAGGAGAAGTCACTCACCATTAGTACTCACTTTAAAAAGCTACTGACAGGAATGGCTACATTCCTAAAAAATAGTTATCATCGTCCATGGTTGAATACTATACCAAGAGGACAATTGCTCCGCCCAAATTTAACCTGGATATCCCTGGGAAACCCATTGGAAAAACTTTCATAGCTTATTTATCAGAAATGAAGCAGTTCAGGTCGAAATATACATTCAAACTGTTGAGTTTTAAAGATCGCATCTCCTAGATCAACCATGATTCGCATTGACTTAATGACTTCATCCTATTTAACCACTCCACTGACTGTGGTATTTCTCAATACCCCAAAAACTTGGTCCCAAAGGACTCCTGTCATGCAAATCCCTAAAATGTTGTGATAAGTGATGTTTTGTAAAGCCAATGTTAATATTGTATATGTACAGTGGGGAGAACATGTATTTGGTACACTGCCGATTTTCCAGGTTTTCCTACTTACAAAACATGTGAAGGTCTGTAATTTTTATCATAGGTACTCTTCAACTGTGAGAGACGGAATCTAAAAACATAAATCCAGACAATCACATTGTATGAGTTTTAAGTAATTAATTTGCATTTTATTGCATGACATAAGTATTTGATACATCAGAAAAGCAGAATTTATTATTTGGTACAGAAACCTTTGTTTGCAATTAGAGATCATAAGTTTCCTGTAGTTCTTGACCAGGTTTGCACACTCTGCAGCAGGGATTTTGTCCCACTCCTCCATACAGAGCTTCTCCAGATCCTTCAGGTTTTCGGGGCTTTCACTGGGCAATATGGACTTTCAGCTCCCTCCAAAGATTTTCTATTGGGTTCAGGTCTGGAAACTGGCTAGGCTACTCCAGGACCCTGAGAGGCTTCTTACGGAGCCACTCTTAAGTTGCCCTGGCTGTGTTTCGGGTAGTTGTCATGCTGGAAGACCCAGCCATCAACCCATCTTTAATGCTCTTACTGAGGGTAGGAGGTTGTTGGCCAAGATCCTGCAATACATGGCCCCATCCATCCTCCCCTCAATACGGTGCAGTCGTCCTGCCCCTTTGCAGAAAAGCATCCCCAAAGAATGAGGTTTCCATCTCCATGCTTCACGGTTGGTATGGTGTTCTTGGGGTCGTACTCATCCTTCTTCCTCCAAACATTTTTGTCTCATTACACCACATGACCTTCTCCCATTCCTCCTTTGGATCATCCAGATGGTCATTGACAAACTTCAGGGGGGCCTTGACGTGCGCTGGCTTGAGCAGGGGGACCTTTGCGTGCACTGTAGGATTTTAATCCATGACATGTTTTTCTTTGGTTTTCTTTGAGACTGCAGTCCCAGCTCTCTTCAGGTCATTAACCAGGTCCTGTCGTGTAATTCTGGGCTGACCCCTCGCCTTCCTCATGATCATTGATGCCCAACGAGGGGAGATCTTGCATGGAGCCTCAGACAGAGGGAGATTGACCAGCGTCTTGAACTTCTTCCATTTTCTAAAAATTGCGCCAACAGTTGTCGCCTTCTCACCAAGCTACTTGCCTAATGTTCTGTAGCCCATCCCAGCCTTGTGCAGGTCTACAATTGTATCCCTGATGTCCTTACACAACTCTCTGGTCTTGGCCATTGTGGAGAGGTTGGAGTCTGAGTGTGTGGACAGGTGTCTTTTAAACAGTGTTGCTCATCTTCCTTTAAAAAAGTAATTAGTTACAATTACAAGTTACTTGTCCGAAAAAGTAATTGAGTTAGTGACTGGCAAAGTTACTAGTTACTCGGAAAAGTAACCATAAGTCCCATGGTTGGTGACGAAACACATCAGGGTGGAGGTTGCGACATCATTGCACTATTCAAGGAAGTATACAATCACCCATGAGGGAAGCAGGGCCAAGGAATTGCAGATGATCCCAGGGACAGATCTGTATACATTTATATACCAAGCTTATCACCTGTATGCACCAGGGCTAGTGCATTGGCAAATGTGACTGAAGATTGTCTGTTTTATCAATAAATTGTGGTTACAGAACTATACTGTTAGTTCCTTCTTTACCCTTATGTTGCCATTGAGTAGAAGGGATTACATTTGAAGGCGCAGGAGTCCATTGATGGGAGCTTAAAGAGTACCAAATTTATACCCCCAAGGGGAAGATGAGTGCTTAGTGTGACTGGTGGAGGGTCCACTTGGTGTATTTTCACAATTATTAATTATTCACAGTTGGAGATCCTGTGGATTGCACGTTTATATAAGAAGATTACAGTACCACATCACAGATGAACTGTTATAGATTTTGTGATTGTTTTATTTTATAGACTCCACTAGGGGTCACTGCTGTCACTATAAATCACTTCAGTGTTAGTTTATGTAGTGTGGTAACATAGTGTGTATATATATATATATATATATATATATATTAAACAATAAATATATATATATATATATATATATATTTTGATAATGTATGAAGTTAAAAAATGTTTAGGCTTTAGAACCACTTTAATTTATAACTTTTATCCCAAAAAAGAAAACCGTTTGATGTAAAAGCTTATAGGCTCTATTCACATACATCAGCAACTCCTTGAAGTAGTAAAACACAGCATTTTCCTTTCTGGCTGTGATAAAGTGTAGTGTGCGCGATTCAGTGCATTACATGGCTTCCCTCTCCTCCCCAACTTAATTTTAGTGCACAAAAGTACCCTTCATGCATGTCACTGTAAAGCAGAACAATGCACTGTGTTGCTCTACAGCAGGGATCTTCAAACTATAGCCCTCCAGCTGTTGCAGAACTACACATCCCATGAGGCATTGTAAAACTCTGACATTCACAGACATGACAGGAAATGTAGTTCCTGAACAACTAGAGGGCCATATTTAATACTCGGCTTATGACAGCGATGCGGTGGATCACAGCTGGCAACTATGGATTCGCTGGCCAAGTCAGGATGTGAATTGTGTGCAAAACACTGTCAAAATTTAATAGGGATGGGAGACATGGGGCGAAGTTCTTTAATTTATAACTTTTATCCCAAAAAAGAAAACCGTTTGATGTAAAAGCTTATAGGCTCTATTCACATACATCAGCAACTCCTTGAAGTAGTAAAACACAGCATTTTCCTTTCTGGCTGTGATAAAGTGTAGTGTGCGCGATTCAGTGCATTACATGGCTTCCCTCTCCTCCCCAACTTAATTTTAGTGCACAAAAGTACCCTTCATGCATGTCACTGTAAAGCAGAACAATGCACTGTGTTGCTCTACAGCAGGGATCTTCAAACTATAGCCCTCCAGCTGTTGCAGAACTACACATCCCATGAGGCATTGTAAAACTCTGACATTCACAGACATGACAGGAAATGTAGTTCCTGAACAACTAGAGGGCCATATTTAATACTCGGCTTATGACAGCGATGCGGTGGATCACAGCTGGCAACTATGGATTCGCTGGCCAAGTCAGGATGTGAATTGTGTGCAAAACACTGTCAAAATTTAATAGGGATGGGAGACATGGGGCGAAGTTCTTGCTGCATGGCTTGAAGACAATTGTGGGGTGTGGGCCCACTTACATCACACAATGGCCATTAAGGCAGAGGGAATGTCAATCTGCAGTACTAATTGTGGCAACAATATGGCTATATTGCACGTTCCACCTGTTTATAGGGTAGAACGTGCAACATGTTTCCACTCAAACAGCCTCTCACGCCCCCTTATTGTGACAGCAAGCCATGTTCTACAGACTCATTTATACCCTCAGAGCCTTGATGGTCCTACCAATATATAATATAGTAGACCACAAGGGCACCCAAGGACTAGATTTGGAAAACACAGGAGAGCTGTAGAGCAAGTAGCAAGGAGCAAAAACAAGTATAGTTTATCCACTGTGGGACTACAAGTCTGGATCATAAAACAGGTCCCAAAAAATTTCCTTAAAGCCAAAAGATAAAAAAAAAAAAAAAAAAAAAAGCGTGTAAATAGGAGACGTACTGAATCTTCTCACTGAATACTCTTAAAGCGGAGTTCCACCCAGGAAAACAACATTTGACCATATATTTAAAAAAAAATTAATAAAAAATTAAATAAAAAATACGCACCCGAAATACCTGTTGCTATGCAGAAGTCCGTAATCTGCCTCTTCCACACCGCGGTGCGTTTTCTTCTTCTGCTTGTGAATGGGGCGCGCTGCTTTCTGGGAACTGTGTGTGTTCTCAGAGAGCAGCCGCCCATTCACAAGCCAGCGTGAGACTCACGCAGGCGCAGTAGGAAATGGGCAGTGAAGCCGTACGGCTTCACTGCCTGTTTCCCATAGTGTGAATGGCGGCGCGGGACCCGGAGCGATCGTGGGATCGGCATCGGGGGGGCCATCAGCGCGGGCAAGTAGGACACGGTAAGTGTCCTTATTTAAAGTCAGCAGCTACACTGTTAGTAGCTGCTGACTTTAAAAAAAAAAAAATAATTGCGGCTGGAACACCCCTTTAACACCTGCAGGGCTCAATAAAAAATATCGAAACCAATAGCTAACAGGACAGAATTAGAAATGGACTTGCACCCGAGGGTCCTGGGGGAACTCAGTCAAGTAACTGCCAGACCATTGTTCCTAATGTTTACTGACAGTCTACCGACTGGAATTGTACCAGCTGATTGGAGAAAAGCCAATGTAGCTCCAATATTTTAAAAAGGGACAAAATACATCCCTGGGAATTATAGACCAGTTAGCCTAAAATCAATAGTAATCGCGTATTCTTTACAACACGCGACTTCTTCAGGAGATTCCTGAAGAAGTCACGTGTTGTGACGAATACGCGTAAGAGTCCAGCATCCACTAAGAGGTACTGGAGGCGACGTTTGCGAACTCGCCACTTGTTTTTATTGCATCCATGCGAGTACCATAATGTATGCCTTTTTTATTATTAAAAACTTTTAAACGATACTGCACCATTGGCGCTTTTTACCTCCCTGGGTGAGGGTCATTGTTGTCCATTGGACGTGACTCCTAAGGGGGACTTTATTCACAGAGAAAGATTACAGTTCACTGGGAAACACTACATTCTGAAACGACTGGAACACCGTTGGTTATAATATACATGCCATGCTGTTACCTTACAGCAGTAAGGGGACACCCTCACTAGAACTTCAAAAGGATATTGGCATTCCTTCTCTGCACCACCTCCATGCTGAATATTTCGGCATAAGCACCAGCACTTTATTGTTGATTTTTCCCCAACAAAATTTACGTTTTTTTTCCCCTACAAATAGAGCTTTCTTTTGGTGGTATTTGATCGCCTGTGTGGTTTTTATTTTTTGTGCTATAAACAACAAAAAAAAAAAGAGCGTCAATTAAAAAAAAACAAACAAAAAAAACCACAGTATTTTTTACTTTTTGCTATAATAAATATCCAAATTTTTTTTCTCAGTTTAGGCAAATACATATTCTTCTACATATTTTTGGTAAAAAAATAAGGGTATAGTGACTGGTTTGCGCAAAAGTTATAGCGCCTACAAAATAGGGGATATGATGTTTTTTTTTTTACTAAGAATAGCAGCGATCTGCGATTTTTATTGGGACTGCGACATTATAGCGGACACATTTTTGGGACCACATTTATACAGTGAACAGTGCTATAAATATGCATTGATTACTGTTATAAATGTGACAGGCAGGGAAGGGGTTAACCACTAGGGGGGCGGGGAAGGGGTTAAATGTGTAACCTAGTGATTGTTCTAACTGTAGGGGGAGGGGGTGACCAATCTGTGTCCCTATGTACAAGGGACACAGCATCGGTTTCCTCTCCCTGACAGGACGTGGATCTCTGCGTTTACACACAGAGTTTCACGGTCCTGCTCAGTTACTGGGCAATCGCAGGTGGCCATTGCAGCCGCCGGGCACACGCATTGGGCTCCCTTTAATGCGGCGGGTGGCGGCGCGCTCGCCCCCTAGCGGCGTTAAAAGACGAGGATGTCATATGACGTCCTGTCAGAACAATTGACCTACCTTGCCACCGTCAAGTGGTAAAAGCCTCAGCAAGGCTTTATACAGAGGACCAATTTAGATAACTGTAGTCATCTCCACCCAAGCTTAGCCTTTTTAGTATCCAGTATATCAAACCAATTTTCCCCTCCCCATGCTCTCGGCACACACAAATATTCTCTCTCCCCTCCTCTATGGTTTGACAAAAGTGATCAAAATTGACCAGGCCAGATTTCAGTCCAGGATAAGTCTATTTTACACATCAAACCAGTAATCAGAGCCAGATTAAGAACATCATGGGCCAGGATTTTGGTGGGGCCTTTTATAAATAATAAATAAATGTGTGGGAATCACAGCGCAGCAATGGAAGGCCCAGTCTGAAAATGTAAGTGTACCCTAATGTGCTAATATGCTGTGCATACTTGTACATTGTGGCATAACCTACCCCAGGGCCTCTAAAAAGTAGTAATGTCAGGAAAGTTTACTACCGCTTTAATATCACAGGATCCCAGAAACAGTATGTACAGGAGAGAAGTGTATGACAGCAGGCACTATGTACAGGAGAGGAGTGTGGAGGGTATGACAGTGGGCAGTATGTACAGGAGAGAATTTGGAGGGTATGACAGTGGGCGGTATGTACAGGAGAGAAGTGTATGACAGCAGGTACCATGTACAGGAGAGGAGTGTGAAGGGTATGACAGTGGGCAGTATGTACAGCAGGAGTGTGGGGGTATGACAGAGGGTAGTATGTACCAGAGAGAAGTGTGGAGGGTATGATGGGGCAGTATGTACAGGAGAGGAGTGTGGAGGGTATGACAGTGGGCAATATGTACAGGAGAGGAGTGTGGACGGTATGATAGTGGGCATTATGTATAGGAGAGGAGTGTGGAGGGTATGACAGTGGGCAGTATGTACAGGAGAGGAGTGTGGACGGTATGATAGTGGGCAATATGTACAGGAGAGGAGTGTGGAGGGGATTACAGTGAGCAGTATGTACAGGAGAGAATTTGGAGGGTATGACAGTGGGCGGTATGTACAGGAGAGAAGTGTATGACAGCAGGTACCATGTACAGGAGAGGAGTGTGAGGGGTATGACAGTGGGCAGTATGTACAGGAGGAGTGTGGGGGTATGACAGAGGGTAGTATGTACCAGAGAGAAGTGTGGAGGGTATGATGGGGCAGTATGTACAGGAGAGGAGTGTGGAGGGTATGATAGTGGGCACTATGTATAGGAGAGGAGTGTGCGACAGAGGGCACTATGTACAGGAGAGAAGTGTATGACAGCAGGCACTATGTACAGGAGAGAAGTGTGGGGGGTATGACAGTGGGCAGTATGTACAGGAGAGGAGTGTGGACGGTATGACAGTGGGCGCTCTGTATAGGAGAAGAGTGTGGAGGGTATGACAGTGGTCACTATGTATAGGAGAGAAGTGTGGAGAGTATGACAGTGGGCACCATGTACAGGAGTGGAAGGTTGTTTAGGGACTGCGTAGTGGTTAAGCGGGTCATACATGGATTGAAATTACACTAATTATGCAGAGACCAGCCATAGTCGATCAATGTATGGGCTAGCTGGTTTTACACAAGTCAATCTATTAATCGACTTGATTACAACCAGCCTGTTTTTCCCAAAACAATCAGTGCTGCCAGCTATAGATAGCAACACTGATCATTGTACTCACTGGGAGAACACAATAATGCCGCGTACACACGGTCGTTTTTTGCGATGAAAAAAAAAACGACGTTTTTTGTGAAGTAAAAAACAACGTTTTTGAAACGTCACTTTCAAAGACGATGTTGCATACACGCTATCGTTTTTTCACAAAAAACGAGGTTATGTTCACCACACTTTTCCATTGAAGCTCGCTTCATAACTAGCTTCTGGGCATGCGCGGGTTGAAAAACGTCGTTTTAAAAGACGTTTTTGCTACACACGGTGACTTTTTGTGAAACAAAAAACGACGTTTTGAAAAACGACACAAAAAATTCAAGCATGTTGGAATTTTTTTTTTGTCGTTTTTTTTAAGACAAAAAACGACGTTTTGCCCACACACGATCAATTTAAATGACGTTTTAAAAAACGTATTTTTTTCATCGCAAAAAACGACCGTGTGTACACGGCATCACTCTACAGGAGTGATTCCCCCATCTACAGATCAGCAGGTGAGAGGGTGTGTGGGGATAGGCTGGGGAGAGATACCAGTCAGTGGCTGGGTAGGCACTGGCTAGTATCAGCGCCAGATACACACAGGTTACATACGTCGCGATCGTTAGAGCGAGAGCAATAATTCTAGCACTAGACCTCCTCTGTAACTCTAAACATGCAACCTAAATTTTTTTTAAAGCATCGCTTAGGATACCAAAAAAAATTGTGCCAACTTTAGTGTTTTTTTTTTTTAATGAATGAAACGGTTTATTTCCAAAAAAAAAAAAAAAACATGTTTGAAAAATTGCTGCCCAACTACAGTACCGTGCTAGAGCTGCACAATTAATCGTTAAAAAATTGTGATCTCGATTCAACCCCCCTGACATCTCCAATGCAGAGTTTGCCGATTCTTTCATATAAGTGGAGAGACTTTCATCTGTCAAAAGAAAATATCTGAGCAGTCTGCAAAGTTCTTAGCAGGAAACATTGTAACTAACGCTTTCTTCTTAGATCAAAGGGATAAACTTCTGTGTGTGTGTAAAGAAAATATCCGGGCAGTCTGCCAAGTTTGTAACATGAAACATTGTAACCAACTTCCTTCTTAAATCAAACTTCTGTGTGTGCAGGCAAGGCAAACCTAATCAAGATGATATTAATGCCTCAGTTGCTGTACTTCCGGTAGTTATACACTTGAAGGTTTTTAGAGTGGTGAACACCCCGTTTAGAAAGTTGCTATGGAATGGGAGGACCCCCAGGATCAGGCTGGAGCAGCTCCAGCGGGCTAAGGATATCGGAGAGTTGGCGGTCCCCAACCCTTGGGTTTACTACATCGCTGCCCAGCTACAGCATTTGGTGGGCTCCATGGCTCGGGACCCAGTGGGATCGGCGGCACGGCTGATGCTGTTTGCTTCTGGAGCTGAGACCATTCCCCTGGGCCTGGAGGCACAAATGTTTCTCAAGTCCAATAAACAAACCCCGACATTGGCGCTAACCCAAAAAATTTGGAACAAGGGTAGGCAGCTCCAGGGGGTGAGGGGGTTCACTGAACATAGTCCAATATGGAATAACTTCTCCTACGTTGAGCTGGCTAAATTGCAGCAGGGATCTCGCTGGAAAACACATGGGATAACTATGCTGGCGCATATTTTTCACAATGGCAGGCTGCTAACGTTCCCCCAACTGCAGACTCGGTTTGATTTACCGGCGTGCATGTGGCTCTCATATATTCAGCTTAGGCATGTGGTCGTGGCACAGGGGAATGCAGTGGAGTGGACATTGTCACCCACTCCGGTATTCCACTTGCTGCGTTCGACTCCGGAGACCAAAGGAATTATTTCCCAGTGCTACCAGATGCTACCATCTGAACACCTGGAGGCATACCCGTGTGGGGCGTTTTCCGCTTGGCGGCAGGACCTTGGCCAGGTTACAGGTGACCAGTGGGAGGAGGCCCTTCAATCTTTAACCACATGTTCCCTAAATGTTGCACAAAAGGTTTCACAATTGTATATACTGTTGAGGGTGCACTATACTCCAGTGAAACTGCACAGGATGGGTAGGCGGGTGGACCCGATGTGCTGCCGGTGTCAGCAGCATGAGGGGGACCTTATACATCTCCTGTGGCATTGCCCGAAACTGCACTGATATTGGAGTGGAGTAGTGGAGACAAATAACGCTGTTTTTCAGACCAAAGTTCCAGTCGACCCTGTGTGCTGCCTGTTGGGGGCACTGGAGGAAGTAGTCCCGGAGGAAACAACCAGGGTGGCTATCTCTAGGACATTGTTCCAGGCCAGGAAATTAATACTGATGGGGTGGAAGTCTGCCACCCCACCAACCCATTCTTCCTGGATTTCCCACGTGGGAAAGGCATTGGTGATGGAAAAACATATTTATCAGCATAGAGGGTGCCCTGGCAGGTTTGAGAGATTATGGGGGATGTGGCTAGATACTCCAGGTCTGAGCCCCGGAGAGCTGGTCATGACCAGACTTCTGAGGTGCTTGTAAGCGGGGGCAACTGTGAGATCATAGGAGGTGGTCTGTTTGTAGCATCACTGGTATAGAGGTGGGAGGGCATGTATATATGTTAGAGGGGGAGGACTGTTGCTGATGGGCGACGCGGGGGTCATGTATCTACTAATGTCTGATGTACGCCTTGGAAGAATTAACCGCAGTCTGTGCACTGGAAAGCTGTACTGTTTGTTTGAATATGTCTTTGAAACAATAAAAACCTTTCTGATTTAAAAAAAAAAAACTTCTGTGTGTAAATGCAAGAAATGTAACCACTTAAAGTTTAACACTTGTTTAAGTTAAAAAGCAATTTTTTTTGCTAGAAAATTACTTGGAACCGCCAAACATTATATATATTTTAGCAGAGACAAAAATGGCAATTGCTGCAATGTTTTATGTCACACTGCATTTGCCCACTTCAATGAATAATAAAAACAAAACAGTAAAGTTAGCCTTTTTTTTTTTCATTTTAATGTGAAAGATGATGTTACACCGCATGAATTGTGAGAGAATCCTGATCTATCTTCTAAGCCAGGAGTCTCCAAACTACGGCCCTTCAGGTGTTCAGGAACTACAATTCCCATCATGCCTAGTCATGTCTACGAATGTCAGAGTTTTACAATGCCTCATGGGAAGTGTCGTTCCACAGCAGCTGGAGGGCCGTAGTTTGGAGATGCCTGTTCTAAGCAAAAATATTCCAGTTGTCATTTTAGCCAGAATCTAGCAAAAAACAAATGATTTTTTTTCTCAGTCTGCTGCAGTGTCAGCTTGTATTTATAATGGCCGCTCTGTATGTAGCTTCTGAAAGGCTGTGCAAGCAGGCCCGTATCTCCGGAACCATAAATGATAGCCATCCCATATTTTGACCAGTTGTGGGGTAAGTCTTCAACTGCCTACCCCCCAAATGTGGGGTTTCTGTGACCTCTAGTCGTCGAGCTACAACCCCCAAAGTTACACATCAAAAGACGCTTGTCTATTGCATATTGACAGAGACAGGATGGGTCTATTTTACACATCAAGCCAATCAAACCATTACTCAGGCCACATGTAATCTATTACATATTAGAGGAAACTTATTAGTATGCAAGAATGCAAAATTAGGAATAGGTGATGACTGAAGCAGTCTCCGGCTGGGATCATTATCTGTCACTCTGAAAGATAGGATGTAGATCAAAAACGGCTAATCAAATTGCTCAACTATTCAGTGAATAGAGAATATAATATATTCTCTCAGAATATTCTCTGATATAAAGGCACAGGTCTAGGAAGAGATTTGAATTATATACTCTGTTGGATTTTGTATCGTCTTTGGACTTTGTTCGTTATTGGAAGTTAAATAAAATTCATTCTCTGGAGAGCCTGGTGTGTTGCTGCGGAACAATATAAATTTATAGTCATCATACTAATGCCCAAGATATCAATTATCTAACCGGACTACACGAATATATGAATTTATTATTTATTTATATATGAATATATGAATGCATTTTAACCCTCTGTTTACATTTGATTTTAATACATTGATAGACTTATGGCCCATACACACGATCCAAAAATCTGGAGGAAAAATACTGCTTACGAAGCGATTGTACGATAATCTGAGTGTTAAGCTCCATTCACATCTAGACGTTTTCACGCCCGACGCCGCATATGCTGGAGGGGAAATGTAACATTCCCCTCTATGGGGATGGTTCACATCTCCACGCCGAAAGCCTGAAGCCCAAAACAAGTCCCGGAAACCTTTTTTTTCCAGGCGTCTTCGGCGTTCGACATAGGAGATGATGGACCTCTCCAAAAAGGGGGCCTAAAAACGAGGCGTTTTGTCGCCACAAATCGCGGTACAAAACAACTCACATTTGTCGCCGCAATTCGCGGGTCAGGACGCGCAATTAGGTGTGAATGGAGCCTTAGTGATCAGCTCTCGAAAGCTGTGCACAATAGTTCATCCGATAGGACAAGCACGAAAATCCCTCTCGTACGATACCAGATCGTACGGTTTTAATTTAATCAGTACAGTTGTCGCCCGAGAATGCAATACAAATACACTACAACACTTCCCATTTTTTATTCTGTCATACAAGAATTGTCATAACTTTATTTTTTTTAAATCAGGAAACTTTTAGCAACGTTGGTAACCTCTCCGTTTTTGATATGCAACTAGCAGGCAAAAGAAAAAACAGACGACCAGTCCTGCGATTTTTGTATCGTGTGTAGGGGCTATTAGATTGTGGTGCCTTCTGTTTATCGTTTTAGTGCACAGTAGAGCTGCACAATTTTGGCTAAAATGAGAATTATGATTTTTTTTGCTCAGAATAAAGATCACGATTCTTGCAGCGGTAACATCTTTCACATTATACAAAAAAATTGGGCTAACTTTAGTTTTTTTATTCATTAAACAGTAAAGTATTTAAAAAATAAATAAATTGAGTTTTAAAGACTACTGCGCAAATAGTGTGCAACATAAAATACCATTTTATTCTACAGGGTCGCTAAGATTTTTTTTTTTTTTTATGATGTTTGGGGGTTACGAGCAATTTTCTAGCAATAAATATTGATTTTAACTCGTAAGCAGCAAGTTCCAGAAAGATTTAGTCTTTAAAGTGGTTGTAAAAAAAACGCAAAAAAAATAAATAAAAACCTGCTAGACCAAGACGTAATGAGCTAGTATGCCTAGCATACTAGCTCATTATAAATTACTTACCTTACTTCGAAGCACCCGCAGTGGTCCTTGATGGCTTAATCTTTCCACCAATTTAAACATTAAGGAAGTGCTCCAAAGCAGTGGTCATCAACCAGGTGATGTCACAGGTGATGTCATTTGCTGCTCAGTGATTGCAGTATTCCAGTCTGCATCTCCCCAAGGTAATACATAAGGCCTCTTTCACACGGAGCGGTCCGTTTTTCGGTCCGCTGCGTGTGTGTCCGTCGGCTCAGCGGGGGGTCCCGCTCAGCTGTCGGCGGACAGGGCGGTCCCCGCACACTGTGCAGGGACCGCCCTGTCTCTCCTCCGCTATCCCCTATGGAGAATCAGATGGAAACGGACCGTCTGTCCGTTTGCATCCGATCCGATCCACCGGACGGAAGAAAAATAGGGTTTTCTTCCGTCCGCAAAACGGATCCAGACGGACGCGGATCGTAGGCGGACGTTAGCGGATGCATCATCCGCTAACGGATCCGCTCCCATAGGGACACATTACAAGTCCGTAAACGGACTTGTAATTAGCGGACCGTTCGTCCGCTGATGTGAAAGGGGCCTAAAACCTGGCCTGTTAGTGGGCCCTGCAGGACAGGGTTGATGACCACTGCTCCAAAGGACACCAGTTTCCATTATTCCAGCCTCTTCAATGCTACCAGTACAAAATGTCAAGTAAAAAATAAATAAAAAAATGTGTGCATGTATATATATATATATATATATATATATATATATATATATATATATATATATATATATATATATATATATATATATATATATATATATATATATATATATATATATGCAAAGAAGGCCACACTACAGGTCTGTCATACAATACCCCACATTTCTTCACTTATGACATTAGATTTAAAATCAATAATTTCAGTGCAAAGCAAGGCCATCAATTTTCTCTGGCTTGAGAACATGCAGGGCACAGGGGGATATCTCCTAAATTGTGCATGTTTAGAAAATATCCGGGGTAGCTACAGGTAAGCCTTATCATAGGCTTACCTGTAGCAAAAAGCGGTTGTAAAGGGTTTAGGCTCCATTCACACCTAGGCGTTTTGTCGCCTGTAGCGCGACACTCACAAACGCCAGAGGGAGAAAAATACATGAAAGCCTATGGAGATGGTTCACATCTGAACGCTGATGCGCCTAACGCCCATCGCCTGTAGTTAAAAAAAGTTCCGGACCCTTTTTTGACGCGCGTATCGGGCGGTTTGGGCGTATTTGAGCGTTTCCATTTCCCATAGAAAGTAATGGAAACGCTCGATTCAAGCGACTAGCGCGACAACGAGCGTTTGCTACAGGCGTTTTGTTGCTTTAATCAATAGAACTTTTCACCCAGGCAGAAGATTAAACAAATCTACCAACATAGCAACAAGTGATGAAAAGATGATAATTTTTCCTATTGGCTAAAATAAAAAACGTCAAAGTACAAAAACGTCAAAGTACAAAAACGTCAAAGTACAAAAACGTCAAAGTACAAAAACGTCAAAGTACAAAAACGTCAAAGTACAAAAACGTCAAAGTACAAAAACGTCAAAGTACAAAAACGTCAAAGTACAAAAACGTCGGACGACGCTGTATACAAACGCGCAAATAAGCATGAATACGCGCGGCAAAACGCTGGAAAAAAAACGCCCAAACGACCGTCGCTCAGGTGTGAATGCAGCCTTACAACCACTTTAAGTGTTTAAACTTCCCTCATCTACAGGCAGAAGTTCATCGTTTTGATCTAAGAAGAAATGTTACTTTGTTTATACTCATCCAAGATGTTGTGATAAAATTTAGCAGGCTGCCTGGATTTTTTTTTCTTCAACTGAACTTTGTACCAGAAAGAATCATGAAATGCTGTTTTGAAGAGCGGGAAGGGAAAACAATTGTGATTTAGACTGTTAACGATTAATCGTGCAGCTCTAGCGCACAGAGGTATACAATACTCTGTAAGCTGCAGCCATTGCACAAGTAGATGTGCTAGAGTTGGATTTTTCCATTACACACACACACACACACACACACACACACACACACACACACACACACACACACACACGAGAAATTTACCCAGGAGTGCATTTGTTGGAACCCATGCTACCTTGCATAAGCTTACTGCGATAAACTTTCTTGTTCCATCTACTCCAGTTTCCCAACAAGGTCTTCTAGAATTTCCTTCCATGGGACAAGGTGGGACACTTAGGGCCCATTATGGTGCAGCTACTGCTTATGTATTCTCCAACAGCTGCTTGTGCCGGATATCAGAATAAACTAGCCACAATGGAGATTTATCCATCCACACTGCACAGAATAATTGCAGGATGAATGAAAAAAAAAAAAAAAAACGAAAAAGTGTATTGCCAACTTTGTTTCAGTTCTGGTAGAACCAGGCAAATTTAAAGGGGTTGTAAAGGTTCATTTTTTATTTTCTAAATAGGTCACTTTAAGATAGTGCATTGTTGGTTCACTTACCCTTTCCTTCAATTTCCCTTCTAAATGTTTTTTTTCCCTTTGTTTTCTTTGTCTGAATTTCTCATTTCCTGTTCCTCCTCAGTAAGGTGTTCAGCAAGCTGTTCTAAATGACTTTCCACCTCTTAGATGATGGTGGAAAGCTTACTGAGGAGAAACAGGAAGTGAGAAATTCAAAACAAAGAAAAAAAAAAAACATTTAGAAGGGAAATCGAAGGAAAAGGTAAGTGAACCAACAATGCACTAGCTTAAAGGAACCTATTTAGAAAAATAAAACAACAAACCTTTACAACCCCTTTAATCCCATACTAGTTTGTTTTATCTGTAGTAGGAGCCATATTTGGAATTTCAGACCCACCCAATTTTTAATGGCCACTGCAAGGATATGGCCACTGCAAGGATATGTCCACTGTCGACATGACTGTAGAATGGATGGCACTATGCGAGATGCAACAGAAAAAGTCACACTTGGTGGGGGAAAGAGTAGAACCAAGAATTAAAATGGCGAGATCTCACAAAGCAGTTGGGTAATTTAGCTCAATCTAGAATTCAATTGAAATCCCGAGATGAAATATTCAACGTTGATGGCTTAATCTTTCCACCAATTTGAACATGAAACACGAAATGCTCCAAAGGACGCCAGTTTCCATTATTCCAGTCTCCTAAATGCTACCAGTACAAATGTCAAGAAATAAATATTGTGCAAAGAAGGCCACGCTACACTACAGGTCTGTCATATAGTACAATACCCTGTATTTATTTGCCTACTTATGACATTAGCTATAAAAATCAATCATTTCAGTGCAAAGCAAGGCCATCAATTGTCTCTTGCTTGAGAATTATTAACTTTTATTTTACAACTATAAATAGAAAAAGAAAATAAAAAAAAAAGGTAACTAATATACAGTTCTATAAAGTTAATTTTCCCTCAAGATATTATATGTGCAGCAAAAAGGAGGGACAAAAAACAACACACATCTCCCAAGTCAAACCAGTGCAACTTCAAAACCTATGCGGAACTGTGTAGAGTCCTTCATTTGTAGACCAAATTAGAAATTCTCTTCTAGACCATACGCCAAAATGTGGTGACAAATCTATGAGTAGCATAACAGGCATCTGGCCGAAAGCAAACAAGAAAACATTTTTTTTACTTCTCCACTTGGACTAGGAGCAGTCTTCTCTATTTTACACTTCAGTGGCTGGATTACATAACAGAACAGCTGGGATCCACAGTCTGGTGGGTCTAAACAAAGTGAAAAAGGAAAGTGGTCAAAAGTTTGTTATGCAGTAGTAAACCACTTTTTTCTTTCTTTTTTTTTTTTTTTTTTTTAAACCTGCAAGGCAATATAGTGTGCTAGCATACTAGCACATTTTGTGAAACTTACCTTAGAATGAAGCCCTCCAGCGGCATGCCGTCACCGCCAAAGGCGCTTCCACCTTCACCCGATCTTCCTCCTAGGTTTGCGGACTCTGGCTGCGTGTGGCCGGAGCCGCGATGTCACTCCTGCATATGTGAGCTGCCTTTTACGGCACAGGTGTGCCCTTCCTTCTGCGCGCATGTGCCAATGAAATCACCAGCTGCATGTACAGCAAGGGCCCTTTCACACGGGCGGATCAGTAATGATCCGCCTCCGTGTGTCCGCTTTGCTCAGCAGGGATCCTCCGTAAAATCCCAGCTGAGCCGTCGGCTGACAGGGCGGTCCTCGCACACAGTGCAGGGACCGCCCTGTCTTTCCTCCGCTCTCCCCTATATGGGGGGGGAAATCGGATGAACACGGACCGTATGTCTGTTCATCCGATCGACGGAAGAAAAAAATAGGATTTTCTTCCATCCGAAAAATCGGATCTTTGCGGAGGCGGATGATTACGGGTGTCAGCGGATGGTCATGCCCCGACACCCACAATCACATAGGGACCAATGTATGTCCCGTTTTCATCCGCAACGGATGGATGAAAAAGCGGACATACGGTCTGCACATGTGAAAGGGGCCTATATATCTCCTAAAAAGGTGCATGTTTAGGAGATAGTTACAGTACCTGTAACTACATTTTTTTTAATCAATGATTTTCAAACAGTACCCATAGTCTTATTGTACAAGATTTTTAGCAAGACCAGCTGATGCTTCACTGTGACAGCACAACTCCCCCAACACAGACAGAGAAGACAGGGGACACCCTCCTGCTGAGACATTGTATTCTCCTGTAGGGGAGCGAGTAGTGGGAAAAGACAGCGATTATTGCTAGTGGCTATAGCAGCAGCTAGTGATAAGCGCAAGTAAATCTAGCAGGCTGGTAGTACTCAAGTTCATTGATCAATCATCTTGGTAGATCCAGCCAGCCCATACGGTTCGAATCTTGGACTGTGCCCTATTTCAGGGAAGCCTTCCTTAACCCTTTCACCTAAAGCCTCGTATACACTCAATCAGATTTTCTGACAACAAATGTGTGATGGAAGGTTTTTGTCGGATAATCTGAAAGCTTGTAGGCTCCATCGGACAATTGTTATCGGAATTTCCAACATCAAATGTTTTAGTAAGCTATGAATAAGCACTAAAGTTTGATGTGAAACACGTGAGCTTTTTAACCCGTCTGCTGTGGCATGCTTTTTGTGCGTTTTTGATTTTACAATAAAAGCAATTTATTTTTGGAGTGCGTCTGTCCAGAACATTTTTCCTTCATTTTGCAACAAATATTTTATAGCATGCTTTCAAATTTTCCAACAAAAAAAGGTGTCTTGTCGGATTATCTGATTGTGTGTACACAAATCTGTCGGAATAAAATCCAAAGTACAAACACGCATGCTCCGAACCAATGCTAACCAAAGCACAACATTAGCAGAAGTTGCCAAAATGGTAGCGCTAAAGAGCTGAAAAACAATGTAGTTTTGTGTATGTTGGCTGAAAAAGTTCTGCCATCTGTATGCAGAAGAAATTCATGGCCAACACTCTTCACACGAAATTTCACTGGTTTGTCCGATATAAATCTGATCGTGTGTACGAGGCTTTAGAGTTGCTCTTAAAATAATTTTGAGGTTTCGGGAAACGACTGTTAGAAAACATACCTACAGGTCATGACACATTAACATGATCAGTAGGTTGCAAATCAATTTAAAAATAGCGACAAAGAAAATGTCAAAACTAGGAGTATTCAACAATCTAACACAGCCCTGCTCTATATGGCAATAATAGCTAATGGAAATTGTAGCCTTTTTTTACACTAGTTTTCAAAGGAAAAATGTCTCTCAAGACTTATCATACAGGATTCATTTTTTTATACTTTTAACTGGTGGGTTGAACAGAAAAAATTTAAAATTATGAACAGATTCCCTCATCCACACATTCAATGTGGATGGGCGAATCACCACCACTGAGCCATTGTATTCTGCCGGTAGGGAGCCTTCCCTACAGGTAGAATACAATGATCAGTATTGCCAGCTATATATTGACTTGTGGGCTACCAGCGTATGCATGGATCAAAATTTAGACCGCTTCCTGTTGAATTGGCCAAATTTCAATCCGCTGCCTTTACTTTGATGGTCAGTGGAAAAAAAGCCCCCCTATCAATTTGGGGGAAGTGTAGGAGTGACCCACAACATTGGATGTCAGTGGACAATTTTAGGTAGGAGATCAATCTGCCAGTACTCACGGAACCCCAAGCAACCTCTCTGAAAGAAGATGCCAAGTTCCACTGATTTTTTGGTTGAGAAAGCCTGCTTGCATGCATGCATGCATATGCCAGGAGGCTAGAGTACAGGGCAAGTAATTCGCCATGGTAAAAGCCGTGCAAGGGAGGTGGGGCAAGACTTTTTTTTGTGTAGAGGACCAGAGAAGGGGTGTAGAGAAAAGATAACGTTTTTGAGGGTGAAGATCGGCTTTAAAAGGCTCTCCCCCACTAGAACCTATACTAACTAAATTGGGCTACTCCCATCTGGTTACCCCACATCCGATCTCCCCTAGCGACTGCAAGGGAACAAAAAGTGTTCAATTAGTGGTAATGTCCGAGCGAGGACATCACACATAGGCTTACCATGTCCCACTCATTGTAGATGCTCCCTCTATCCTGCTGCCAGGGGAGCTGACCATGTGACTGGACCATGGTGGCCTGAAAATAGGCAAGTTTATACATTTTTCTTCCACAGGTTAGTAAGTATAGGTGTTAGGAGGGGAGGGAGCGTTTTTAAGATTAGCCAGGAATTCTAAAGTGTTTGTAACCCCCAAAAAAACTAACTAAGATCTTGTTTCTTTAAGGCATGAACAACAGCACAGTGCTTGTGCTGTGCAATTCTTCTCTTCCCAACCTGTAATAAACCTGGATGATCCTGCCAGTTCCTATGTCCCCCTGCTGACCACGATAATCATGGCTGCTGAGCCCTGACTACTGTGGTCAGTCTAAGCGCCTCGTCATCTGCAGCCTTCTCTTTCCACCCTCCCTCTGTCAGCATGAGTTCCCTCCCCACCTCTATTCAGCTGCATAATCCAGCACATATCAATGCATCTAATGCAGCCATTAAAAAACTATGCGTTTGTTAGAAATTAAAAGGCTAAATACCGTAGCTGTGCGGTCATGTGATCCCCGTGCTGACCGGCCTCGATCTATGCAGAGGAGCAGGAGGGGGTGGGGATTCACCTGTGCTAGCCGGCTGACATCACAGGGGACTCTCAGCCCCTCCTGCTTCTCTCCATAGACCAAGGTCGGCTGGCAAGCATAGGGGGATCACGTGACCGCACATACATGTAAAGTCACACAGTGACTTTTCAAACACTTTAACACCTATTCACATCTAAAAGATCAGATTACACAGAAGAAATCCAGATGGCTGCACTTCTTGAATAGTTTTTTTTGTAAAAATATGGCACATGGACATTCTACAGTAGTGGGGGACCAAAAAAGCACAACACTTTTCGTGCCCACCTGGTGCTTAGTTGAAAACTCAAAAAGAGCAATTCAAATGCTGTGAAACAAGCTTCAGGACGGACAGGGTGAACTACCCACCAAGCACACATAGAAACAGCATGGACACATCCATAAGCCATTATCTGTAGCCTACTCATATTTCCCAGTCTGTATCAAGGGCCAAGCAGAGTAAAACATGGTGTTTTTCCACCTTAGTAATTCAGATCTCTACAAATTGTATAGCAGCTCAAACAATAGGAGGCCACCCTTTAGCTTCTCCATTTCCATCATTAAGCATATATGCCTGTGTAAGTTAAAGGGTAACTCCACTTTCCTTAAAAAAAAAAAAAACTTCCCTTCCAATCTGCAGCACTAATTTTATGTAAAAATGCAATGCACTGTTTACCTTGATGCATTCTGTACACAGATTGTGTACAGAACACCCCCCCCCCCCAAATATGTAATTTGCTGCTTGTGCGATTGGCTCTTTGATTTTCTTAGAAATCGGCACCAAGATACAAGTCCGATTTTGAGCATCCCCTGCAACAAGGGAAATCAGGTCTAAAGGGATGCAGACCCTGCCACCACAGAGCTCTGCAGGTGGAGCAGCCAACTGATGATTAAAAAAACCTTTCCCATAGAGGACTCACTGAGCACATGGATACAGCCAAACAGCTATTCCTTCAAAATGACAAATCTGCAACAAAGTTTGTTAAAATCCTTGCACTCTACATAGATACAAGTTTTTTTTTCTTAACAAAAGTGGAGTTACTCTTTAAATTACCTTAGGCACCTTCAGTTTTCAACAGGTGAACTGGTCATCCCATCAATTCTGTATATAAAAGACCGAAAATCGTAAAAATAACTAAATACGTATAACATTAATATCTCTCCATCTATATATTTTCATATTCTATCTTTTAAACGCATGACCCACCACCAACTAAACCTGCCAAGATATATTTTCCTACTCCCGACAATCGCAGGGATGCCACATATGTGTGCGCGATTTATGCTTTGTATCCGTAGTAGGGCCAAGAAACAAAAATAGTCAACTTTGTCTTACCTAAAACACACTGTCACTAAGGCCAACAATAGATGATCGAATCTTGGCCTGTTCAGCGTAAAGCAGCAGAGATCCAATCCATGTATGGGCAGGCTGATTGTACCCAAGTCGATCCACCAATCACGTTTCGATTTTTAGCATGCAATTACTGCCAGCATCAATCATTGTGCTCTCCTGGCAGGGATAGTTGCCCCAGACCCCCCCCCCTCCCCACTGATTGGGTTAATTAAGGAAGAGAGAAAAAAAATGCATCTATGGCTTGCCTGACACTAAAGATAAAGCCTTAAACAGTGACCCCAACACCTGCACTCAAACTTGGTCAAGCACTGAACTAATTGATCATGGGGCCTGGTCAGCTACTGAACTGGAATGAAAGATTACCATAGAAACATGGCGACACTGGGAATGACTTGTACCATACATGGAGCAAATTTCTTTCCTGCAACCACAGGCTCTAGAAATTTACACGATTCCCCCCCCCCCCCCCCCCCATTAACACAAACAGCGACAGGGGAATCCCTACTGTCAAGTAATTGTATTCTCCCGGCGGGAGGGTGAGGGGAAGCCGTCCCTTGGGAGAATACGGCAATCACCACTAGAGGCCATAGCATCCGCTTGCTATAATTGCAAGCAAATTCGGCAGGTTGGTTGTATCAAAGTTTAATCGATCAACTTGGTACAGTCTGCCCATTAATGGTTTAAATCATTTCCGGCTCCAGCTGAACTGGCTAAGATTCGAACCATCTATGGCCAGCCTAAGAAATGTTAGGCGGAAAAAAAAAAAGTTTTTTTAAATAAAACAAACCACCTCCTATATGAAGGCAGACTATTTAGTCTGCCTTCATATAGGTTATAAAACATTTTAATGGATGCAAAAAAAAAAATACATGAACGTGAGCAAAGGTAAACAAGAACACATGAACAAAGCAGGGAAACAAAAACAGCCCAACATTGCAAAAAAATACAAGCTATGGAGACTGTTAGTATATGAGGAAATCAGAATGACAGTCGTGATACTGGTATTATGTAGTAGGGGGCAGCAGCATGCAGACAACGATCCATGCAAGAGTCCTCACCTGCAGACACTGCCATCATGATATAAAGCAACATTTCTTTTTCTTTCGTTTTGGCTGAATCACCAAACAGAAACAGCAATGCGTATCAGACAACATATTAAAACCTCTTCCCAGGAAAAAACAAAAACAAAAAACAAAACAAAATGAAACCAGACTATATACATACCCTGACACGAAACTCTGACGACTCTTCTTCCAAAAGTTCATCATCCGTCTCTCCTTCCTCTCTCTGTACCCTGATGAGCGCAAATTCAGCACACTCCTGGAGGAAAAAAATAAAATAAAAAGTATTTGTGATGTGATAAATGTAATAAGAATGCTGAATGGAAGCAACAGGCATAAACCAATAATACCCACATAATTATATTATATATATATATATATATATATATATATATATATATATATATACACACACATACATATATACACACATACATATATATATACACACACACACACACACATACACATACATACATACATACCATCAGGGGCGATCAAAGGGTTAACGGTGTGCCTAACCAGTGTTTGTGTACTGTGGGAGGTACACAAGGAACACAAATTCTAGCCTTTCATCCAGTCAGAACTGTGATCTGCCTTTGTAAAGAAGGCAGATCACCGTTCTCGGGCTCTGCCTGATCACGCGCGTGTGTGAGTATATAAAATATATATATTTTTTTACACACACACACCGAATCTTCTGGGTAGAAGCACCCATCGATCAGACAAGAGACCGAGAACGTTGATCTGCCTTTGTAAACAAGGCAGATCACAGTTCTGACAGGAGGCAAGAGATGGAATTTGTGCTTCCTTGTGTACCTACCACAGGTTAAGCACACATTTAACCCCTTGATCGCCCCTGTTAACTCCTTCCCAGCCAGTGTCATTCGTACAGTGCATATTTTTTAGCACTGATCACTGTATTCGTGTCACTGGTCCCCAAAAAGTTTGTGTCAAAATTTCCACCCACCACATTGCAGTCCTGCTATAAGTCGCAGCCATTAATAGTAAACGAAAAAAAAAAAAAAATCCAATAGTTTGTAGACGCTATAAAACTTTTGTGCAAATCAATATACGCCTATTGGGATTTCTTTTTTACTAAAAAGATGTGGCAGAATACATATTGGCCTAACATTTTCGAAGTTGGATTTTTTTTACATTTTTTTATTGCATAGATTTTATAGCAGAAAGAAAACAAATTTAGCTAGAGGGGATGTACCCAAAATTGCTCTGCAGTGTGCAAGATTTGGCAATGCTTCTGAAGTATTTAAAGTTAAAGTACTGTTAACATTTAAAGCCAATCTGTAGAAGTTTTTTGTGGCCATCTGTGACCCCCTGGTGGAAAGTTCCCCTGCCTTGCCATCTCCTTTCCTCCCTTCCTGCCCTGGTGACAATGGTTACCCTGATTTTTTTGTCTGGACAGAGAAAACCACCGACAGGGAAACTTCACAATTAGGTTATAAATAAAAAATCCTAAACACAATTTCCAACGCTCACAAAAATATTTGGATTTTAAAAAGTTATGTCAGGATTTAAAAAATATTTAGTACACATCTGCAATACATGCGACAAGCACAGAAAAATTAAAATCTGTTTAGGTTTGCAAAAATTCTACTTCAAGTGCCCTGCCCAGCTCTCCCCCCTGAACTACAGAATAATGTCCCTATAAGTTATGGAGGTACCTGAAAAAAAGCAAAACAAGCATTGAAGAGATTCCCTGAATATTTTATTTTGCCCAGACATACGCTTTAAAGAAATGCATTATCAGAAGGAAAACTGGCCAAAATAGTAAAAAAAAATATCACGATCACAACAGGGCTCAGGAAAGTATTGGGGGTTGCTGCATTTTGCACAAAGGTAAAAAAAACAAAACCTTGAACCTTTAGAACCACTTTAACAATGCCCTTGTGTACAAGTGTACTTTTAGCAGCTACAGACCATGCACAAAAGAAAGGAAAATCAATTAAAAGTGGATGTAAACAATTCATTAAATCCGACCTTGGCACATAAAAAAATCTGTAGTGTTTACTTATCCGTCTCCAAAGCATCAAGTCTTGTGTCTTTCTGCTGCCCGGTTCTTCTGTTATCAGTATGATAACTTCTGACAAGCTCTCCGACAATTGAGACAAAACCAGCCTGAAATTTGTGTCAGGATAGTGCAGGGATCCTCAAACTACGGCCCTGCAGCTGTTGCGGAACTACACTTCCCATCATGCCTAGTCATGTCTGTGTCAGAGTTTTAAAATGCCTCATGGGATGTGTAGTTCCGCAACAACTGGAGGGCCGTAGTTTGAGGATCCCTGCGATAGTGCATAGAAATAGATTAGCAGACAGCTGGTCTATTCACAGCACAGCTCTGCACATTTCTGCACATTTCTTCATTCCTCTGGCTAAGGGAGGGGGGGGTGTTCCTTTCCTCCAATCAGCTGTCACACAGTGTAAACAGTAGAAAGTTGAAGACAGCAGATATACATTTATAACTTTTGTAGGAAGATTTGTTTAATCTCTCGTGTATCATCTGAGGCTGTTCACTTGACATCCACTTAGAGGACAAAGCTTCATTAGCATTTCCAGGCCTCTTACATTAAAACCAATATGATGGGAGATGGGATGTATGCCCATGTAAGAAATTTGCTGCATGGAAAAAAAAACAACAATTCTGATCTTGCAAGTTAAAACTCAAAAACAGCGTGGATGGCAAAAGATAAGCTTGAAAGATGCACTATATTCAGTATTGAAGGTAAATGAAGAATTTAGACAAGAAAAAAAAAAAAAACCCTCACCTCTCTGGTAGAATCTATGAGAGTTATTTTGACATCATCCTCGGTTCCCCAGGACTTTTGGGATTTCCAGACCAGGTCAGTGGGAGAATTGTGTAAAGGTCCAGCATCTGCAGCCCATATCTGTTATAATCACATGACAAATGAAAAATTATACTCTTAATACTGTATTAAAAACAGAAAAGCAACATTTATTTATTTATCGTCGTGCAATAAACAATCAAGTGGCACATAATTAAATGCTGCTTAAAGGGGTTGTAAAGGTAATAAAAAAAAAAAAATCCCTAAATAGCTTTCTTTACCTTAGTGCAGTCCTGCTTCACTTACCTCCATTTTTCTTTTAACCACTTCGGGTCCGCGCTATTGACAGAATACGTCAACAGCACGGACCTGAGGCGCCGGGGTCACGTCTTTGGACGTGATTTACTTGTAATTCCCCGCTGGCGCGCGGCGGGGAAAAACAGTCCCGACGCATCACCGAGGATTCGATGCGTGTACCCGGCGGCCGCGATGTCCGTCAGGTACACACGATCGTCGGTGACAGAGCAGGGACGTGGAGCTCTGTGTGTAAACAAAGAGCTCCACGTCCTGTCAGGGAGAGGTGACAGATGCTGTTTCTCTTGTACATAGGGAGACAGCATCGATCACCTCCCCCAGTCACCCCCCTCCCCCACACAGTTAGAACACACCCAGGCAATACATTTAACCCCTTCCTCAACCCCTTCCTCACCCCCTAGTGTTAACCCCTTCAATGCCAGTCACATTTATACAGTAATTAGTGCATATTTATAGCACTGGTCGCTGTATAAATGTGAATGGCGCCAAAAATGTGTCAAAAGTGTCCGATGTGACCGCCGCAATATCGCAGTCCCAATAAAAATCGCAGATCGCCGCCATTACTAGTAAAAAAAAAAAATATATATATAAAAAAAAAAAATCATAATTCTGTCCCCTATTTTGTAGGTGCTATAACTTTTGCGCAAAGCAGTCACTTATTGTGATTTTTTTTACAAAAATACGTAGAAGAATACGTATCGGCCTTAACTGAGAAAAAAAAAATATAAAAAAAAAAAAAAAATTGGGATATTTATTATAGCAACAAGTAAAAAAAATATTTTTTTTTAAATTGTCGCTCTTTTTTTGTTTATAACGCAAAAAATAAAAACCGCACGGGCGATCAAATACCACCAAAAGAAAGCTCTATTTGTGGGGAAAAAAAAATACGCCAATTTTGTTTGGATGCCACGTCGCACGACCGCGCAATTGTCAGTTAAAGCGACGCAGTGCCGGAAGCTGAAATTTCGCCTGGGCACGAAGGGGGTTTATGTGCCCAGTAAGCAAGTGGTTAAATGTCCTCATTTCTTTTGAGAAATCCTCACTTCCCGTTCTTCTGTCTAACTTCACACAGTAATGCAAGGCTTTCTCCCAGGTGTGGAGAAGGCTCTTGAGGGAGAGGGCGAGCAGGACGCTCACTAACACACAGCTCCTTTCTATATCTGCAAAGTAGAGATTGTCCCGACTAAGCCTTTTTGAGGGCGGAGGGGGCGAGCAGGTTTCTCCACACCAGGGAGAAAGCCTTGCATTACGGTGGCGAGTTACAGACAGAACAGAAAGTGAAGATTTCTCAGAAGAAATAAGGACATTTTAAAGCAAAATCGAAGGATGAGGTAAGTGAAGGGGGATTGCACTAAGGTAAAAGGAAGCTATTGAAGAAAAAAAAAATAAAAAATAAAAAATAAATAAATAAAAAAAATTACCTTTAAAACCTTTTTAACCACTTAAGCCCCAGACCAAAATGCAGCTAAAGGACCAGGCCCTTTTTGCAAATTGGCACTGCGTCGCTTTAACTGACAATTGCGCAGTCGTGCGACGTGGCTCCCAAACAAAATTGGCGTCCTTTTTTCCCCACAAATAGAGCTTTCTTTTGGTGGTATTTGATCACCTCTGCAGGTTTTATTTTTTGCGCTATAAACAAAACTAGAGCGACAATTTTGAAAAAAAAAAAATGCAATGTTTTTCACTTTTTGCTATAATAAATATCCCCCAAAAATATATATATAAAAAATATTTTTCCTCAGTTTAGGCCGATACGTATTCTTCTACCTATTTTTGGTAAAAAGAAATAAAGTAAAAAAAAAAAAGAAAAAAAAAAAAATCGCAATAAGAGTTTATCGGTTGGTTTGTGCAAAATGTAAAGCGTTTACAAAATAGGGGATAGTTTTATTGCATTTTTATTATTTATTTATTTATTTTTTACTACTAGTGGCGGCGATCACCGATTTTTTTTGTGACGGTGACATAATAGCGGACACTTCCCGACAATTTTGACACATTTTTGGGACAATTGTCATTTTCACAGCAAAAAATGCATTTAAATTGCATTGTTTATTGTGAAAATGACATTTGCAGTTTGGGCGTTAACCACAAGGGGGCGCTGATGGGGTTATGTGTTCCCTAATGTGTGTTTACAACTGTAGGGGGGTGTGGCGTCATCGATCGTCTCCTCCCTATAAAAAGGGATGACGCGATCGATTCAGCCGCCACAGTGAAGCTGTGTTTACATACGGCTCTCCCCGTTCTTCAGCTCCGGGGACCGCCCGCCGCAATCCAGCGGCAATCGGGTCCGCGAGTCTCGTGGTCCCGGAGCTTCGGATTGGATCACGGGAGCGCCCACAGCTGGGTATTAGTACATGACGTACCTGTACGTGGATCTGCCAGCGGTGCCATTCTGCAGGAAGCGGTCCTTAACCGCTTAACGACCGCCGCATGTATATATACGTCCACAGAATGGCACGTACAGGCAGATGGATGTGCTGGCACATCCCTGCCTTCCCACGGGTCCAATCGGGACCCCCACTAAATGCGGCAAATCGGTAAGCCTCTGGGAGCGATCCGGGATGAGGGGACGGCTGTTCGTTTCTGTCCGCCCCTCGTGATCGCTCCAAGCGAATCCGGTTTCCCCCCCCCTCTGCCAGTATAATGTAAACACAGGCAGAGGAAGGGATGTATGTCACCTCTCCTCTTGGCGGTATTTTCGTTACGGCCAGAGGAGAGAAGACATCACAAGTGAGTTGCACACCACTACACTGACACCAGTACACATCGGCACACTTAACCCCCGCAGATCACCCACCCCCAGCCCCCTATCACAGTGTCACTAATAGCAGTGATCATAGATATATTTACTGATCACTGCATTTAGTGTTACAGTTAGTGTTAGGTCCAGGGTAGCCCCCTACCCCCCCTAAAAAAGGTTTACCCCCTTGATCACTGCCCTTGTTAACCCCTTCACCCCCTATTGACAGTGTCACTAAGCGATCATTTTTCTGATCACTGTATTAGTGTCACTGTTGCCACTAGGTAGCTAGTTTTATTCTTGATATTGCATTTTTTTTTTACTAAAAACATGTGGCTGAATACATTTTGGCCTAAATGTTTGAGTTAGTTTATTCAATTTTTCTTATAACAAAAAGTAAATGTCTGTTTATAGCGCAAAAAAAAAAAAAAAAAAAAAAATCGCAGAGGCAATCAAATACCATCAAAAGAAATCTCTATTTGTGTGAAGAAAAGGACGCAAATTTTGTTTGGGAGCTACATCGCACAATTGTCTGTTAAAGCAACGCAGTGCCGAATTGTAAAAACACCTTTGGGCATTTAGCAGCATATTGGTCTGGGGCTTAAGTGGTTAAAGTAAAATACTTGCCCATGGCATTCTGCTTTGAACCCCAAAAAAATGCAGCTGTTCACATAAAACAAAGAATTTAGAAGGTCTCTTAATTTAGCACTTACTGTAACACGCTGGCCAGCGCCAAGGATGAATCGCCCTGGAAATTTATAACTTATCTCAGGAAGACTTCTATGCTGTCTTATAAGCGTCCATCCACTTAGTGGTCGATCCTGTGTAACACACTACAGGCTCAATTCACAAAGTTAACACACCAAGAACAGTATACATTTAAATATATAAAAATTATATATATATATATATATATATATATATATATATATATATATATATATATATATATATATATATATATATATATATATATGATTTACAGAAGAGCCCAAAAGAAATAATTTTTTTTTTTCACAATGGATGTCTGCTGGAACCTGACAGAACAGAGCTCCGCCTACGTAAACAAAGTAGAGTTCTGTCCTGTCAGCAAGCATGTGCTGGATTTTGCTTCCTGTTTTATAGCAAAAAAATAAAAAAATAAAAATAATATTTTTAATTGTCTTGTTGAAAGCGCCAAAAAATAAAAATGAAAAAAAAAGAAACAGTGGTGATCAAATACCACCAAAAGAAAGCTCCATTTGTGTGTGTGGAGGGAAACATACAATTTAATGTACAGCGTTGAACGACCACACAATTGTCAGTTAAATTAACGCAGTACCTTATAGAAAATAAATGCCTGGTGATCAAGGAAGGGGGGGGGGGGGGGTAAATCTTCTGGAGAGCAAGTGGATAGTTGTGCTGTTGGGAGCCTGCGACAGCCCCTTACTAAAATATATATATATATGTTGTGGGCTTACAATATTAATGAGCAGTTTCTCCTTAGTACACAAGCAGTTAACTTCAATGTGTTTTGTGGTTAGCTTCATCAGAAAGGTAAACTACTTGAGAACACTGCATCATACAGAGAAAGAACATGAACATGGACAATAGAAGCTCCCATTAGACACGTTGGTCTGTATCATTAATTTTGATAGTTCCAAAATATAATTTTTAGCATTAGATCATGTCCACCAACTTGAAGAAGGTGGCAAGGTTGACAAACTTCTGCTTAAAAAAGGGAGACTAAATGGATACACAATCTCAAAGTCAGTACAAACTGGCCTTAATGAGATGTTTAGTCTTCTTGTGAAGACTTTTCTCAGGGGGTCAAATTCAAAGTCTCAGCTGTTCTTCAGACAGTGTAGCATTTGCAAAATTTGCCTTTTGTTTTAGTAGGGTTTCTAAAATTATGTATGTGTAATGTGATGCGTTCATTTGATCGTTTATTGTACTACATTTGCATTTTTTTTTTGTGACAGTCACACTTATATGCTTGGTCGTTCCATGGGCGGGTTGTGGATTCACAGCTGCTACCACAGCTACCCCATCGGTGTCATGAGGCTTAAGAAAGGAAGAGTAACCCCTGATGTCCTACTGCAATGAATGGCATGGCAATCTCAGCCTGGATTCCGACCAGGCCACGACCCCAACGCTTCCCACTCCACCCCTCAGAGCTTAGCAATGATGATCCCCATTACCAAGCTCTGGGGGCAACATTGGGAGCGTGGCCTGGTCAGAGTCCAGGCTGAGGTTGCCACTCCATTCATTGCTGAAGAACACCATTGATGTGAGACTTCCAGGGGTTACCCTTCTCTTGAACTAGGATGGACTCCATCCTGTCAGCACGCTAGCAGCAGCTGTGGATGCACTGTCCACATACCCCCTCCCTACTGAGAGGCCCACACACCTTTCCCAGGTCAGTCAGTGCCATGAGGCAGTGGTTCTAGTCCCCTTCTGAATGGGTGAGAGGAATCATATTTTAAGAAGGTTATAAAGGCTCGGGGGGGGCAGTGGCAGTGTGGGTCCCCCATGCTCTACTCTGACTATACACAGGCGTTCGAGTGTGCATGCAGCCTCTGTGGGGTCTTGGTTTGTCCCCTGCATCTCTTCTGGTTGATTATTAATCAAGATTGTGGGAAGGCCTTATGTCCTGGGATGCACATCCTCTGGCTTATGGTTGGCGCTGGCACTGTGATGACAGTTGCTCTCTTTCCTTCCGGTCCTTTCTCCTCTTTGGATGGAGTCCTTGATTTTGGTTGTGGTGAGACTAGAGAGGCTGGGGTGCCACTGCCTGGTGGTGTAGTTGGGCCGGACATATGCGGTAAAGTCTTGCGTTGGCACCCCATGATGACGAAATTATGGTCATAAGGTGGGAGGTGTATAAAAAGTACAGCCCACTGGCAACCATCTTGCCAGAGGATGCCCACACTTACCAGATCAAACACGCTCTGACGTGCTGCTGTTTTTTTGTTTTGCTTTTTATTTGGAGATATCCCCCCCCCCCCCCCCCAACTTGCTTGGTGGATGTTACCATCTTGAATTACCGCTCTATGAACACACGAGCATTTATGGTAGGTTAAACAGTGGGCAGCAAAAGGCCAAGATGTGCTGGGTAATATCCAATGTAATATTTGTTGCATAGGTATATGGTTAAATCAAACAAGTCTGTTTGTAGTGAATTTCGGTACATACACAATTGGGGAGGAGTTTCACTTTACAGTAAAATCTCCACTTAATGGAGTTATATTACAGTGATATTTGATTATATGTTCACTAAGCTGGAGAGCTTACTATGGCCAGTTCTATAGCTATGCTTGGAACTCGTGTCTGCTCTCCAATGAACACACCACCGGTGCACAGTCATTTACCGGGAAGCTCAGTGTACTGCTGCTTCTCTTCCCTCCAGCTCTTATGCACCTGAGAACAGAGGGAATGTAATCGCAAAAAACGTTTATATATAAAAATTTCTTTGCAGCTGGAACATCGTTTTAACTTTCTCTGTTACTTGTCATTTTAAAGCTGAAGTGTTAGGGTGCCCTCTTGTGTTCATTGTCATTATGGTTTTCTCCAGTATGTATATATCTGAAAGGCTTCGATTTAGTGGTACATCATGTTTTATTGTCAAGCTATAAATAATAACTTTTGCAGACAAAGAAGCCAGGACACAAAAATAAGCGTCTTTTGTACTACTCAGGATAAACTACTCATTGACATCACATGACAAGAACCTTTGGAAATAATTGTTCTTGTATCATTTATAGGATGTAAATTTATAATTTACTTTTGATGTTGTAATAAAATACCCTTTTAATGTTTGTGGCATGTTTTTCTAGCACCACTAGCCTCATATAACAAAAACACACACAAACAAAAAACACACACACACACAAACAAAAAAAACACACACACACACACAAAAACACACACACAAAAACACACACACAAAAACACACACACAAAAACACACACACACAAACACACACACACAAACAAAAACACACAAACACACAAAAACAAACAAAAACACACACACAAACACACACCTCTATTAATAAATGGTGTTATCACATGCCGTTCTTTCTCACTCAATGAGATCGAAATTTGTTTTCTGTATTCTGCAAAAACACTGGTTGATCCTGCTGCTCTCCTCTCCATCTCCCCCTCCTGTTTCATGTCTCCAATGCAGTTGGGGAATTTTGCAGAGCAGTTTTGGCAGCTCTGCACATGCTCAGTTTTCAGCGAGTTTCTATGCTGAGCATTTCTTCCCCATCACATCTGAGTGGTTCATGTGACTAAAGTAGTCACACATGTGGGCGTATACATAGTGGTAAATTACAGCCCACTCACATTACAGCCCACTCACCCCTCTTTTTTTTATCAAAAAAAAAAAAAAACACAGGACAATGGAATTACCCACAAAATGACCCCATTTTGGAAAGAAAACACCCCAACGTTTAATTGATGAGGCCTAATGAGTCTTTTGAACATTGCTTTTTTTTGGGTGGGGTGGACAGAAAAAAACAAATAAATATATTTAAAAAAACATAAAGTTGTCAATTTAAAAGAATTTTCTAAACACATAGCATATACATAGCAAAAGTTACACCCTAAAATCTATTCTGCTACTCATCCCGAGTATGGCGATACCACCTGTGAGACTTTTACACAGCCTGGCCACACAGAGGTCCAGCATGGAGGAAGCACCATCAGGCGTTCTGGAGCATAAAAAAGTACACATTGTTTCCCCGACTACCTATTACACTTTTGAAGGTCCTGGAGCACCAACAGACACCCACAAAATTACCCCATTTTTTGAAAGCCAACACACCAACATATATTGTATGAGGCATGGGCTGCAGATAGTTACCCGGGTTCTCTGATGGGCTGGTGACAGATGGTCTTTATTTGGGGGGCAACTGGGCACTGTACTTTACATTTTTAGCCAGGTCTCTGGTTCACAGTGAGGAGAAACTAGAAACGACATTAAAGCAATTTGTTGAAATTTGTGATTGGCTGCGATTGAACACAGCCGGTCACGTGGTAAAGAGCCATTTCTCATCCCCAATTGCCTTGCTTCAGGGGCCCGCAGGAGCAGCAAGAACCAAGTCATACGACATTCACCCGGAGGGAGGAGATATTCCTGCCAGCGTCATTTGTCTATGGCCCGGTATGGAAGTGGTCAAATCCAATAGAAAGCTTTGTTAATTTCACATCCCACACCTCCAGCCTTGATATTTTGTAATGCTATATATTGGCATGTGGTGTCATTTTGATCTCCCTCCAGTCCTCATCCTTCTCTACATAACCTCTGCTGCAATAGAAGATGCGAGCAGGGCAGGGCATTGAATGGAGGAGAATTTATTCTTGCATTAGAGACATCAGCACAAGGGACACATGCTACCAACTTATGTCCCTTTTGCCATTAAAAAAAATAAAGTAATAATTTTACAGAAATATCTTAAACTAGTACTAAAATTATGCACAACTGTAGTACGGTTTATTGGACACATTTAAGCAGATTAAACAGGATAACTAGATTTAACTGCATGTTGTCCATTAGGCCATTTATAAATGGCTTGGTCCTCAAGTGATTAAAACAAGCCCATTACTGCAGCTCTGAGCTTAGTACGATTTTATTCAGCCAGCAATCAGCTTTTCAGTAAAAGCGATCACATTTACAGTATTGAAAACAAAGTGCTCACTTGCAGTGGTTCCCGGGTTCTCAGAGCAGAGCACAGAACCCCAGTAGCTTGCTTTAGGATGCCAAGCAGGGGGTGGTCAAGGAACATTCATTCACCAATCTCCTCTCCAATGAATGAGCCCGCAAACATTTTATCACTTCTAGTTTCAATTTATTCCTCAGCTACTGTGGCCGGGAAGGGCCCCTTTCACACTTGTACAACTTGTCCCACGATTCGGTACTGCAAAGTCGACCCCATGATTTCTAATGACAACCATTCATATTAGTACGACTTCAAGTCTTGCCGACTTCAAAGTAGTCCCTGCACTATTTTGGTCTGACTGTGATGCAAGTTACAGACATTCCCTAAAATCACAGCAAAAATAATGTCAAAATAGCGGCCGCAAAATTGCAGTAGAATCACAGCAAAATCGCTTAATTTTGCAGTCGCGGTAGTGTGAAAGGAGCCTAAAGAGAACTTGTATCCTGACCATGCTTGCTAGCCCACAGCAATAAAGTAAAATGGGAAAATAAAATACAATTTAAAAAAACATTTAAAAGCACTCCATTGCCTTGCTTATGCAGACAAGCATGCATTTAAGGCTTGTCATGTTCAGGGTCCATTTATCTGGGGCAACTGAAAATATGCATGTAAAACAGCTGCGCATGTATGCAGTGTCATGGACCTTGGAATGCTAAAGTGTTTCTACTTGAAATCTGTTACACAGTGGGGGGGTCTCTGCCATGTCTTAAGGCCAACTCCCTCTCCAGACTACCTCATTGTTCTGTGTATGGCTATTGTGTACGGCTATTGTGTACGGCTATTGTGTACGGCTATTGTGTACATTGATTGCCCCCTGGGGCTTCTGTCTCAACACACATAGCAGTACTTCTATTCAAACTATCCGACCAATCTCTGCCGAGTCATTTTGAAGTCCTCATTTGCATGGAAGAGGACCTGAAGGGGGACTGCATGGACTTTACAATTGACCAATAGGGAAGCGGTTGTTGGGGGCGGGATGTTCCAAATTCTGTATAAAAGTGTGTTGTGTACTTCCATTAAAAGAGTCCCGTTTCAACTTACATACAGCCTGCCTGGTGTTTGTTCTAATGGATCTCGAACGGCACATAGCTGTAGTTCGGATCCCGGAGCCTTTGAATGACTGAACCATCAGACGTTGCAATCTGCAATCTGATCCAATAGTAGCAGAGGAGTGTCGGGAGAGTAAGCGAGTGAGCAAGGGTCTCGTCACATGCAACATAAAGATTTGTAAATTCCACCAGTTTTATTCTACAGGGCCCCTCAGATTTCAGAAATTATATACCGTATATACTCGAGTATAAGCCGAGGCACATAATTTTACCACAAAAAATAAAAAATAAACGGATTGACTCGAGTATAAGCCTAAGGTGTCCATGTGCATGTCTCACTGTGCCCATGCCTAGACTGGTCCAGGAGACCTACGAACGGCCGGAACGGAACCGGGTCCCCCAAAATTACTGGTTAACATGGGAGTCTATGAAAGGGGTGCCTGGTTTTGAAAAGTTGGTGCTCCCCGTTGGTAGGTCCCCCGGACGACAAACTGTTCACACAAAAGGTGAGACTCGAGTATAAGCCGAGGGGGGCATTTTCAGCACAAATAAAATAAAAAATTGTGCTGAAAAACGCAAGTATATACGGTAATTGTTTGAGGGTTCTGAGTAACTTTCTAGCCAACATGCAGATTGTTAGAACAGCCCCAGACTTCAAGGAAGTTAAATAATGACTACTAAATTTAGATATAAATGATAACACAAATTGTGCTACCAATATCTTTTTGATACATTGATCTACAAAAGAAGAAGATCTATCCTCTGAGGATTAGACTTTGTACATAATCTAAGAGTCCTCTCTAAAATCACTTTTATGATCGTTCCTTCTGTAATACGGCCTTTCCCTCCTTTATGACTGCACACGACTCAATAGCACAGCACAAAAACAGCAGCAACATGAAAACAAATACACAAGAAAGCAATATGGCATATGTGATCATGTGACCTATTCCCCAAGGGCAGCAGTGAAAATATATGACCTTATGCAGCACTGCAAAATACACAATGCGTTCAAGAAGTACTTTTTGTAAAGTTGAGCTGGTCATATACAATTAGATTTTTTTTCCTCCCCATGGCCAAACTTCAAGCTGAACAGAAAAAATGTAAGATATCTTAATCCATGCTATACAACTCAGATGGAAACTCCCCAAATGAGCCATTGTATGTAGACTGATGAAATCTGACTGGATGCAGCCACTGTTGCCCTGCCAATTTTCCAAATGGAAAATGTCAGGGAGGGAGCGGGACCAACAAGGTCACCCAAATTTCCTGACGTCCCAACCTAAACATGAAGTGGGTATGACCAGTTTTAAATTGGAATCTAGCAGCTTGGACACAAATCTGATATCAGATGAATACTAAGAACTTTTGACACCCAGTGTGATATACTATTCACCATGTATATTTTTCAGAATTGCCTTACTTTGACACCTTTGTGAACAAAAATAGATTCGTACTATCAAATGAAATGTAAAAAAAGTACCTCATCTGAATCGTTCCAAAGCCTCACATACTTCCCCTCAGGGTCTACATCTTCTATAGATACGGGTCCTGAACTGTTGGCATTCCGAACGATCTTATGCATGCTACTACTCGATGTGCCCTCACTCTCATCCAATTTCCTCTTCTTTGATCGTGGTAAACGGCTTGAGTGTCTTGAGCTGGTTCGGGAGACTGTGCTCCTCTGTGCAGGACTTGGTGACAGTTTCAGTCTAGATTTTAGGGCAAATATTAAAAGACAGTTTGACTAACCTACCTTATGACTTTCCAATAATTGTGCAAAATCCCCCCCCCCCCCCCCGAAAAAAACCCCACACACCACACAGATTTCTAAACACCGATCGGTGCTTATGTGACCAGCTGCCTCTCTATCCTCCTACCTCCTGACATCAGCGCGGGAATCTCAGCCCTGCCCACTGCATCTGTCAGACGGGGAGAGGAGATAGCTGACCAGCCACATAAGCGCAGATCAGTGCTCAAAAATAAGGTATGCAACTACACACACACACCATTAGGAGACCGGGCTGATGCCATCAGCTTCCACAGTGGTCCCTCTGGTGTGAGATGACACTATTTACACTGCAGATCGTACCTGGAGAGGAGCTTTAAAAGTTAAAACCATGGTGCACACTGCACTCCCTCTAAACCGATCCCCACTTCATAATGAAGAAGAGAACCGCCGCTCCAGACAGGTGCTCTTCAGTGGTGGGTGAGGTTCAAAACCCAAATGGGTGCAGGCAATGCGCAGTGCAATATAGCATAGCTATGACTAAGCATCGGTTGTCGATGTGAAACGTGTCAGCTTTGTTACCCCACTGTTTGCTTTTTTGTTGCTGTTGTTAGTTACATTTTAATTGGAATAAAAGGCACTTTTTTTTACATTTTTTCATCTTATTGGAGTGCGGCTGTCCATCTCCTTCCTATATCCCACTTCATAATGGCCTTCGCAAAAAAAAAAAAATTATATATATATATACACATACATACACACATATACACACACACACACACACACACACACACACACATCAACCCCATATATATATCCATACATCAAATATATATATATATATATATATATATATATATATATATATATATATATATATATATTTATATTTATATTATATATCTCAGTATATCTCCTCACCTTTGTTCTTCTCCTTCCAGCATTTTCCTGTAGGCATTGATTTCCATATCTAATGCAAGCTTCACATCTAACAATTGTTCATATTCTTCCAACTGTTCTTGCAGTTTTTGCCTCATCTCAGACACTTCCCTGTCCTTTTCATTCATCTGCCTCCGATGTGAATCATGTGTATGGTCCAGCATCTGTTGCAGTTCTCTCACTTTGTTTTCCAGTGCAGAGTTCTACCAAAAGTTTCTTTCATTAGCACAGTAATAAGCCTTACTACCGCCCCCCACATTGTATGCATTTGAACGTCACTTGACGTGAAAAAGCCCCTAAAGTCTGCTCCCCATGTAAATCCAAGGTTACTGCATCTGATGTGAATAAGCCCCCTCCTCGAATGTAATTCCCAAGCTTAGACCCAAGTTACCAAAACATCACGTTATTTTAAAACAAGTAGCATGAGCAGCGCTGGTCCATACATCAACCCCATGTCCCCTTTCACAAATACATACAGTAAAACCTTGGATTGCGAGCATAATTCATTCCAGAAACATGCTTGTAATCTAAAGCACTTGTATATCAAAGCAAATTTACCCATAAGAAATAATGGAAACTCAAATGATTAGTTCCACAACCATCTAATCATAATTCCTTCACATTATAGTCCATATAAAAAGATTATAGCAATGTGTTAAGTTGTGTAACCATAAAATCATGTCCATCCACAAATGGAAGCCTCCACAAGGGGATTAGAAGCAAAATCCAGCAGGAGCTACAGAGTATCAAAGAGAAGAGAAGCAACTCCAAGTGTAGCAATATGTTGCAAAAAGTTGTACCTTCATTAACCGCTTGAGCCCAGGGCCATTGTCAAATGACGGCGGCAAGGTGGCTCTATAAATCCCAGCCGCCGTCTTTTGACGTCTTCGCGTCCTCCGGCCACTGGGGGGGGCGCGCGTGCACGCGGCGCGTCCCCAAGATGCCGATGCACGTGCCCGGCGGTCGAGATGTCCGCCAGGTACCCGCGATCGGTAGTTTTAGAGCAGGGACATGGAGCTCTGTGTGTAAACACAGAGCTCCACGTCCTGTCAGAGAGAGGAGACAGATGCTGTGTCCCTTGTACATAGGGACACAGCATCGGTCACCTCCCCCAGTCACCCCCCTCCCCCCACACAGTTAGAACACACCCAGGATACATATTTAACGCCTTCCTCGCCCCCTAGTGTTAACCCCTTCCCTGCCAGTCACATTTATACAGTAATTAGTGCGTTTTTATAGCGCTGTTCGCTGTATTAATTTAATTTGAATGGTCCCAAAAATGTGTCAAAAGTGTCCGTCGCAATATTGCAGATCGCCGTATTACTAGTAAAAAAATAAATTGTCAGAATTCTATCCCCTATTTTGTAGCCACTATAACCTTTGCGCAAACCAATTACTATATGCTTATTGCGATTTTTTTTTTACCCAAATACATATCGGCCTAAACTGAGGAAAAAAAAAGGAAATATTGTGTTTTTTTTCTAAATTGGTCGCGAAAAAAAATAAATAAAAAAAAAAACGCAGAGGTGACCAAATACCTCCAAAAGAAAGCTCTATTTGAAAAAAAAAATAGGATGTCAATTTTGTTTTTGAAGGCACGTCGCACGACCGTGCAATTTTAATTTAAAGCGACGCAGTGCTGGAAGCTGAAATTTCGCCTGGGCAGGAAGGGGGTATATGTGCTCAGTAAGCAAGTGGTTAAATGTACCCATATTGCTACACTTCGAGGCGTCTCACTTTTATACTATATATATATATATATATATATATATATATATATATATATACACACACATACATACATTTTGCTTGTCTTTCAAAACACTCTCAAATCAAGGTTTTACGGTATAGCAATAGATCAGGGCAAATACAGATCATAAAAAGTCAAATATTGCATACAAAAAACAACATGCAAAACAGATCATAAAAGTGCTAATGCAATGTAATCACTTCCAAAAAAAAAAACTGGTATGTGCAAACAGTTTCAAAAATATAATATGCTAAAGTGCCAAAATACTATCTGTTCAAAGAAATGTCCTACAGACAAAGTGGGCAGTGTAGTGTCCGAAAACAGATTATTTTAAAAATAAATGACAAAATCCTCCAATTACGTGTGATGTCTCAGGACGGGGCAAGGACGCTGAAGCAGAGGTGTATTTAGGTTTTGTGCTGCCCTAGGCCTGACTAAACTCATGCACCCCCTAATTTAAATAAGACCCACCCTTCCTGTTAAGGACACACCCCTTCCTATTTAAGAACACGCTGTCATCTGTAAACCACACCCCTTCCTATTTAAGCTCCACCTCTTCCTCTCTGAATTAGCACACACAATCACACACTATTTACTCCATACTTACATCAATCACATGGCTCTACATACCGTATTATTGCTATTTTCCACCCGGATTCTGGCTACTCACTCCCGTGGGAGTAGGCGTTCATATGCAGAGGTGCAATGTCATGTGGGACTTTGCCTAGATGATTGACGTTCTTGAGAAAAACTTCCCCCCCGGCAGATAAGGCGCGTCACGAGTTTCCGAAAGTAGCCGAAATGCGAGTCGGCTCTATACGGCGCTTGCTCAGTCAGCTCTACACAGCTCCTAGTCGGTGACCAGACGCCCTATAGAGCTGACTCGCCGTTCGGCTACTTTCAGAAACTCGCCTTATCCGCCCGGGAGAAGATTTTCTCAAGAATGTCAATCATCTGGGCGAAGTCCCACATGACACTGCGCCTCTGCAAAGGAACGCCTACTCCCGCAGGAGCGAGTACCCGAAAGCTGGGTGGAAAATAGCAATAATATGGTATGTAGAGCCAAAAAAAAACACAAACACACAGCATACTGTACATGTTGGAAGTATTGAAGTATGCAGAATGTAATGTTATATACATGTTTTTACATCAGACATTGTGCAGTATGTATTCACATTTAAAAAAAAGTTAGTAAGCGGGGGTGGGGGGTGGGTGTTGGGTGTAAATTAGCCGTCATGCTGTATGTATTCACATGTAAAAAGTCTAAATCACCCCCCCCCCTGCTTATTACCTTTTTTTTTTTACATGTGAATACATACAGCCTGTATCTATTCACATGTAAAAAAAAGTTAAGTGGGGAGGGGGGATGATTTAAACTTAGAATAATAAGCAGGGGGGGGGGGGTGTGCAGCAGACAGACATCTGTATACAGCTCTGAGCCATCATCGATGTGTACCTGTTATATGGAGAGTCTCTCTCTCTCTCTCTCTCTCTCTCTCTCTCTCTCTCTCTCTCTCTCTCTCTCTCTCTCTCTCTCTCTCTCTCTCTCTCTCTCTCTCTCTCTCTCTCTCTCTCTCTCTCTCTCTCTCTCTCTCTCTCTCTCTCTCTCTCTCTCTCTCTCTCTCTCTCTCTCTCTCTCTCTCTCTCTCTCTCTCTCTCTCTCTCTCTCTCTCTCTCTCTCTCTCTCTCTCTCTCTCTCTCTCTCTCTCTCTCTCTCTCTCTCTCTCTCTCTCTCTCTCTCTCTCTCTCTCTCTCTCTCTCTCTCTCTCTCTCTCTCTCTCTCCGCAGAGGCTGTGAGGCGGAGCATCCCCCAACTAAACAACGTGCACGCCGTGCACCTGATCTATGGGGGGCGGCATTGGCAGTCGCTCCCCACAGTATGCGGTGGTGACACCGTGACAGTCACAGTGACACATACAGAACAAGGCAAGCTATCTCTGCGGGTGGTTGCCTCACTATTCGCCCCCCGCAAAGTGCCGCCCTAGGCCAAGATTCATCTCTGCGCTGAAGTCACCGCGCATGTCAGTTTGCACTTCCGGTCTAGGGTTTGATCGGAGACAAATGACAGGACTGAGCTTTATACACTATTGTTGATCGGACACTTTTTACATGCGAGTGCAACACGTTTTTAATAAAAGCCTACTATATAATGGGAGCTTCTTTCCTTTATTGAGTATTACAGCATTAGAATTAGTATTACAGCATAAGAGAGTTGGTACCATTTGGAGCTTAAAATCGGGAAAGGAGTGGACTTAGCGATCACTGGGCGATATTAGGCATGTGCCAATCTGATTAGCCCATATTTCTGGCGGGTTAGATTTAGTGACATTCACACCCAGGTGTTGCACTGTAGTTAAAGAAAAACTGAATTCATAGTTTCTGGACACCTTTTTATTTTTCTATATTTGGAGACTACACTGTTCAGTCTGTCAGACATTGCTTTGAGCAGATAGCACATTGGCCAGGTTTATTGACACCGATTACATTGCACGGATTTTTGCACTAGCGTTTTTAATGATATATGTTTGGACGTTTATGTAACATTTGTGAATTTTTACGATATGCAGTCTAGCAGAACATTTAATATTCACTAAATTTCATCAGTGGCGCTGTTACTTCAATAGACATTTTAGAATAAGCAATTGATCAAAAAACAAAACATTGTCATCAGACTTTGGGACTGGTGTAACTTCAATAAAAAGTTGCCCAAATAATATCCACCAGCAAATGCTTTTTTTTCCCCCATGATTATGCTACAGAGCAGTGTTAAATGGCAAGGCTCTGAAGGAGCGGCATGGGTATGCCGTTCTTTAAGAGCGCATCTCCCCCCTTAAAATCAGGGGGAAATCATGGGTGCGCGATATACGCCGATCCCTACTTCCCGCGCTGTGTTTTAAAGCCTCCGCCGACATATACTGAGTGCAGTACCCTCGGCCAGGCTCGGCTCCACTAGCGGTCACGCCCTGTGCCGCCTGCTAGCCTTTATGCAAAAGGAGCCGAGCCTGGCCGAGTGTGCTCAAGTGTACTGCGCTCGGTATATGTCAGCGGCGGCTTTCAAACACAACGCGGGAAATCGGGGGATCGGCTCAGAGACAGCACAGGAGAAGCGGGGAGGACAACACTAAGGCCGCAGACGGACACCGAGCAAGACACAGACGAGGGGCATTCAAACTAATTTTTTTTTTAATGAAATTTCCCTTCTAGGTTGGGGGTGCGCGCTATACCCTAATAAATACGGTAATACTTACCTCCGCTGTGCAGTTGGTTTTACACAGAGTGGCTCCAATCCTCCTCTTCTGGGGGTCCCTCCATAGCACTATCATCATTGGATTTGATTAAAGCAGCAGGAGCCAATGGCTGCACTGCTATCAATTTATCCAATCAAGAGCCAAGACACTGGCCAGAGGCGCGTTTCAGGCGTAGGAACGAATGGGCTCAGGTGAGTAAAGTGGGGGAAGCGGTGCACAATAGGTTTTTAAAACCCCTTTAAAGATATTGCTTAGAGTCACTAAGCCTACTATATCAAGACACCAAGCCCAAACTTTATGAATATGCTTTCATATAGGAGAGAGAAGGCAGTACCTGTTTTTGATATTGGTTTAGTTGTGAGGCCAAAGTATCTATTCTGATTTTTGTAGACATGATCTCTTCCCTGGATGCACTGGCATAATCGCTGTTCTTGGCAGCTGCAAGCTGTGCGTTCTCCAACTGAAATAAAAATACAGTGATATTACTATGCAAATCAGAATATACTTTGAGGAAAAAGGACCCTTTTATTGCACATACATTTTGATTGTCTGAGATTGCTCCAAGGCACTTTTAAACTGATGTAACAAAAACACATTAGGTGTTTTCCGTGTTTTTGCTACACATTTGCCACAGGACATGGGATTCAAAAAACGCATCAAAAACACAACTGCGGGTGTGTTTTGGCCACATTTTCTATGCATTTTAATGGCACACACCAAACCTGGCCCAAAAATGCAGCAAGCAGGACTTTACTAAACACAGTGAACCCGCAACGGATCAGTGTGAAGACAACGCCATTTTCTTCTGCCATTTTTTTTTAAATGCAAAAGAGGAAGAAAAATGGATCGGTGCGAAAGCAGCCCAATATTTGTGTTCTTTGGTACAGAGCACAGATATAAAGCAATAATCATGACAGAATTCAGTCTACAGGTTTTGAATCAGACGTACTGGAGGAGATCTGAACATAGACCCCACGTTGAGGTTAATTTTTTTGCTGCGTTTCACAGGTACCCGCTCCCACTTCTGGCTGATCTTGCCATGGCGATGTCACCTGGAACTTCGACCCCTCTCCTCCTTCCCCTACCAATGGGCCATTCACAAAGACAGCTCATGCATGCGCAGTAGGGAACCAGCTTTGAAGCGGCAATTCTTCACTGCTGGTTTCCGTTACAAGAAGTGGCAGTAGCAGCACCCGAGAGCCGATTGATAAATCGGTGGCTGTGAAGACGCCGCTGGATTTGTGGACAGGTAAGGGTCCCAATATTAAGAGTCAGCAGCTACATTATTTGAAGCTGCTGACTTCATTTTTTCTGAAGGAGCCCGGAGCTCCACTTTAATTTGTAGAGATGAGCGACAGAAATTATGCCATTCAATTATATAAAATGAAGAGCTCTTCTGAGTAAAAACTTATTGGAGAAAAACCTGATGATCAGAAGCGTTTGCATATTTAGAGATCTGGAGTTCACAAAATTGCCAAGAAGAACATTCTTGGGACGCTGCAAGTTAAAGTGAAAATAAACAGGCAGGATTTTTAATGCAGAAGAGACATGCTTCCTTTATCCTATATCTACCTAATGCGAAATGTTACCCATAATAATTTTGAAAAATTAACGCTCTTTAGCAAATTCCATATTAATAATTATGATACCAAAAGGAGGGTGTGCTGTAAATTGCCTCCAGCATTGCTCCAGTTTCTTCTTGCTAAAGGCCGTTTTGCTGAAGACCAAAGCCCCTGAGCAGCAGGAAATCTTTAGGCTGTCTGCAGATCAGAGCAGGATGAAACTAACTGGTTTTTAATCAGTATAGGTACCGTATTTATCGGCGTATACGCGCACTTTTTTGCCCTGAAAATCAGGGCAAAATCGTGGGTGCGCGGTATACGCCGATTGCCGCATCTATTTCGAATACTGCGCCGGCATATACCGAGCCCAGTACACTCGGGTATAGTCGGGCAGACTCGGCTGCTCTCGCGCTGACGTCCTGGACGTACAGGACGTGAGCGCGAGAGGAGCCGAGCCTGCCCGACTATTCACGAGTGTACTGCGCCTGCATATACCGAGCGCAGTACACTCGCGTATAGTCGGGCAGGCTCGGCTCCTTTCGTGCTCACGTCCTGTAAGTCCAGGACGTCAGCGCGGGAAAGCGAGGAGGACGCCGCAGAAGGACGAAGAGGGCACCTGAAGCCGCAGACGGACCCGACGAGGAGGACACCCGAAGCCGCCGATGGACGCCGCGCAAGACACCAAAACTGTAAGTACAAAAAACTTTTTTTCCACAGGAATGGGGCAACTTTAGGGGTGCGCGCTATACCCCGATAAATACGGTACCTAAATGTAATGTTTTAAGTAGCTATACCTGAAAACAAAAGGGGCCAACATGAAGTGATCTAGCAAGACTTAATTTTCTCACTAAAATGTCACTGTAGGCTAGCCATAGATGGATCAAAATTTGCAGGAAAAGCAATCAGATTTTTCCATTGGTTTGAGCAAAGTAATTTTGATAGTCTGAGCCATCCACTTGAAGTCAATTAACCACTTGATCTCCGAAAGATTTACCCCTTTCATGACTAGGCAATTTTTTGCGATACGGCACTGCATTACTTTAACCGCCAATTACATTGTCATGCAATGTCGTACCCAAATAAAAAAAAAAAAAAAAAAAAAAAAACCAAGCTCTTAATTTTGCACTATAAACCAAATAAAAAAAAAAAAAAAATCTTCAAAATTTAGGCCAATATATATTCCGCTACATTTTTTTCTCAAAAAAATAATACCCCAATAAGAGTCGGTTCACACACATGCGGCACGACTCCGGGGGCGGCTCTGCAAGTCGTCCTGTGGATGACTCCAGAGGCGATTTGCAAGACAACTTCTGTATAGAAGTCAATGCAAGTCACCCCGAGCCGCCCATGAAGTCGTACAGGGAGTACATTTCCAAGTCGGAGCGACGCGATTAGAATGCTTCCATTGCACTGCATGGAGCCGCCTGACGCGTCGCCCCAGTGTGAACCGACTATAAGTGTATATCGATTGGCTTGCGCAAAAGTTATAGCATCTACAAACTATGGGATATTTGTATTTATTTATTTTTGCACCAATCAGCAACTTATAACAGACATTCCGACACTTTACACTTTTTGGGGACAGTGCTAAAAATATGCACTGTCACTGTACTTATGAGATTACCTTGGAAGGGGCGATTAAAGGGTTAACCGTGTGCCTATAAATTGTTTTAACTAAACTGTGGGGAGGCACTTTTGTGAAGACATGGATCCTAATCCCTTTGCAGAGACACCGGATACATGTCTTCTCTCCTGTCAAAACGGCAATCTGCCTTGCTTACATAGGCAGGCGGCTTTTCTGCCTCTGTGCTGGATGAGAGATGGGTGCCGGTGCACAGTGTCCGCAGTCCGTCCGTCTCCGCGGGCTCCCAGTGGGTGAACACAGTGAGAGCGAGCCACCAGGCACAGGCATATAACACGCATCCTATCTTTAAGAGGGAAGTTTCAGAAAAAATAAAAAATACAATTTCCACAGCCCCCTGCGTATAACACGCAGGCACAGTTTACCCTCCATTTTCAGGGTACAAAAAAGTGTGTGTATAAATTATATATTACACACATGATCCGGCGCAGAGGTGCCACCCAGTGAAACGGCTATAGGACGGTCCTTAATTGGTTAAACCACCAATTTTTGTGTTCGAACCCCTGGACATTTTTTATTCCAAAACATGAATTAAATTATGAGAAAGTTACCATGTATATGGTCAGCTTAACACAGTGGTTCTCAACCTGTTTAGTGCCGTGACCCCTTGATAAAATTTTCCAAGTTGTGGGGACCCCCAAGAGTAAAATTATTTTTGTAGCGTGGGTTGTCAGCACCCAAGGCAAGACAAGCAATTTTCATCTTAATCCACTGACATTTAGTGCTCCCCGAGTCCCTTATGGTACATTTTAGGATGTACCACTTTTTGTTCTCCTTTCTTTCCCTTTAACCTCTCGCTATCCTAAATTGTTTTTCCCCATCCCTCTCTCTAACCATCTTTCTTGTTCTTATTCTTTCTTCCTCTCCCTCTTTTTCTCTCCCTTCCATGTATTCTCCATTTTTACTTCTTGGTGGCAGTGCTGGCAGGGAGTTGGGATCAGTCAACTTAGGTGCTCTTGATCAAGGTCACCTGCTGATCCAAGGACTGTAGTGGGGACTTCTAATGGCAACTATAATTACAGTTAGTGTTACTCACTGTGTCTCCGACTTTCTGGTGTCTCGTAGTGTCCCACCCTAGATCCCAAGGATCCACTACACCGCCGTCCCATAACAGCCTTAAATGTACTTTCAAAGGTAATGGAAAAAGTAGTGGTACAACAGCTGCAACAGCATCTAGATACCCACAAGCTACTTGATCCATATCAATCGGGTTTCCGCCCCGGACACGGGATAGAAACCGCATTGCTCAAAATATGGGACGACGCTCTCGAGGCCGCAGACGAAGGAGAATCTTGTCTTCTGGTTCTGTTGGACCTAAGCGCAGCTTTTGACACTGTAGACCACAAACTTTTATTGACACGGCTAGCTGAAGTAGCCAGAGTCGCAGAAGGCGATTTATCATGGTTCTCCTCTTTTCTGGAAAACCGATCGCAAACAGTGAATTTAGGACCCTTCACATCTGAGAAACGCACAGTAACATGCGGAGTCCCTCAAGGATCGCCTGTCACCAGTGCTGTTTAACATCTATCTTCGTCCTCTTTTTGAGATTATCAGCAGCCAAAAACTGCTCTATCACTCATATGCAGACGACACGCAACTGTACTTCCGCATTTGCAATAAAAAGGATCACCGCCTCAATCTAGAGACATGTCTCTCTTTGATAGAGGACTGGATGACTAAGAGTTATCTTAAACTCAACGGAGCGAAAACAGAACTTCTCCTGTTTCATGCCAAGCAAAGGAGTCAACCTGCAACAACCTGGACACCCCCGCCCATTTTGGGCAAAATCATCACCCCGAGCGCCAAAGTCAAAAGTCTCGGGGTCATATTTGACTCCTACATGACAATGGACGCACAAATAGGGTCAGTAGTCAGCGGATCCCACCATATGTTGCGCCTACTACGCAGACTTACCCCTTTCATCCCCAAAGAAGATTTAGCGGTCGTGGTGGGAGCAATTGTTAACTCCAGACTGGATTATGCAAATGCCCTCTACCTCGGACTGGGAATCCATCTCACCTTCACTGAGAGCCCTCCACTGGCTACCAGTGAAAGACAGGATTGCTTTTAAAGCGCTCTGTCTAACGCATAGATGTATCCATGGGAATGCCCCCAACATCTATGCAAAAAAATAAAAGCCCACAACCCCAATCGCGTTCTGCGATCCACCAATCAAAACCTACTACAGATCCCGAAAGCCAACTATAAGTCCAAGGGAGAAAGAAGATTCGCCATCCAAGGTCCAAGACTATGGAACGCTTTACCAACCAGCATTCGGTTGGAGGAGAATCACGTAGGCTTCAGGAGGAAGATCAAGACTCATCTCTTTTGATATCAAAGGAGACAGGAACAACAAGCGCCCAGAGGCGATTCAGTTCGCATGTGCTGCGCTATATAAGTTTTTCATTCATTCGTAGCAGCGGCCCCTTTTCTGAAATCAGGAGATGGAGGGGCTGGAGGAGACCCTTCCACTTCACACTCCACCAGTCAGCTGACCTCTAGTCTCTGCCCCTCAGCCATGCCGTGAACTGAATGGGTGGCTGCAAAGTGGCTGAGTGGGCCAGCCAAGCCCAGGATTCGGTGACCCCTGGCAAATCATCATTTGACCCCCAAGTTGAGAACCACTGGCTTAACAGGATAGGGAGATTAGTTTCGACACCAATCTGTTAGTAGCCAAATTCCATAGTTTACAGAAATAATCCACAGGTTATTTGTTCTTAAAGTGGAGTTCCAGCCCTTTAATGGTGTTTATTAAAAGGTCAGCAGCTACAATAAGTATAGCTGCTGACTTAATAAAACAGACACTTGCCTGTTCCACAGTCCAGCGTCGCTCCTTTCCCCAGCGCCTCCATTCACATTCTGGGCACCTGGCCGTGACAGCTTTCGGCTCCAAGGCTGGGCATGCACGAGTCGCGCTGTGCTCCCTGAATGGACAGGCGATCTCCTGGGACCTGTCATGTGTCCCAGGAGATCGCCTAGTGGGAGAGGCCACCTAGGCAGTCCCTAGATGGAAGTAGGAGGTGTTTTTGATAATTTCTTCTTCTTTAAGAAGAAAAACCTTCCCAATGGAGGAGAAAAAAAACAACAACATGGGCTATAAGCCTCCCTTACTATCCAACATGGAAAAAAATTTAACCACGTAACGACCGCCGCATGTATATGTACGTCCACAGAATGGCACGTACAGGCAGATGGATGTACTGGCACGTCCCTGCTTTCCCGCGGGTCCGATCGGGACCCCCCCCTCCCCCGCTACATGCGGCGGTCGATAAGCCTCTGGGAGCGATCGGGGGATGAGGGGGCGGCTGTTCGTTTCTGTCTGCCCCATCGCGATCGCTCCCAGCGAATCCGCTTCCCCCCCCCCTCTGCCTGTGTAATGTAAACACTGGAAGAGGAAGTGATGTCACCTCTCCTCTCGGCGGCATTTTCGTTCCGGCGAGAGGAGAGAAGACATCACAAGTAAGTTGCACAACACTACACTGACACCAGTACACATAGGCACATTAACCCCTTCAGATCACCCCCCCCCCCCCCAGCCCCCTGTCACAGTGTCACTAATAGCAGTGATCATATATTTACTGATCACTGCATTTAGTGTCAGTGTGACAGGCAGTCAGTGTTAGGTCCAGGGTAACCCCCGTACCCCCCCATATAAAGGTTTAACCCCTTGATCACCGCCCTAGTTAACCCTTTCACCCCCTATTGCCAGTGTCACTAAGCGATCAGTTTTCTGATCGCTGTATTAGTGTCACTGTTGCCGCTAGGTAGCTAGTTTTTTTTTTTATATTGCGACTTTTTTTTTACTAAAGACATGTGGCTAAATCTTTGACTAAAATTTAGTTTGATTTTGTCTTATAACAAAAAGATAGAAAATATTTTTTTTTTTCAAAATTTTCGGCCTTTTTCCGCTTAAAATCGCAAAAAAAAAAAAAAAAAAAAAAAAAAAAAAAAAAAAAAAAAAAAAAAAATCGCAGAGGCAATCGAATACCACCAAAAGAAAGCTCTATTTGTGTGAGGAAAAAGGACGCAAATTTTGTTTGGGAGCCACGTTGCACGACCGCGTAATTGTCAGTTAAAGCGACGCAGTGCCGAAATGTGAAAACACCTTTGGGCATTTAGCAGCATATTGGTCCGGGGCTTAAGTGGTTAAATGCTTGCAATGGCCCGATTCCTAAACTTATTGCCCCTACAGGTACACCAAGATCATAAAATTTTTTAAAAATCTTTCTGCCAACAGATCTGTACCTGATCTTGTTCTTTCCTTCTCTACCTGTTCTAGTACCTTACTTTCTATTAATCTGCTTTGCAACATCATATCTTCATTTGACTACTCTACAACCTCTCTGGTTATCTCAATAATACTTCTATAAAACACATCTTTAAATGATCTCAGGATTAAGAACACACAGAAGACTCCAGAACGTGTAGGACACATATTTGTCATTTTTGACCAATCAAAATAGTTCAACAAAATGTACTGCATTTTACAAGGACTATTCTGAGCCAGATCATCTTACAAAACCAAAAATTTACAAATCATAGCTGATAAAAATTCAGTCTAGTACTGGTGTTTCCAAGGTAGGATTTATGGCGCCCACAACCCTCACCACTTCAAGAGGAGCTTCAGCCGCGAATTTTTTTTTTTAAAGTCAGCAGCTACTTACAGTGTAGCTGCCGACTTTAAATAAGGACACTTACCTGGTCCTACTTGCCCGCGCTGATGGGCCCCCCCCGATGCCGGTCCCACGATCGCTCCGGGTCCCGCACCACCATCCACACTATGGGAAACAGGCAGTGAAGCCGTACGGCTTCACTGCCCATTTCCTACTGCGCCTGCGTGAGTCTAGGTGTAACGGGAGGGCCCGTGGGACCCAGAGGCTCTTGCAGGGTGTGGGGTACTCCTGTCACCGATGACTTTTGTGTCTAAAGTCATCCTATGTCCACTAGGCGCATAGGATGACTGAGAAATTATATATTGGACTACATGAGATGGGGCAGTAATGTAATCCACAATATATTCAAGAATGTCTGCAAGAACAAATTACAGGTTGTTGATTCTAAATTCAACAGGTCAATAGAAGAGTGACTCATTTATGTGGGAACACAGACAGTTAAGGGAGTAATTGAGTCTGCTACTGTCATGTAAACTAACCTTAGTCTGGCTTCTAAAGACCTTCCATTGTGTGATGCTTATCAACACTGTATTGTGTGAATTTCTATTGATTTTTTTTCCCCTGCTTCAGACTCCGACCATGAGACCCGTTTACAATAAAATTGCTTACAACGTCTGTTTGTGAATTTCTATTGATGGTAAACGTGTATTGTATAGCACAGTGTTTCCCAACTCCAGTCCTCAAGGCACACCAACAGGTCATGTTTTCAGGATTTCCCTCAATTGAAACAGCTGTGGTAATTACTAAGGCAGTGAAACTGATCGAATCACCTGTGCAAAATAATGGAAATCCTGAAAACATGACCTGTTGGTGTGCCTTGAGGACTGGAGTTGGGAAACACTGGTATAGCAGGCGAGAAAAGCGGAGTCATGATGTCAGACTTGTCAGCTGTAGCTAATTAGCTCATGTGGATTGTGTCAAACCTGGCACCAGAAAGTCTACACAAGATGTGTATTGGAGGCTCGTTAGAAAGCATTGTATAATGTTGTGGGTGGACTTGAGCCATTGTTCATATTTGGTTGCTGACTGTATATAAAGAGTCTAAGTTCACCATTAAAGGATCTATTCGTTTTGAACCAGAGAACAGAGCTGTGTGTGTCTCGTTTCTGGGGAATCCTATAGGTAGTGTTAGTCTGCTGGATTGTGGAGTGTCGATAAGCTGTCGTGGGTCGGTGGAATGGGATATCATAAACAGCGTTAACCCCTGACCGTTACATTAGGTAACTCTTTGCACATATATCATAGTTAGGCAAAATAAATAACTGGCAGAACCAGTGTGCTCTACATAATATCTGCTGGTTAAGGTTGTACACACTTAAACTGGTTCTGAATACCCCAGAAGAGGCTCAGGGCTTTCGTACAGAGCAGGCAAGTATAAACAGGTTTAGTTAAATAATTAATTTTTTAATATATTACATACACATAGTGGGAGACTCCTGTTGTGTCTTTCACTTCCTTTAGAGAGATTTACATCAGATATGCAATAAAAAGATTGGAGATGTAATCTCAGTTTCTGTTCAAAATTTTTTTTTTTTCCTTCAATCTTCATACATATACAGTTTCAGACAGGAACTCTGTCCTTAAATCAAAATGTATGCATACACTCCCCTCACATTTCTGTAAATATTTTATATCTTTTTATGTGACAACACTGAAGAAATTACATTTTGGTACAATGTAAAGTAGTGAGTGTACAGCTTGTATGACAGTGTAAATTTGCTGTCCCCTCAAAAACAAACACTCACTGGTGCAAGCTAGAGGGGTCTATGCTCCATACTTGGTGGTCCTACCCCCACATTGGCTCCTTAAAGCGGAGGTTCACCCTAAATATAATATCTCCCATGCGATCCAGCATACTGGCGTCAGCGCCAGTATGCTGGGTTTTTTTTTTTTTAATAGCACACTTACTGTATTATTGTAGAATTCCTTTTCTGTCCCCCGCGGTGGACGGCTGTAGTATAGCGCGTCACATCTTCCTAAAATACCCGATATGGACTCGGGTAATCTCGGCGAAAATGCGGCGCCTGCGCACAGACCTAGGAGCTGACTGCGCAGGCGCCGTATTTCTCCGAGTCCTATTTCGGAGGGCGTGACGCGCCATAGCCGTAGGACTCGGAGAAATACGGCGCCTGCGCAGTCAGCTCCTAGGTCTGTGCGCAGGCGCCGCATTTTCGCTGAGATTACCCGAGTGCATATCGGGTATTTTAGGAAGATGTGACGCGCTATACTGGCGCCGTCCACCACGGGGGACAGAAAAGGAATTCTACAATAATACAGTAAGTGTGCTATTAAAAAAAAAAAAACCCAGCATACTGGCGCTGACGCCAGTATGCTGGATCGCATGGGAGATATTATGTTTAGGGTGAAATACCGCTTTAACCGCAGTGGTAGTAACCCCCCACCCAGGCATAGCACTTCTAAACCAGTCTATTCCCGATTTACCCGAACATTCCCAGGCTTTATAATTTTTCATACTTTTGGGAGCCAAAATGTCCATTGCCAAGGCCTAGAAGAAACCCACAATTTCCTTCCCGGGGTTCAGGAGGAAAGACTCCTGGATTATGATGCAAGAACAGATTGTAGCCAAACAATGACAAAACAGCGATTTATGGCCCTTTTGGGAAATCTGGGCCACCTTCTGTAATATTTCTCTCATACCGGGAGCGCAGCTCGGAGACTTGACCGCTCGTGCCACTTCTTGATGGAGCAGGCGCAATTCTTTTCATTCCTTTCCTACGCATTTCTTTCCTTCTTTCTGTCACCTCCCTTGGTGTTTCCACTGATATTTTTTATTGCTGAGATTGACTTCTCTCGGTGCCATCTCTCATGGCTGAGTCTACACATCTAATGCAATTGCAACGCTCACTCATCCACCTAGTGGTAATTTGCTGGTGGCCGGGGGCGTTGTGATCGCATTTCTCGAGAGGCAGTGTGATCCCATTGGGGTGTTTCCTCAGGAATTTTTTGGGTGGCTCACTGTTCTAGGGTGGGTCAATTCACCTTGCTTGTGGATGGCTGATGTTGGCCTATTATACTCACTTATGTCATTGATGAAAAGTTTGAGGTTTTTACCCCAGGTTATGGATTGTACTGTCTTTGTGAATGCCATTACTTTGTTGTATTTCTTTTTGATGACTTATCTTTTAAAAATCTTAAATAAAAATTATTGAAATTAAAATAACTCACTGTACACTCACTACTTTAGCAAAGTATTATATATATTATAAAATATTTATAAAAAATGTGAGGGGTGTACTCACTTTTGTGAGATACTGTTTTACATTTTTTCTGAGATTTAAATATCCCGTATACGCCTAATTGAATAAAAATTTTTTTTAATAGATATCTATATAGCACATCTTTTACAGGTTAAAAAAATCCTGGGAAGCATTGTACCCACGATCAGCAGATTGTGGGTGCTATGCTGGGCTCTTGCAGACTGTGTGTAAGCTGTTCGGCCATACATTGTACAGCCAAGCAGTTACTAGCAGGAAGCATCAATGAATTACCACAGTGCTCAGCGGCGCCTTGGGGGAAGATGATGTCCCGCCGCCTGTCAAATTGGGGAGCCAGGAAGGTTCGTGGGCCGGTGCATCTGTAACATGTTACACAAGGTTAACATATCCTTTAAAGTGGTTGTAAAGGCCATTTATTTTTAACAAACATGTTATGCTTACCTGCTCTGTGCAATGGTATTACACACCGTGCTACCTCTTCTGAAGTCACCCACTGACACACTATGCTCCTTCTCCCCTGCATGTGCCTCTATAGCAGTGTTTCTCAATTCCAGTCCTCAGGCCCCCCCCAACAGGTCATGTTTTCAGGATTTCCCTCAGATGAAAAGGCTGTGGGAATTACTAAAGGCAGTGAAACTGATCAAATCACCTGTGCAAAATAATGGAAATCCTGAAAACCTGACCTGTTGGGGGGGCCTGAGGACTGGAATTGAGAAACACTGCTCTATAGCAAGTCATATTTAAATGGGAGCACACAGGCATGCTCCTAAGGTGGGCTGTGTGCCTATATAGGGTGCACACAGCATGGCTCATCCAATCCCTCCTCCCCAATAGGATTTGGCCGACAGCAGCTGGAAACATAGGCTCCCGCTGCTGCCCAATTCTCCTGTAAGACTAAGAAGAGAGGAGGCAAGGGATGCAGATGGGCACAGTGCTGGATCAAGACAGACAGATTTGTTTTTTTATAAATGAAGCTTGCAGACACGTTTCCAGCTCTATGCGACATCCTCTTTCTAGGATCACCTTTTCTACAAAGGAATATGCTTATTTCTGTGCACATATCCTGGTTCAGACTACTGACAAAGGGCCAGATTTAGACACATCTGCCTATTTTAAGACAGGCGTAGTGTATCTCAGATACACTACGCCGCCGTAACTATCAGCGTCAGGTTCCTTATTCAGAAACTACTTACGCCGTAAGTTATGGCAGCGTGGTATATCTGTGGCGGTGCAAGGCCTCGCAATTCAAAATTGGAAGATGGGGGCGCGATTCATGTAAATGAATCATGACCCCACGTGACCTTTTTTTCGGACGGCGCATGCGCCGTCCATGGACGTTCCCAGTGCGCATGCGCGAAATCACGTTGCTTTTTCTCAATGTAAACGTAACTAACATCGAGCACCATTCCCGAACGATTTACGCAAACGACGTTCAATTCGACACTGTCCCGACATCCATACTTAACATTGGCTACGCCTCCTATAGCAGGGGTAACCTTACGCCGCTCTAACGCTTACGCAAACAACGTAAAATACGACGCGCCGCCGCAAGTACGTTCGGGAATCGCCATAAATAGCTAATTTGCACATTTTACGTGTAAACGGCCGTAAGCGCCATCCAGCGTAAATATGCAACAAAGATACGACGGTGTAAGCGAATTACGCCACTCGTATCTTAGAAGAAAGCCAGCGTATCTTCTTTTCTGAATAGCAAAAAAAGATACGCCGGCTATTCTTAGTATTTACGCAGCGTATCTCTAGATACGCTAACGTAAATGCTTTCTGAATCCGGCCCAAAATGTATAAACCTTCTAGGAGATTGCTGTTTCTAAATGGAGAGGGGGAAAAAAAAAAAAATAAGTGGCAAGTTACATCTGGAAAAGCCACCTCTTTGCCTCTGCCACTTACTGGTAAATTCAGCCCTGCATGATTGTTTTGTGACAAAGTGCGTTTACCAAACTGAAAATGGTTGCAGCATGTAATACTAGTTAGCCTAATAACTAATAGCATAGCCATATTACAGGCAGCAAAATCACCTTGGCACAGAATGTTTTCTCCAGCTGGTCCTTGTACTCCCTGATCTGCTGCTCATGGTCTTGTCTGAGCTCTTGAAGGGCCTCAGCCAACTTGCTCTCAAATTCTACCCGTCGACCAGAATCTATTTCTACAATCCTGGTATCATGCCGCGTCTTCATCTCATGTAGCTCCTGTAAAATACAAGAACATATTCCATATTATTAAAGTGGAGTTCCACCCATATAAAAGGCAGCAGCTACAAAAAGGTGAACTTCCTTCCGGCAAGGGAAATGTCAGAGGGTCAACTGCACTTATAGCAGAAGTTTCATTTTGGTCCCTTCTTGGATTAAAAGTGCTATGGAGAAACTGCCATTTTCAAAACAGGGACATAAAAAAAAAAAAAAGGGGTTGGGGGAGCAGTGATCACAAATATAACTGCAAGCCAGGTAAGATAACTCTTGCTGTGTACATCTGCTACAAGGCCACTAATGGTTCACACCGCTTACATGCCAAGACGTTACATTTTAGCATGCAGGCAACTGTTCGTTTTGGGCTGCAGTAAGGAGCGGCAGAGGGCCGTTTAATGCGCTTTTTACCACAGATCCTTTGTTAACTTTTATTTGATGTGCACAAAATGTACCATTCATGTCACCACACAGCAGTGCATTGTGCTGCTCTGCGATGACATGATTTTCCTTCTTATGCACTGCAAAAAACTGACGTAGCATGTCTTTATCACAGCTCAATAGGCATGGTAAAAATAAGTTAGATTGTAACAGAATTTAAAAGTTCCACCCAAAAGTGGAACTTCTTATCAATTACCTTTTGGGACAGGGTATCCGTTTTTGAAACGTAACCTGTCCCCACTTCCATCGGACCTTGCCATGACGAGGTAAGTCAGAAGTCCAGCCCACTCCTCCTCCCTCCCCTGCTGCCAGGCCAGTTAGAGTGCAGCTCACTTCGCACATGTGCAGCAGGGACCCAGCAGTGTATGTGCATAGCTACAGTCTTTTTTTGGGGGGTGGGGGGGGAGACGACACTGCTTTAAATTAACCACCTCTTCATTTTTTTATGTGATCACCAAAAAAAAAAAAAAAAAAAAAAAAATGGCCAAGAGTATCCTACTGATATCAACCGTTTTCTATGTGCCCTAGCAGTGACTGGCTTTCTTCCAGTATAGAAAAATGGCAGTCACCACACTGGTGAGAATGAGCCCCAAGTCAGGTTACAACCTGCTGCATCATATCTAAAATTTGAAAAGTATGACCATGCTCTGTCATAAATCGATTTTTTACTTTTCAACCATTTGTTGCCAGTTTGTAACGTACCTGACCGTGTACATTTTTTTCAAAATCCAATTGCTCCTTGAGGGTTTGCATTTTATTCTCCAGGTCCACTCTACATAGCATTTCATCGTGCAGCTGTTTTGTTGTGTCCCTCAATGTAGATTCAAGCTGTAAAATAAACCGATGTAAAGTTAAAGAACACATTAATTATACACAACTATAAAATATAGTAGTAGCTCTAAATGTTGTATTGCATAATGATAATAAAAATAAAAAATAAAACTTGCAGACAGTACAATCAAAGACATGTTGATACACCCCTCCAAATGGCAGGTCACCAATCACATCTACTTGAACATGCAGTACAGGTGATGAGACCAGCAGGGTGCTGGTCATGTTTACAGATTTCTTTCATTAGCATGTCCTCATTCAGTGTCAGTGCAGGATAGCTGAGCAAATGGAGACCGGGGTCTGTTTTTACCTATGAGGTCTTCATAAAGAGGATCTGCAGTTATCCCACATATACTGCCACCAGGGTAGGCTTATCACCCCTTGGTAAAAATAAACGCCCCAAAAAAACAAAAAAAAAACACCCTTGCACTGGGAGAAGCAGATATTCAAACAATCAGGAGTGAGGAATACCCACTGCAAGTGGAGCAGCAAAGTGTCAGCTTTTGAAGACATGGGCCATCAGTAAGGCAAGTATACATGATCTTTTACAACAAAGGCTTTTTTATTGTTTTTTACAACCACTTAAAGCTCCGTTTTCACAAAAACCTTAGAACTATATCTGACAGCAGGAAAAAAAGGAGAATAGGAAGCCTCGTACCTCAGAAATCTGTCCCTTCAAGTCTTCGAGCTGCTCTTCCAGACCTCTTTTGTTACTCCGAGCAGTGGCAAGCTCCGCTTCTCTTGAATTCAGGTTCGCTTCTGCATCCCTCAGCTGGTTCTGAGCAAGATTTAAATCGTATTCTTTCTTTGAATTTCTGTAACACAATAAGTTATCATATTATACTATAAAATTAATGCAAATATTCAGGGTATTGCGTTGCAAGAGGTAATTACTGAAAAAAAAATATTAATTATTAGTGTACAATAAGGAAGGAAGAAATAACAAGTGCAAGGAAAGACCACAAACCATTTGTTTGGCTTTCAGAACTTGGCTCTTGAAGAGGGTTGGTCATCCCAAACTAGCGTTGTCCCAATACCGAGCATTTTCCCGAGTACATGTACTCGAGAAAATGCTCTGATGCTTCACCTGATACCTGGACAGTCAGGGTGATCAGTGTGGTGGGGGGAGTTACAAGCACCGATCACCGCTGACTGTCTCCGTATCCTCCTCCAGCCCCCCTCCTTTCTGCTGCCGTCTCCATCCTCCACCCCCTCGAGCTGTCAAGATGGAGAGCGTAGGTAGGAGCTGGTAAATCCGGCTCCTACCTGTTCCGAATGTACAGAGTCAGTAATCACTGACTCTGTCCATTCACATAACTGAAACATTGTAAACTGTGTTGACAATGTTTCAGTTTATGAATGGAGAGGAGCCGCCATCTTCTCTCCATTCATTTTCAGCGCAGCTGAAGCTGCAGACGAAAGGGACTGGGGAATCTGTGCCCCTAGTCCCTTTCCCTGTCTCAAAGGGGAGATGCAATTATTTGCAATAAATAATTAAAAAAATTGTAAAGTATAAACAAATAATAATAATAAAAAAAAGTGTAACAAAATAATGATAAAGAATAAATAATTGTAAAAAATAAAAAAATAAAGTATCGGTAATGGCGAGTACTTGGGAAAAAAGATACAAATAAATAAAGTATCATTTGCTTGTACTCGGTCTTAAAAAAGTGGTGCAAAAAGTTCATCTTCTTTTGGCACCTATGGAAGCCTATTATTTTGTACTGCAGGTATGATCCTTCACTTATGAAAAAAGGATACACCTTGTGCCAATGCTGACATACTGTACATCACATTAGCAGCATGGTGTGATCTGGGCACAGAAGCAACAACAGTTTTCTAAGTGACAGACTTGATCTGGTGACAGAGACTGTCCCCCGGGGACATCTGGTCATCCTATGTTGGAGCCAAATGTCCGTTCGCCCCGAACTGTACGCCCAACTCTAGTTGTCACCCCCCACCAGTGTCCCCCCCCATGACCTAATTTTCCCCACAAACATGACAGTCCTCATCTCCCAATGACGTCCCTCCCAATATTTTGAGATGGAAATGAGGGACACCTACTAGCAAACGTATGTAGGCATAAGACACACCCCATGCCACGCCCCCTTAAAGGAGAATTAACTTAAAAAAGTTCATTAACCACTTAACCCCCGGACCATATTGCTGGCCAAAGACCGTACTTTTTGCGATTCGGCACTACGTCGCTTTAACTGACAATTGAGCGGTCGTGCGACATGGCTCCCAAACAAAATTGGCGTCCTTTTTTCCCCCCACAAATAGAGATTTCTTTTGGTGGTATTTGATCACCTCTGCGGTTTTTAGTTTTTGCACTATAAACAAAAATATAGCGACAATTCTGAAAATAATGAATATTTTTTACTTTTTACCATAATAATATCGCACAAAAATATATAAAAAAAACTTTTTTTCCTCAGTTTAGTCCGATACGTATTCTTCTACATTTTTTTTTTTTTACGAAAAATATGTCAAAAAGAGTTTATTGATTGTTTTTTTGCGCAAAAGTTATAGCGTTTCCAAAATAGGGGGTAGTTTTATGGCATTTTTATTAATTTTTTTTTTTTTTTTTTTTTTTTTACTAGTAATGGCAGCGATCTTTTTCAGTACTGCGACATTATGGCGGACACTTTTGACATATTTTTGGGACCATTGGCATTTTTATAGCGATCAGTGCTATAAAAATGCATTGATTACTATAAAAATGCCACTGGCAGTGAAGGGGTTAACATTAGGGGGTGAGGAAGGGGGTTAAATGTGTAACCCGGGTGTGTTCTAACTGTGGGGGGGTGGACTAACTGATCGCTGTTCATACATTGTATGAACAAAAGATCAGCGTTTCTCTCCCTGACAGGACTGGGAGCTGTGCGTTTACACACACAGCTCCTGGTCCCCGCTCTGTAACGAGCGCTCGCGGGTGCCTGGCAGCGATCGCGGCCCCCGGGCATGCGCACGGGAGTCAGTGGCTGCTGGGCGAGGTGACGTTATATTACATGCTCTTGGCCAGCAGAGCCGACCTGCGGCTGCCGCCGTAAAACTGCGGCGGCTGGTCGTCAAGCGGTTAAATCCACAAGGGCTGCTTTTTTTTATCACTAGTATTATTGGCTTTTAAAAAACAAAAATGCAGCCATTTAGAATTTTAGATGAAAGGTTTAGCGCTGGGAAACACTTTTTGAAAGATAAAAGTGAATTTTATACACAACTATATAGACCAAAATGAGGGACAAACACACAGGGACAGAGGGACATTGCTCCAAATCAGGGACAGTTGGGAGCTATGCACTGATCCAGACATTTGGCCCCCATGACCCCCTATCAGATGGTCATAGATAAATCACCCCCCCCCCCCATATCCCCGCACTGACCTGGCCTGTAACTGTCGGTGCTCCTCCCGAATCTTCCCCAGCTCCACCTGCAGTCGGGCCTTCTCGTTGGCGGTGAGGTCCAGCAGTTTGCGGGCATCGGCCAGTTCGGTCTCATAGAGCTGCCTGAGATTCGTCACCTCCCGGGAGGTCACCTCCTCCCTCTCCTCCAACTGTAACCTCAGCACAGACTTGTCCGCCTCCAGAGACCGGACCCGCTCGATGTAATTGGCCAGCCGGTCATTCAGGTGCCGCAATTCATCCTTCTCCTGCAGCCGGGACATGCGAGTGGGGCTGCCCGGGGACAGAAGGGGGGGAGCCCGGGGGCCGCTTCTACCGGGGGTGGACGCAGCCATGTCCGCTATGTGTGTGTGAGGGAGAGAGGCCGGGTGTCCGCCTATAATGGTTCCCCCTGGAAATCCCGACTGGACCGCTCAGGTACCGGGGGGAGGAGAGATCCGGGTACCGCAGGTGACCTGACTTCCGGGAACGAACCCGTGCCTTATGTGCATCACTGAATCCCGGGGACCAACACCTGTATACATCTATATATCTATATACATCTTATATCCTATTTACCCAAATACAGCCAATATACACCTATATACATCGTGTATCCTATATACCCCAATACAGCCTATATACATCTTATATCCTATATACCCCAATACAGCCTATATACATCTTATATCCTATATACCCCAATACAGCCAATATACACCTATATACATCTTATATCCTATATACCCCAATACAGCCAATATACACCTATATACCTCATATACACCTATATATCCAATATACACCAATATATATCTTATATCCTATATACCCCAATACATCCTATATACACCTATATATTCCATATACACCTATATATCCTATATACATACATCTATATATCCTATATACAGGGCTTTTTTTCAGGGGGAACTTGGGGAAACTGAGTTCCACCACCTCTGGCTCAGACCCTTTGGTGCCTGCTCACCACAATCACTTGTAAACAAAGAAGTCTGGTTTCTGTGTGTACAAGTTACAGCTCTGCACTATGTGTGTAACCCCCCCTGAACTCTACACTCTTTATGTAATGCAGTCCTGGTATTTAATGCCCCTTTAAGACCCTTCTACTGTTTTTGAAATCTGAACGGGGTCGTGGTTGAGTTCCTGCACCTATTTTCTGAGAAAAAAAGCTCTGCCTATATACATCCAATATCCTATATACACCTATATATCCTATATACACCTATATACATCTATATATCCTATATACCCCAATACAGCCAATATACACCTATATACATCTTATATCCTATATACCCCAATACAGCCAATATACACCTATATATCTCATATACACCTATATATCCAATATACACCAATATATATCTTATATCCTATATACCCCAATACATCCTATATACACCTATATATTCCATATACACCTATATATCCTATATACATACATCTATATACATCTATATATCCTATATATATCTAATATCCTATATACATCTATATATCCTATATACACCTATATACATCTATATATCCTATATACCCCAATACAGCCAATATACACCGATATATAGCCCACATACCCAAATACATCCAATATACACCTATATATTCCATATACACCTATATTCACCCATATATCCTATATATATATATATATATATATATACACACACACTCACATCTTATATCCTATATACCCCAATACAGCCAATATACACCTATATATCATATATACATCTTATATCCCATATACCCAAATACATCCAATGTACACCTATATATTCCATATACACCTATTTTTATCTATATACATCTTATATACTACATACCCCAATACAGCCAAAATACACATATATATCCTATATACACATTTATACCTCATATACACCTGTATATCCCATATACACCAATACCTCCAATATACAGCTATATATCCCATATACATCTATATATCCCATATACACCATACATCCTATATATCGCATATGCACCAATATATCCAATATACATCTATAAACAATATACACTTATACATCTATATATCCTATATAAACCAATACCCCTATATACACCTATATATCCTATCTACACCAATACATCCTATATATCGCATATACACTAATACATCCCATATACACCTATACTTCCAATATACAACAATATATTATATATATATATATAGCCATTGGCTCCTGCTGCTGTGACAGCCTCTTGGAGGGATGGGGAGAGAGCCAAGAGTGCTGGCGAGGGACCCAAGAAGAGGAGGATTGGGACTTCTCGGTACAAAACCATTACACAGAGCAGGTAAGTATGACATGTTTGTTATTTTATAGGTGCATTGCTGTCTATAGGATAATGCACACAGCTCAGCTATGTAAAGATCCGTAATGCAGTGCTGTGTTCAAAGACAAACAAACAAAAATGTAAAATGTTACATTTGAGTAAAATACATCTGTGCATATACACGTAAATTTACGCAATGGCAGCTAGAAGTATACATGTTCCCATTAGATGTGCACTGGCAAAAAAAATGTTTTTGTTTCATTCATTTTATTTTAGGAAATTCTAAAATTCTGAATTACTAAAATTTGGAAATACGAAAACTTAATTCGAAAATTCGGAATTCAAAATTAGAAAACATTTGAAAATCGAAAATTCTGCATTCGAAAATTTGTTAAAAATTCGGAAATCGAAAATTCAGAAATTAGAAAATAAGAAAATTTGGAAATTCGGATTGTGGCATCTAAACAAATGGAATGTAACAAATTAATAATAAATAGTAATAATAATAAAAAGTTATTTTTTATCATTTTTATTTATTATTAATAATTTGTTATGTTCACCAACAGCCAAATTTGAAAGGAAATTCCAATACCTATAATTTAATAGTAAAGTTATTATTTTAGATCTTTGAATTTTTAGGTTTTTATTCTTATTTTCGGATTGTTATTCTTATTTTCAGATTTTTTCCCTTTTGAATTTCTGGATTTTCATTCTTATTTTCGGATTTCCGAATTCCTGAATTTTCTGATTTTCGAATTTCAGAATTTTAGGATTTTCGACTTTCCGACTCTTTGAATTTCTGAAATTTCGAATTTCCGTAATTTTATATATAAACAAATTGAACACGTCTAGTACGCACTTTTGTGAGCCTGTAATAGTCTATATATATGTGAAGATAACTTGCATTTTTTGTTGAGGATCTATTCATCAGCAAGATCCTGGAAAGTAATGAGCAGAGAGGAAACTGCACATCATGCTGGGAATCCAGGAAGTTTGGAAAGAGACGGCCAGCAGGCAGGCACAACTTACAACATGAAAGAAGATTTTTCAAGTAAGCTTATATCGAATTGTCAAAAACTTGTATTTGTATTGTTATTAAAATGCTGATGTTATAAAATGGAAGTTTATGCTGTGACTATAGGACTGGGTTCACACTAATGCGATGCCAGACATCACGTGATTTGCACTGCATTGCTGTACACATCACCTTCAATGTCTGTGTGATGCAAATTCAGCCATACAGTTTGTATGGCTTTAATCGCATCGCATTCGCACCAAAATGGTGCAGAGCCCTTTTTTTCCGTACTTGAATCGGATCGTATGGGTGTTCAGAACCACGAGATTCGATTCCACAGTTCGCACTGCATTCTGCAAAAAGATTTGGGGTGTTATTAACTTCATATTGACACCCGCAAATGTCAGTGTGAACCGCCTGCGATTCAGATGTGATGCGGGAATTGCAGGGGTTCCTATATTGCACCATTGGGGAACTGAGCCTTCTGCCCCATACACACGGTTGGAATTTCCAACAAGAAAAGTTCGATGTGAGCTTTTGGTCAGAAATTCCGACCGTGTGTAGGCTCCATCGGACTTTTTCTGTCAGAATTTCCGACAGCAAATATCTGAGAGCTGGTTCTCAAATTTTTCGAAAGGAAAAGATCTTGTCGGAAATTCTGATTGTCTGTATTGTAAGGGGTTAGCTCGGTAGCGGGGGTGTGTGACCCCCTGGATGGGTTCATTACACACTGAACTATACAGAGAGGCAGCCGAAGACGGTTGAAAACAAAGAGTTTGGTTTATTCTTCCATATTGCTGGAAACAAGTGCAAGCATCCAAACAGCATAAACAAAACATAAAATAAACCCTGGCCACTTGGGGCGTCTATCTTCACCACACAGGAACCTATCTATGGAGTCTGGCACAGCCTACTGCTGGGCAGACACTGCTGGTCATACAGCAGAGAAACAATAGTCTTTTTGATTTTTATCACACAGAAAAATCAACAAGCACCTCACCTCTTCAGAATTCTTTCTCACTGCTCTCCTTAAGGGCCCTTTCACATGTCCGTTCCGTTCGTCCGTTTTTTGGACGTCCGGTAACGGACCTCAATGCTTCCCTATGGGAGCGGATCCGTTAGCGGATGATGCATCCGCTAACGTCCGCTAGATCCGCATCCGTTTTTTCGGACGGAAGAATGTCCTATTTTTCTTCCGTCTGGCCAAACGGATCGGATACAAACGGACAGACGGTCCGTTTCCATCCGATTCCCCATAGGGGAGAGCGGAGGAGAGACGGGGCGGTCCCTGCACATTGTGCGGGGACCGCCCTGTCCGCCCGACAGCTCAGCGGAGACCCCCCCGCTGAGCCGACGGACACACGGAGCGGACCGAAAAACGGACCGCACGTGTGAAAGGACCCTAACTCAAAAAGCTTTAGGATGCAGCAATCAGTAATCATCCTCTGGATGACTTATAGAGGCCTTAATTGCCTCATTCTGAACAGCTGAAGTTTTCCAACGCCCTAAACCTTTCTGGCTACTTCTGTAGCCGACACCTGGTAGTAATTGGTGTATTGTCTAAACCAGCCCTCACAATTTCCACTAGCCTGCTAGCATTTGGCGAGTAGATTTCAGCTGGGGGCGAGTGATGACAGGGCTGCATGACCAATCTCCCTCCAATCTGTACCTACACTTAGAGCCCCGATGCGATTGGCGGCCGAAGAAGAAAGGTGTATGCTCGGGAAAAGTAGTCTGGTGAGCCGCGCACAGGCAGAGCAGTACACAGGTGCTCTCCTTACAATTCTCATTAAGCCATGGGACCTAACAGTATGACCTCTCTGAGCCTGCCCCCTCCCCCCGGGCCCCGACCAATGTAGCTGGAGAGCAGGGAGCAGAAAGTAATGAGTGAGGTGGAGGATTGCGAAAATGACCACCCCGGGTGTCCCAGGTAGGCAGTGCAGCGCTCATTGAAAGTTGCCCTAACATGAGAGCGACAGCCTTCCAGTTTGTGCAAGAAAGTGTCCAGCAGTTCAGCCTGAGCACTGTGAGCAGACTGGTCTCAATGGGGTCAATTCACAAAGCTTTATTTTCAGATTGCGAGTGTTATTTTAACGATTTTGCACGTTATTGAAGCTAGTTCAATTCACTAAACGATTTAACGCTCTGAAAAATCATCAAATAACGTTTCCCTACACAGAAACGATATTTTAAGGTGTGGATCCTTATTAAAGAGTCAAATCGTTATTTTAAAGATTCAAATCGTTATTTTAAAGATTCAAATCGTTAAATATGTACAGAAGTGCAATTCACGAAGATTTTTTGGACAGTTATCAATCGTTAAGCAATCGTTAAATTAACACCTCCCTCAGGGTGGCGTTATGACATTTCCCAGGCGATATTTTGTTGTTAGAGGAAGCTTTTGGCGATTTTTGTAGTGTAGTGTAGTGTTGGGCAAGCTAGAACCGTGCTCTATTTGAACTTAAAATTATCCAGAGGCGAAGAAGAACACGTTAGAATGTTGTTCAGATTTATAAATGTGTATTCCGTTCACATACTATTTTGGATGACTTTTCTGAAACCCAGGTGATAGCTAAATTCCGATTATCATCTCCCATGATTTATTCTCTGTATGAGGAAATACACATGGCTTTAGAAAAGCACACACTAGAAGTTATGCACATCACATGCTCAATCTCCATGTGTATTGCTTGTGTCTCTCTCTCTCTCTGTATCTGCTCTTTTCCACATGCAGCTGTTCTCCTCCCCTTCTGCTCCCAGAATGCATCTCTCCAGCATTATTTAACGATCTTAAGAGTTATTTTAACGTCCCGAATCTTAATAATAACGTCTGAGTAGTTAGAATAACGTTTGGATAAAGAGTCAGTTGAAAACCATAACGACTATGTTAAATAACGATTATAGCTTTCGTGAATACCATGTTTGCTAGCGTTAAATAAGGAGTGCTAATTTAACACCTGAAGAAAACCAATAACGTTTCTCTTTGTGAATTGACCCCAATGTGTGCTGTGCGGTGTCAGTGTGTGCTGTGCTATGGTGTCAATGGCTGTGCAGTTGTGTGGATCTTGGCGCTGGATTGTACTCCCTCCCGCTTTGCTGTAGCTCCTCTCCTCACTGCCAGCCTGAATAAAAGGGGGAAGTGGGGACATGCAAGCGTAGAGCCGCACACACAGGCTCCTGATGATAAGATGAATAGGAGAGGGAGTGTCCTGTTCCTTTTGGTCTGCCCCCATGCCCTGTCCCATTTTGTTAAAGTTGTTGGTAATATTTAATTTTGTAACTTGATTCTGCATTAAACATTTAACAATGTCATTCCATGAGATAATCTACAAGGGCGTGTTTAGGGGCGCAATTAGGCGCAGGGCAGTGTATGAATGGGCTGTTAGGTGGGGCAACTGGTGGCAAGTAACTCTTGAGGCCTGGCTAGTAGCTCAGGGCTTGAAATTTTGAGCCCTGGTCTAAACAAGGCAGAAATGTATCTCCCGTCTGTGACAACACCCACAGATTTACCTGACTTCCTGTCACAGTATGCAATTCCGACGCGCAATAAAAACATGCATGCTTGGAATCAGTGTGTGTGACAGTGTGCAACACAAGTTTGAGCCAAAATTCAGTCTGAAAAAAATCAACGGTTTTCTTGTCGGAATTTCAATCGTGTGTACGGGGCATTAGGCTGCTTTCATACTGGGGCACATGGGCAGCATTTTGCGGAGGTGTTCGGCTGCTTTTATCCCCCACTAGTGGCAAGAAAAATGGTCAAAACCACCCGCAAAGTGGCGCTTTGCCGGCGGTTCAGCCGCGCTGCAAAATTATTTCAATGGGCAGGAGCGGTGGAGGAGCACAGATCCTTCACCCCTCCAAAGATGCTGTTTGCAGGAGTTTGCCAGCGCAAAGCGCACTTGAAATTGCACTGAAAGTGCACTTGGAAGTGCAGTCACTGTAGATCTGAGGGGTAGATCTGAAATGAGCGGAAGCTCTGCTGATTTTATCATCCAATCCAATCATGCTGTCTTTTATTTTCCTTGCATGTCCCCCTCATATCTACAGCAACTGCACTTCCAATTGCACTTGTAGTGCAAAGTGGATTTGCCTTTCGTAAATAACTCCCAATGTTTTCTGGACTAAAATGTGTTCTTTGCATTGCTCCCAACTGTCCCTGAATGGACTGTCCCTCTATACCTCTTTACTTCTCATGTGTCCCTCTTTCCGGTCAGATGTACATATCTCCAAAGAAATGCACTATTTCCTTACTAGAAGTAATATACTGCAGTAAACCACACATCAAACCACTAAATTGAGTTTATTCATTTGAAATACCGGTATAAAGAAAAAATTGTGGTGAAAAAATATCAATTGAGGGTTTAAATTGGTTATAAAGGGTGAAGGGTTTTTACCTTCATGCATTCTTTGCATGAACCTTCAGTGTTTAGCTCCCCCCTAATACTTACCCGAGCCCCATCTCGAATCAGTGATGTACACAATAGCAGTGGCTCTCCTGGGACTCTCCCTCCTTATTGGCTAAAACACAGCAGAGGGAGCCAGTGAGAAAGGAGAACTGTCCCATAGACACACAGAGGCAGCTCAGGAGCGAGCACCCACGAGTGCCCCAGAGCAAACAGCTAGTTATGGGGGGAAAACCACTGCACAGAGCAGGTAAGTACGACGTGTTAACTATTTTAAAGGGGGGGGGGGCGGAGGGCCAGATTCAGGTACAATTACATTGGCGCAGAGTATCAGAGATACACTACGCCGCCGTATTTTACCTGGCTCTACGACGAATTCAGGTAGATTACGGCCCGTAAGGTACGGCGGCGTAGTGTATTTCTCGCGGCGGAATCAAAATACGCGATTAGGGGGCGTGAAGCATTTAAATTAGGCGCGTCCCCGTGGCGATCGAAATGCGCATGCTCTGTTCAAAAATTTCCCGCTGTGCATTGCGCGAAACAACGTCGTTATGTCATTTTTTGTTTGAGTAGCGTCGTTTACGTACATTCCTATTCCTGGACGACTTATGTTAAAAATAAAAAAAGACGTTGAAATTCGGCGCGGGAACGACAGCCATACTTAACATGGGCTGTCTAAAACTAGACCAGATAAAAGCTGGAATAACTTTACGCGGCAAAAAGATGACTACAGATGCCGTAAGAGATTGCGAAGGACGATCGTAACTTCGTGGATCATCGGAAAATGCTAATTTGCATACCCCGACGCGGAAAACGACGAGAACTCCACCCAGCGGCTGCAAAATTATTGCAGCGTAGATCCGAAGGCGTACGAACACGTAAGCCAGTCGGATTGAAGCCCGAAGCCGTCGTTTCATGGTTTGAGGATTCAGTCTAATGAAACGACGCGCGTAATTTGAAAGTACTCCGGTCTAACGCGAGATAGACCGGAGTAAGGGCTCTGTGAATCTGGCCCGGAGCCTTTAGAAAAGTGTTTCTCAAACTTATTTTGTCTTGCGGCGCACCAAAAAGATCAAAAAATTTCACGGCACACCTGAAAAGATTTTTTTTTTTTTTTTTAAACGTACACTATTATTATAATTAGAACGAATAAAGAGAAGAAAAAGGCACTGCGCCAATGTATGTGTGGCAGTGAATTGTGGCTATTTTTGTAACCAGTTCTTAAACCTTCATAAGGGGGAGAAAAATTTGAGAATCCACCTTGGCTGATGCTCCGAGTATACAGGCACCTACCTCATACATAGGAGGTGCTTCCGTGGTGCTGGTGAAGTTGGTACAGTGCTTGTGCGTTCCAAGAGCTTAAGAAAGGAGTGTTGCGGCAGTAAAACGCGTTGCACCATTTCCTCTCAGTGAGCCACTTCCGGCAGGCACCGCGTGACTTGCATACTGCCATCAAGTCCTCCCACCCTGGCCCCCTGGGTCTGACCGCTGTTACTGCCTTTGCTGATGGCTCCCCAAAATATTTTTCAGAACTCCCACGGCACACCTGCAAATCTCTTGCAGCACACTAGAGTGACACAACGCACTGATTGAGAATCACTGCTTTAGAACCACTTTAACTGTTTGCCGCACACAGATATACGTCTGCAACATGGCACAGGCAGGCAAAAAGGACGTATATATATGTCCCTTTTAAGAAGTGGTTGTTGCTGGCACGCACGTGAGCGCACCCGCGGGTCCCAGAGACATAGAACGGGGAGATGTTAGTGTAAACACATTATCTCCCCGTTCTGCCTAGCTGACGCTGTCACTGATCATGTTCCCTGTCATCGGGAATGCCATCAGTGACGTGTCACAGCAAGCCACGCCCCCTACAGTTAGAATCACGCCTTAGGGAACACTTAACCCCTACAGCGCCACCTAGCAGTTAATCCCTTCACTGCCAGTGTCATTTTCACAGTAACCAGTGCATTTTTATAGCACTGATCACTGTGAAAATGACAATGTTACCAAAAATTTGTCAAAGATTACTAGTAAAAAATAAATTATTAATAAAAATGCTATAAAACTATCTCCTATTTTGCATACGCTATAAATTTTGCGCAAACCGATCAATAAACGCTTATTGCAATATTTTTTTTACCAAAAATATGTAGAAGAATACGTATCGGCTTAAACTGAGGGGAAAAAAAAGTTTTTCTTTATCGTACATCACGGGACACAGAGTGCATAGCCATTACATATGGGTTATATGGGTACCTTCAGGTGTGGACACTGGTGTAATCAACTTCACAGGAAGTTCCTCCCTATATAACCCCCTCCCACTGAGAGTGCTTTAGTTTTTTCGCCAGTGTCTTAGGTGTTGGTCACGTCTAGCTGTCCCTCGGAGGTCTCGGGACCCAGGATAGCTAGCCGGATCCGTCCGAAGTGCTTCAAAGTCAAGGTGTACGGTACCCGGGCCCTGCTGGAGTGGGGTTTTGCCTATAATGCCTCTCCTTGGAGGGCTGGATTCTGGGCTCCAGTGCCTTAGTCTCTTCCAAGAACTAAACGCTACTGATGCCAGGATGCTATATAGGTCCAGGGGTGTGGGTTCCTTAACAAGGACCCCGGTCCCTGAAGGTCCAAGACAATACCCACGGAGATGGGGGAAGATTGGGCCTCTTGCATTTTGCAATACCCTGCGGCGTGGAGCAGGTAAGAGGGAACCTGCGGGACTTGGTTCGACAGTAGGTATCCCCCTGGGGGTTCTGGGTTGGCTAACAGTATGCTTGTGCATCAGCCACTATCTCCACTATGTCTGTGTAGGCAGGATGGGATACTAATGTTTACCCAGATAACATGTAGATATATGTATACTTGTGTAAGTTATATATTTGCTACTCACCCCAGGTCTGCCTGTTAACACTGATACTGCAACCCCACATGTTTTAAAGAGGAAATTGCTGGTAAAAACTCCTGTTTCTTAGGAAGCCCATGGGGACAGCTTCCTCGCTATGTGTGCACTACAATAAGATTAGTGCTTACCTGGTGTCTGTTGGTGCTGCCTAAACGCTGGTCCATGTTGTTTCCTCTGCTCTGCTTCCTCCATGTGGTTTCAGCGTGGTGCGCGCGATCGTGCGCGCGTGTGCGCGCGCGCATGCGCGCGCGCGTGCACGCCGCCTTTTATAGCGTCGGCGTGCGTCGGGGGGGCGGGCCAGCAGCGTCAGGGTCTGTTTAAAGGGAAAAACTTTTTCTCTGGCTGGTCTTTCCCTCCTGGAGGCAGAGGAAGAAAGGATACAGAGCGTGCAGCTGGGTCTTTTGGCCACACAGGGACACCTAGTGGCGGTTTTGTGGATCTTCAGGTCTAGGACTTAGGTCCACTATTGACCAGAAAAAAAAAGGAAGTTTTTTGCTTAAAGGGACTTAGATCCAGCAGTATCTGAGTCTACCTTGGACTCCGGCTAACGGGCATTGGTGTGATCAGGCAGACCCAAGTCCCGACGGTTCAGACAGGGAAAATTCCACTATAGATGAATATTTTTCGGCCTCTCAAGCGGAGAGCCTGTGGATCCAGTCTTTGACAGATATGGTTCGCACTGCCTTTAAACTTCCAGTGCCAGAACTAGTAGCCCCGGAGGTATCCTCATTGGGTTCTTTAAAAGCTCCATTAACTTGTGCGTCTTTTCCAATGCACCCCCTTCTGCGGAACGTGATTTTCCAGGATTGGGCTCGACCTGATAGAATCTTTGTCCCTCCTAAAAGATTCTCTATTCTCTACCCTATGGAAGAGGAATATGTAAGGAAATGGGCACTCCCTACAGTGGACGCGGCCATTTCCTGCGTGAATAAATCCCTGACTTGTCCGGTTGAAAATGTCCATATGTTCAAGGATCCGGTCGACAAAAAATTCGAGACCCTACTGAAAGCAGCTTTCACCTCAGTAGGTGCCATGGTTCAGCCAGCAGTAGCAGCCATTGGTGTTTGTCAGGCCCTGAAGGATCAGGCAAAACATATATTAAAGGACATGCCGGCTCAGCATACTCATGAATTAGCAGAATTCCCTAGGGCTCTCTGCTTTGCAATAGATGCTATTAAGGACTCCATCCAACAGGCATCCCGTTCATCTCTACTGATGGTTCACATGCGTCGCCTTTTGTGGCTAAAGAACTGGTCAGCAGAGGCACCCTGCAAAAAGCTTTTAGCAGGGTTTCCCTTTCATGGGGGAAGACTATTCGGGGAAGACCTAGATAAATATATCCACACCATATCAAGTGGAAAAAGTACTTCCTTACCGGTCAAGAAAAGACCGCGTGGGCCCACGTTTAAACGACAGGCCATTGCAGGCTCGGCCCCTTCGACTTCCCGTCAGTATCGACGGCCTCCCGGGCGTTCAGCAGTTAATAGCCGCCCACAGGGACAAGCCGCGGCAAACAAGAGGCCCTGGTCTCGCAAGCCGGCTAAACCAGTCATCAAGTCAGATTCATGAAGGGGCGCCCCCACTCTCTTGGGTGGGGGGAAGACTTCAGTTTTTCTCCGAAGTCTGGAAGGCCAGAATTCCCGACTCTTGGGTTCGGTCCGTAGTAGCCTCAGGCTACAAACTAGAGTTTCGAGAAATCCCCCCTCCTCATTTTCAGGGGTCAAGTCTTCCAAGCGACCCGTTAAGGAGGGCCTCTCTCGTAAAGGCGTTGGATCGCCTCTTGCTCCAAGGAGTAATTGTAGAAGTACCAACCCAAGAAAGGGGTCTGGGATTCTACTCCAACCTTTTTGTTATACCAAAACCCAATGGCGACGTCAGGCCTATATTAGACCTCAAACGCCTAAATCGCTTTCTAAGGATTCAGACCTTTCGTATGGACTCCATACGTTCAGTGACAGCCAGCCTGCATCAGGGCGACTTTCTAGCATCTATAGACATAAAGGATGCATATCTGCATGTGCCGATTTACCCAGCACATCACAAGTTTCTTCGTTTTACGATAAATCAAAGTCATTACTAGTTCGTAGCCCTCCCTTTCGGGTTGGCAACAGCTCCACGGGTATTCACAAAGGTGTTAGCCCCGGTGCTAGCCGTCCTAAGGACAGAAGGCATCTTGGTCCTGGCATACCTGGACGATCTCCTGGTTATCGACAGATCAGCTTCCAACCTCAATCATGCAGTAGTCCGCACAGTGCGGCATCTAGAAGAGTTCGGGTGGATTGTGAACCAAGAAAAATCAAGGTTACAATCCACAAGACAGTTGGAATATCTAGGCTTTCGGTTAGATACAGAATGCCAGAGGGTATTTTTACCTCAAGAGAAGATCAGGTCGTTGATTCAAACGATTCAAATAGTCTTAGGCAAAAAGAAGCCGACTATTCGCCTATGCATGCGACTGCTGGGAAAGATGGTGGCCGCCTTCGAAGCAGCGCCCTATGCCCAGATCCATACCAGAATTCTGCAGGCAGCTATTCTCTCTGCTTGGAACAAGTCCATACAGGCATTAGACCGTCCATTAGTTCTTTCCCCAGGAGTCAGGCGCAGCCTGTACTGGTGGCTGATCCCTCAAAAATTATCAAAAGGGAAAACCTTTTGCCCCATCTCGTGAAAAATAGTAACCACAGATGCCAGCCTAACAGGTTGGGGGGCAATCTTAGGAAAACAGACCCAGCAGGGACAGTGGTCAGAGGCAGAAAGTCTGCTTCCCATCAATGTCCTAGAGATCAGAGCTGCTCGGTTGGCCCTGGTCGCCTGGACTCTCCCCCTGCAGGGTCTGCCAGTAAGGATACAGTCCGACAATGCCACGGCGGTGGCATACATAAACCACCAGGGGGGCACAAGGAGCCTAGCGGCTCAAAGGGAAGTAAACCTGATTTTTTCATGGGCCGAAGCCCATGTACCCTGCATCTCAGCAGTGTTCATCCCAGGGATAGACAATTCTCAAGCAGATTTTTTGAGTCGTCAACAGTTACTCCCGGGAGAGTGGTCTCTTCACCCCCAGGTATTCCAAGAGATTTGCCAAAGATTCGGAGTTCCCGATGTGGACATCATGGCAACAAGATTCAACAAGAAGTTGGACAAATTCGTATCCCGAGCCAGGGACCCCTCGGCCTACGGGACCGATGCGTTGGTTTGCCCCTGGCACCAGTTTTCTCTCCTGTATGCGTTCCCTCCACTACAGATGATTCCCCGCCTTCTACGAAGGATCAGGGTGGAGCGCAGGCCGGTGATCCTGGTGGCCCCAGCCTGGCCCAGAAGGGCTTGGTACGCACTCATCGTGAGGATGTCAGTAGGGGCACCGTGGCCACTCCCCCTGCGCCCAGATCTGCTGTCTCAGGGCCCGATTTACCACCCTGCTTCACAGCAGCTAAATTTGATGGCTTGGCGGCTGAATCCCTAATTCTTAAGGGCAGAGGCCTCTCAGCCCAAGTCATATCTACGTTAATTCAGGCTAGAAAGCCAGTCTCTAGAAATATCTATTACAGAGTCTGGAGGACCTATGTGGAGTGGTGCGAGTCTCAAGGAGGGCATCCTCGCAAATTTTTTATTGACAGGATCTTGCGATTCCTCCAGGTTGGCGTTGACAAGGGGTTGGCTCTTAGTACTCTAAAGGGGCAGGTGTCTGCCTTATCGATATGGTTTCAAAGGCCTTTGGCCACGCATTCGCTTGTGAAAACCTTCTTGCAGGGGGTCTTGCATGTAAATCCCCCTATTAGAGCTCCCCTCTGCCCCTGGAATTTAAATCTGGTCTTGTCAGCTTTACAAAAGCAGCCGTTTGAACCTCTGACAGAAATCCCTCTTGTGCTGCTAACCCGAAAGTTGGTTTTCTTGGTGGCTATGGCTTCGGCCAGAAGGGTCTCCGAGCTGGCAGCCTTGTCTTGCAGGGAACCGTACCTGATTCTGCATAAGGACAGAGTGGTTCTGCGGCCTCAGCCTTCTTTCCTTCCTAAGGTCATATCCAGTTTTCACTTGAATCAGGACCTAGTCCTACCATCCTTCTTTCCTACTCCCCAGTCCAGAGAGGAAAGACTGCTTCATACTTTGGACGTGGTTCGAGCCATGAGGGTTTATCTCAAGGCTACAGAAAAGATTCGGAAAACAGATGTGCTTTTCGTTCTCCCGGATGGCCCCAAGAAGGGTCAGCCGGCTGCCAAGTCTTCCTTGGCTAGGTGGATTAAGCAGCTGATTTTTCAGGCCTATGGTCTGAAGCGCGTTCCACCTCCCTTATCAGTTAAAGCCCATTCTACGAGGGCCATGAGTGCCTCCTGGGCGGCACACCATCAGATCTCTATGGCACAGGTTTACAAAGCGGCAACCTGGTCTTCCGTACATACGTTTACTAAATTTTATAAGTTGGACGTCGCAAAGGCTACGGACGCAGCATTTGGGCAGGCGGTCCTACGGGCAGCAGTATAGAATCCTCTGGCCCGGTTCACGCCCCCTTTTTTTCTGTTGGTGGAGCTATATTTTACCTCCTGATATATTTTCTGTTTGGCTATTTTTTGGCCTTACGGTCTCCCTCCCTTCATGGAGCATTGCTTTGGGACATCCCATATGTAATGGCTATGCGCTCTGTGTCCCGTGATGTACGATAAAGAAAAAAGGATTTTTAATAACAGCTTACCTGTAAAATCCTTTTCTTGAAGTACATCACGGGACACAGAGCTCCCACCCCTCTTTTGGGGAACATTGTGTAACCTCAGAGAAATTGCTTGCTACAAAACTAAAGCACTCTCAGTGGGAGGGGGTTATTTAGGGAGGAACTTCCTGTGAAGTTGATTACACCAGTGTCCACACCTGAAGGTACCCATATAACCCATATGTAATGGCTATGCGCTCTGTGTCCCGTGATGTACTTCAAGAAAAGGATTTTACAGGTAAGCTGTTATTAAAAATCCTTTTTTTATATATTTTTGGGGGATATTTATTATCGCAGTAAAAAATATTTAATTTTTGTCAAAATTGTCGCTCTATTTTTGTTTAAAGCGCAAAAAATAAAAACCGCAGAGGTGATCAAATACCACCAAAATAAAGCTATATTTGTGGGGAGAAAAGGACGCCATTTTTGTTTGGGAGCCACGTCGCACGACGGTGCAATTGTCAGTTAAACAACGCAGTGCTGAATCACAAAAAGGGGCCTGTTAGCTACAAAATGGTCCGGGGCTTAAGTGGTTAACCAATCATTTTTATGCAGGTATGGTCTCTATGATTTTCTGAGGCCGCTATGGCATCACGTCCGGGCCCGGTGGAAACAAACAATGCCGAGGACTCAGCTGGAAAGCCTGAGATTGTTAACTTTTTTTCCCAGCCTGGAGAAGAGATATGGGGTTTTATTGACCCAACATCTCTCCATAAAGAGGACCTGTCACACATTACATTCCTTGTAATAGGAATACAAGTGCTAAAAAAAAAATTCGAAAGGGAAATTTTTTATTTTTTAAAATAAAATAAACAATAAAAAAAGATTAAAGCTTCCCATTCCCCGCGAGCTCGCACACAGAAGCGAACGGATTCGTAGGTCGCGTCCGCATATGTAAACGACGTTCAAACCACACATGTGAGATATCATCCACAAACTACATTAGAGCGAGAGCAACAATTCTATCCCAAGTCCTCCTCTGTAACTCTAAACAGGTAACCTGTAAAAAAAATTTAACGTCGCCTATGGAGATATTTAAGTACCAGAGCTTGGCCGCCATTTCACGAGTGTGCGCAATTTTAAAGGGTGACACGTGAGGTCATTATTTACTAGGCTTAACCTTATCTGTCAGATTATAAAAAACAATTGAGCTAACATTAATTTCAATTTTTAAACTTCAAAATTGCGTTCGCAAAATTGCTGCACAAATACTGTGTGACATAAAACGACCGCCATTTTATTCCATAGGGTCCCTGCTAAATACACTGCTCAAAAAAACTAAAGGAACACTTTGAAAACATATCAGAATGGGCAAAAATCTCATGCTGGATATCTATACTGATGTGGACTGGGTAATGTGTTAGGAATGAAAGGATGGCACATCATCTGATGGAAATAAAAATTATCCACCTACAGAGGGCTGAATTCAAAGACACCCCGAAAATCTAAGTGAAAAAAATATGCAGCAAGCTAGTCCATTTTGCTGAAATTTCATTGCAACAACTCAAAATGGTCCTCAGTAGTTTGTATGGCCCCCAAGTGCTTGTATGCATTACTGACAACATCAGGGCATGCTCCTAATGAGATGACGGATGGTGTCCTGGGGTATTTCCTCCCAGATCTGGACCAGAGCATTACTGAGCTCCTGAACAGACTGTGGTGCAACCTGTCGGCACTGGATGGACCGAAACATAAAGTCCAAGAAGTGTTCTTTTGGATTTAGGTCAGGTGAGCGTGGGGGCCACTCAATGGCATCAATTTCTTCATCCTCCAGGAACTGGCTGCATGCTCTCGCCAGATGAGGCCGGGCATTGTCGTGCACCAGGAGGAACCCAGGACCCACTGCACCAGCGTAGGGTCTGACAATGGGTCCAAGGATTTCATCCCGATACCTAATGGCAGTCAGGGTGCTATTGTGTAGCCTGTAGAGGTATCCTTCATGGATATGCCACCCCAGACCATCACTGACCCACCACCAAACCGGTCATGCTGAACAATGTTACAGGCAGTAGAAAGTTCTCCACAGCTTCTCCAGACTGTTTCACGTCTGTCACATATGCTCAGGGTGAACCTGCTCTCAACTGTGAAAAGCATGGGGCACCAATGGCAGACCTGCTAATTCTGGTGTTCAATGGAAAATGCCGATGGATCTCCACAGTGTCCGGCAGTGAGCACAGAGCACACTAGAGGACGTCGGGCCCTCAGGCCACCCCATGAAGTCTGTTTCTGATTGTTTTGTCAGAGACATTTACACCAGTGGCCTGCTGGAGGTCATTCTGTAGGGCTCTGGCAGTGCTCATCCTGTTCCCCCTTGCACAAAGGAGCAGATACCGGCCCTGCTGATGGGTTAAAGCGGAGTTCCACCCAGGAGAACCACATTTGCCCATCTAGCTTAAAAAAATAAAAAACGTGAAAAAAAAATAAAAAATACTCACCCGAAATACATGTTGCTATGCGGAAGTCCGTAATCTGCCTCTTCCACACCGCGGTGTCTTTTCTTCTGCTTTTCTGCTTGTGAATGGGGCGCGCTGCTTTCTGGGAACTGTGTGTGTTCTCAGAGAGCAGCCGCCCATTCACAAGCAAGCGTGAGGCTCACGCAGGCGCAGTAGGAAATGGGCAGTGAAGCCGTACGGCTTCACTGCCTGTTTCCCATAGTGTGAATGGCGGCGCGGGACCTGGATCGATCGTGGGACCGGCATCGGGGGGGCCATCAGCGCGGGCAAGTAGGACAAGGTAAGTGTCCTTATTTAAAGTCAGCAGCTACACTGTTAGTAGCTGCTGACTTTAAAAAAAAAAATTGCGGCTGGAACACCCCTTTAAGGACCTTCTATGGCTCTGTCCAGCTCTCCTAGAGTAACTGCCTGTCTCCTGGAATCTCCTCCATGCTCTTGAGACTGTGCTGGGAGACACGGCAAACCTTCTGGCAAAGACACGTATTGATGTGCCATCCTGGAGGAGTTGGACTGCCTGTGCAACCTTTACAGGGTCCAAGTATCGCCTTGTGCTACCAGTAGTGACACTGACCCTAGCCAAATGCAAAACTAGTGAAAAACAGTCAGAAAAGATGAGTAGGGAAAAAAATGTCAGACACCTCCACCTGAAAAAAACATTCCTGTTTTGGAGGTCGTCTCATTGTTGCCCATCTAGTGCACCTGTTGTTAATTTCAATTAACAGCAAAGCAGCTGAAACTGATTAACAACCCCCTCTGTATACACCCCTCCCCCTCTGCTACTTAACTGACCAGATCAATATCCCAGGAGTTCTGATGCGATTACATTTTTTTGAGCAGTGTATATAGATATATTTAGCTATATATATAGGGCCAGATTCAGGTAGAGTATCTGGAGTATCAGTGATACTCCAGCCTAACTCTCACTTTGAGCCGGCGTTTCTGTTTTCAGTAAGCAGAAAACAAGAAACGCCGGGTTGGTGTTCCTATACGAGCGGCGTAATTGTATTTTGCCGTCGTATCGGAACTGCAATTTTAAAAATGGCGCTGGGAGCGTTCCCGCTGATTAACGCCGAGAATATGTTAATCAGCGAGAATCGGCAATTCACGGTCGTATTCGGGCCCGACGCAGTGACTTTCCGACGTTTCCGTAAGAGATACGCGGCGTAAAGAAAAACATGCCCCCTAGTGGAGTATCCTATGTTAAGTATGGCCGTCATCATCGCGTCGAATTTAAAACATTTTGAGTTGTTTGCGTAAAACGTCCGTGAATGGGGATTGACGTCATTGACGTTCACTGACAGAATTTGGAGCATGCGCACTGACAGTCGACGCATGCGCAGTACGTTCTGCGTTCTACGTTCTATATATATAAAAATTGGGGGTTCTAAGTAATTTTCTAGATTTTTTACATGTAGGAGAGGAGTGCTGGAATTTGGAAGGAATTTGGGTATGGAAGATAATTATAAACATGACTGCTACTATACTTGTCTAATGGCAAAATGTCATTACATGGATTTACCCTGATAGACTGTTATTAAAATATCCACTCATCGCATAGTGTGAACATTCTTTGACTGAAGGATGAGGCTGGTATTGGAAGAGAGAGTGAAGAGAGATGTTCATAGCAGCATTGTATAAATAGCAGCTGATGTTATGGGAGGTCATGAGCTGGCCCAGACATCTACTGACTATGCCAGCTGAACAGATTGCTGTCTGAGCTGTAAAGTCCAGTCCGCCACACACACACTTCCTGCTAACATCAGTTGTATCCTTGCCAACAAATCCATGGATACATTTTACTGGTAAGTAGGTAATACCAAAGGCCGCCATAAATATTTTGAATCTCGGCTGGTTCAGCAGGGACTTTTCAAGATTCAAGCCATAAATGGGCAGGTTGAATATACCCAAGATCATCGATCAATCAGCTTGGGTACAACCAACCTGTCAAATTTTACACGCGATTATTGCTAGTAGCTGTTATAGCCGCTAGCAGTAATCATTGTGTTCTCCTGGCAGGGATGGCTTCCCCTGTCCCCCTGCCAAGAGAACACAATGGCTCTGCAAGGGGGATTCTATCACTTACATATAGATAAAATAAAACAGGACCTAGTACAAAGCCTTGTGGTACACCACTAGTGTGACTGGTCTCTGTTCCGAATGAACCCTATTTACAACCATACTCTGGTATCTATCTATTAGCCAACTTCATATCCATTAAACCACCCAAGGATGCTTGTACAACTTTTGTATTAGACCACAGGTGTCAAACACAAGACCCGGGGGCTGAATCCGTCCCTCCAGATCATTTAATGTGGCCCTTGTTCTGTCCACCAGACTTATATTCTGATTACCTGTATCTTTGTAAAGTCTGTAATTTACATGAGACAATCATATGTGGAGTGCAGGCTTCATCTAGTGTTTGTTTTTGGTATTGCTTCAGTTCTGTTTATTTACTACTGTATGTGTAGTTAAGGAAGTTGTTAGTAAGCAGGGAATTCTGGGTAGAATCTTCACAGGAAGTGAACAGCCACTGTATTCTGAGAAGACACTGCAGGGAGCAGGACATGTCTTGCTCAATCTATCGCCATCACCCCTTAGAGAACTTAAACATGTCACCTGGCTTGTTCTAATAAACTGAGATCAAAGAAATATGGTATCTGAAGTTTATAGGATAAGAGGGTTTAGCTATCTGTCCTAGAGACAGAACAGCCCTCGCACCTCTACTGCAGCTGCAGTTGAGCTCCAGCACTCCTCTGGTCCTCCTCCAGACCCCTACTTTTTGATTTCAAGCAATGCATCCATCTTTCCCAGCAGCAGCATAAGGAAAGGGGGGTACACTGTGATGTAAGGGAGAGTGAGCGACTTATCGTCTGATGGTTAGGTGGTTCTTGACATCTAATGTAAGGGGAGGGGATGCGTTGGACATCTAATCTTACAGATACAAACCACCCTTTTGAGGGCAATCATAATACTGATGCGGCCCACGATGAAATTGAATTTGATAGCCCTGTATTAGACCATTATGTGAAACTGTATCAAATGCCTTGCTGAAATCAAGATAGCGCTGCACTATTGAACTGAAATCAAGATTTGCTATGTCAACAGCACCACCCTGGTCCAAAACATTGGTAATATAGTAAAAACAATTCAATCACATTAGTCTCATGAAAACTAAAGCCAGCCATAGATGGTTCAAATCTAGGCTGGGTCAGCAGGGATCAGCTGATCCAGATCCATCTATGAGCAGGCTGATTATACCCAAGTCGCTCCATCAACCAATTTGTGTACAACCAGCATGTCGTAATTCTATAATGCGATTATCGCCAGTGGCTAAAGGCCGGTTGTGTTCTCCTGGCAGGGGCTTAATATGCGTGAACAGAATGTGGGTGAGTGTACCAGAGCTGCAACTTGGTATACAGTATTACCAGGAATGTTGATCACTCCTTGCAGGCTCTGTATCTCTGCCCTTTTTTAAGGCTCACAACCTCTCCAAACATTTAGATAGCACAAGATGATCACTATCCAGTTTGTCTATGACAGCAACATTCCTGAGTGCTGATGTTTTAGAATTCTTGACAAAGAAGAAATATATTAAAATGCTGCATTATATCCCGCCAATGAACATGTTAGGGGAGTATTTAAAAAAAAAATAATGTTATTAGGCTATTTCCTGTGATGGTCAAGTGTTTTTCATTTATTTAACCACTTAAGACCCGGACCAATACGCTGGTAAATGACCCAAGGTGTTTTTGCGATTCGGCACTGCGTCGCTTTAACAGACAATTGCGCGGTCGTGCGACGTGGCTCCCAAACAAAATTTGCGTCCTTTTCTTCCCACAAATAGAGCTTTCTTTTGGTGGTATTTGATCACCTCTGCGATTTTTATTTTTTGCGCTATATACAAAAATAGAGCGACATTTTTGAAAAAAAAACACTATTTTTTACTTTTTGTTAAAAAAAAAATCAAATAAACTAAATTTTAGTCAAACATTTAGGCCAAAATTTATTTAGCCACATGTCTTTAGTAAAAAAAAAATCGCAATAAAAAAAAATAGCTACCTAGTGGGAACAGCGGCACTAATACAGCGATCAGAAAAATGATCGCTTAGTGACGCTGGCAATAGGGAGTGAAAGGGTTAACTAGGGCGGTGATCAGGGGGTTAAAACTTTATTAGGGGGGGTGGGGGGGCTATCCTGAACCTAACACTAACTGTTTTTTACACTGCCTGTCACACTGACACTAAATGCAGTGATTAAATCACTGCATTCAGTGACACTGTGACAGGGGGGTGGGGGGGGCGATCACAAGGGGTTAATATGCCTATGTGAGTGTGTGTCAGTGTTGTGTTGGTGCACACTTACTTGTGATGTCTTCTCTCATCAGCAGCGCTGGGAAACAGCGCTGCGATGAGAGAATACATCATTTCCTCCTTCCTGTGTAAACACAGGAGGAGGAAGTAACAGGCTGGGAGCGCGCTCCCATTGACTGGGAGCGATCGCGGGGGGGGCGGATATCACGGACATCCGCCCGCAGATCCCGGATCGCTCCCAGAGGTAGGGGGACCCCCGCACGCCGCGGAGGGGGTCCCGATGGGACCCCCGAACCGCACTCAGGCGGGGACGTAAATTTACGCCCTTGTGCCTGTACGTGCCATTCTGTGGCCGTATATGTGCGTGCGGGGGTCCTTAAGTGGTTAAAAGAGAAAATACCACATTTGGCCACTAGAGGGCACAAACTATCACAGGCTATTTCTATGACACGCAGCGCCATCTAGTGGCCAAATGTGGTATTTTCTCATTTAAATAAATGTAAAACGGCTTAGGAAATAGCCTAATAACATTAACATTAAAGCGGAGTTCCACCCTAAAGTGGAACTTCTGCTCATCTTATCTCCCCCCCTCCGATGCCACAATTGGTATCTTTTGGGGGAGGGGGGACATGATACCTGTGACATCACCGCGGGGCCCCCTCCTCCTTCCCCGGTCGCCGCATGCACGAGGAGAGGAGACCAGTTTCAGCGGACCAGTTTGATGGTGTGCACGGCCTATCGGACTGTTTTCCAGCAGACAAAAGTTTCAAAACATGCTTTGAAACCTGTCCGCTGGAAACCTGTCCGTCGGACAGGTTCGATGGTTAGTACACAAAATCATCGGACCAAAAACCTGCGCATGCTCAGAATCAAGCCGACGCATGCTTGGAAGCATTGAAATTCGTTTTTTCATCACGTCGTTGTGTTCTACGTCACCGCGTTCTGGTCCGAGGGGGATTTTGGTCCGATGGTGTGTACGCACATCAAACCAACAGACCACTTCAGCGTGGTCCGATGAAAACGGTCCGTCGGACATGTTTCATCGGACATGTCTGATCGTGTGTACGCGGCCTATTATTAAAAGCCAGCAGCTGCAGTATGTGTAGGGGGCTGGAAAACTGCTTTAATACCACATTTGGCCACTAGATGGCTCTAAGTACCATAAGATATTCCTATTACACATACTGCCATCTACTGGCCAAACTTTCAATTTTACAACTGAAATCAATAGAAAACATTTAACCAGCACAGGAAATAGCCTAATAACATTTATTTGTGCCATTTGCAAAGGTCAAATGTACATACACTTTTACTTTATGTGTTTTTTTTTTTTATAAATAAAACCCTTAATTTTATGACTTTCCTTTCTTTCTTTCTTGGCTGTATATTGAGGACAGTGTCTTGGTCAATATGTTTTGATAGCTGTTCATTCTATGTCCATTATGGTATGAATACTCCGAATTGTCAGTCTGCACCAATCTGTAATAAAGTTGTCTTAACAATAACAAGCCGTGTTATTTTATGTCCACTGAATATTTGAATTGCCCAGCGCATATTTCTCTTGGAGGGGCATTAGATGGCAGAAAATAGGCTATCAGTTCCACAATAACATCCCAGGGCTCTGAACTATCTACTGGAAGTAATAAAAGGTAATTATATCCCAAGATAAATCCTATCACCTCCAAACCATGATGTAACATAATCTAATGTTTAATATTATTAATTCCTTCACTTGTGTATTTACCTTTACAACACATGTATAATGACATTGACCTCTGTAGTCACCTGTAAAAGCACAGAATATATCAACTGAACAAGAAAAGTGAAACATCGTAAACCTCCCTCCCACCCAAATCTAATTTATTCTTCTAGTCTTTTTCCCTCCTTACCTAAAAAACGTGGAGTTTTTTACTCCCATGTGCAAGCAGCCTTATACAGACAGATGCAGTGAATATAAAAAGTCTACACACCCCTGTTAGAATGTCAGGTTTCTGTGATGTAAAAAAAACAAGACAAAGATAAATCATTTCAGAACTTTTTCCACCTTTAATGTGACCTATAAACTGTACAACTCAATTGAACCACAAACTGAAATCTTTTAGGAGGCAAGAAGTAAAAATAAAAAAATAAAATAATGTGGTTGCATAAGTGTGCACACCCACTTATAACTGAGGATGTAGCTGTGTTCAGAATTAAGCAATCACATTTAAACTTAAGAGTCAGTACATACCTGCCATCATATAAAGTGCCTCTGATTAAGCGCAAATAAAGTTCAGCTGTTCTAGTAGGTCTTTCCTGACATTTTCTTAGTCGCATCCTACAGCAAAAGCCATGGTCCACAGAGAGCTTCCAAAGCATCAAAGGGATCTTATTGTTAAAAGGTGTCAGTCAGCAGACGGTTACAAAAGAATTTCCAAGGCATTAAATATACCATGAAACACAGTGAAGACAATCATCATCAAGTGAAGAAAATATGGCACAACAATGACATTACTAAGAACTGGACGTCCTTCCAAAATTGATGTGAAGGCGAGAAGAAAACTGGTCAGGGAGGCTGCCAAGAGGCCTACAGCAACATTAAAGGAGCTTCAGGAATATACAGCAAGTACTGGCTGTGCGGTACATGTGACAAAAATCTCCCGTATTCTTCATATGGCTGGTGGTAGAGTGACAAGCCTTTTCTTTTCTTTATTTTTTATTTTTTTAACAAAGTAAAGCCTTTTCTTTTACCAAGAAAAACAGCCAAGTATGGTTACATTTTGTAAAAACACATCTGAAGTCTCCCAAAAGCATGTAGGAAAATGTGTTATGGTCTGATGAAACCAAGGTTAAACTTTTTGGCCATAATTCCAAAAGATGTTTGGCGCAAAAATGACACTTCACATCACCAAAAGAACACCATACCCACCGTGAGGCATGGTGGTGGCAGCATCATGCTTTGGGGCTGTTTTTCTTCAGCTGGAACAGAGGCCTTAGTCAAGCTAAGGGAACTATGATCAGTTCCAATTACCAGTCAATATTGGCACAAAACCTTCAGCATGACAGCGAAACAAAGCATAGAAAGCCCCACTGGTGGCCATCCAATAGGAAGTGTCCATGTCTCACAGGAAGTGACACTCAAAAAAAAAGATCCAAGATGTTAAGAGAGGAGAAGACCCGAGCTGACAGTTTGTCTTATGGATGCATACAGCCAAGAGTGCTAGCAGAGGATTGCACAGAGCAGGTAAGTATGACATGTTTGTATAAAAAATCTAACCTTTAATTGGTTTCCGACCGGCTCACGCAGATATACAGTGGCACAATGGCTCTCCTGCGTGAAACCCCGTACGGGTATGGCTTTCCTTTTAGAACCTGCGTGCCCATTGCATGGCGGGGGACCAAATGCCGGCCACACACAATCGCATGCACGACAGCCAGCATGGGGATTTGTGTGTGTAAACACACAAATCCCTGTTCTGTCAGAGGAGAGGAGACATATCGTTTGTTCCTACTAAGTAGGAACAACGATCGGTCTCCTCCCTCAGTCAGTCCTATCCCCATACAGTTAGAATACACTGAGGGAACACACATTTAACCCTTTGATTCCCTACCCCAGACTCAGCCAATTCAACCCCCCTCACATGTGCTCTCTATGCTGTCGCAGTAGCTCTGACCTTAACAAAGCTGAAATAGAGAAGATCGTGGACCACACATGTGTAGGGGGTTTGAGAGCTTGCTTCTGTGATGGTGGAGGTGAGCAACAATGGCTGTCAGAGCCTTAGTAAAGTCCTAGCAACAAGGCAGGACAGGATGATGCCATTTAAGTCAAAGCTGCATAGTTTGGGCCAGATTCTCATACAAATTCGCTGGCGTATCGTAAGCTATTTACACTATGCCGCCGCAACGTAACAGAGCAAGTGCCGTATTCTCCATGCACTTGCTCCGTAGTTTGCGGAGGCGTAGAGTAAATCGCCCAGCGTAAGCCCGCGTAATTCAAAGGGGGCGGCTTGTATTTAAATTAAGCGCGCCCCCGCGTCGAACAAACTGCGCGTGCGCCGGCCGGGGAAAAAGCCCAGTGCGCATGCTCCAGCTCACGTCGGAAAGCATTGTGGAAACCGACGTCAAAACGTCGTGATCGACACTATGCAATGCCCTATTCGCGAACGAGTTAGTAAAACGACGTAAGCGACGGAAAAAGCCGACGCCATACTTAACATGGCATCCGACGGCATCCGACGGTACTGCGTAAGGTTACCCCTCATATTAGCAGGGGTAACCTTACGCGTTCGTAAACGACGTACGCCACGACGGGGCGGCGTAAAAGCGATCGGGAATCGGCGTAGTAGCCTCATTTGCATAGGCAAATGAGAAAACAACGTAAAGGCCACCTAGTGGCCGGAGTTGTCATTACAACTACGATCCGCAAGTGTAATGGTATTACACTTGTCGGATCTTCAGCCGTATCTATGCCAAAGTGATTCTAGGAATCACTCGCATAGATGCGAGGCAAAAAAAACGGCGATACGACGGGGTATCTGAGATACTCCGTCGTAGCGCCGCTGAGAATCTGGCCCTTTGTTTTTAGGCACCCCTTATCGGCATAGGCAGTTTTTTGGTAATGATGAACAAACCCCTTAACCACTTGCTGACCCCCTTATAGCAGTTTTACTACTACAGGGAGCTGTGCATGGATCACGTGTATATATACTTGGTCTCACACTTTCGCTTCTGCAGTGATTATTCACAGCAGAAGCCGATCTGCGGGTGCCAGGCACACAATGTCCGCCATCACCCACCGTCAGGCAGAGACTCAGAACAGAGCAAACTTGTAAACAAGGCAGAGTTCCATTCTTACAGGGGGGAAGAGACTCAAATCCATCTCTTCCCTTAGTAAAAGCAGCACACATAGTACACAAAAATGCTGACTAGGCACACATTAACCCTTTGATCGCCCTAGATGTTTAACCCCTTTCCAGCCAGTGTCATTAGTACAGTGACAGTGCATATTTGTAGCACTGATCATGTTATTAGTGTCACTGGTTCCCGCAAAGTGTGAGGCCGCATACACACGATCAAATCTATCTGCTGAAAACGGTCTGACAGACCGTCTCAGCAGACAGATTCGATCGTGTGTATGGGCGAGCCGACGGATTTTCCCAGCAGACAGATTTTAAAGCCTGCTTTAAAATCTGTCTGCTGGGAACCCGTCAGACCGATATGTCTGCTGGTTAGTACGCTAACCTGCAGACATATCTGCCCGCACATGCGTCGAATGGATTCGACGCATGCGCGGAAGTGATTTACTTCCTGGTGCGGTGACGTGGCGGCGTCAACGTCATCGCCACGTTACCGCGCTGTCTGCTAGCGGGGATTTTGGTTTGATCGTGTGTACAGCGATCAAACCAAAACAGCCAGCAGACAAATCTGTTCAAATCGGTCTGTCCGACCGATTTGAACAGATTAATTTGGTCGTGTGTACGCGGCCTTAAAAGTGTCAGTTAGTGTCCGACGTTTTGCCACTAAAAGTCACTGATCTCCGCCATTACTAGTACAATAATAAATAAATAAAAATTACAGTATACTGTATATGCCATAGTTTGTAGACAATATAACGTTTGGGTAAACCAATGCTTATTTAAAAAAAATCTTTGGATATGTTTTTTTAGCAGAAAGTAAATAATAGTATTGTTTTTTTTTTCAAAAATGTTGCTCTTTTTTAATAGTGCAAAAAACACGCACAGGTAATCAAATACCACCAAAAGAAAGCAGATCTCCTTTCTGACAGGGGAGATCACACAGATCCTGTCTTTCTGCTATGTAGGAAGACGGATCTGTGTGTTTCCCCAGTCCCCCATACCGTTAGAAAAACGCAAACAGTGAACACATTGATCACCCCTGATGTTAACCTTTTCCATGCCAGTGTCATTAGTACAATAACAGTGCATATTTTTAGCACTGATTACTGTAATAATGCCACTGATTCCCAAAAATGTCAGTTAGGTATTTGATCTGTCCACCGCAATGTCGCAGTCCTGCTAATAATCACAGATCGCTGCCATTACTAGTAAAAAAAAAAAAATGCCGTAAATCTATCCGCTATTTTGTAGATATGATAACTTTTGCCCAATACCATAAATATGTAGCGGAATACATATCAGCCTAAACTGGTGAAATTGTTTTTTGAATTTTTTTTTTTGGAAATGTTTTATAGCAGAAAGTAAAACTATTTTTTTTTTTAAATTGTCGCTCTTTTTTTTATAGCGCAAAAAAAAAAAAACGCAGGTCAGGTAGTGTTCTGGTGCTGTGAGGACTGTGGTTAAACACTTCCTAAACCACGTTCCAAACTAACTGCACTTGCGATCTGCAGCTGCTGCCAGTGCAAGATTAATAACACCCCAAACATAGGTCACAATGGCATTGCATTTATCTGCATCAGATCGCATAGTAAAAAACTACCATGCGATCCCATTCCTTTTGTGCGATGGGGTGGGATTTGAACCCATTCAAAATGAAGGGATTCTTATGCCGCGTACACATTAACCTTTTTTAATGGTCATGAAAAAACAAAGTTTTTTTTTAACCCGCCTTGCCTACACACGATCGTGAAAAAAAAAATGCTCTAGCAAAGCGCGGTGACGTACAACACGTACAACGGCACTATAAAGGGGAAGTACCATTCTGATGGCAAAACCCATGGGGCTGCTTTTGCTGATTTTGTGTTAGTAAAACTTTGGTGAGAGACGATTCACGCTTTTCAGTCTTCGTGCTTTTCAGTCTGTTACAGCGTGATGAATGTGCTATCTCCATTACGAACGCTAGTTTTACCAGAACGAGCTCCCCCGTCTCATAACTTGCTTCTGAACATGCGCAGTTGTTTCCCGTCGTTAAAGCCCACACACGACCCTTTTATACGACGTTAAAAACTATGCGAACATTTAGAGCACGTTCTAAATTCTTAATGGCCATTTTTAACGTTGCGAAAAATGCTCTGGAGCCCACACACAATCTTTTTTAATGACATAAAAAGAAAATGTAATTTTTTACATGGGGAAAAGTGGTCTTGTGTACGCGACATTAGTATGAACCTAGCCTAAGTGTAGTAGCTTGTAAACCATTTCATTCCACTAGGTGGTGCTCTGTGCACAACACACTGAAGCCTCACTGCAAATTTCTTCCAGGCTATTCAACACAAACATCTGAAGAAACCATTACCGGTATCTAAATATATTGAAATCATTGATCACTTTGTCTCATGAAAGTTGTAAAAACATTAAGGCAACTTTAAGCCTAAATCCTGTTCCTTGGGGAAATTGTTGACATTTTTCATCTTTTTCTTACAAACCACTAACTTGACTGCGTCAACATAGCATCTTCTGTAATACGCTACTGCAGGTGTGTTTATCCCAAAATGCAAACAGAGTGCATTTTTGTAACATAAACGTCATTTTTTTTCTGATCAAATATAAATAGTCTTAGTTCAGCATTATAATAAAGATAATGATATAACCAGCTTGCTATTTTCCTTAAAATGACTCTAAGATATCCTTAGTCTTAAAAAAAATAATCCATACACACCTGCTACTTAAGGGCCCTGTAATATACAGTATTTTTCATGAAATTGTTCTTACTGTGTTTTTCTGCCTCCTTATAACATCCCCTATGAGCTCCTGAACCTCCCATCCCACTTCCATAAGTTTGGAACAAGCAGTGCCCATTAGTTGTGGTCGTGTACACTGCTCAATGCACACTGCAAATCCCATACATTTTTAGTCCTATTCTTTTCATGGATGCCAACGATGTGGCACTATCCCTCACACTGAAACCAAGGAATGGGGCACTATTTCTCTCACTTACGCCAACCATGGGGCACTATTCCTCTCACTGATGCCAATGCAGTGGGTCAGGAGGGTATGATGCAGGGGGCTTAGGAGGGTGCAGTGCACGGGGGGGCAGGAAGGTGTAGTGCAGGGGGGGTCAGGAGAGTGTGGTGCAGGGGGGTCAGGAAGGTGCAGTGCAGGGGAGTCAGGAAGACATGGTGGGTGCAGGGGGGTCAGGACAGTGGCGTCTCCAGCTTTCATATTTAGGGGGGGCACATGGGGGGACAGGGGCAAAAGTAGGGGAGCCAACTATAAAATGCAATTATATATATATATATATATACAGGCCCGGATTTACTCTCTTTGCCGCCCCAAGGCCAGGTCCTTCAATGCTGCCCCCGCCTGCACAGCACAGGGGGGACATTATCCGCCGGGGGACTTTTTCAGCAGGACACTGAAAAGCGGGGGGGGGGGGGGGGTGTTTGCTGCAAAAAAAATGACATTGAGCATTGGGGGGTGCTGCTGCTGAAAATGACAAAATGACTGGGGGTGCTGCTGCCAAGAACTATCTCACCTCCTCTTCCCTCTGTTTTTTCTCCTCTCACCATCCGCATGACAGGGGGGAACTCCCGATATGGAAGTAAAAGTGTCCTCTCCTCTCAGCCGCAGTGCCGCCCCTGCACCCACTGCCACCCCGAGGCCTGGCCTTGTTGGCCTTGTCTGGAATCCGGCCCTGTATATATATATATATATATATATCTCCTGGGGCCCTTTACTACGATCCCACAACGGGCCCTTTTACATGTTCTGCAGTGAGCTCCCTTCCTACTATACTGGGGCCCCTCAGGGTGGCAGAAAACAAGAGATATATGTCACCAGCACACCAAGAAAATATAAGGGTCCAAAGCAGTGGGAGAACTTTCAGGGCTGCAAAGGTTGTCTTGCCACCGAGGCCTGGTGTTCTGCCACTGTGGGGTTCCCCAGCTGTCCTGTCCCTGCTATTGCCAGCGCTGGTCTGGCATCTGTCTCCTTGGCAGCGGCGGCAGTCCATTAGGACCTAGTGCTGGTGACATTATGGGTGCATGCAGGGGAAGGCTGGCACTATTGGTTATAGAGAGCTGAGCCCCCAGCTGGTCACCTAGCAGCAGTAATGCTGTATAACCTTCTCTGTTGACATGCTGATCGGGATGTGATTCAGGTAATGCTCCTAGTCAGATATAATAAATACAGTATTTATTAGCATCAAGAGTGCAACCACATATATATATATATATATATATATATATATATATATATATATATATATAAAATCAAACGTATGTTCTGCAGCCGTGTGGGCTCTATGCCTGTAAAGTGTGGGCTCTATGCCTGTAAAGTGTGGGCTTTGATCAATAACATCTCTGATATTTAACACTAGGATTTGACTGGGAGCATCACCTGGATTGCATCACGATCAGCATGTCAGAGAAGGCTCCACTACTGCTAAGCAACCTGCAGGGAGCTCAACTGTCTACAACTAATAGAGATGGGCTCAGGTGTGTTTGAAATAACACATGCCCAATCCCGCCAGGAAGCCAACACTCCACAGTGCTAATCACAGGCAGTGAGACATTTCCTGATCTGTGCAGAGCTGTGCACCGGGAAATCTCACTGCCTGTGATTAGCGCTGTGCAGTGTGGACTTCCTGGCAGGCTCTGGCATGTGGATTTTTTAACATGCCCAGCCCATCTCTAACAACAAATTGTTTTGGCCCTCCTGTACATCAGCCCCATAAAGTAACCAGCCCTGGGTTCCAATGTGCTACCGCCGCTGCCAAGGAGACAGAGACCAGCGCTGTGAATAGCCAGGACAGGACAGCAACTCTGGTTATTCCAGCACTGGTCCACACTGGGAGGATTCCCCCATCCACCTATAATGTGTAGATGGGGGAATTGGATCATTTCTTTTTTTTTTTCATTCAACCTAATAGTTGAATGAAAAAAAGTGATCAATGTATGGGCTGCCCAAGAGCTAAGACCAGCCATAGACAGTTTAAATCTCAGCTGGTTCAGCAGGAACTGGCTGAGATTTGAACCATTAATGAGCAGATTCTCTTATGATTCTTACTAGTGGTTGCTGTATAGCCACTAGTGAGAATCACTGTTTGTCGGGAGAATACAATTGCTGGGCAGGAGGGATATTCCCCTGTCAGCACTGTCTGTTGATGGGGGAATCATGCACGTTTCTTTCCTGCAATCTGTGAATGTAGGAAAGAAATTTGCACTGTATATTACCTGCCTAACTGAAAGTGAAAGTGTAACAGAATGGCCCGTGACACCCAGAGACTTTTGAAGGATGGGGGGTACTCCTGTGCCAGCATCACTAATGACTCTTGGGTCTAGGGTCATCCTGTGCCCCTTTTGGGCATAGGGTGACTGAGAAATGATAATGATAAATTACATGGGATGGGACATTACTGATAATTCATGTTTTGCAGGATATCTTTAAATATTACAAGTTGTTAAAGTCTAACTCTGACAGGTGAATAGAGTGTTTTCATTCAATGTAGGGACACATGCTTTTGAGGTGTTAATTGAGTCTGCTCCTAGACATTCCATTGTGTGATGCTAATACTGTTTTGTGTCCATTGTGCTAATTAGGTCTGCTCCTAAGACTTGTTCATTGTGTATGCTAATGACACTGTTAAGATGTGGAATGTGACTTGTCAAGCTGTAGTAATTAACCCCTCTATATGCGGAGCCAGACCGTCTGGGTAATGAGTAGTAATTGACTAATCGGAATGTCATTATCTAAAATAATGTGTATGAAGCCCTTCATTGTGTGATGTGTTGGTGGAGTGTGTCTTTGTCCTTGTGATTAACGGTAACATGCTTGTACTGTATATAAGAAAGCTAAGTTACCATTAAAGGATTCATTCATTCATTCATTTTGGAACCAGTACCAGAGCTTGTGTTGTCTCGGTTATTCTGGGAAATGAAATGGGTCGTGTCTGATGTCTGTCGGACTGTCAGATAAGCTGTCGTGGGGCGATGGAATGGAATATCGTAAACGGTGGCGACCGTTACAGAAAGTAAATTGTGAATGTCTTGAAAGAACAGGAGAGGGGAGGGAGACAGATGGGGGAGAGAAGGGATGAAGTTAATGCAGTTCAGTGATTACAGTGTACTGCAGTCTGCAGTGCACACACTTACCCATGGTTCAGGCTAGAATCTCAGGCATCATTCACACACATGCTGCTGATTTTCATATTTCCTGAACACACATCCCCTCTCTTCAGATACAGTACACCAAGATAGTGTGGGCGGGACTGAAAGGAGGAGGAGGAGGAGCTGTATTCATTCCTGCTCGTATGTGAGGAGAGTGGGGGGAGGTGGCTGGACTCGCTGGGCTGTAAAAGAGTGTCACAGACTGACACTCGGCTCAGCTTGCAGTCACCACTCTTGGTATTTACAGGCTGGTTCTCCTGTCCTAAGGACGTGAGAAATCAGTCTGTTTTTTCAGTAACTGAGATGAAGGCTTGGGCCCCCCTCCCCCACAGTGCTTTTTGCAACTCGCTCTTCTCCGTGCCAATGAAGATGCAGGTGAAGGAGCAGATCGGACAGCTGTGGTTGTGTGAACGCTTGCATTATGGAGTGTCAGCGAGCAGAGGGAGGGGGGAGGAATGCCCTGCAGAGCTGACTGGGGACGCTCTTCCTCTCAGGAGAGACTGTTACTCCAGGGGCGGCCGGAGAAAAATACAAAACAAAAATGCAAAAAAAAAAAAATTTTTTTGGGGGGGCACATGGTGGGGCACAGCATAATGTTTGGGGGGGTCAGGGCCCCCTCTGGCCCCCCCTAGAGTCACCTCTGGGTCAGGAGGGTGTGGTGTAGGGGGGTTAGGAAGACATGGTACAGGGAGGTCAGGAAGGTGCGGTGCAGACAGGTCAGGAGGGTGCGGTGCAGGGAGGGTCAAGAGGGGGCAGTGCAGACGGGTCAGGAGGGTGTGGTGTAGGGGGGTCAGGAGGGTGCAGAGCAGGTGGACAGGAAGACCTTGTGCAGGAGGGTGCAGTGCAGGGGGGACAGGAAGACATGGTTCAGGGGGTCAGAAGGGTGTGTTGCAGGGAGGTCAGGAGAGTGCGGTGCAGAAAGGGTAAGAAGGGTGCAGTGCAGGGGGGTAAGAAGGGTGAGGTGCAGGGGGTGTGGTGTAGGAGGGTCAGGAAGGCATGGTGCAGTGCAGGGTGGTCAGGAGGAGGTTGTGGTGCAGGGGGGTCAGGAGGGTGCAGTGCAGGGGGGTCAGGAAGACATGGTGCAGGGAGGGTGCAGTGCAGGGGGGTCAGGAGAGTGCGTTGTCATGAGAGCCTACCTTTCTATGACTGATGGGTAGAAATAGCCATTAATCCAGGGAACAATTAGAGAGAGGGGGATTGTGGAAGCAATGATTTTCACATCACTCATTCCTGCAAATTTGCAGGATCGTGGTTAACGGGGAGGAGATCCGAGGGCCAAAATTCATATGAGCAAGAGCTGTTCAGGGGATGGGCATGTTCAGACAAGAGTCCGAATCCACCTAAGCTATTCTAGAAGCAGCGCCCGGCCCTTTACATATGTGTGGCTGTGGGGTGGGGGCTGCGTCTGCAGCCTAGGATTGGCTGACTGCACACCACTTGGCACCTTGGGGGAAATCACTTGGTCGGCAAGACAGGGTCTATTCCCGATCTACTCGTTATCTTCCCGTAGTTGACCAGTAGATTGCAATCAGCAGGTTGCCGATTCCGGAACTAGATGAGCTTGTGTCTTTTTTCAACCAGACTAACTATGTAACTATGTGCATGAAGCCTTTCTCCTGAGTGTTTTGTACCTTAAAGCTCAATGCTCCAAAGCACTCAACAAGAGGAGGGTCCGGTGCAGATAGGGTAAGAAGGGTGCAGTGCAATGGTACATCTATTGTTGGTTGTGGATTGTACAAAGACACTGTCTGTGTATTATATCTGTATTGCATAATTACATCCCAGTTGGACAAATATAAATATGCATATCTCATACTTAAGGGGATGCTGGGATAGTTGACAATAACTATAGTAGTCAGTAGTGGTGCAACGGATCGTCACCGATCCATGATCCGAACGGGTCAACCTGTTCGGATCGGCACACCAGGCGATCCGCGGAGCGCTCTGATGCCTCGGCCATAGGAAAGGCCATGGTTTCGGCCTAGCTCCGGAGCGGCGGCCATCTTGGTCCACCCGGTGGTGGCCTAGGTGAGCACTGAGCAATAGCATGTATGGTGGCTGTGATGGGGAATCTGATGTATGGGGGTGCTGATGGGGGATTCTGATGTATGGTGGCTCTGATGGGGGATTCTGATGTATGGGGCTCGTATGGGGGATTCTGATGTATAGGGGCTATGATGGGGGATTCTGAAGTAGGGGGACTCTGATGGGGGATTCTGATGTGTGAGGGCTATGATGGGGGATTCTGATGTATGGGGGCTCTGATGGGGGATTCTGATGTATGGGGGATTCTGTAGTAGGGGGACTCTGATGTAGGGGGCTCTAATGCGGGATTCTGATGTATGGGGGCTATGATGGGGGATTCTGATGTATGGGGGATTCTGAAGTAGGGGGACTCTGATATGGGATTCTGATGTATGGGGGCTCTGATGTGGGAATCTGATGTAAGGGGGCTCTGATGGGGGAATCTGATGTAAGGGGGCTCTGATGGGGGAATCTGATGTAAGGGGGCTCTGATGGGGGAATCTGATGTAAGGGGGCTCTGATGGGGGAATCTGATGTGTACACTTATGATTTTTTTTTTGCTGATCCGAAAAATTATCCGATCCGTGACTCTGATCCGAGGATCGATCCGATCAGTGATTTTTCTGATCCGTTGCACCCCTAGTAGTCAGCGCTACTACAGTGATAGTGATGGCCATGATCCTCCAGGTCCTGTGCCTGAGTTTCTTTCCCTCTGCACACAACAACAGGGAGTCGCTCGCTTGGCACCAGCATCAGTGGAAGCCAAATGTCGGGCAGACCAGCAGTGCCTACAGCCACAAACAGAGGTGGCTAACTGTCAAAAGTGCAATGTGATGTTAGGTGTGGGCGGGCTACTACACATTTAAGGTAAGGTGACCAGATTTTTAAAATAAAAACCCGGGGACAAATTTTTCTTTACCAGTAATGGTGCAACAATCAGCGACTCTCTGCCCGCCACCGCCCGCCTCACAGCCTGTCAAGTCTTACTCTTCAGGTCCCGGCTACTACTGGGTGGGGAGCGGAGGAAGATCACTCCGCCATGGAAGGCAAGGAGATAAGCAGGTAGCTGGCCAGGATTTGAGCCAAGGCAGAAGAACATGTGAGCGGAGCTGAATGGGCAAGCGCCCAAAACTGTAGAAATATTCCCTCCTCTCCGTCCATCACATGATCATCAAAAAGGGGCACAGATAATGGGAAACATACAACCCCCTTATGCTAGTAGGAGCGGCGGAGTGGGGGTGTGTAATTCTAATTTGTTTATTTTAATTCTGCACTGACTGTCTTTGAAATTGACCCTGCTCCCAATAAATCCAATCTGGGGACAAAACCAGGGACAGACTTGGTCCTGGGACAGTGTCCTCAATCAGGGGACTGTCCCCTGAAACTGGGGATGTCTGGTCACCCTAATTTAAGGTGTTCTGCCCCCTTTGTCAAGCACTTTCGGCTTCTACTGGCACTGGTACATAACCTTGCTGGCCAACACAACTAATAAAGGGTCTAGAGGATATTAGTTACAAAGAAAGTTTACAAGCACTGAACTTATTCTCTCTGGAGAATAGACGCTTTAGAGGGATATAAGATTTCAATTTCCAAATACCGTACTGGTGACCCCACAATAGGGGTAAAACTTTTCCGCGAAAGGGAGTTTAATAAGACATGTGGCCACTCATTAAAATTTGAACAGAAAAGGTTTAACCTTAAACTGCATAGAGGGTTCTTTACTGTAAGAGCGGCAAGAATGTGGAATTCCCTTCCACAGGCGGTGGTCTCAGCGGGGAGCATCGATAGTTTAAAAAAACTATTAGATAAGCACCTGAATGACCGCAACATACAGGGATATACAATGTAACACTGACATATAATCACACACATAGGTTGGACATGATGGACTTGTGTCTTTTTTTAAACCTCACCTACTATGTAACACTGTACCCAAATTACATTTTTATGATTTTTTTTCACACAAATAGAGCTTTCTTTTGGTGATATGTAATCACCACTGGGATTTTTAGTTTTTGCTAAACAAATGAAATCAAAATAATGAAAAAAGGCTGAAAATTCAGGAAAAAAAAATACTTTTTTCTTTATTTATGTTAAAAGCTTTGCAAATAAATAATCTTTCGACATAAATTTAGGTCAACAAGTATACTGCTACATTTCTTTGATAACAATAACCAAAATCAGTTTATTTATTTGTTTTTAGAAAAGTTAGAAAGTCCACAAACTATGATATGTATACTGTATCTGAAAAACGACCAATCCTTTCTAATTTCTTGAGGGCCGAAAATGCCAAAACAGTACAAATATCCCTCAAATCACCCCTTTTTGGAAAATAGACAGGTATTCAGTAAGAGGGATGACAAGTTTTTTGTAACTTGTAATTTTTGTTTCAATTTTTGGAAAAATATGTATTTTTTATTTTTTTCACATTTTTTTTTACATATGTTGCCAGTGCAGTATAGTGTCATCATATAACTGGTGCGGTGGTGATCAGTATGGCAGTATGTAAAAAAAAAATGTACATTGCCGGTGGCAGTATGTAAAAATAATGAAATCCTTTTTTTTAATTTGTTACAATGTGATTGGCCACAGCTAATCACATGGTACATATAGTCTGTGATTGGCCCTGTCTGTACCATGTGATTACTGTGACAAATCACACAACAGTACACAATGAACGGCATGAATGCAAGCCTTCCACTGTGAACAATTGTCATTTTTTATTGCTGTCTCTTGGCCTGTTATGCCGCGTACACACGATCGTACATTCCGACAACAAAACCGTCTATTTTTTTCTGACAGAATGTTGGCTCAAACTTGTGTTGCACATGCACGGTCACACAAATGTTGTCGGAAATTCCGAATGTCAAGAACACGGTCATGTACAACACTGCAACGAGCTGAGAAAAATGAAGTTCAATGATTCCGAGCATGCGTTGATTTGATTCCGAGCATACGTAGGATTTTTGTGCTTTGGAATTGCATACAGACGATCGGAATTTCCGACAAGAACTTTTGTTGTCGGAAAAATTGAGAACCAGCTCTCAAACATTTGTTGTCAGAAATTCCGACAGCAAATATCCGATGGAGCCTACATACGGAATATCTGACCAAACACTCATATCAAACATTTGTTGTCGGAAATTCCAATCGCGTGTATGCGGCATTAGGGAGAATCACCCCCTCTATCTGTCCTGTTTATCTTTGTCGTTAAAATTGAAAGTAAAAGAAGATCCCATATTTTAGGTTGACATTAGAACAGAAATAGAGAGGAAATCTTCCAGTGGGGATATTTGTTCTGGTAAACATGGTGACACGCCAGAATTCCCATACTTTGGAAGAATTTCCTCTCAATTCCTGTTTTGGCTATGGGGCAGGAAGTGAGGGAAATCTCCTAAATGGGACTCATGCCTCGTACACACAACCTTTTTTCATGACGTGAAAAATTAAAAAATGTTTTAATGTCATTAAAAACGATTGTGTGTTGGCTAAAGAGCACTTTTCATTCGTTGTGAAAAACGGTTGTGTGTAGGCTTTAACGACGTGAAAAGAACGCGCATGCTCAGAAGCAAGTTATGACACGGGAGAGCTTGTTCTGATGGAGATAGCACATTCATCACGCTGTAACAAACTGGAAAGCACGAAGACTGGAAAGCACGAAGACTGAAAAGCGTGAACCGTCTCTCACCAAACTTTTACTAACACAAAATCAGCAAAAGCAGCCCCAAGGGTGGCGCCATCTGAATGGAACTTCCCCTTTATAGTGCTGTCGGGTTATCGGGTTAAAAAAAAAATAGTTTTTTCTAGACCATTAAAAATGGTCGTGTGTACGCGGCATCATAGGTGTTGAAAAGAAAATCTGACAGGGGCTATAACCCTCCCTGCTTAAACTAACATAAAGGTTTTCCAACACACGTACATAGGCCTGGATTCACAAAGCACTTACACCGACGTATCTCGAGATACGCCGCGTAAGTGTACATATGCGTCGTCGTATCTATGCGCCGTGCCCATAGAAATAAGATACGCAAAAAAACTGACTTCATCCGACCAACGTAACTTGTCTACGCTGGTGTTGAGTGGGCACATATTTACGCTGGACGCATTTGGAACTCTCAGTGATTTCCGATGCAAATATGCAAATGAGGACGATACGCCGATTCACGAACGTACTTGGGCCCGGCGCATGTTTTAAGTGATTCACGTAAGGGTTATGTCCGGCGTAAAGTTATTCCCCATATAGGAGGCGCAACTCATGCAAAGGTATGGACCTGGGAACGAACGCTGTCGAATTTTACGTTGTGTACGCCGTTTACGTACTACGTGAATAGGGCTGTGCGTAGGTTACGCTCACGTCGTAGGCAGTGTTTCGACGTATCTTAGGCAGTTATTTCGATGTGACTGTGAGCATGCGCACTGGGATGCGTCCAAGATACGACGCATGCGCCGTTCATTTTTTGAAGCTCAGCCCATCACTTGCATGGGGTCACGCTTCATTTAAATGTATCACTTCCAGCCCACTTCCACCTACTTTGACTTACGTCGGCTTACGCCGACAAATATGCGCTACGCCGGCGCAACGTTGGGAGCATTTGCTTTGTGAATTCCATGCTTGCCTCTCAGCGTTGCGCCGGCGTACCGTAAATAAGATACTCTATGGCGGCATAAAGATGTGCCGAGATAAGTGAATCTGGCTTTGAAGGAGTTGTAAAGGAAAAACATTTTTTGCCTAAAATTTATGTCTGCAAGGTAGACAGACAGAATAGTGTAATGATTCTGTTAACAAACGAGTAAATACTGTACCTATTAAATTCCTTCATCTATATCACCATAGTTTCTGTTCTCTCATTCACTTCCTGGTTTGCATCATTTGTTCATGTAAGAACTACATTTCCCAGTATGCATTGCGGCACGCCCAGTAATTCCTTGAAATCTCTAAGGCTGCGTAAGGCCTGACAGACCGTTTCAGCAGACAGATTCGATCGTGTGTATGGGCGGACAGACAGATTTTGCCAGCATGCTTTAAAATCTGTCTGCTGGGAATTCGTCCGTCCGATATGTCTGCTGGTTAGTACGCTAACCAGCAGACATATCTGCTCGCACATGCGTTGAATGGATCCGACGCATGCGTGAAAGTAATTTACTTCCTGCCGGCGGGGATTTTGGTTTGATCGTGTGTACAGCGATCAAACCAAAACAGCCCAGCAGACAAATCTGATCAAATCGGACTGTCAGACCGATTTGAACAGATTTATTTGGTCGTGTGTACGCGGCCTAACACGTAGAGAGCGTCCTGCCGCACAGATGTAGTCCCCAGGAGGGGTTGAGCACGTCACTGACCACCGCAGTAAAGTCTCCCTTCACGGTGGTCAGTAAAATCAGACAAGCAGGAAGTGAACAGAACAGAGAAGAAATAGAGCAACTTCTGAGCAAAAACGAACAACGAGGAAGTAAAAAGAGGAATGTCTGCGGGTAAATGATGCTTAATATGAAAAAAAATATTTTCCTTTACAACCCCTTTAAGTCTGTGAATTGGCATTACCTGTCGGAATATATAGGGAAATAATGGGTATACTTGCTCAAACATATCAAATATCAAAATATTAAAAAAAAAAGGAATCTTTCATTCCTAAAGAGGGACAATTCAGGTATGCCTAAAATTAGATAGTATGGGCATAATGCAGCCAATTGATATTCAAGAATGTTAGCCTTAAAATAAATATTGGCAAAGCATGGTTAACTGCAGAGCTTTATCCAAACCATACAAATTGTGTGACTCATTTACAGAGCTATAGATATGTCAACCATGAAGGTGTTTCCCTGGCCTAGGTACAAATCTCACATTTAATACTTTATTATTATGCACATTGAACGAGAGAGTGGAGAAAAGTGATTTATCAAGATTCCCCTTGAGAGTGTGGCCAGTGAAAAACAAGTCCTTTCTCACATTGAATTTCCATGGAAAGCATCAACTATTTCCAAAGACACATCAAATTAACCTTACTACTGTGTGAAATTTTACGGCAGTTTCATATTCCTATGCCAGTCTTTTAAAAATTACGATAAAAATACAATTATCCTGCCTGGTAATTAGTTATTATGATATGGTTACAGCAAACTGCTAATCACTCAGCGACAGTATGTACCACAAATCCGTTCCATATTTTTGGAGAGCATGTAGACCTTTTCTCACTCCCAAATCAGATTTTTTTTTTTTAAAACTCCCCTCTGTATTCATTATACTGACAATTAGGCAAACAGTTCTTGAGTTGTAGTATGCGTGTTTCCTCCATCAAGACTCCTGCTGAACTGGGCTCCTTATGCAGTTATCCAGATTACCGAATCCTCATTAATAGCTTTGGACTGGAAGCTGTACCTGGACCATTACGGACTTGAAGATTGTAGGACCTCCTGGGAATGTGGCTTTGGGGCATTGGGCTCTACTTGTGGCTCCTTCCAGCCCTCGTGTACTGTGTTAGTTAGCCGCAGAGAACTCTCCAAATCCAGAACCTTGCAACAGCTTTGGTGTGATCTAATCTCTGAAGGCCCACTTTGTGAATAAGCCCATGGATGGAGTGAAAATCGCCTGGAATGTGAACTTTGGACACTGGACTCTGCATTATGGCACTTTCCAGACCTGTGTGTACTGTGTCAGCATTCTCTCCAGTTTCAAATCTGTGGTACAGACTCTAGTGTAAACCAGTGTGAGCAAGCCTCTGGAGATGGTAAAGATTACCTGGTATGTCAGATACTGCTCCTTGGTATTGTGGTGCTTTCCAGAACCTTGTGTACTGTCTCAGTTAGCTGGAGAGCATTCTCAACGTTAGAAGGAACCCGGAAGTGATGTCAGGCCGCGAGCACGGTGCTCGTTTTACTATGCGCATGTTTTTATAATGCTAAATGTTGTTTTACTGTGAATACAAATAAAAAGGTCTTCACCTACTACACTATAGAGGTCCCTTCCTTTCTAAATTTTCCTACACATGCTCGGTCTTTTTACCTGAGCGGAACCGCGCTGACTGACCTAATCCCGGGAGATGTGATATTAGGGGAAGCAGGTATCAGGCTATAGAGACACCGGAACCCCCTGGAAAGGAACGTGGATAGGACCCTTCTCCTTGAGCGATCATCTAGCCCTTACACTCTGACACGCTGATTACCTTACAACAGTGGGATATGAAGGTAGTACACCGACCTACGGGTGTAACACATACCGAAGATTTCATTCACTGAAGTCACTGAAGATTCCATTTCATTGTCACAACATCACTTATTGATGCTACACCACCAGCACCTTTTTTCTCATTTGAACTTTATGTCCTATGTAGGCATTGTTTACTGCTTCATTATTGCCACCTGTTGCACTTTATCTCACTATATGGACTTTTACTAATCAGTTCAGTTTATTTATTTATTCTGTAAGAATTGTTTACTGCTCCATCAATTGCACCATTTGCAGTTTATTTCACCATATGGACTTTCTATTAATTTAATCAGTTGAATGAAATGAATGAATGAATGAAAACTTATATAGCGCAGCACATGCAAAGTAAATCGCCTCTGGGCGCTTAGTTCAGTTTATTTATATTTATATACTTTTCTTTTTTTACCTTTCCCTATTTTAGAGCCGGTTCACACTGGGGCGACTCGTCAGGCGGCTGACAAGTCGCGTCCCATTCTTTTCAATAGAACCGTTCTGATAGGAGTGACGCAAGTCGCTCCGACTTAGAAAAAGGTTCTTGTACGACTTTGGCGGCGACTCGGGGCCACTTGCATTGACTTCTATACAGAAGTCATTTTGCAAGTCGCCTCTGAAGTCGTCTTCAGGACGCATTGCCAAGTCGCCCCCGAAGTCGTGCCGCCCCAGTGTGAACCGTCTCTTAGTGATGGATGTTTAACATATTCAATATTTATGTCAGTTTGACTTTGCTAGCACTTACTATCTAGGAACGCATCACCAAACATTGATTTTTTTCTTGTCAATTTTGTTTATTGAATATTAAATAATAAAGACAGTTACAATTAGTAATAAATAGTTACAACAAATGGTAATATAAGTTAAGTATATGATAATAAATTGGATGGAATTATACATATCTGAAGATTAGATATTTTACATAAACAGGTAATCAACTCGAAAATGAAATGTTAAGTTAATATAAACAATTGAAAAATGTAATATGTGAATATGTGCTCATACACTTAGTTCCAAGCATATACAATTAATATATAGTCACTATAGAAAGAAAGCTAATTGGAAATCAACTAATTCAATAAAAACTTCAAAAATGTATAATTATTCTAAGTAATAATTAAATATAGTATTTATGTATAATACAGTACCATTTAAATATGGCAATACAAAAAAAATAGGGAAATAGAAATAAAGGACAGAGTAATAGTAAAAGGGAAAGCATGAAGGTAAAAGACACTGGATGTTGAGCTCCTGGTCTCCAGGTTCAACAACAAACTGGGCAGATTTGTCTCCAGATGTAGAGATCCTCTGGTGAAAGTAGTGGATGCTTTGGTGGGTCCATGGGTCAAATACAGTCTGATTTATGCTTTCTCACCTTTAAAACTCTGAAGAATTAGGATTGGATGTGGTATTCCAACTTTATCAAACCTCTAGCAAACACCCCAGGGACTACTCCAGATTGATCGGATCTCTAATCTTGAAAATCGGTTTACCACACTGCTATTTGAATTTTGTCCTGATGCTTCATTTGACATAAGACTCCGATAATACCCTGATGTGGTGGAGGAATGTATGGACATGATATTGGCTGCAAGTAGAGACGGTAATTTGTTCCTTCCCTGTGCTCAGGCTGCTGGTATCTGCTTCTGTTCTGGGAGGTGCTGTGTCTTGGCTGCGTCAGCCATCTGCTCTCACTGGATGAAAGGGGTTGTGGGTTGGAGGGGCCTTCTTACTGGCCTCCCATTTATGAGGGGTGGAAGTGTGGGTGTGAGCTCAAGGTGGATGTGCCCTGAAGAACAGATGTAAATGATTGGGAATTTATTTCAATTATGTACACCTTTTGTTATAGATTGAGAAACCTCATTATTCTCCCCCTGTAGTCCCTCACCAGAGATGATAGGTACATGCTTGTGGTATTTTTTATGTATTTAATCTTGAAGTATACAACATGTAAGCCTAAACACTCTGTTGCTTCAATTATTCATATACAGCAGGTAAAATAAGTATTAAACATGTCATCATTTTTCTAGGTAAATATATTTCTAAAGATGCTATTGACATGACATTTTCACAATGTTGGTAGCAACGCATTAAAACCAAAGAACGCAAAACAAAAAAGTTCAGAAATTAAGTTAGGTGTAATAAAGTGGAATGACGCAGGCAAAAAATATTAAACACATGAAGAAAGGGAGGAGTAAAAAGACATGAAAAGCCACGACACCAGCTGAAATCTATCAGTAATTAGAAAAAATAAATAATATCAGCTGGTTCAGTCTCAACTAATGACCGATACAAAGGTATCTCATTACCTGATGGCATTGGTTATGGAAGGATTACTAAACTTCTAAATGCTACAGTGAGCACTGTTGGGGCCATAATCCGGAAGTGGAAAGAACATAATTTCCCCATAAACTGGCCACGACCAGGTGCTCCTCAAAAGATTTCTGACAGAGGAGTGAATATAATTATCAGAAGAGTTGTCCAACACCCAAGGACCACTTGTGGAGAGCTTCAGAAAGACCTGGAATTAGCAGGTGCAATTTTGGTTTAAAGAAAACAATATGTAATGCACTCAACCGATATGGCTTGTATGCACACTCACCAATGCAAGACTCCATCGCTGAAGAAAAAGCATGTTGAAGCTTGTTTAAAGTTTGCAACACAAAATGTACACAAGCCTGTGAAATATTGGCAGAATATAGTCCGGTCAGATGAGACCAAAATTTAACTCTTTGGCAGCCATAATACACACCATGTTTGCAGGTCAAATGGCACTGCACATTACTTCAAAAACACCCCCCATGCCAACAGCAAACTGTGTAGATGATCCCAAACACAAAGCCAAGAAAATTCTCAATTGGTTTCAAAGAAAATAAAGCTGCTAGAATGGGCCAGCCAATCACCTGAATTGAATCCAATAGAAAATCTATTGAAAGAACTAAAGATCAGAGTTAAAACTTTCAAGATTGGAGCTCTGGTTCACGCTGGGCTGCGGGAGTGAAGCCGTGCGAGTTCAGCTGAACTCGCACAATTTCACTCCCGCTTGCAGTCCCGATTTCGGCCGCGATTTAAGAGACATCTGTGCAGGTACAGGAACTACTTTTTGAAATCGGTGCAGCGTGGCAGATGCAGCGTCGCACCGATTAGGACGGTGTCATTGCCGACAATTGCCGGCAAATGCTGCCGATTTGAGATGCGATTTCACATGTGAAATCTCATCTCAAATCAAAGCAGATCGTACCCAGTGTGAACCTGGGCTGAAGGCTGTTTTTGTGTGGAAAAATGGGCCAAAATCACACCTGAGCAATACATGCGACTAGTTTCTCTATACAGGAGACCTCTTAAAGCTGTCCTTACCAACAAAGGATTTTGTATGAAATATAGTATTAAATACATTTCAGTTACATTTGCCCTGTGTCATTCCATTTTATTACACATAACTTAATTTATGAACTTATTTGTTTTGGTTTCTTTGTATGTATGGATTGCATGGGTTATTACATACATGTGGTGAATATTTCATGTCAAATAACAAAAAACAAAATATATTTACCTAGAAATATGGTGACGTGTTCAATACTTTTTTTCCCTGCTGTATGAAATGATGTACTGTATATGTTTCATTTGAATATATACTGAGATTTATGAAACATCACACACTACCTGTGTCTTCCTGAAGAAGCTCACTGTGAAATGCGTTAAAGAAAAATAAACCACACCTACTGTGACCTGTTTAAGCAAACTGTGTATATGCATGTGTTTTAACTGATCATTTGAGAGTGATTATTCCCTCAATTTGTGAAATAACTATATATATATATATATATATATATATATATATATATATATATATATATATATATATATATATGCAGTAAGTGGTGATATAAATTTGGACTGATATTCACAGGTGTATAAATGATTTTTTGATACAATACCTTTGCAATTAATGTACACATCTTTATTACAATTTTACAATAAAATATATTTGTTTTAATTGATAGTTTGCTTTATTTTGCCACCTTAAGACCCCTTTCATACTGGAGGTGTTTTTCAGGCACTTTAGCGCTAAAAATAGCGCCTGAAAAAAGCCTCATCTGCAATCCCAGTGTGAAAGCCCAGATGCTTTTACACTGGGGCGCTGTACTGGCAGGATGTAAACAAAGTCCTGCAAGCAGCTACTTCGAGGTGCTTTATGAGCGGTGTATACAATACAATATTTATACTATATTTTCTACTTTCTGTCTTCAAACATATACAATAAAATCAAATTTCATCATAAATGTATGCCAAAATATATATTGCTACATGTCTTTGACAAATAAAAAATCCCAATAAGTGTATATTATTTGTCTTGAGATAAAGTTATAGCATCTACAAACTATGAAAATTTATCAATCCTGATGTACTGACGACAGCTTATCTCATATCTTGAGGCCCTTAAAATACCAGGACAGTACAGATCTCCCCCAAATTACCCCTTTTTTGGAAAGCATTTTGAGGCATTTAGTGAGAGGCATGACAAGTCTTTGGAAGTTGCAATTTTCGGTCCACGGGGTGCATTTTGGGGACCACTGTTATAGAGTATAGATCTGTGTTTGTCCCAAGCATGTTTGAAGCCTTTTACTGTAAACAGACTCATTACCTCTGTTAGAAGTCTATTCCAAGCCTCAACTACCCTTTCAGTAAAATAATACTTTCTAATATTAGTTTTGAACTTTCCTCCAGTTATTTTGAGATCGTGTCCCTGTGTTCTTGATTTTGGTTTCATATTGAAAAAACTGCCCGCCTGAGCCTTATTCACCCCCTTGATGTATTTAAAGGTTTCAATCATGTCTTACCTTTCCTCCAGATTCTACATAATAAAGAGGAATTAAACCCTTCACTTTTTAATAAAAAATAAATTAAAAAAAACAAGAGAAAGGCTTAATGAGCTAGTATGCACAGCATACTAGCTAATTATGTGTCACTTACCTGTGATCAAAGTCCTCCTTCGTCCCGTCCACCGCGGCCGCCATGTCCCCTCGTCGCTTCTTCCTGTTATCGCCGAACTGGCGCTGTGATTGGCCGGAGCGGTGATGACGTCACTCCTGCGCATGCACAGGGGACCGGCAGGTTCCCGCACATTCGCGGAAATACGGCATTAACCCCATTAATACAACAAATAAAAGTCACTGCCCCTACCTATGACTGGTTTATACAATAAGGAGCGGTGGAAAGGGCGCATATACATACAAAAACATAGAATATCCAGGCTCAAAGTTACCGACCAATCAGCAACCAACCAAATTCACCTGTCTGTGTGCATTTAAAACAGAGGTTTAGTTATACACATTTGCAAATGCATGTGTAAGCTGCAAGCCCCGTCAAGGCGCTCCGTATACTGCAGTCCTAACTACAACATTGTATTTATGTCATTGTGGTCAGGCAGCACCTTTGCTACCATGTGTTGAGTGTGCAGTGTGCTTATGCCCCTTTAATTAGGGCTGGGCTCCCTCCAGTCACCTGCCCCTTATCTATCAATCAGCAGTCATGTGCTCCTACTGAGGAGACTTAAAATGCAATGTTATAGTTAGGACTGCAGTATACAGAGCGCCTTGACAGGGCCTGCAGCTTACACATGCATTTGCAAATGTGTGCAACTAAACCTCTGTTTTTAACGCACACAGTTAGACAGGTGAATTTGGTTGGTTGCTGATTGGTCGATAAGTTTGAGCCTGGATATTCCATGTTTTTGTATAAACCCCATTAATGCCATTAAGAAAAACGGCACACTCAGTGCGCCTGCACCGTTGTCTATGGTGAGCATGCGCCGTAGACATCTGCGCTTGTGTCAATTGTAAATATCTCCTAAACCGTGTAGGTTTAGGAGATATTTCTTGCACCTACAGATAAGCCTTAATCTAGGCTTACCTGTAGGTGCAAGATGTGTGATTGGGTTTACAACCACTTTAACCACTTGCTTACTGGGCACATATACACCCCTCCTGCCCAGGTGAAATTTCAGCTTCCGGCACTGCGCCGCTTTACTGACAATTGCGCGGTCATGCGACATGGCTCCCAAACAAAATTGACGTTCTTTTTTTCCCCACAAATAGAGCTTTCTTTTGGTGGTATTTGATCACCTCTGCGGTTTTTATTTTTTGCGCTATAAACAAAAAAAGCAACAATTTTGATTAAAAACATAAATAAAAAATGTCTCAGTTTAGGTCGATACGTATTCTACTATATATTTTTGGTAAAAAAATAAAATAAAAATAAGCGCTTACAAAATATGGGACAGAATTATTATTATTATTTTTTTTTTACTAGTAATGGCGGCGATCTGCGATTTTTTTATTGGGACTACGTCATTTTGGCGGACACATCGGACACTTTTGACACATTTTTGGGGCCATTCACATTTATACAGCGATCGGTGCTATAAATATGCACTAATTACTGTATAAATGTGACTGGCATTGAAGGGGTTAACACTAGGGGTGAGGAAGGGGTTAAATGTGTACCTGTATTGTGTTCTAACTGTGGGGGGAGGGGGGTGACCGATTGTGTCCCTATGTACAAGGGACACAGATCGGTCTCCTCTCTCCCCTGACAAGAAGTGGAGCTCTGTGTTTACACACAGAGCTCCACGTCCCTGCTCTGTCATTGCTGATTGCGGGTACCTGGCGGACATCGCGACCGCCAGGCACGCGCATCGGCATCTCGGGCACGTGTGCGCCGCCGCGCGCGCCCCCCAGTGGCCGGAGGAATCCAGGATGTCAATTGACGTCCAGTTGGATTTTCAGAGCCACCGTGAGGCTGTCAATTGACAATGGCCCGGGGCTCAAGTGGTTAAGTTCCTGAAGTCGCTCTAGATATCTTTTTTACCCGTTTTATAAGGTACATAAGTTCTGAACAGACAGAAAACTGTTTATTATAAGCACGTATGTACATAAAGTTGGGGTGCAAGTCATCATAACATACAAAATTTCAGTGGCGGTCCGTACATAAGGGGCGCAGGGGTCCCGCTCCCCTGCTCCATGCGCCCGACACCTAATCTACATGCAGGGTGCCGGACGCATGTATTTCAATGAGGGTTTTATTTTTGAAGCACGTGATTGGAGCCTGAGGCTCTAATTGGCTTAAAAAGGGTGACCTTGGGGCGCAGAGCAATGCGCCCTGAGCCCACCCAGTTGTGTGACATTACTAATTTAATATGTCTTCCTGATTCTCCTCTCGGCCAATCAGGAAATGGGTCCTGAGACCCGATTGACCAGGGAGACTTAGGACTTAGTTTGCCCCCCCCACAAAAAAAATATATTGAGCACCAGCCGTCACTGCAAAAGAGTATACACTTACAAAAGCATAGATGAGAAGGTGAGAAGGACGGACGCCAAGCAGCATCCGTAAATATCAGTGATATTTACCTGTCAGTGGTCATAAAGTTATGGCTGATCGGTGTAAATATGACAATATAATATTGTGAGGCTGTTATCTAAAATGAATATAAATGCAGTTTAAAATTGCAGCTTCTCCCATCATTGACGGACTTTATCTCCACCTATACCCTTAATAGCAAACACCTTTTGCTGCTCGGGGACTTCAACCTCTGGGCCAACTCCCCGCAAGACCCCATTACCGACGCCTGCATCGACCACCTGGAAGGATTAGGGCTTCAGCAACTAGTATGTGGGCCCACACATGCTTCAGGTCACACGCTCAATCTTATTTTCAGACAAGATCTGGAAATAAAAATCTTGGAAAATGAACCATTGCCATTGACAGATCACCATGCAATTAAATTCATTATTTCCGAATTCCCCCCCTTAACAAAAACATCAAAGCCAGTGACAACACACTGGACTAGATGTCAGAAGAAGCTCCATTCGGAACTCTTCAAAGCCACGTTAGGGGAAAAAATAAAAACAATTTAGCCGCACCAAACGGCTGAAGAAACACTGGAGGCCATAAACACAGCACTATTGCAGTCAGCTGACTTGATAGCGCCGAAACGTAAGACCCAGATCCGGAAAAATAACTCCAGCTGGTTCAACAACCAGCTGGCGTTACTGAAGCAAGAGCGCAGAAGGGCAGAAGCCGCCTGGAAAAGAAGCTCTTCAGATGAGAACCTCTCCATCTACAAGGCAATAACCAGAAAATACTACAAGCAAATCTTCGAGGCCAAGAAAAACTATTTTTCTAAGGCTATCAACGGTGCCCTAAACCGCCCCCGCGAACTCTTCAAGCTGGTCACTCAGACCATGAATCCAGGATGTCTTGAAGCCCCCAATTTGGACACACAAGAATTTTGCCATGAATTATCGGATTGCTTCATTAATAAAATTGAGGCAATCCGGCAAAGCATTCAGCAAAACAATTCCCCCCGTAGCCCCCCCCCCGTAATTATTTACACAACACCTGCAATAATTCACCACAGTTAGGTAAGTTCACGCTGGAACCCATCTCCATTCAGACCACAAAAAATATAATCGGCGCTCTGCGTAACAGCACTGCGCCAAATGATATTATCCCCACCAAACTGCTGAAAGAATGCGCCGACATCCTGGCACCTCCTGTCACGCAGCTTATTAACCAATCCTTCAGGGAGGGCATAGTGCCCTCCCAGTTGAAGGAGGGCATAATTCAGCCCATCTTGAAGAAAGCCACCCTGGATCCTAAGGACCCACTCCATCGGCACCCCATAACAGGCCTAAATGTTTTCTGCAAGGTAATGGAGAAAGCAGTGGTACAACAGCTGCAACAGCATCTAGATACCCACAACTTACTTGATCCATTTCAATCAGGATTCTGCCCCGGACACGGGACGGAAACAGCATTGCTTAAGATATGGGACGACGTTCTCGAGGCCGCAGACGAAGGAGAATCTTGTCTTCTGGTTCTGCTGGACCTAAGCGCAGCCTTCGATACAGTAGATCACAAGCTTTTATTGACTCGACTGGCTAAAATAGCCAAAGTCGCAGAAAGCGATCTATCTTGGTTCTCCTCTTTTTTGGAAAACCGATCGAAAATAGTGAAGCTAGGACCCTTCACTTCTGAAAAACGCACATTATCGTGCGGAGTCCCTCAAGGATCCCCCCTGTCGCCGATGTTATTCAACATCTATCTGCGTCCTCTTTTCAAAATCATCAGCAGTCAAAAACTGCTCTATCACTCATATGCAGACGACACGCAACTGTACTTCCGCATTTGCAACAAAAAGGATCACCACCTCAATCTAGAGACTTGTCTCTCTTTGATAGAGGACTGGATGACAAAGAGTTATCTCAAACTCAACGGAGCGAAAACAGAACTTCTTCTGTTTCACGCCAAGCGAAGGAATCAACCGGCAACAACTTGGACCCCCTCGTCCATTCTGGGCAAAATCATCACCCCTAGCGCCAAAGTCAAAAGTCTTGGGGTCATCTTTGACTCTGACATGACAATGGACGCACAAATAGGGTCAGTAGTCAGCGGATCTCACCATCTGCTGCGCCTACTACGCAGACTAACTCCTTTTATTCCCAAGGAAGACATAGCGGTCGTGGTGGGAGCGATTGTAAACTCCAGACTGGACTATGCAAATGCCCTTTACCTCGGACTCCCCAAGTACCAAATCGCTCGTCTTCAAGTCGTTCAAAATACGGCCGCCAGACTTGTGACTGGGAAAAAACCCTGGGAATCAATCTCGCCTTCACTGAGAGCCCTTCACTGGTTACCAGTAAAAGACAGAATCACCTTTAAAGCACTCTGTCTAACGCATAGATGTATCCATGGGAATGCTCCCCATTATCTATGCGAAAAAATAAAAGCTCACAATCCCAATCGTATTCTGCGATCCACCAATCAAAATCTGCTCCAGATACCGAAAGCCAGATACAAGTCCAAAGGAGACAGGATATTCGCTGTCCAAGGCCCCAGACTATGGAACGCCTTACCAACCAGCATTCAGTTGGAGGAGAACCACTTAGTCTTTAGGAGAAAGATCAAGACTCATCTCTTTTGATTTCAAAGGAGACAGGAACAACAAGCGCCCAGAGGCGATTTACTTCGCATGTGCCGCACTATATAAGTTTTCATTCATTCATTCATTCAGTTCTCCACCTTTTCTTGTTCAATATTTTAATCATAACAAAAAGTACAAAAGTATACACTACATACAGTGGCTACACTAAGGACAAATTAGACAATTATTTGATCAAGTAAGGTACAAAGTTAGTTTACAAAGACATTGTAGTTATAGGTCAATAGTAAGTACAAAGCCATTAATATATCAGATATATACTGTAAGGCTTTATGGTGTAGTGCTGATTGCAGAAAATTAGGTGTAAATTGCAGAGTAATGCATTAAGAGCCGTTCTCCATCTTTTACTTGGAATTGAACCAGAGTTTCTGGTAAATGTCACAAACCAAATGAGAAACAAAATGTCACATGTCACTGCAGCAAAATTGAAATTGCAGCTCCCACATTGCTCAGTGCTCATTCAGACTGTCCCATTTAGCTCCAATGGAATTTGTTGTTGTTATAACTGAAACAAATCCCACTTTTTTAAACCATAATGAATAAAAACATATAACAGAATAAAAACTGTACTGTGCAATTTATTCTGCAAAGAAAACAAAATCAATATGTTTGGGTACCCTAACCTCACAGGGCTAAGAGCAGTTGCGCCCTCTGAGCCCCATGTAGTCCAAAACATACTTTGATGTGTGTGCCTAGTAAAAGACACACTTAAAAGGTAATGCAGCATACACACGATCGGTTAAACCGATGAGAACGGTCTGATGGACCGTTTTCATCGGTCCAAACCGATCATGTGTGGGTGCCATCGGCTATTTAACCATCGGTTAAAAAAAACGGAACTTGTTTTAAATGTAACCGATATATACCTTACCGATAGAGAAAAAACGATCGTTAGTAGGCACGACCATTGGTTAAAAATTCATGCATGCTCAGAATCAAGTCAACGCATGCTTGGAAGCATTGAACGTCCTTCGTGTTTTACGTCACCGCGTTCTGACACAATCAGTTTTTTAACTGATGGTGTGTAGGCACAACGGCCATCAGTCAGCTTCATCGGTTAACCGATGAAAACGGTTCATCAGACTGTTCTTATCGGATGGACCGATTGATCATTACTCCACTTTTGCGGTGAAAAAATAGCAAATAAAAAAATAAAATAATATAGTGTATACAATTGTGACACAAATCTTATTGTAATTGAATAACAATAAGAGAAAGCAGAAATATAATTTTCTGCTTGTGTGATTGGCTCACTGATTTTCCCAGAAGTCTGCACAAAGATGCAAGTCCGATATCAGATTTATTTTTGGTTAGATACTCCCAATTGGAAATTACATCTAAAGTGATGTAGACGCTGCCACTTTCCTCATTAGAGCCCTGCAGGTGCAGAATATGGTTGATAATTATGAAACCACTCCCATTAGATTCACTTACCGCATGGACACAGACAAACAAACAGTGATTTCTTCAGAATAACAAAAGGTAGAAATCTGCAACAAAGCTTGATAAAATCCTTACACTGTACATAGATCACCCAGAGGGGTATGTTTTTTTTTCTCAACAAAAGTGGAGTTACTCTTTAAATACAATTTTAGGTGATACCATATCCCACTTTTATAATGCTGCTTCGCCATTGCCCCCCAAGTTTAGAGCAGTGGATGCTAGTAGGTGATGTCACTTCTCTATGGAGCCATGTTGTCAGCCCTGCACAATATATAGAGGAAGCCAGGGCTCTGCTTTCATGTGACTGCATTGGAAAACATGGGGACAAGGTGAAATGGCTGTTACAGAAGTCTGCTGATTGCTGCTGCTGTTTTTGGGACCTGTGGGTGGCTAATTGTGGCTGCCTACCTGTACACTATAATGACAGTTTACCAGCGGCCGCAGCTATTTGTGGCTGTTTGCACAGCCAGTGTTTACCTGCAGTGATCACTGCTGGATGCTCTTTGTTCACGGCCAACAGTAATCACAGCAGGTAATCACTGATGCCCTGTACACGCTTTTCCCATCGGAGTACACTCTGATGGTTTTTCTGACGGAATTCTGCTCAAGCCATCTTGCGGTTTTCCCATCGGAATACACTCTGATGGTTTTTCTGACGGAATTCCGCTCAAGCTGTCTTGCATACACACGGTCACACTAAAATCTATGCTTCCGAGCATGTGTCAAATTGTTTCCGAGAATGCGTGGTTTTTAGTCCATCGGAATTGCATCCAAACACAAACGGAAATTCCAATAGAATTTTTTCCATCAGAAAAATTGAGAACATGTTCTCTATCTAATTCCGTCAGAATTTATGATGGAAAAAGTCAGATGGGGCATATACACAGACGGAATATCCGATGAAAAGCTTCTGTCTGACTTTTTCCATCGGAAATTCCGCTCGTGTGTACAAGGTATGACTGTGGAAATAGCCACGAATAGCTGTGGCCATTAACTTTAATGACAGGTTTCTGGCAGCTGCAGCTAGTTAGCAGCACAGGTGTCAAAAACAGAAGCAGGAGTCTGCAAATTCCTGCCACTTCGATTAGCACCAGGGCAAACCGCCTATGCAAATATAGCCTTATCTCACTTTGCAATTTGTTTGGACTCTCACCCCACTCTCACCCATGTCTCTTTTTGTCAGACCAAACAAGGTGAACCAAGGAGATACTCCAGAGGGATTCTATACTGGACAGACAAAGAGAAGCCAACAGAAGACGAACATGACCTCACAAGAAATAAGGCATAGTCAAAGTATAGTAGGTAAACAAAAAAACCTGTAATGCACTAAAAAACACAATGCAAAGCGTGTGGAAACATAACTGCAAAACGCAGCACATGCATCTGGATCGCTTTTCAGAGGAGTTTGACAAGCGGTGAAGAGGCAATGTGATGCCTCCTCACTGCCAATTTTAGTTGCACCAGCGGGCCGCTAATTGCGGGGCATTTGTGAAACTTTCCTTTTCACATGAATTGGTTGCATTTGCCAGGTTTACTGCCCACCGAAAGTGACAGAAGCTATCGTTTTTGCCAGAGGCACGAAGCTAAGCATTGCAACCACGGCATGAACACCCACATTCCACAGCTTAAAGGGGGGCAGTTGAGGGCACTACAAACACAGCTCAACCACGCATTTATATTGTCATCCAGCCGCGAGTCTAAATGGGTCCCTAGAGCTCACATTCTGGTGTGAATAGACCCTTAAAAGCAAGTAAACAGATTCTTGAAACACACATGAAAAACTCAATTGGAAGTTTGTTTTATTATTTTTTGGTAGATTGCATTCGCCACTTCAAAAACTCATTGACATAGTATTATGATTTAGCCATAACTCCTTTATTATGTTTGCTTTTTCAAAACAGTAAAAAATAGAAATGTTTTGAATTCAATGTTGAAATAGTAACATAAGCATACTCAGAATACTAAAATAAACTGCTATCATGGGAAACACTTGGACTGGGATTCCCCTCTTCTAACAGAAAATGCAAGAAGAAAATTCCCATTGGCAATCTGCTGATTTTTAACCTTTTTTATTATTATAATTGTTGTTAATGTTATTATTATTCAAGATTGACCTACTTCCCAACTGTTCATCAATTGAAACCAAATAACTCTTTTATCTACATCTTTTTAGTTTAATCTATAAATCACTGTATGAAATATAATTTTTACCTCTCAAAAGTTTTTTTTATAACATTAAAGGGTTTTTAAAGGACTTTTTTTTTTTATCTTAATAGCTTCCTTTACCTTAATGCAGTGCTGTTTTCATGTCCTCATTGTTCGTATTTGCTCTCAAGTTGCTTTAATCCTTCTCTGATCTCCAATCTTCCTGGTTGTCTGTTTCCTGATAACCACAGTCTTGGGAGCTTTCTCTCTGTGGTCACTAATCAAGGAGGTGTGATTACTGTGTGTCTAGTTTCTAGTTTTGTTTTCCAAACCATCACTGCTCTAAGGCTCTGTATGCTCTGTAAGGCAGAGAGGCAGGAAACAACATGCAAAAACGAAACTAGAAACTACAGGTACATTATATGATTGATTTTTATCTATTTTTAATCATTTTTAAAATCAGTTAACTATTATGTCTCTATACCCTGTAAACAGTCATGTCAGCAAAAACATGTTTTACAACTCCCTTAAACCTTTTAAATAAAGTGTAAATTGGTTCTTTTTGATCTGTTATACCATTGAAAGCATTTTTTATATCTGTTCAACAAGCGCACAAATCTTGTGAACTAAACTTCCTATACTCTTTGGCAGGAGCGGTCAGTCCATAAAGGGGCACAGGGGGCATAGGCACAAGTTTGCATGCAAGGATGCATGCGGGGGCACTGGACTCATAGGTTTCTATGATTTTTTTTTTCAAACCACATAATTAAAGCCTCCAGCTCTAATTGGCTTGAAAAAGGTTGGGCTCACAACGCAGAGTACCCAGACCTACCCAAAATGTGTAGAGAAAAACAGGGATGGCCACACTCCAAAAAAATGGTTCCTTTTAACCACTTGACCACTGGGCACTTAAACCCCCTTAATAACCAGACCAATTTTCAGCTTTTGGTGCTCTCACAGTTTGAATGACAATAACTCAGTCATACAACACTGTAACCAAATTAAATTTTTGTCCTTTTTTTCCCATAAATAGAGCTTTCTTTTGGTGGTATTTGATCACCTCTGCGGTTTTTATTTTTTTCGCTATAAATGAAAAAAGAACGAAAATGTTGTTAAAAAATGAATTTTTCTTTATTTCTATTATAACATTTTGCAAAAAAGTAATTTTTCTTCATAAATTTGGCCTAAAATGTATACTGCTACATTTCTTTGGTAACAAAACAAAAAAAGTTATAGGGTCTACAAGCTATGGTACCAATTACTGAAAATGTATCAATTTGATTACATCTGATGTACTGACAGCCTCTCTCATTTCTTGAGACCCTAACATGCCAAAAAAGTACAAATACCCCCCAAATGACCCCTTTTTGGAAAGAAAACATTCCAAGGTATTTAGAAAGAGGCATTGTGAGTTTTTTAAAGTTGTCATTTTTTCCTACAATTCTTTGCAAAATCAAGATTTTTTTATTTTTATTTTTTTCCCCACAAAATTTTCATATTAGCAGGTTATTTCTCACACACAGCATATGCATACCACAAATTACACCCCAAAACACATTCTGCTATTCCTCCCGAGTATGGCGATACCACATGTGTGAGACTTTTACACAGCGTGGCCACATACAGAGGCCCAACATGCAGGGAGCACCATCAGGCGTTCTGGAACACCCAGACTAATTCTGACATTTCTCTCCTACATGGAAAAATCATCATTTATTAGCTAGAAAATTACATAAAACCTCAAAACATTATATATGCTTTTTTAGCAAAGACCCTAGAGAATACAATGGCGGTCGTTGCAACTTTTTATCGCGCATTGGTATTTGCACAGCAATTTTTCTAACGTGTTTTTTTTGGAAATAAAACAGTTTTGTGCTTTAAAAAAAAAACAGTAAAGTTAGCCCAATGTTTTTGCATATGAAAGATGAAGTTACGCCGAGTAAATAGATACCTAACATGTCACCCTTCAATATTGCACACGCTTGTGGAATGGCGCCAAACTTCGCTACTTAAAAATCCCCATAGGCGACGCTTTAAATGTTTTTACTGGTTACATCTTTTTAGTTGGAGAGGAGGTCTAAGGCCAAAATGATTGCTCTCACTCTAACGTTCGCAGCGATACCTCACATGTGTGGTTTGAACACTGTTTTCATATGTGGGCGGGACTTGCGTGTGCGGTCGCGTCTGTATACCAGCACACGGGTACAGGGGCACTGTAATTTTTTTTTTTATTATTGTTCATTTTACTTTATTTACTTTAGTTTGACATGTTTTTTTCACAAAAATAAATGTTTTGATTACTTTTATTCCTATTACAAGGAATGTAAACATCCCTTGTAATAGGAATATAGCATGACAGGTCCTCTTTACAGTGAGATATGGGGTCAATAAGACCCCACATCTCACCTCTAGGCTGGGAAGCCTGAAAAAAAAAAACGATCGCAGAGTATTGCGCAGGGAGTATTGAGCAGGGAGTATTGCGCAGGGGTATTGCAGAGTATTGTGCGGGGGGTATTGCAGAGTATTGTGCCGGGGGGAATTGCAGAGTATTGTGCGGGGGGTATTGCAGAGTATTGTGCCGGGGGTATTGCAGAGTATTGTGCCGGAGGTATTGCAGAGTATTGTGCCGGGGGTATTGCAGAGTATTGTGCCGGGGGTATTGCAGAGTATTGTGTGGGGGTATTGCGCAGGGGGTACTGCAGAGTATTGTGCGGGGGTACTGCAGAGTATTGTGCCAGGGTATTGCAGAGTATTGTGCGGGGGTACTGCACAGTATTGCGCGGGGGTACTGCAGAGTATTGCGCGGGGGTACTGCACAGTATTGCGCGGGGGTATTGCACAGTATTGCGCGGGGGTATTGCAGAGTATTGCGCAGTGGGTATTGCAGAGTATGGCGCAGGGGGTATTGCAGAGTATTGCGCAGGGAAGGAAGAGTATTGTAGGGGTTAATGCAGGGATGGCAGAGCAGGGATGGATGGATCTGTGACTGCAATAGTCACAGATCCGTCCCACATTGCTGCTGCCATCCGCGCTCCCCCTCACACACTGTACCGCTCGGTACAGAGAGAGGAGGGAGGAACCGGCATCATCAAATGACGCCGGTTTGTTTACATGTGATTGCTCCATCATTGGACGGAGCTATCAGCGGCAATTTACTGCGATCCGTGGGGACCCGGCGGTCACGGACATTCCCGGGTGCGCGCCCCAGGGGGCGTGCGGGAGCGCGATTCTGGGATCACGTTATATAACGTGATCCCAGAGTTAAGCAACCACCTTGCCGCCGTTATTTGACGGCGGCTGGTGGGTAAATGGTTAATAAAACTGGTCACAACATGAACATATCACAGCAAAAAATCAGGAGAAAAGCTGACGCGTTTCACACTATCATACAGTGCTTATTCATAGCTGATAGGAATCAGCTGATAGGAATGCTCGTGAGCTATGAATAAGCACTGTATGATAGTGTGAAACGCGTCAGCTTTTCTCCTGATTTTTTGCTGTGATATGTTCATGTTGTGACCAGTTTTATTAAAAGGAACCATTTTTTTGGAGTGCGGCAGTCACGTTTTTTCTCTACACATTTTTGCATATTATTGCAGTGCCTGCACCCAGGTGTTTGGACTTCACCTTGCAGTTCCCTGGGACCTCTGAGCAGTAAACTTTCTCTCTTACCCAGACCTACCCACTTGTCTTCCAGGTTCTCCTCCTGGCCAATCTTACAGGAGGCAGATCGGGTTGGCCGAGAGGAGAAGCAGAGAAAGTCGCGGAGGGGCTGAGTGCAGAGGGACTGTGGAGGGCTGAGTGTGGGGGACCGTAGAGGGCTGAGTGCGGGGGGGAATGTGGAGGGCTGAGTGCGGGGGGACTGTGGAGGGCTGAGTGCGGACCAAGAGGGGTTGTTTGCCGCCCCCTCCAAAAACTTTAGCATGAGCCGCCACTGCTCTTTGAACTGTTATCAGTAAGCAGTGCTCCCCTTTTACGTTGTGGATAAGAAAAGGAGGTATCATGGGGTCCTAACACACTCCTTGTTCTAGGATGGCAACACTGCTCAGTACTACTACCACTCTAGGACAGGATGTATGTTAATGGAAGAATTATTTAAATAAAGGGAAAAAAAAGTGTAAAAAAAGAAAACTAATGCATCTAAAGACTGGTAAGCTGCAGTACTATCAATTTTTGTTCTTGGGTTTGGATTCACTTTTAACCACTTAAGACCCAGACCATTATGCAGGTTAAGGACCTTGCCCCGTTTTTGCGATTCAGCACTGCGTCGTTTTAACTAACAATTGCGCAGTCGTGCGACGTGGCTCCCAAACAAAATTGGCGTCCTTTTTTTGACACAAATAGAGCTTTATTTTGGTGGTATTTGATTACTTCTGCAGTTTTTGAAAAAAAAAATCGAAACTTTTTACTTTTTGCTATAATAAATATCCCCAAAAAAGATAAAAAACATATTTTTCCTGAGTTTAGGCCGATACGTATTCTTCTACTTATTTTTGGTAAAAAAAAAAAATCGCAATAAGCGTTTATCGATTGGTTTGCGCAAAATTTATAGCGTTTACAAAATAGGGGATAGTTTTATGCCATTTTTATTAATATTTTTTTTTCTACTATTAATGCCGGCGATCAGCTTTTTTTTTTTTTTTAGTGATTGCAACATTATGGCGGACACAACGGACAATTTTGACACATTTTTGGGACCATTATCATTTTCACAGCGAAAAGTGCTATAAAAATGCACTGATAACTGTGAAAATGACAATGAAGTGAAGGAGTTAACCACTAGGGGGCGCTGTAGGGGTTAAGTGTGACCTCATATGTGTTTCTAACTGTAGGGGGGGCGGGGCTGGACGTGTGGCATCACTGATCGTCATTCCCTATATCAGGGAACAGACAATCACTGATATTGCTACAATGAAGAATGGGGAAGGTGTATTTACACACACCTCTCCCTGTTCTTCAGCTCCTGTGACCGATAGCGGGACACTGGCGGCGATCGGGTCCGCAGGTCACACGGGCGCAGTCACAGAGCTTCAGAGCGGGTCGTGAGCGCGCGGTCGCAAACCCATGGCTGGGCTCTTAACCGCTTAACGCCCGCCGCACGACTATGTACGTCCACAGAATGGCACGTACAGGCAGATGGGCGTACATGTACGTCCCTGCCTTCTAGCGGGTCGGGGGTCCGATTGGGACCCCCTCCGCTGTGTGCGGCAGGCGGCTTACCTTAGGGAGCGATCCGTGCTGAGGGGGCGGCTGCTCGATTCTGTCCGCCCCCTCGTGGTCGCTCCCAGCCAATCCAGAAACCCCCCGCCGTGTCACTTCCTCTTCCTGTATAATGTAAACACTGGCAGAGGAAGTGATGTCAGCTCTCCTCTCGGCGGTATTTTCAAACCGCCGAGAGGAGAGAAGACTCACAGTAAGTTGCACAACACTACACTGACACCACACACATAGGCACATTTAACCCCTTCCGATCACCCCCCCCAGCCCCCTGTCACACTGTCACTGATTGCAGTGATCACATATTTACTGATCACTGCATTTAGTGTCAGTGTGACAGTTAGTGTGACAGGCAGTTAGTGTTAGGTCCAGGGTAGCCCCGTACCCCCCCAATAAAGTTTTAACCCCTTGACCACCCCCCCCAGTTAACCCTTTCACCCCATATTGCCAGCGTCACTAAGCGATCATTTTTCTGATCGCTTTATTAGTGTCAGTGTTGCCGCTAGGTAGCTAATTTTTTTTATTGCGATTTTTTTTTTACTAAAGACATGTGGCTGAATACATTTTGGCCTAAATGTTTAACTACAAATTAGTTTATTCAATTTTTCTTATAACAAAAAGTAAAAAATATTATTTTTTTTTCAAAAATTTTGCTCTATTTTTGTTTATAGCGCAAAAAATAAAAATCGCAGAGGCAATCAAATACCATCAAAAGAAAGCTCTATTTGTGGGAAGAAAATGACGTGAATTTTGTTTGGGAGCCACGTCGCACGACCGCGCAATTGTCTGTTAAAGCAACTCAGTGCCGAATTGTAAAAACACCTCTGGGCCTTTAGCAGCATATTGGTCCAGGGCTTAAGTGGTTAAAGAGGACGTACAGGTACGTGCTTGTGCCCAGCCGTGCCATTCTGCTGACGTATATCGGCGTTAGGCGGTCCTTAAGTGGTTAAAGCTGTTGTAAACCCTGTTTATGTTCTTCTTGCCTTACATACAAGGCAAAGGCATAATGTGCTAGCATTCATTGCATACTAGAACATTATGTGAAACTCACCTGATAACAAAGCACTGTATATATATATATATATATATATATATATATATATATATATATCACCAGCCACAGTGGAGCAGAGTGAAATTGCATGGTGCTCCTCTGTTACATTTTAAGTTGGTCACACTGAAAGATTTATCTGGTTCAGCTCTGTGGAGAATACCAAAGAAATTCATGTATTCTCTTATCTATCTATGCTGAAGAGTGTGGGTGAAGAAATCTCCACTGCTAACTATTGTATCCTGACAGTCGGCACCCGCGTCTGTCAGAATAATGAACAGCCACTGCATCTGCTTGGAAGCAGTCACATTCTCCAAACTTTATTCTACCAGCTGGTGTCTGCAGGGCAAGTCAAGGCTCCAATTTTATCTAAATCAGCCAAAGTCTGAGCCATGCATGGCTAGCTTTAGAAAAGGCACACAAAAACAAATATATATATATAGAACCATTTAATTATATATATATATATATATATATATATATATATATATATACACACACACACACACACATATTGCTCTCCTGTCAGCAGCACTGCTACTCTGTCTGGTCACTCAGCCTTGGTTTCAGCACCCTGCTTTCTAGGCCTTCTCCTGGCCCCTTGATAGGGTTTGCCCAGCACTCCCTCTAGCCCCCTCTGTGGATTACAGGACTCCCTCTAGCCCCCTCTGTGGTCTTGCCAGTCACCTCAGCTTTTTCGGTCTCTCTGGACAAGAAGTCCCCACAACATAGGGCCTTGTCTTCCGCAGTGGCAATTTTTTTTTGGGGGGGGGGGGGGGAACAGTGTCACCACCATCCCCCCCCCCCGTCGGTTGGGTCCGGGGCACTTACCCCTTCTATTGGCGGGCATCGCTTCTTCCGGGCTTTACTGGTGGCTTCCCCTGCTCTCTGCGGGCATCGTGATGGCTGCAGCTTTCCCTTCCCCTGCTCTCCGCGGCTTCCCTTTCCTCCCTCCTCCACGGTGTCTTTATGCTTCTCTTTTCGGCCAATCTGGAAGCTTACTGATTGGCCAGAGGAGGATCAGTGTTTCAATAGCAAATATTAATTCACTATTGTAACACACCTGGGTGGGCTCGTAGCGCAATGCTCTGTGCTCCAAGCCCACCCTATTTTGAAGCCTATTAGAGCCTCTGGCTCTAATCTGGTGCTTAAACCCCCCCCCCCCCGTTGGAATTCATGCATCCGGCGTCCTGAAAAGGGCTGGATGCATGGATAGATGAGGCAGCCGTGGATAGGGGGTGCGGCGCCCGGGCGCCCCTAATGGACGAGTCATCCCTGGTCTTCTGAGAACATCACCCCTCCTGACTGGAACACACCACTATTTTCACACACTCTCTCCAAATGGCAGCAACTGCACTCACCACACCTGGTTCATAACGAATGTATGCACCTGGACAACTAAACCTGCAATAGAAAAAAATAGCGTGCAAGCAGGCCTGCTCACAGTCTTCTGTTGAATGTACACTGAGCTGCACACACATGCAGCTAAGCATGTATTGCCAGCACACCGTGGCTGTGCTGGAATGACGAACTCCCACGTGCAAGTGAGTGATCTCATTAAACTCCCATATGCAAGTGAGGGATCTAATTATGCCCCCTTGGCCAACCACGAGGTCAAAAGCCATTCCAGAAGTAGCCTGGGAAGAAGATGACAGAGCCTTGTGAGAGATATAACAATCAAAAAACTGAAACGTGGAGTTGAATATCTTGTCAAGTTAAGTTCCTTCAAATGCGGCCCATTGCTTGCTTTTATCTGTGCCCTTGGGGCACTATTTTCATCCATTAACCACTTAAGGACCCCTTAACGCTGATATACATCGGCAGAATGGCACGCCTGGGCACAATCACGTACCTGTACGTGTCTCTTTAAGCCCAGTTGTAGCCGCGCCCGTGGGACCCGCGGACCCGATTGCCGCCGGTGTCCCGCGACCGGTCACCAGAGCTGAAGAACGGGGAGAGGTGTGTGTAAACACACCTTCCCTGTTCTTCGTTGTGGCAGTGTCATTGATGAACTGTTACCTGATATAGGGAAAGACGATCAATGATGTCACATGTCCAGCCCCGCCCCTCTACAGTTACAAACACATATGAGGTCACACCTAACCCCTTTAGCGCCCCCTAGTGGTTAACTCCCAAACTGCAATTGTAATTTTCACAGTAATCAATGCATTTTTATAGCACTTTTTTGCTGTGAAAATGACAATGGTCCCAAAAATGTGTCAAAATTGTCTGATGTGTCTGCCATAATGTCGCAGTCATGAAAAAAATTGCTGATCACCGCCATTAGTAGTAAATAATAAAAAAAAATAAAATAAAAATGCAATAAAACTATCCCCTATATTGTAAACGCTATAAATTGTGCGCAAACCAATCGATAAATGCTTATTGCGATTTCTATTTACCAAAAATAGGTACAAGAATACGTATCGGCCTAAACTGAGGAAAAAATTTTTTTTTTTTATATATTTTTGGGGGATATTTATTATGGCAAAAAGTAAAAAATATTGATTTTTTTTTCAAATTTGTCCCTCTATTTTTGTTTATAGCGCAAAAAATAAAAATCGCAGAGGTGATCAAATACCACCAAAAGAAAGCTCTATTTGTGGGAAAAAAAGGACGTCAATTTTGTTTGGGAGCCACGTCGCACGACCGCGCAATTGTCAGTTAAATTGACGCAGTGCCGAATTGCAAAAAGGGGCAAGGTTCTTAACCTGCATAATGGTCCGGGTCTTAAGTGGTTAATTCCTACAATGGGGTATATTTCCCCCCTCTGACACCAATGAAGGAGCAGAATTCCTCCCAATGACACCAAAAATCGGCCACAATTCCTCCCAATGACATCAACAATGGGGCCAAATCAAACCAACAATGGGGCACGATTCCTCCCATTGACACCAATTAGGGGGCGCTATCCCTCCCACGGACACCAAAGATATGGCATTGTTTATTCCCACTGACATTGGGACCTTTTCTGCCCACAGTCTGGCCCCCCTTAAGTCTGAAGGACAGTAATATGGCCCCAATCTGTCCGACTATCTCCGTCTTTCAGACGATCCCAAAAAAACGTATCTCTGCAGAGAAGCCTATCTGGCCCCCACCCATCAATTATACATTTATTTTCTCCATCAGCACATCCCTCACAGTTTTTACCTCTTGTGTCTCTTGATTATAAGCTCTAATGAGCAGGACCCTCTGATTCCTATTGTATTAAAGTGTATTATATTTGTACTGTCTACCCCCAAGTTGTAAAGCGCGGTGTAAACTGTCTGTGCTATATACCGTATTTATCGGGGTATTGCGCGCACCCGCGTATAGCGCGCACCCCCAACCTAGAAAAAAAATTCAGAAAAAAAAATACTTACAGTTTCGTCGGTGTCTTGTCCGGCATCCATCGGCGGCCTTGTCCGGTCCGGCGTCCGTCTGCAGCCTCGGTGGTGTCCTCCTGCGCTGTCTCTGAGTCGATCCCCGCTTCCCGCACTGTGTTTGAACCACTCCGCCGACATATACCGAGCGCAGTACACTCGGGCACGCTCGGGCATGCTCGGCTCCTCGCGTAAAGGACGTACAGGACGCACAGGACGTGACCGCGAGGGGAGCCGAGCCTGACCGAATGTACCTGAGTGTACTGCGCTCGGTATATGTCGGCGGCGGATTCAAACACAGCACGGGAAGTGGGGATCGGCGTATATCCCGCACCCGCAATTTTCCCCTGATTTTAAGGGGAAAAAAGTGAGCGATATACGCCGATAAATACGGTAAGTCCTGTGTAATAATAAAATAATAATACAAGATGATTAGGTATTTTGTGTGTCTGCAGTCGCAGAAAAAAAAATCCAAGATTGATTCGCACTAGATAAGCATATTCCTTCTCTGATACCCCGTACACACGACCGGTTTACCCATCGGATAAAAAAACAATGGGCCAGATCCACAGAGAGAGTACGCCGGCGTATCTACTGATACGCCGGTGTACTTTCAAAGTTCCCGCGTTGTATCTTTAGTTTGAATCCTCAAACCAAGATATGATGGCTTCTGGGTTAGATCCGACAGGTATACGCCTTGGTACACCTTTTGGATCTAAGATGCAATACTTTGGCGTCCGCTGGGTGGCGTTCACGTCGTTTTCCGCGTCGGGTATGCAAATTAGCTATTTCCGACGATCCACGAACATACGCGCGGCTGTCGCATTCTCTTACGTCGTCTCTAGTCGGCTTTTTCCGGCGTATAGTTAAAGCTGGTATTTTGCGGCGTATAGAAAGACTTGCCATGTTAAGTAAGGCCGTCGTTCCCGCGTCGAAATTAGAATTTTTATTTTTGTTTGCGTAAGTCGTCGCAACGACGTCATTTTTTTTTTACGTAGACGTGAGTTACGTACATCCCTATTCACAGACGACTTACGCAAACAAAAATAAAAATTCTAATTTCGACACGGGAACGACGGCCTTACTTAACATGGCAAGTCTTTCTATACGCCGCATGCACAGCTTCATTTAAATGAATCACGCCCCCTCCCCTAATCGCCGATTTGAATTCCGCCGCCAGAGATAGACTACGCCGCCGTAACTTTCGGCGCGCAATCTTTCAGGATTCGAAATTACGCCAGGTAAGGTACAGCGGCGTAGTGTATCTCTGATACGCTGCGCCGATGCAATTGTATGTGGATCTGGCCCAATGGTTTTCCCGACGGAATTCCTCTCAAGCCTGCCTTGCATACACACGGTCACACAAAAGTCCGGTGAACTTGTGACTGCCAAGAATGCGGTGACGTAAAAGACTACGACGAGCCAAGAAAATGAAGTTCAATGCTTCTGAGCATGCGTCAAATTGGGTCAAATTGTTTCCGCTCACGCACGTTTTTGTTCCCCTCTGAAAAGCATACAGACGAACGGTTTTCCCACCAGGATTTTTTCCTGATGGGGAAAAAAAAGATCCTTCTCTCTTTTTTTTGTCAGGCAGTTTTCCCTGTTGGGATGGAGCATACACATGGCCGGGATTCCCGATGAAAAGCTCTCATAGCAGTTTTCCCGTCGGAAAAAACGGTCGTGTGTACGAGGCATTAGAAATCATTGCAGTATTAATGCTTATGCAGGCTCTGCCTCTGTTGCCAAAAAGGTGCAGGAAAAAAGGGATAAAAAAAAAATAATAATCCATAAAAAAAATAGGATGTAAAAATAGAATAAAAAGAAATAAAAATTGCATGCTTACTTAGGTAAATATGGATTAGGTAAGGTAAGCGGAGAAGGTTCCCTGCAGTTATTCTGTCCCAGTATCCAATATTCATTATATATAGTGTATTACCTGGGACTCATTTTGTGCTGCCCCTTCTGTCAGCTAGAGGTTAAAATGGAAAAATGTAAAGAAGCTAAGATGGAAATCCTTCAGATCAAGTTGCCCCTGGGCCTCTTAAAGTCTAAGAGCTACCAGGAACCCTGCCTTTTTTTTCTTATTTTGGCTTCAGCTACTGTATTACAGGAGTATGTCTGTCTGCTCTCAGCTCCTTTTCCATGGGGAACCCTTAAAGCAGTGCCTCCCTGCACTTCTCCAGGACGCCCAGTAGGTGGTGCCAGCCGGTGGCTGTCTGCTCTTGCTCTGACACTTCCTACAGACCTGTTGCATTTTCATTCAGCTGCTTGACTGGTGCATTGGGAAGGCAGGCAGCTCTCAGCTGTATTCCAGGAGCTGATCAGGTCTCCTGCTGTTGGTTACAGCAAAGCCACACACTTCTCATCATTATCATCATCAGCATGGTGCCCTCTTCTCTCAGGCAGACCCAGGAGGATCACAAGAGGTCATGAAGTTCTGAACACTCCATATCAACTCTCTGTACAATTTCTGGACATTGTCTTCTCCATTCAGCAGATCCATAAAGATTGATGTGGAGTAGACGTGGGAGCAAGTTCTAGGAAGGTGAGCTGTCAGGAGCTGTCACTGCAAACTGTAGGATGTCACATGACTCTTTCCCTGCTTTGCAACATTGTTTATGTACTTACAGCAGATACATTGTTTCTTTCATCTAGCAGCTGTTTATCAATATCATTTACAATGTAACTATTTGCTTAAAATGGAATATAATTGTTTATGTCTTTGGGGTTTCAGTTTACTTTGTGCTTGTAGTTTGGGATCATTGACCAGCTGTGTAACTATTGATCGTCTGGTATGGAAGAGGTTAATAGGGCGCCTGTGCAGATTTACAGTTTAATAAATACCTGAAAATGGAATATGAATGTTTTTGGGGGTTTCAGTTTAAATTTTGCTTGTCGAATGGATCCTTGATCAGCTCTTGATCACCTGGTGTGAAAAGGGTTAACAAAGCCAGTGCATGGCAGAGCTCATTGCCCATTGCTTGTGCCGATTTACACTTAATAGAAATTGAATATTAATGTTTATTTTTGGGGGGTTTCAGTTTATTTTTTGCTTGTCAATTGGATCCTTGACCAGCTGTGTAGCTCTTGATCACTTGGTATGAAAAGGGTTAAAAAAGCCAATGCATGCCAGAACTCCTTGCCCATTGCTTGTGTAGATTTACAAATGTAGATTTATAACTAATACAAATAATATAACTAATATAATAATAATAATATAACTAATATAATATAACTAATAATATAATATATTAATAATATAATAATATAATATAACTAATATAATATAACTAATAATATAACTAATACTAATACAAATTGAATATTAATGTTTATTTTTTGGGAGTTTCCGTAATTTTTTTGCCTGTAGAATGGATCCTTGACCAGCTGTAACTATTGATCACCTGGTATGCAAAGGGTTAAAAAAAGCCAGTGCATGGCAGAGATCATTGCCCATTGCTTGTGCAGATTTACAGTTAATAAAAATTGAATATTATTGTTTATTTTTTGGGGGGTTTCAGATTAATTTTTTCCTGTAAAATGGATAATTGACCAGCTGTGTAGCTATTGATCACCTGGTATGAAAAGGGTTAAAAAAAAGCCAGTGCATGGCAGAGATCATTGCCCATTGCTTGTGCAGATTTACAGTTAATAAAAATTGAATATTATTGTTTATTTTTTGGGGGGTTTCAGATTTTTTTTTTCCTGTAAAATGGATAATTGACCAGCTGTGTAGCTATTGATCACCTGGTATGAAAAGGGTTAAAAAAAGCCAGTGCATGGCAGAACTCCTTGCCCATTGCAGAATTAGTTTAATAACTATTAATTAAAATTGAATACAAATAGTTATGTATTTAGGGTTGCCGTTTAGTTTGTTTGTAGTTTGGCTACTTGGGCAGCTTTATAACTATTGGTCATCTGGCGTAGAAGGGGTTAATGGAGCCAGTGCATGGCGGAACTCCAGATTTACAGTATAATAACCATTTGCTGAACATGCAATATAAATATGTATGGCTTTGGAGATGTAGTTTATTTTGTGCATGTATTTTGGGATCCTTGACCATCTGGTATGGAAGAGGTTAATAGATCCACTGCATGCAGAGTTCCTTGCCCATTGCTTGTGCAGACTTACAGTTTAATGGGATGTAATTGTTTATGTATTTGAGGGTTCAGTTGTTGTGCTTGTAGTTTGGATCCTTGAGCAGCTGTGTAACTGTTGATCATCTGGCGTAGAAGAGGTTAATAGAGGCAGTGTCTACTTCATGTGCAGATGTACAGTTAAATAACTACTGAAATAATAATATAAATGTAATATAAATATCGTCTTTGGGATTGCAGGTTACTTTGGGCTAGTAGTTTAGGATCTTTGACCAGCTGTATTGATCAAGTGGTATAGAAGGGGTTAACAGAGCCATAGCATGGCATTGGTGCTTATCCATTGCTTGTGCAGATTTACAGTCTATGAACTATTTACTGAACGTTGAATATAAAGTAAATACCGTATTTATGTATTTTTTATTTATTTTGCTCTTGCAGTTTGGATTCTCAACCAGCTGTGTAACTATTGATCATCTGGCATGGAAGAGGTTAATAAAGTCAGTGCATGGCAGAGCTCATTGCCCATTGCTTGTGCAGATTTTCAGTTTATGGAATATTAATGTTTATGGTTTTGGGGTTTCAGTTTATTTTGTGCTTGTAGTTTGGATCCTTGACCAGCTAACTATTGATCATCTAGTATGGAAGAGGTTAATAGAGCAAGTGCATGGCAGTGGTGCACATCCATTGCCTGCAGATTTACAGTTTATGAACTATTTTCTGAGAGTGGAATATAAATACAGTATTTATGTCTTTAGGTTTTTAATTTCTTTTGCACTTGTAGTTTGGATCTCCTAAGCAGCTGTGTAACTATTGATAATCTAGTATGGAAGAGGTTAACACAGCCAGTGCATGGCAGAGCCCCATGCCCATTGCTTGTGCAGATTTACAGTTTTATAACAATTTAATGAAATAGGAATATACTTGTTTATGTCTTTAGGATTGGAGTTTATTTTATGCTGGTAGTTTGGATCCTCGACCAGCTGTTTGAACATTGATCCCTTGGCATGGAAGAGGTTAATAGTCAGTGCATGGCAGAGCCCCTTTGCCCATTACTTGTGCAGTAGTTATAGAAGCTCTGAAGTTCTGGAGTGTGCCCTTCAGATGGAGCTAGCCTTCCTTCAAGGAGTTGAACTCCTAAAGTCATTATAAGGGATGTCAGGAAAGCGATGAAGGGAATTGATAAATATCAGCAGTCCTGTGATTGGCTGCTTGTTTGTTACCCTTTTGGAATTTTCAAAATCTCCCCTTGTGTTTTCAGTTCAAACATCCTTGGAAGGTAGCACAGCGGTCTATTAACATTTTCTGAATAGCACATAAGGTGCTAGAGCGTGCCTCCCTGCAGATGCTGATTTATTTACACTCACTCATAACATGGAATGGAGGAAAATATACAATGTGCTGACACCAAGCTATTCATTTGGATTGAAAGTCCTTAGCAAAACACAGATACCCCCCAGCAAATGGATTTGTCATCTCAAGTTATGTCCTGTATTCTTTACAGTGTTGATAGGATGCTTTAAATTAGTGCTACTTAGGTATACCTCTCTAAGTTCTTTTTCATCCTGCTTCTTTGATAATTAAGGGGAATTCCACTTTGGTTAAAGCTTAACTCTGGGCTGTAAAAAAGCACAAAAACTTTACATTGGGGGCCCCATAATGCAGGGGTTTATTGAATAAGAGTAATACTTACCTTATTCCGGGCTCCAGCAAGTTTCCCCTATCCATGCTGGTCCAGTGCTACTGACCCTCAAAGTCGCTCTTATCCACAGTTACATGCTCTCTTCCACGAACAATGTTGGCTTAATAGCCCTGCATTGTATGTGATGATGATGTGGGTAATTAGTGCAGCGCTAGACGTGTCAGAACACAATGCTTATAGTGACATAAGATCCATAATAATAGGGGCAGCGCAGTTGGCCTAGTGGTTAGCAGGGCCGCTGATAGGGGGGAACCACCAGCCCTCCTGTAGGAGGCCCGGGCACACAGGGGGCCCGGACAGCAGGAGGATTGGTGGAGCAGAGAATGACAGTGTCTCACACCCAGCAACTCAAAGCCGGTTTCTCTCTATCTCGCTCCCGCGGCTTTCAGCTGCTAGGTGAGAGACACACAGGGCTGGAATTAGGGGATACCGGAGTGTTATGCCCCCCCCCCTGGCCACTGCTGAGCTGCTTTTCCCGCCCCCTCTCCGCCAGCACTCACAGCTGAAATGAGGAGACGGCAGCTTGGAGCCTGGAGCAGTGAGAGAAGAAGTGCCGGCGGGACGTGTGCTGTGTTTTGTTCTCCCTTCCTGTCAGAAGAGCGCTGGTCTTTACAGTACATGAGACCGGATCGCTCTTACTGTAGATCGCATTGGCACTGTACACACCGCCCCCTATCCACATTTGTTGCTGCTGGGAGGTAAGCACTGAGCAGCCTCTGGAGGAGATGGGGGCGCTGTGTGTGTATAGTGCAATGCAATCTACAGTAAGAACGATCTGGTCTCATGTACTATAAAACCAGCACTCTTCTGACAGCACTCTTCTGACAAAACACAGCACACCTCTTCATGGCTGTGTTGGCATTGGCAAATGTAATGGCGATTTGGGGAGAGCGATATGTGTGAGGAGGAAGAATGGGGGCATATGTGCTGGGAGGAGAGCCTGGGGGGGCAGGGGGGTAATTTAGAAGGGGTTGTCCTAGGAGGGGGATTTTTGTTTGGAAATTTGTGCACAGGGGCCCCGTCAGGTAGGCTGTACGGGGCCCCGTGATTTCTATCAGCGGCCCTGGTGGTTAGCAATACAGTCTAGCAGCTATCACGTCTGTGGTTCGAATCCCGACCACGACACTGGTTGACTGGAGCTTGCATATACTTCCTGCGTCTGAGTGGGTTTCCTCCGGGTACTCCGGCTTCCCCCACACAAATTAATCAAAAGACATGCTGGTGGGACCGTAATGGTAATAAAAATAAATAAATAAATAATAATAATAATAAAAAAAAGATCTATAAAAACAGATACAAAAAATGTGACTTAATAAATAATGAAAAAAGTCCATGTGCAAAGACCAGACACTTAGGGACCACCCACACTCCAGAGCACCCGGCTGGAGCAGGGAGTACAGTAAGTAATATAACCTGTATGGCTACCACTAGAAATAATGACCATTTAACCTTATAGTGCAGGTTCAAACAAACCCAGAGTTCAGTTTTAAGAAGCATTTAACCCCTGCAGTGTGGGATAATAAGAAAGAAAAAAATGCGGCAAACGAGAATTGCATACAGTATATTGCTCGATGATAGCCTTTGTTGTCAAATGCCAGAGAAATACAGGAATTGCAGTTGACGCGTTTCACAAGTATACATTGTCGACGTTGGTGAGCCGAGGTCTGCACCTGGTATTTGATTGCATGCACAGTCAGCCTGGAGCGGTGTGTCTTTTTCTGGCTTTGAATGTGGGGGTGGGGGGGATACTACAAATAATTTTTTTTTTATCCCAGAGTTCAACCATACTTATGTTGATCTGTGTACATTGCAAAGATTTTAGAAAAACAAACAAGGCGACTCTAAGTGCAGAAGTATAAAACTTTTAATATCCCCTAAAGGGGTTAAAAATACTTACAAGATGGTGGATGAAACAGGCATGTAGCAGGTAAGTGTGTCCAGAAGATGTTCCAGTGGCAGGGCAGTCCCAGTCTGTGATGATAAAGCTTCCAGGGAAGTCCACAAGACTGGGACAGGCTGTTCCCTGGAAGCTTTACCATCACAGACTGGGACTGCCCTGCCAATCAGGAAGCGGGTGGGAGAAAGAGGGAGGAGACTTGGAGGCCTCCGTAGGAGACACAGAGGACGAAGCCGCTGCCCGGAGGGAATAGCTGCCTGGGGGTAAGTGCGGGACTCATCGACCGACTGTTCCCCCCAAATGTGCCATCAGCCACCACTGGTTCCCATCGGCCACGGTATGGTTTTGAAAAGGGTCCTGTGAGTTTTTGTGTCTAGTTTAGCTGCGAATTCAGGGGAAAATTCGGTCCTGAATTGCACCTAAATTGGTGAACACAAATTTGCCGGACTCCAGACTGCAACCCGCAGCCGGGCATGTGTGAACCCAGCCCTTTAAGACTTCTGAACGGGAGGGTCTAGTTCAGTGGTTCTCAACCTCAGTCCTCAAGTATTCCTCACCAGGCCATGTTTGCAGCGTTTCCTTTATCTTGCACAGTATTTTGGAAAGCTATTTTATCTAAGAGAAATTCCCAAAACATGGCCTGTTGGGGGTACTTGAGGACTGGGGTTGAGAACCACTGGTCTAGTTCATTATAACCATCTAGTGAACTTTAAGTATTCTAATGAGGAAAGGTGCAGGGTCTGCATCCCTTTGGAAGTAGTTAAACCTTAGGGCAGGGGTGCCCAACCAGTGGCCCGGGGGCCACATGTGGCCCGCGGAGCCCCCTGATCTGGCCCGTGACCTCCTGCTCTGGGGTGGCTGGTTGCCGAACTGCCATCCGAGAGCGTCAGTGTTATAAATTAAGCCAGTGGGAAAAGGAAGTAATAGACGGATATAATAGACGTCATTGGCAAAGTGTAGCTAACCAGTGGGAAAACCACAGGTGCGCTGCACTGCACCCACGTGTAGGTAGACTGCAGACATTCAGTTTAAAAGCAGCCTTAAGCCTCTTTCACACAATGGTCCAACCCAATCGGACCCTCCATTCATCTCTATGGAGCGGCAGATGTAAACAGACTTTTGTCCTTTAACACCTGCCTACCTCCAATCCGATTTGCTAAAAAAAAAACAGAAGTGGATCTGTCCCCTTCCATCTGATTGGATCAGAGAGTAGATTGGGCTGTGTCTGTGTCTGCTTTGCATATGCAGACTGGACACAGATCTGTCATCTGCCCACTCCGCTCATTGTGGCCCGTGACTGGTTACTAAGTCACTTAAGTGGCCCTCGACTTTCAAAACGTTGGGCACCCCTGCCTTAGGGAATATCTCACCAAAAACGTAATTCCCATTGCAGTGGATGCCTAAAATTGTATTTGTATCTCAGTGCAGATTTTAGAGCAAATCAGTGAGCCAATCACACAAGCAGGAAATTACAGTTCTCAATTGGCCATATTGCTTTCACAGTTTTAGAAAATTACAGCGTCTTCAGATTGAAATTAAAAAGTAATTTAAGGGGTAAGGAAAAAATCCTCCTTTACTGCGGGGCTACCCAATGAATTGTAAGGGTTAAATGCGTGTTTAGGTCTTGTGATTGTGGGGGCCGCAAAAAAATAGATTTTTTGACACAAGATGATTTCTTTCCCACATAGATCAGCTTATTTATTACAGGTACTTTTAAAGCACTTCAGTTTACACAGTGCTTTACATATATAGATATTGCACATTCACATCAGTCTCTGTACTCAAGCAGCTTATAGTCTAAGGTTTCGAACTCACATTCATACATACACATACTCTGGCCAATTTGGACAGGAGACAATGAACCTACCAGCATGTCTTTGGAGGAAAACCATGCAGGAATATTCAAACTCCAGGCAGCTAGTGCCATGGTCGGGATTTGAACCGACAACCCTAGTGCTGCTAGGCGGAAGTGAAGCCCATTAGCTTTCATAGCAATGAATTTCAAAGGGCCTTGTGAAATTTTTCATGGTATATTATTTTAAAGCTCAACTCCAGCCAAAACATTTTATTTTGTTTTGGATAGAGCAGAGAAGGATTGGAGCCTCTGTGATATTTTTATGGGATTTTTTTTTAGCAAGCATTTACAATCTCCTGAGCAGGGTGGTCACTTCACAGAGGCTAATCATCCAAGTCATCGGTCCCTCTGCCAAAACACTGTTTTCTTACAAGTGTTATCTTCCCTTGCTCCCAGTGCTTTGGGTTATGGGTAAATGTCCGATAAAACATCACACAGGATAAAAGACACCGTACTTCTAATCTCATCATTCACTTTGGCTATGGGCTTTGCCCCTCTAAATGGTGCTAAATTCCTTTTCATCAACATATTAAAGGTCCTCTGGTCCCAAAGATTTTGTCTGTGTTTCTATGAGGCAGATTTTCCCTTATTTCATGTTAGGATAAGAAGTGATGGGAAATCATTCCAACGGGTGCACAAAAAAAAGTGGTGAAGGGTCAGACCTTCTGGCAATACTTTTATCGGTTTAAGCAGTCTTGGGAGAAAAATAAAAGACATGAACCCCCTGCAGGTTTGAAGTGGTTCTAAAGGCAGAGGGTTTTATGCCTTAATGTATTCAATGCAATAAGGTAAAAAAAACTTATAGGTGCAGCTCCCCCCCAGCCTCCCCTTATATTTACCTGAGCCCCATCTCGATCCAGCAATGTGCATGAGAGCTGGGTCTCTCTCGGGTCCTCACTGGTTTCCTCACTGGTTCACATAGCAGTGGGAGCTATTGGCTCCTGCTGTTGTCAATCACAGCCAGTGAGCCAATGAGAAGAGAGTGGGAGACAGGGTCAAGCCACACTGCATTTAAATGGACAACATCCATTTACAGGAGCGCCGCTTGGGAGCAAGCCTGCTTTAGTACTCCCATAGCAAGAGGCTTGCTATTGGGGGCACTCGGCAGGGAGGAGGAGCTAGGAGCCCTGGTGGGAGACCCGAGAAAAGGAGGATTGGAGCTGCTCTGTGCAAAACCATTGCACAGAGCAGGTAAGTATAACATGTTTTGTTGTTGTTATTATTTTTTTAACCTTTGGAATCACTTTAGGTCATAATGTAGTAGTAAGCACGGCATGCTAGTAAATTATGACAGACTAAGGCCCATTTCACAATTAGGAGTTTTTCAGGCGGTACAGCGCTAACAATAGCGCCTAAATACCGCCTGAAAAACTCCTGCCCAGCCTTCTCAATGTGAAAGTCCGAGGGCTTTCACATTGAGGCGATGCGCTGGCAGGAGAGAAAAAAATCTCTTGCAAGCAGCAACTTTGGAGCGGTGAGAGGAGCGGTATGTATGCTCCTTCCCATTTAAAACAATGGGAAACCGCGGTAATACCGCCCGCAATGCGCCTCTGCAAACTCTTTATCGGCCGCTAGCGGGGGCTAATACCGCACCGCTAGCGGTCGAATCCCACGGCAATTCCGATGGTATAGCGCCGCTATTTTTACCTTACTTACAAACAGAACCCTCCAGAGATGAGCAGTTAGGGCTCTCCCAGGTCCTCTGCGTTTCCACCTTTACTGGGTCTTACTTCTGGGTTTTGTATACAAATCCTGTATGATAATAGTAATAATTAGGGTTGTCCCGATACCGATACTAGTATTGGTATCGGGACTGATACCGAGTATTTGCGGGAGTACTTGTACTCCCGCAAATACCTCCGATACCTAAATAGAATACTTCCACCTCCCCCCGCTGCCGCATACCGCCACATTAATCCCCCTGCATTACAGCGCGCATTACAAGCTTTCGTCTGTATACTTGTAATGCCTGCCTCGTCATGTATAGACACTCCCCTTCTTGGGATTGGACGGATCTGTCCAATCCTGAGCAAGGGGGAGTGTCTATGCACGGATCCGTGTATAGACACTCCCCCTTGCTCGGGATTGGACGGATCCGTCTAATCCCGAGAAGGGGAGTGTCTATACATGGCGCGGCAGGCATTACAAGTATTCAAACGAAAGCTTGTAATGCGCGCTGTAATGCAGGGGGATTAACGCGACGGTATGCGGCGGCATCATATCTACTACAGGTGTGGGGGACATACATGGCTGCAATATGTGGGGGACATACATGGCTGCAATATGTGGGGGACATACATGGCTGCAATATGTGGGGGACATACATGTCTGCAATATGTGGGGGACATACATGTCTGCAATATGTGGGGGACATACATGGCTGCAATATGTGGGGGACATACATGGCTGCAATATGTGGGGGACATGGCTGCAATATGTGGGGGACATGGCTGCAATATGTGGGGGACATGGCTGCATATGTGGGGGACATGCATGGCTGCATCTGTGGGGGGGACATGGCTGCAATATGTGTGGGGGGACATGGCTTCATCTGTGGGGGGACATGGCAGCAATATGTGGAGGACATGGCTGCATTTGGGGACACATTAAAAAAAGTATCCGTATTCGGTATCGGCGACTACTTGAAAAAAAGTACCGGTACTTGTACTCGGTCCTAAAAAAGAGGTATCATGACAACCCTAGTAATAATAATCATAATTTTTAAATGATTGACTTTACTACCACTTTAAAGCCCAGTTCCAGTCAAAACTAAGGAGATGCCTATGACATCATTGATCTTTTTTTGGCCCCATTGCCATATTAGGTCAATGACAGTGACCACATGACCATATTAGGCCAATGATGTCCTGCACATGTCATTAACATCCCCATGCTGTTCTGTGCAGAGCAAGGAATTCCCTGGCCACAGGTGATTGGGTTGGCACTGACAGTGTCACTCTGAGTTTGGCCAAACACGGGTTCAGACCCAGGGGTGGACTGACAACTCATGGGGCCCCCGGGCAATAGAAGATTATGGGGCCCCCGGGCAATAGAAGATTATGGGGCCCCTGGGCTTACAGATGGCCACCAAGCCAGGTGGCAGTACAGAGGCGGGGCAGCTAAAATCTCAGGATTTTCACATCAAAAGCATGTAGGTTTTGGACATATCAGGGACAGATGTAAAAAAAAATACAGATTTTTACATACTGTCCCTGGTTTTAATGAGCCTGGGAACCCTGATGGGGCCCCCTAGTGGCATGGGGCCCTCGGGCAGTGCCCGAGTTCCTCAATGGTCAGTCCGCCCCTGTTCAGACCACATCCAAGCTCATTCCTACTTAAAACCCTTCTTTTAATTTTGGATAGTGTTGAAAAGAATTACAACCTTTAATTTTATTTATTAGTTTCTGTATCTGTATGGGGATATTTCCTCTCACTTCCTGTCTATCTATTATGCCCATGACCTGACCAATATGTAAGGGGAAGTTTTCTTAAAGTTTTCTTTTTGCTTTTGTGTCTCCTTGGACAGATTTGCCCTGACTTTCTGTCCAAATGTCATTAAAACAGGAAGTGATGGTAAATCTCTCCAATGGGAACATCAGCAGCAGTTGAAACCTGACAAGGTCAAATGCTTTAGCACTCCATCCAAAGCAAACCAAAATGTTTTGGCTGGAGTTGGATTTTTGTTACAATGACAAAGTACATTTTTATTTTCAAGTACCGTATATACTCAAGTATAAGCCAAGGTTTTCAGCAATTTTTTTTGTGCTGAAAATGCCCCCCTTGGCTTATACTAGAGTTACCTTTTTTCGCCTGCTCTCCTGGACTTTGGGGACCCGGTACCGGCTGGCCGTAGGTCCCCGGGGAGCACCGTTTCTTTAAAGCTGGGCACCCCTTCTATAGATTCCTGTGTTAAACGGTAATTTCTCCGGTGATTTTGGGGACCCGGTACCGGCCAGTCGTAGGTCCCCTGGACCCAGAACTTGGTACACATGTAGCCCCATGTCTCCTCTCTCTACAAGTGTGCGAAGTTTGTTGTCTGGGAGCCCTACGGCTGGGGAGCACCGATTTTTCAGAGCCAAGCACCCCTTCCATGTTAAACGTCAGTCTAGTCATGGGCACAGTGAGGCATGGACACAGTGAGGCATGCACATGGGCACAGTGAGGCATGCAAATGGACACCCTAGGCTTATACTCGAGTCAATAAGTTTTTTTTTAATAAAATTTGGTGCCTTGGCTTATATTTAGGTCGGCTTATACTCGAGTATATACGGTGTAGGTAACAAGTAAAACATGACCATCTGAATATCAAAATCAAAAACACATGCAACCCACTGAGTCCATGAAATACTGTTGATACAGTAGAGAATAGTTTGACTCCAAAGTGAGTGTTCTCTGAGCGTAGTAAATGTATGGCTTTGAAGCCTTGTTAACTTTGCACATCCATTCATGGCAGGAGAAATAAAAACAGAATTTCTTGCCCATGATTGGATGAGGACTATGAACGCATATTCATCTTATATATTAAACTCCGAGCATTCACTTTGTGCAGTGAAGTCATCATATTTTAGAACAGTGGTGGTTACCTTACTTGATAGAGGGGGCCTCAAGTGTGGTCCCTGACATCACCAAAGGGCCACACATGGTATTCAGTGAATGTAATGTCCCAAAAAACTATAAGGAACTGCAGACATGGAGCAGAAGATGGTCAGAGACTATGGGCATTCTACAATAGATGGTCAGAGACTGCATTTCTTCTACAAGAGATCCCCACAAATTGGCAACATGATGTAGAAGTTGTTGGAGGCTGAGAATATACTCCGGGGAATGCCACAGACTAAAGCCACATTACATTAGACTTTTATAAATCATTACTAATTACAGTTTTTTTACAAATCAATGCTTCCACATTTGTGCTCCTAACAGTCCCCTTAAAAAAAAAAAAAAGAAACATAAACAGAGATAAGAGATAGCATATAAAAAAGTTAGGGTAGTGGGAAAGAAATAAATCGACCCATTTATCTGCTAGAAGCCCAGTCTAAAGAATATTTTCTTTGTTGGCTTGAGTAAGCAGCAAAACACAGACTACATTCTTTAAGGGCCTGATAGCTGCACAATAAGGGCTCAGGGGACACAAGTTAGGCACCAGGGTTTTAGTAAATGACCCCTTCTGTCTTAAATAATCTTAAATAACGCATATGGTTGTATGTTTAAAGGAGTCTATAGTCACATGTTGTACTGTATGTGGACATTTATTGTGGGGATATAAGAAAATTAGAGCACTCTTTATATGGGAAGAATATTTACTAAAGAGAATATGTTTTATCCATTCCGGCACAGGGTAGTGACATAGTCAAGCTTCTATTTCTGCTACAAATTAAAAACTTTGGTGGAACTTAACTTTATGTTTCCAAAATTTTCCTCCAAAAATAAGCGCAGACCTAAGCAGATAGTTGATCAAACAGCATATTTGCTACTGAGCTTTGTGTTCTGTATGTAATTCTGTTTTTAAGTTGGTGTACACAAGCTCTGTCATCGACCATCATCTATTCTGTTTCTGCTTCGGGACTTGCATAGTGATAATTAAGCTTGAAGTATTTATAGATCCCCTATCCCAAATACAACCAGTTAAATACCATTATTAAAACAGGGATTCATCCTTCCCCTGACATTGTGAATAGAGCAGGTCTATTATGGCAAAGTTCTGTGATTCTTATGCAATGTCCTGGTACATGCATATTGAAGAACTTCACTTATGATGTGTAAATTACCATAAAATGATCTTCTAAAATGATATTACATGATCCTCCTGTGCGGTTCCTTTTTTTTAGAGTTTGATGCCAAGAAGAAGGAAAGATGACTGAGTTGGCAATATATGACATGACACTGGGAGTCACTCCCTATGGTTAGGCACCAGTGGTGTGGTTGTGTCTAGATCCTAGTCTGATAAAGGATGTAGACCTTTAAAGGCAGTGGTGACTGGTGCTCAAAGTTTTTAGGGGGCTCAAACAAACTAAAAAAAAAAATCAATTGCAGCCTCAGTGTGTCCATCAAATGCAGCTACTGTGCCCATCAAATGCAGTCACTGTGCCCATCAAACGCAGCCCCTGTGCCCCTCAAATGCAGCCCCTGTGCCCCTCAAATGCAGCCCCTGTGCCCATCAAACGCAGCCACTGTGCCCATCAAACGCAGCCACTGTGCCATTAAACACTGCCACTGTGCCCATCAAGCGCATCCACTGTGCCCATCAAACGCAGCCACTGTGCCCATCAAGCGCATCCACTGTGACCATCAAATGCAGCCACTGTGCCCATAAATCCTTGCCATTGTGCTATCAAATGAAGCTACTGTAACCATCAGTTGCCGCCAGTTTGCCCCGTCAATTGCTGCCAGTGTGCCTCATCAATTGCCGCCAGTTTGCCCCACCAATTGCCGCCAGTTTGCCCCGTCAATTGCTGCCAGTGTGCCTCATCAATTGCCGCCAGTTTGCCCCACCAATTGCCGCCAGTTTGCCCCACCAATTGCCGCCAGTTTGCCCCATCAATTGCCGCCAGTTTGCCCCATCAATTGCCACCAGTGTGCCCTATCAAATGCCGCCTGTGTGCCCCCCCGCCCAGCACTTACCTGTACCACGCTCCCTCAGAGTCCTCAATGTCTTCTCCCGTCCTCTTCTGCTATGATTGGATGCCTGATAGGTGTCCAATCACAGCGCCTGTCGCTTCCGCCAATCAGGTGACAGGTAACCAGACCCGGTGAACCTGATTGGCTTAGAGGCGGGTCAGTGTTAGGGAAGAGATTTATTTGTTTCCCTAACACAATACTGTGTAAACAGCGAACACAAACAGCAAACACAGAGCATTTTGTCTGCTGTTTACCAATTTGGAAGCCTATTAGAGCCCATGCATGGCTCTAATCAGGACGCCTATTGGAGCCAACAACTCTAATCTGGCACTTCCAAAAACACCCCCGCCACTGTAATTCAGATGTCCGGCGCCCGACAAGGGGCCGACATCTTCAGTTTGCCGTCCAGTTCTGGGCACCAGTATTCAGGAGGAGAGTCCAGAGAAGGGCAACAAAGCTAATAAAGGAACTGAAGGATGTCAGCTATGAGGAAAGACTACAAGCATTGAACTTATTCCCTCTGGAAGGGAGACAAATACCGTACTGGTGACCCTAGTATAGGGAATTTTTTTTTCAGTGAAAGGCAATTTAAAAAGACACGTGGCCATTCACTAAAATTAGAAGAGAAGTGGTTTAACCTTAAACTGTGTATAGGGTTCTTTACTGCGTCAAAAGTAAAAAAAAAAAACGATTAGCTGGGCATTAGATGGGGTATACAATGTATTATTGATAAACACATTAACACACACACTCACATAATAGGTTGGATTGGAAGGACTGGTGGCTTTTTTTTCAACTTCACCAACTATATACCTATGTAATTATGTATCATAAAAAAAGGCCTTTTTTTTTTTTTTTTAGAAAATATTGTTTATGTATTTAAAAAAAAAAAATATATATATAGTGCAGCGCAAACCATGTAAAATATAGAATATAATAAGAATATAATAAGAAAATTGGTAAAGTCCAAACAATTCGTGACAAAAGGAGAAAAACTTCTGTAGAACATTCAGTGAGATGAATGATTGAATGAAGATCTTCACCACGTGAGAGAAAGCTAGGGTAGCAGGTATTGAAACTTATCCCTCCACTAGTGTAGATGGCTACTCTCACCTTAGGCAGGGCCAGATTAAGAACATCATGGGCCTGGTGCTGAGGATTTTGGTGGGGCCTTTTATAAATAATAAATAAATGTGTGGGAATCACAGCGCAGCAGTGGAGGGCCCAGTCTGAAAATGTAAGTGTACCCTAATGTGCTAATATGCTGTGCATACTTGTACATTGTGGCATAACCTACCCCAGGGCCTCTAAAACGTAGTAATGTCAGGAAAGTAGCTGAGATCCCCGATGTTCCTCTGTACATCACCGTAGTAATCACAACATTAAATAAGTTCTAATAATGGGACAGAACAAATATGAGAACTGAGATTTCCTTTAGTTGAACCAACAAGTGTGTCCATTCTAGAGCTGGTAACATTGAGGGTATTCAGTATCATTTTAAAGAACTGTTTTTGTGGGTAAGCGACATAGGGGAGGAGTACGGACGGTATATAAGTGGGAAGTATGTGCAGGTGAGTGAGAGGAATGTGGAGGGTCTAACATTGGGCACTATGTACAGGAGAAGAGTGCAAAGGGTACGGCAAAAGGCACAATGTACAGGAGAGAAGTGTGGAGGGTATGACAGTGGGCATCATGTACAGGAGAGAAGTGTATGACAGCAGGCACCATGTACAGGAGAGGAGTGTGGAGGGTATGACAGTGGGCACTATGTATAGGAGAGGAGTGTGGATGGTATGATAGTGGGCACTATGTATAGGAGAGGAGTGTGGAGGGTATGGCAGTGGGCAGTATGTACAGGAGAGTAGTGTGGACGGTATGATAGTGGGCACTATGTATAGGAGAGGAGTGTGGAGGGTATAACAGTGGGCAGTATGTACAGGAGAGGAATGTGGAGGGTATGACAGTGGGCAGTATGTACAGGAGAGAAGTGTATGACAGCAGGTACTATGTACAGGAGAGGAGTGTTAAGGGTATGACAGTGGACAGTTTGTACAGGAGAGGAGTGTGAAGAGTATGACAGTGGGAAGTATGTACAGGAGGAGTGTGGGGGTATGACAGAGGGTAGTATGTACCAGAGAGAAGTGTGGAGGGTATGATGGGGCAGTATGTACAGGAGAGAAGTGTGGAGGGTATGACAGTGGGCAGTATGTACAAGAGAGCAATGGGGATGGTATGATAGTGGGCACTATTTATAGGAGAGGAGTGTGGAGGGTGCGACAGTGGTAAGTATGTACAGAAGAGGAGTCTATGACAGCAGGCAGTATGTACAGGAGAGGAGTGTGGAGGGTATGATAGTGGGCACTATGTACAGGAGAGGAGTGTGGAGAGTATGACAGTGGTCACTATGTACAGGAGAGGAGTGTGGAGAGTATGACAGTGGGCACTATATATAGGAGAGGAGTGTGGAGGGTATGACAGTGGGCACTATGTACAGGAGAGGAGTGTGGAGGGTATGACAGTGGGCACAATGTATAGGAGTGGAAGGATGTTTAGGGACTGCGTAGTGGTTAAGCGGGTCATACATGAATTGAAATTACACCAATTATGCAGAGACAAGCCATAGTCGATCTATGTATGGGCTAGCTGGTTTTACACAAGTCAATCTATTAATCGACTTGAGTACAACCAGCCTGTTTTTCCAAAAACAATCAGTGCTGCCAGCTATAGATAGCAACACTGATCATTGTACTCACTGGCAGAACACAATAACACTACAGGAGTGATTCCCCCATCTACAGGTCAGCAGGTGAGAGGGTGTGTGGGGACAGGCTGGGGAGAGATACCAGCCAGTAGCTGGGTAGGCACTGGCTAGTATCAGAGCCAGATACACACAGGTTACATACGTCGCGATCATTCGAGCGAGAGCAATAATTCTAGCACTAGACTTCCTCTGTAACTCTAAACATCTAACCTAAAAAATGTTAAAAGTATCGCTTAGGATACCAAAAAAAAAAAATCGTGCTAACTTTAGTGTTTTTTTAATGTATGAAACAGTTTATTTCCAAAAAAAACATGTTTGAAAAATTGCTGCGCAAATACAGTACCGTGCTAGAGCTGCACAATTAATCGTTAAAATTGTGATCTCGATTCAACCCCCCAACATCTCCAATGAAGAGTTTGCTGATTCTTTCATATAACAAATGGAGAGACTTTCAGCTGTCAAAAGAAAATATCTGGACAGTCTGCCAAGTTCTTAGCAGGAAACATTGTAACTAACGCTTTCTTCTTATATCAAAATGATACACTTCTGTGTGTAAAGAAAATATCCGGGCAGTCTGCCAAGTTTGTAAACAACATGAAACATTGTAACCAACTTCCTTTTTAGATCAAACTTCTGTGTGTAAATGCAAGAAATGTAACCACTTAAAGTCCAACACTTGTTTAAGTTAAAAAGCAATATTTTTTGCTAGAAAATTACTTGGATCTGCCAAACATTATATATATTTTAGCAGAGACAAAAATGGCAATTGCTGCAATATTTTATGTCACACTGCATTTGCCTACTTCAATGAATAATAAAAACCATAAAAACAAATCAGTAAAGTTAGCCCATTTTTTTTTTCATTTTAATGTGAAAGACGATGTTATGCCATACGAATCGTGAGAGAATCGTGATCTATCTTCTAAGCAAAAAAATTGCAGTTGTCGTTTTAGCCAGAATCGTGCAGCTCTATACCGTGCAACATAAAAAGTTGCAAAGACCACTATAGAGTAATTTTCTAGCAAAAAACAAATGATGATTTTTTTTCTCAGTCTGCTGCAGTGTGTCAGCTTGTATTTATAATGGCTGCTCTGTATGTAGCTTCTGACAGGCTGTGCAAGCAGGCCCGTATCTCCGGAACCATAAATGATAGCCATCCCATATTTTGACCGGTTGTGGGGTAGGTCTTCAACTGACTATCCCCTAAATGTGGGGTTTCTGTGACCTCTGGCCATCGAGCTACAACCCCTGAAGTCGATCTAAAAAAAAAAAAAAAACTTTTTTTTTTTTTTTGTGGGGCAAATGGGCCTATCTTGAGAAAGGGGCCTGGAGCTGCAGCTCCATAAGCCCCTCTGTTAATCCGGCCCTGACCTTAGGTTAAGACCACTGGGTTAGCAGATGGTCAATAGAGCATTAGGAAAACAGGATGTGAAGTAGGTCTCCTATTGATGGTCTCAGCATGGATACCGGAGCAAGGGGACATGGAAGAAAAAACAACCATCTAAGAGCTTCCGCTTGATCACTGCTTTAATCAAATAGGCATTTGACAGGCTACTCACATTTCTTCAGATGTAAACAGGCATGTACATATATGTAACACAGCTCACGGAGTTCACCAGGAATGACACCGAGCGACGTGTAGGCTCCAAAACCCCTGGACGCGTTGCGTGAAAACACTTCCTCAGCAGGGTGGAGTGGAGATGTATTTGTATTTTTTAAAGCTGAATTCCAGGTATGTTTTTTTTTGTTTTGCATAGTTACGCTGGTTGAGCTTGGACCAATGTACAAATGCATACCTGGCTGAACCTGGTGGAAGTGCAAAATTGCTGTTGTAGCCACTGCAGTGCATTAAAAAAAAGCACTTCTGCATAAAACACACACTAACACGTGCACTGTCGCACCTGCATTGCTGTGAATGGAGCCTTATGCCACGTACACACGACCGTTTTCCTCAGCAAAATCCACCAAGAAAAATGCTGGCAGAGCATTTTTGTAGATAAAAACGGTCGTATGTATGTATGCTCTTTTTTCTCGCCGGGATCCTCAATTTCCTCGTCGTGTTTCTCGTCGGGCTGTTTTACGATGAGAAACACAGTCGCGTGTATGCTTAGAAACCCGCGCATGCTCAGAATAAAGTATGAGACGGGAGCGCACCTTCAGGAAAAGTAGGGTTTGTAATGGAGATAGCACATTTGTCACGCTGTAACAGACTGAAAAGCGCGAATCATCTCTCACAAAACTTTTACTTAACACGCGGTAACATGAGATTAGCAAAAGCAGCCCCAAGGGTTGTGCCAGTGGAATCAAACTTCCCCTTTATAGTGCCGTTGTACGTGTTGTACGTCACCGTGTTTGAGAACGACAAGATTTTGTCTTGACAGTGTGTATGTAAAGAAAGCTTGTCAAGATTCTCGTCAAGCCTGACAAGAAACAATTTTTCTTTTACGACGAGATTCTCGGTCGTACGTACGAGGCCTAAGGGTTTTTTAATTTACACTGTTTGACTAGATGCAGTACAGAACATTACAGCACCATACAGATTTTTTCTATTGTATTAGGACATGACTTACTAAAACAGAGACGCTTGCAGAAGCTAAAATAAGCCCTCAGACACCCCTAAATACACCGACCCTTCTCTTTTCTGCCAGACTTCTAATCTGGTCCTGCTTATATAAATGGACAATCTGGATGAGAGCGAAAGTATGAGACCAGGAAGTTTAGATATACTGTATATAGGTCTGAGGGAATGTGGCAGGTGCAACTTATTGTTTCCACAATGAAATGGTAGGTAATAAAAACACTGTTTGGCAAAGTGAAAGTTATTCTTGGACTTAAATTATTTGCAGATATTTCAGTAGTGTGTTCCTCTAGAGGTAGACAGGTTATTGCAGAAGGTGCAGTCATGCCAGCAGACATGTCTCGGAGACAGGATACCTGTCCTTCCATTGACAGCTATAGAGGAGACTAGAAAAAAAATATAAAGGAAGGAAAGTGAAATGAAAATAAAAGGTAGGATTTTTAAATTGCACTGAGTATTATAACACATACTTGTGAAGGGTGCGAATTACTTAAAATGAGGCTCTGGTTGAAGGAACAACAAGATACATGGAGTGGATGTAAACCCCAATTTTTTTTGTCACAATGTACAATATAATATTTCCTATCATCTATGACCAGTCTTGCAACACAGAGTTAATCCAGCTCTGAGCAATCCTCTTTTAGTGTTCAGTGAAATAAAACAAACTTACAGAGAAAAACCTTAGTCCGTTCCGCCCCCTTGCTGTGAGTGACAGGTTATTTACATATCTCATGCACTAGCCTGGATACAGGCATTATTTTTGAATTCCCACTCCCACTCCTTTTCTGAAGTCATGTGGTTACTTTTCTGGATATTGACTGGATGTTAGTGATCATAGCAGAATTTAGTGTAAGGAATACACAGGAAAAAATGCATGTTGACAAGAGGAGTGTAGAGGAGGACGGGGAGTCTACTGACATCACAACTCCAGCACAGAGCTCCAGACAACAGATCCACCCACAGAATCTGCAGTTTTTCTGTTCTTATAACAGATAGAAGGGAGACATTTGACAGGTAAGGATACATGCAGGAGGCATCTATATCCTTAGAGATCAGCACTAGGGCAGTAGTTTAGAAAGGATGAAGCCCCGTACACACGGCCGAGGTTCTCGGCAGAAACCAGCGAGAACCTCACTGGGAGCCGCATTCTGCCGAGAACCTCGGCCGTGTGTACGCTCTCGGCGAGCCCCGCCCGTCGGGAAACCCGTTGAGCAAATAAAGAACAGGTTCTCTATTTGCTGGACGGCCTGTCGGGATGAATGGCTGGTTGCCTTTCCCGACGGGCGGGTCGCCGATTCTGACGGCCGGCAGAGAACCCCGATGGGCGGAAAGATGTGTTCCGCCCGTCGAGGTTCTCTGCCGTGTGTACGGGGCCTTAGAGTGGGTTTACATCCACTTTAAGTTCATAAAGCAAAGATTTTTTTTGGTATGGGACACTGAAGCTTATAGTGACTTCTCATAACATGATATTGGGTGTGCAGTCCTAGAGAGGCTACTTACCAGCAACCATGGTGTCCTGTTGGACCCTCCAAAGAGTTTACTATACTGTTGAAAGGATGGAAGCACCACACTAGCTTACACAGTCCTTTGAAAGATTTCATTTTGCATCAGCCAACGCATTTCTCGACTTCTCCCCCTTCATCAAGCAGGTTAAAGCACCTACATGATCTGTTTGTTAGCCCTAATGTTGCAAAATAAAATCTTTCAATGGACTGTAAAGCTAGTTTGGCACTCCCATCCTTTCAACACTTCAGCCAAAGCAAAGATGAGTAGAGTTGGCTTCTTCTCCCACATTTGTACAACTTCAAGAACTTTAAAATACTAATTTTGTAATGTGTTGCACATAAAGCCAACAGTCCCTTAAAAGTCTGAATTTAATGAATGCCAAAAAATTAAACAGTGATTTAGTACCTAAACACCCGTGCCAAGCAAGCAACCTCCAGTCCTCACAAAGCAGCAGGGTAGCTGTTTGGTACAGGAGCAGGAAGCTGGTGGAGATCACTGTAGAAGCCGTGCCTACTACAGTGATTTCCATATCAAGCCAGACGAAAGTCACTATGTAAAAACAGCCATGCCTAAACTTTAGCTTTAAAGCCCAAATCCAAGCTAATAGCCCTCTTACAAGGGATAATTTTTTTTTAATACGCCCAGTGTTAGATTTTAAATGAAACTTGTTTTCTGCCTGAAACTGCTGTTTTCTGGCTAACTCTAGTTTTAAAACCTTTTTAAATCATTAACCAGGAACAAGTGTGCAGCATGTGAATACAGAAGAAAATTAGATCTGATATGCTTGACTAGGAAACCTTTAAAGCTGAACTCCAGGCATTATATTTTGTGCATATTTACTAACTTGGCACAATTTAAGGCAGGCCATAGACAATGCTATTCTTGCAATCACGGGATGCAGGAAAAAAAATCACTTGTTTCCCCATCAACACAGTCAGTGCTAATGGGGGAAACCAGAGGCGGCTCTCTAATTAGGCAAATAAGGCGGTCACGTAAGGCTTCGCACTTACAGGGGCCTCGCGACCCCCTAATTCAGTGGTCTCCAAACTGCGGCCCGAGGGCCGGATGCGGCCATTTGCTTGCCTTTATCTGGCCTTTGGGGCACTATCCCTCCCACTGATACGAGACACTATTCTGCCATCTGACACCGACAATGGAGCACCATTTCCCCCACTGACTAATAGAGCACTTATTCCTCCATATAATACCAGCAATGGGGCACTATTCCTCCCCCTAATACCAGATGTTTACTAAGATGATGCCAGGAAGATTTCCACTCCCGCTGGCCAAAGTCCAACCCTCCAAGAGTCTGAAGGTCAATAAACCGGGCCTTTGTTTAGAATCTTTGGAGACCCCTCCCTAATTGAAGAGCCGCCTCTGCTGACAACAATGCTGCTGCAGCGTTAAGCTCTAGGCAGCAGTGGTTTAACATTTCCTGTGTGCTCTATGGCCAGGCAGTGGAGAGAGAGGACAGAGCGTGACTGTGTCTTGGGAGGGGACGGAGCCAGCTCTGTGTTGTCCGGGGTAGGGGAAGGGGAGGAGATTCCATCAGCAGGAGCAGAATGTTTCCCACTGCTTCTGAGACCCCCCCTGGGCCTCGGCTGTCACTCCCCCACACACCTGGAGGAGGCATCTGGCATGCAGTGGCAAGGACGAGAAGAGAAAGGTCCCACGGAAAAGGCTCCACAAGCACTGTATGAAGCTGATGGAAAGGGAGGTAGATAAGAAGAGGTGTCTAGACCCTCTCTGGGGCTGTCAATTAGAGGGGGGACCGGGGCTTCAGCTACAGGGAGATGCACAGCTACCATGCCACAACCTCTTTCAGCAGCCGGCGACCACCAACTTGAGAGAGAGCCAGCACCCCCCTAGCATCCCTCATCCATCCACTCCACTCCCTTCCTCCTCTTAATCAGTGTCACAAATAGTAAGGACAGCTCAGTCCCAGTGTGTCCACCTGTGATTGGCAGCCCCTGACCCCCTCTGCCCTGCCCTGCCCTTACTCCCACCTATGCGGGACTCCACTGCAAGGGGGGGGTGTAAGGTCCCAGTCCAATGCTGATCCTCAGCCATGGTGGACCTGGCACTCTGCATCCTGTACTGGCACTGCCGGCTAATTGTCTTCTGCTGCTGTCTCCTTCACTGACACCAGCACCGAGATAGAGAACACTGACACCAGCACCGAGATAGAGAACACTGACACCAGCACCGAGATAGAGAACACTGACACCAGCACCGAGATAGAGAACACTGACACCAGCACTGAGATAGAGAACACTGACACCAGCACCGAGATAGAGAACACTGACACCAGCACCGAGATAGAGAACACTGACACCAGCACCGAGATAGAGAACACTGACACCAGCACCGAGATAGACAGCACTGACACCAGCACTTTAAAGTTCTTAATGTATATAATTTATACAGTTAATTTTTTTGTCGCTTGAATTATTTTTCCCATTATGGACATGAGTGGTGCCTCATATCTAGGTTTTGTAAGGCCCCACAAAGCCTAGAGGCTCCTCTGGGGGAATCTCTCCTGTAGAGCTATTGTGTTCTGCCGGCAGGGATGGCATGAGGAGCCATTCCTACTGAGAGAACACATTGATTATTGCTAGTGCCTATAGCCACTGGCAGTAATTGCATGGACAAATCCGACATGCTTGTTGTACGAAAGTTGATAGCTGGATCGAGCGTGCAACCAGCCTAGCCCATAGAAGTTCAGATCTCGGCCGGTCTGCACTGGCCAAGATTTGAACCATCTATGACCGGCTTAAGTATGCATGTTACATGTGAGGGGCCACTGGGAATGCTGACAATCACTATAGTAGCTACAGGCATCATTCAGGTATCATCTTTTAGAGACTGTGATTCTGTGCATCGTAAAAATGATCATAGCGGCAGTTCCACGACTAGATCATTCTTACAGGTGACGGGAGGGGACATCCCCCCTCCCTCCGCACTCCGGTGCTTCTCTGGGCTCTCCCGTGCTGTCGGGGACCCAGAGAAAGAGTCAGCCGCTGCTGGATGACAAGAATAGAAATTTCCAGTCATCTCTACGACCGTCGGAGACCCGGACATGACGGTATGACATCACGTCCGTCCACAGTTGTAAACAAAGCCACAATCGCGATCTATGGCGATTCACCAGTTAACTGTGTGCCTACCCAGTGTTTTTATGTAAACAGTGTGAGAAAAAGAAACTGCCGCTCTAGGCAAATGCAAAGCAATCAATGTCCTCCTCAAAAACCGTGGGTGCTGGCAATGCACAAGGCAGAAATCAATGAAGAAAATTAATGGACAGCCGCACACCAAAATAAACCTAAAAAGGTGGCCTGTGGCCTTTATTTAAGTAAACAGGATAAAAGCACTACAAAACACAGCACAGCAAGCAGTGGGATAAAAAAGCTGACATGTTTCGCACAAAAATCAATGCTTAGTCATACCGCGTTTCCCCAAAAATAAGCCCGGGTCTTATATTATTTTTAGGAACCAAAAACGCGGTAGGGCTTATTTTCGGGGTAGGGCTTGCATGCCTGGAGTCCCAAGTGTGAACAGAGTAAAGGTGCCTGTAAAATGCTGGAATTCTCTATATTACAGGATTTTGTAATGTGGAGGGTGTGTTTTCTGTATTGAAATTGTGCAAGTACCTTCTTATAGTGCTGCTTGCGCTTCCATGGCTGTCTGAATGTTCTTCCACAATTCTGAGCACTGTAGAGGGAGGGTGGCTGAGATCCTCCACTGACACCCAGGAGACAAGTAGAGCAGAGGAGCCGAGTGCCTGCAGACAGGGGGGGGGAGATCCCCCACTGACACACGGTAGACCATTAGAGCAACGGAGCTGAGCACCTGCAGACGGGGGGTGAGATCCCCCACTGACACCCGGGAGACAATGAGAGCAGCGGAGCTAAGTGCCTGCAGACGGGGGGTTGTCTTCCCCACTGACACCCAGGAGACGATGAGAAGAGCGGAGCGCCTGCAGAGGGAAGGAGCCGAGATCCCTCAATGACACCCGGGAGACGATAAGACGCCTGCAGAAGGAGGGGGGCTGATATCCCCCGCTGACAGCCAGGAGAAGAAAAGGAGAAGAGATCAGCCGAGCGCCGCTGTACCGAGGGGTATGTGATACGATACGGTAGTATTGCAGAGGCACACACCTTTTGAATTGTGTACTACTATAGGACAGTGTATTTTATCTTTTTCCAACCACTTTCAACTAGGGCTTATTTTTGGGGTAGGTCTTATATTGCAGCCCTTCCCGAAAATCTAGGTAGGTCTTATTACCGCTGTAGGTCTTATTTGCGGGGAAACACGGTAGCTGAGGTGAGGTCTGGCTTGCAGGAACACAGAATCCATATCTTCCCTCCTGTCAGAATGATGATCTGCCGTGTTCTGTGTGTACAGGCATACCCCACTTTTAAGTACACAATTGTGTTTATTTACTAAAGCTGGAAAGCGCAAAATAAGGCTCACTTCTGCACAGAAACCAATGAGCTTCCAGGTTTTATTACCAGGCTTAATTGAACAAGCTGGAGTTAGAAACTCATTGGTTTCTATGCAGAAATGAGCCTGATACTGGCATTTCCAGCATTAGTAAATAAACCCTATTGCGTACTTAAAAGCGGGGTATGCCTGTATTACAGACGATTGATGGGTGCCAGAGGACATCAAGTGTCCGGCACCCACAGATCGGCTTCTGCTGTGAATATTCACATGAGAAGTGGCCCGCTGGCGGCGTGCACATGCCCCCTGCAGGCGAAAGTGCAGAATCATGTATATATGTGTTATTATGCACAGGAAAGCAGGAAAACTGCTATGGGACGGATGGGAAGTGGTTAACACTGATTGCATTGTTGGTGTGGTCATGAATGACTTCACACTGCTGGGTTGTGATTTGATCGGTGAGGGGAACATTTCGCTGTTTCTCGGACCCAGAGGGAAATAAACATACTGTACTAGGCACTCTAGGAAAGCATACTTTTCATAATTTCCTTTGTATATTTGTTTTGACTTTCCTAATCCCCAGTTTGATACGATCCTTTTAATAAACACCAGTTCTGATCCAGCCCTCGAAGAGGATCTCCTGTGGGCTGCGATTAGAGGGTTTGATAACAATTTGACAAGTTGTTTTACTTATTGAAAATTGACCGCTAAGCTCATATGTTTTCATTTCATTTGTCTAGACGGCACACTTATCTGTTTTTTTCTCTCTGAGCTGTAGACTATACTAGAGTTTCTTGATGACCATTTTCCACAATAGTTCGGGGTGCAAATAAAACGCTGGCTGAGCTGTTCGCGTTCAGTCTTCTGGAATGTTAGTGAGAAGGTGGAATAGCATATTGCTCTGTACGACATTAATCAGCTTCGTTTGGCAGTCCACATTTTCCTGTTATTCATGAACAATTGCTTTGCATGTGATTAAACTTAGTGACGCTTATTCTGGCCCAGCCACAGTCAGCACTGTGCTTCACCACTTTGTTTTCCTTCCTTTGTCCAGACTATACCAGGGACATGACTGTCAGAGAAAATGCAGACAGCTATAGGCCCTTTTCTTAGTATTAACCGCTTCAGCCCTGGAAGATTTTCCCTCTTTCCTGACCAGAGCACTTTTTGCGATATGGCACTGTGTCGCCTAAATTGACAATTGACGCTGTAGCCAACAAAATTTGCGTCCTTTTTTTCCCACATACAGAACTTTCTTTTGATGGTATTTGATCACCTCTGTTGTTTTTATTTTTTTTGCGCTATAAACAAAAGAACAACGACAATTTTGAAAAAAACAAATCATCTTTCACTTTTTGCTATAATAAATATGCCAATTTTTTTCTCCAAATTTTTTTCGTAAAAAAATCGCAATAAACATAAATTAATTGGTTTGCGCAAAAGTTATAGCGTCTACAAAATAGGGGATATAATTATGGCATTTTTATTATTATTTTATTTTTTTACTAGCGATTTTTATCAGGACATTATGGCGGACACATCGGACATTTTTGGGACCATTGACAATTTTACAGCGATCATTGCTATAAAAATGCACTGATCACTGACAGGGAAGGGGTTAACACTAGGGGGCGATCAAGGGGTAAATGTGTTACCTAATGTGTGTTCTAACTGTAGGGGGGATGGGACTGACTAATGGGAAATGACAGGTTGCTGTTCATACTTTGTATAAACAGACAATCAGTCATTTCTCTCCTGAGGCCTTGTACACACGAGGGAATAAATCCGCTGAACATGGTCCGACGGACCATTTCAGCCGAAAAATCCGTTGGTGTGTAGGGGCAAACGGACTGTTCTGGCCGGATTCCTCCGGCGGAAAAATTCTAAAGCATGCTTTGGAATTTTTCCGCCGGAGAGCTGTCCGTCAGATATGTCCGCTGGTTAGTACGGCAAACCAGCGGACATATCTGCCTGTGAATGGATCCGACGCATGCGCGCGGAAGTGTTTACTTCCTGGTGCGGTGACGTGGCGGTGACGTGGCCGTCAACGTCACCGCCGCGTCACCGCGCTGTCCGCCAGCGGGGAATTTGATCCGATGGTGTGTACAGCCATCGGATCAAAGCAATCAGGCGGACAGATCCAATGGGAACGGTCCGTCGGACCATTCCCATCGGATCTATTCCCTCGTGTGTACAAGGCCTGAGAGAATTGGGATCTGTGTATTTACACACACAGATCCCGGTTTTCGCTGTGTCACGAGCGATCACAGGTGCCCGGCGGTCATTGCGCCCGCTAGGCACTCGCGTCAGCTTTGGGGGTGAGCAGCGGGTGTGCGCCTCTGGTGGCGTGCACGTGCCCCTAGTGGCCTCAGAGCGAAGCAACGTAACATAACGTTGTTTTGCCCCGGCCAAGCCATGTTGCCGCAGTTAAACTGCAGCGGCTGGGCGGCAAGTGGTTAAGGCTCGTACACACACAATCAGGAAATCATACCAAAAACACCGCTTTTGAAGCAATCGTGCGATAATCTGATTGTTAGTACATTGTTAGCTTTCACGAGTCGATCACGACAATTCCTGCGAAATTATCCAATGGGACAAGCACGAAAAATGTTCTTGTATGATACCAGATCGTATGAGTTATGTTTAGGCAGTACAGTTGTTTGAAAAATGCAATACATGACATCACTTCCAAATTTTTATTGTCATACAAGTATTTTTATAACTTTAGTAACCTCTTCATTTTTTATATGAGACTAGCATACAAAAAAACAAAAACAAAACAATGATCATTTGTCCGATAATCTCATTATGTGTACCAGGCATTTGTCTTATAAAGCCCAGCTACAGGAAAACTGAAATGCCTTGTACACACGACCGGGTTTCACAACGAGAAAACTGCAATTTTTTATATTGGTCATGAAAACCGGTCGTGTGTATGCTACCTAGCAGTTTTCTTGACGAAAAAACTGCTTGCAAAAAAATTGAAACGGCTCTCTTTTTCCTCGTTGTATTTCCCGTCAGTCTTTTTCTCGTCACGAAAAACGGTCGTGTGTATGCTTTTCCGATGGGGAAAAAAACCTGCATGCTTACAATCAAGTATGCAGCCCAAAAGCAGCCAAAAGGGTGGCACCATTTATAGTCCTGTCGTACATGTTTTGTACATCACCGTGCTTTGGTCGGACTTTTGCATGAACGTGTGTATGCAAGTTAGGCTGGAGAGGAATCGTGTCAGGAAAAACGTACGAGGCATTAGAGTTAAATGTTCATTTACTATAGGTCTAGGGATGGGAAAAGCAGTTTTAGACCCCTTTCACGCTGGGGCGGTGCGGGTATTAGCGGTAAAGTGCTGCTAGTTTTATAAATAGTTTTATATTGGTCTTCCAATGTAAGAATGTATGTGCCATACCTATGGGAACCCTGTGGATGCTGGAAATCACTGTAGTACAGTGATCTGTACTAGCTACTGGGTCCTGTGCCAAGAAGCTGCCCTGCTGCTTAATGGACAGAGGAGGTCGCCCGTTCAGCACAGGTGCCATTCAGGGAACAGTTTTCATTTTCTCAAACTTTTTCTGATTAACTGAGGTGAATAGGTGGGGTGTTGACATCATGTTCTCTACCATGTTCAATTAGAGGACAGTTTCCATTTATTAGAAAATGGAAAGTGTTCTGTGAATGGCACACTTGCTGTGCAAGCACCCTTCTGTGTTCAATGGTGCTTACTACAGTGATCTCACAGGTATGGCATATTCATACTTGTATTGGTCCAAGCTGGACCAATGTAACTATATAAAAATTGCCATGCCTGAAATTCAGCTTTAACGCATTCGAGCGGCTTGATTTTGAAACGTTGTTCTCTATATTCCGCAAATCAGCAAGACTATGGTATGTTATTGGATAGTGGCACATTTTCTCCTTCATTCGTGTAGTTCCATGTTTTCTTCACATGCAACCATACTGTGTCAAATTTTAACCATATGCCAACTAGACCATGCAGAGCAGGGCATGTGCCATAGTTTTCCATAGTGCTGACATTTTTATTTTTTATTTCATTTACAGTATAAATGAAGATGGGAAGGTGTGTTGACTACAAGCTGGCCTCTGGGATGCTGGCAGCATGGATAATTATATCACTGGCTGTTCCATCTTCAAGATATCAGGTGGGTGAAATCTATGTCTTCCAATGTTCTGAAAGTGGAAAGAAGGAGACTTCTAATGCAACATATTTAAGCAAACAAGTCCTCAAATCATGAAGACAAAACGTTGTCCACAAAAACGGTAGTATCTTTAAGCGGGCGTAGCGCATCTGATATGCGCTAGGCCAACGTAACTTTTAGAGGCTCGTAGGGTATCCACAAAGCACTTGCTCCCATATGTGTGCCGGCGTAAAGTAAATCGGCCGGCGTAAGCCCGCGCAGTTCAAAGTAGGCAGGTAGGGGGCGTGTTGTATTTAAATTAAGCGTGACCCCATGTAGATGCATGGCCGAACGAACGGCGCATGCACCGTGCGTGGACGTATTCCAGTGCGCATGCTTCGGATAGAATGCCTAAGATACGTCGAACACTGCCTACAACGTGAACGTAACTTACGCACATTCCTATTTACGCAAACAATGTAAAATTTTACGCTGTTCCAACGTCCATACGTTACCATGACTTACCCCTGCTTTATGAGGGGTAAAGTTACGCCGGTCGTACGCCTTACGTAAAAAGCGTATATTGATACGCAAGTACGTTTGTGAATCGGCGTATCTAGCTCATTTACATATTCAACGCGTAAATCTACTGAAGCGCCACCTAGCGTCCAGCGTAAATATGCAACTAACATAAGATGGCGTAAGAGACTTACGCCGGTCTTATCTTAGCAAAATTCTGGCGAATTACGGAGAATACAAAACAAAGATACGACGGTGCATCGTAGAACTTACGCGGCGTATCAATAGATACGCCGCCGTAAGTTCTTTGTGGGTCTGGCCCTAAATGGCCAAACATATGTAGACAACTCTCTAAATGATTCAGTTGTTTCCAGTAAAGGGTACTCGTATTGCTAAATCATACAATTCAAAGATGTTTTACACAATTGGGTGCCTCCAACCTGGTGGCAACGGTTTGGGGATGACCTTTTAGGGGAACCATGCCTCTATGCACAAAGACAAGTTTGAGAAATTTGGTGTAGAACTTGATAGGCCTTCAAAGAATCCTCATCTCAATAACTGGACACCTTTGGGATGAATTGGAATGACAATTGCAAGCCAGGTCTTCTCATCCAACATCAGTACCTAACCTCACATATTAAAGTCCAAGAGATTTTAGTAAGTCCTAATGTGTAAACTAGTGTTACTTCTGCTCAGGTGTAAGGCCTGGTACACACGACCGAGAATCTCGTCGTAAAAGAAACATCGTTTTCCTCAACGAGTTTCTTGTCAGGCTTGTCGAGATTCTTGTCAAGCTTTCTTTGCATACACACTGTTAAGACAAAATCTTGTCGTTTTCAAACACAGTGGCGTATAACACGTACGACAGGACTATAAAGGGAAAGTTCTATTCCACTGGCGCCACCCTTGGGGCTGCTTTTGCTAATCTCATGCTGCCGCATGTTAGTAAAAGTTTGGTGAGAGACGATTCGCGCTTTTCAGTCTGTTACAGCGTGACTAATGTGCTATCTCCATTACGAACGCTACTTTTACCAAAGGTGCGCTCCCGTCTCATACTTTATTATGAGCATGCGTGGGTTTCTTAGCATACACACAAACGTGTTTCTCGTCGTAAACCAGCCCAACGAGAAACACGATGAGAAAATTGAGACTCCCGACGAGAAAAAAGAAAAAAAATATTTTGTCAAGATCCACAACAGTTTTCTCGACGAAAAACATACACACGGCCGTTTTCCTCGGCAAAAAAGCTCTGCCACCAATTTTCTTGATGGATTTTGTCGAGGAAAATGGTCGTGTGTATGAGGCCTAACACATGTCTGGATTGCTACACTATACTTTAAATATAATACTTTTCTTTATGCTATATGGCATAACTCCAACTTCTTGCCTGCTCTTGATATGAGAGCTGCCCCTCTCATGGACTGTAGTGCTAGTGTCGTTTTTTTTGCCACCCTCCCCTTGACCATTTACTGAATACGTAACATTCTTTGTATTACAGCTGAGCAGAGGTAACTTTTGCTTACACATTAGAACAGAGGTGTCAAACGCAATTTCATCGCGAGTCGCATTAACATTATGGTTGCCCTCAAAGGGCCGGTTGTATCCGTTATGCCCCGTACACATGGTCGGATTTTCCGCCAGCAAAAGTCCTATTTGAGCTTTTCGTTGGAAATTTCGACCGTGTTTTTGCTTTCGACTTTTGCTGTCAGAATTTCTGCCAGCAAAAGACTGGGAGCAGGTTCTCAACTTTTTCAACAGAAAAAATTCCACTCGGAAATTCCAATCGTCTGTAGCAATTCCAACGCGCAAATTTCCGACGCATGTTCGGCAACAATTTGACGGATGCTCAGAAGCATTTAACTTAATTTTCTGGGTTCGTCGTAGTGTTGTACATCACCGCGTTCTTGATGGTCAAAAGTTCAGAGAACTTTTTTGTGACCATGTGTATGCAAGCCAAGCTTGAGTGGAATTCTGTCGGAAAACCATCCAAGGTTTTTTCAACGGAAAATCCGATCGTGTGTATGGGGCATAAGACTATATAAAAGTATCTGCTCTTTATCATATTAAATAATTGCCTCTGCATTTGATTGGTAATAACGTAAGACTTAAACTATGAAGGGCAGGTGTAGAGAAGCATGGAGGCCACTCACACTCTTATTGCAGATGATGTAAGTCTGAAAAGGATGGTCGCACACCGCTGGTATCATACAGACAGAACGTGGTTCTATCATGGTGTTCTATCCGAGCAGTCTCCAATAAAGTTAATTGCAAATGATACCAGCGGTGTGTGACCCTCCTTTTCAGCTGGCATAAAATTGTACTATTCTCATAATTATAAGCATAAGTGGAAAGCATGCCCCCCTTACATAATATATCAAGAACCCCGCCAACATCAGAATTCAAAAGTGCCCCATCCTCCCGTAGATTACTGTGCATCTCCTTCACCTTGTGCTGCTGCTGGGAAGAAACTGGGGACAGGACCGCAGGAGAGATGTGAGGGCCACATGAAGTGGCCTAGAGGTCCGGATTCAGCCCATGGGCCTTGTATTTGACACATGTGCATTAGAACATACCGAAAACCTTTGGCCATATGGTATTTCACTTACACAGTTTTTTTTTACAGGACCACTACTAAAAGAGGATAGTTGGAAGATATATAAAAAGTTGTAAAATGTATGAGATACATTCAAAAAAGGAGACACTGGAAAAATGACAGGATGATTAATATAACAAACACTTTATAACTGTCTGCCACTTTTGTGTAGGGAAAATGTCATAGCAATCAAAATGAATATGCAGTGTAATATAATAGGGAACCGTTTTCTATTCTTTTTTTCTTTTTTCTTTTTTTATATTCTAGCTTTCCATAACACACAAATTAAGCTTCCAGAAAGTATGGCTTCCAGGAGCCAATAGACACAATTTTCTGCCATATCTATGTGTGGCAATTTCATTGCTGTCCTTCAGGCTGGGGTATCGGCCAAAAAGAACAGCCTCTACCCACATTAAGAGTCTGCTGCTGTAATTATAGGCTAAGCTAATTTTAGGCTTGGCGTCTCTTAACTTTGGAATTACAAAATTCTTCATATCAAGACCATTGAGACGGCGTATGTTATCGCAATAAAATCCTTTGGTTGACTATGTCTGCTCCAGTAGTGCCCCTCCTTGCCTATGTTTCATATGTATGCCAACTTTTCCCAACATTTACTACATGCTTCGCCCAATAAGGCATGCATACCATATTTTTAAAGCCCTTCATAAAATACTAATTTGAAGAATCTTCCTGGGATTCTCTAAATGAAAAGTAGACCCATCTAAGTACTTCTTCATGCCACGTTACTCCTTCCAACAAGTTAGGCAAGCCATAAATGCCAGTTTGCACATGGTGAGGGATTAGAACCCCTGTCAGGTTTTTCATGCTGTCTGTGCTTTCATTAAGGAGATTCACCCTCTCTATTTGTCCTCTTTACCATTATCATTAAACATAAAGAAAATCCAACATTTTGGGTTGTCCCCAGAAATGTAATAGATGGGACATTTTCTAATACAGTGAAACCTCAGGTTGTGAGTAAAGCGGTTAACGAGCGTTTCGCAATACAAGCATTTATTTTTTTTAATCCTGACTTGGTTTGTGAGTGTTGTCTTACAAAATGAGCAGGATTCAAGCCACAGCGGTGTGCATTACCACATTTGGCTAGGGGTGGGGAGGGCGCTGGAGCCAAGCAGAGCCAATCAAAGCCGTTTGGAAATACTCCCAAGCCTTTTCCGAGGTTTTCCGAGTTCAGCCGAGCTGTTGCCGAGCCTTTCTGAGTATTTCTCTCTGGTGCCCCCCACCTCTGGCCACAGACGGTATTGCATGCCATAGAACTCAATGCGGAACAAATTATTTTCATCTCCATTGACTTCTATGGGGAAACTCACTTTGATATGAGAGTGCTTTGGATTACGAGCATTCTCCTGGACCGGATTATGCTTGTAATCCAAGGTTCCACTGTAGTTCTGGTGACCTGAGGGTCTCCAAGAGATTCCCCTAATTTGGCAAGGATTTCATCTCACTTCCTGTTTGGCTATGAGATAGGAAGTGAAAGAAAATCTTCGAATGGGGACACAGATGGCAAAAACATAAATCTGACAAGGGTTATAATCTTCCCTTAGGCCTGGTTCACACCTATGCTTTTTTTTAGTGCATTTCCAGTTTTGCAGAAACACACTACAGTCCATTTAACATGGTTTCCTATGGATGTAGTTCACATCTATGCATTATATGGCAAGGGCCAGGGACTTTTTACTGGTTTTTGGTTCCATAGACTTCAATGGATCAAAAACCTGTATTGAAAAACACAAAATGCACCTGGAATATGCATAAACTGCAACTTGCATAGGGTTTGAACCAGCCCTTATTCTATCCAATTTTTTTTTCTCCTATAGTTGTACTTTAAAGTGGAGTTTCCATCCCAAAATGTTTTTCTTTTTCATTATTGTGCTCATTAGACCTAAAAAAGGAAAAAATAAAATATTTTTTTTTCTACTCATCTGGAAATGCCTGTTGCTATGCGGTCCTACAAAATCTGCCTTTGGAATCGCCTAGGATTCTGACATCATCTCCCTCTAATGCTCCTGGGAAATGTGTGTCATCATTTCCCAGGATGCAGTGCGCTGTCCAATTATCACTCCCCATCCAAGACTTCCAGGAAGTAAGTGCTTGTAGGCTTCACAATGCCCACAACCAAAATGACAATGGTGTGGACCTAGTTTTAGAAACTATCTTTTTTGAATAACTATGACCGAATTTATATTATAAAAACGCATGATGAAAGGACATACATTTAAAAAATGCTAATTGTGGTTGGAACGTGGCTTTAAGTATTCAAAAAAATAGTATAGGAAATGAAAGACATTATACAGACAAAGCCTATAATCTTAGTGACATCTGTAATCACTGATATCCACAATATCTGTAATCACTTCATCATTTACAAAGTTGTCCCTATGTTAGGTGCTGACAAGTGTAATGCCCTGTATACACGTTCCGTCAAACCGATGAGAACGGTCTTATGGATTTTTCCATCGGTTAACCGATGAAGCTGACTGATGGTCAGTCGTGCCTACATACCATCAATTAAAAAAACTATCGTGCTGAAAAAAATGAAGTTCAATGCTTCTAAGCATGCGTCGACTTGATTCTGAGCATGGGTGGATTTTTAACCGATGGTCGTGCCTACAAACGATCATTTTTTTGCTATCGGTTAGAAATCCATCGGTTAAATTTAAAACAAGTTTGCTTTTTTTTAACCGATGGATAAATAACCGATGGGACCCACACACGATTGGTTTGGTCTGATGAAAATGGTCCATCAGACCGTTCTCATTGGTTTGACCGATCGTGTGTACAGGGCAAGGGTGCTATATTTGAAGATAATATTTTTTTTTTTATCACCTACAAATATATCACTTTGATTTAGTTGTGACTGAGCATAAGCAAACATTTTAAAGTGGAGCGCTGGCCAAAGCATTTTCATTTATTTTTAGATGTGAGTGAAAGTGGGAAATCACTTTTATGTATTGTTATTAGTGCCTGTGTCTCCAGGGGGTAGAGTTGCTCTCATTTCCTGTCCTGAGGACCAGACAGGAAATATGGAGGAAACTCCCCAGTGGGGGACAAAGATAGCAAAAATAAAGCAAAAGTAAAAAAAAGTTTTGCACGCTTTAATGTAATTTTTTTTTTTACTCTATGCTTTTAACTTTGTATATTTTCTGGAGTGATCAAACATTTTACAGATAAAGAGGATATTTTTCTAAATTAACTTTAGATTAATTCTCTTCCATAAGCTGTGTATTGTCCGATTCTGTCAAAGATTTCTGAACTTCACTGTCACCTGAAAAAAACAAACTGGCATCTGCAACACAAACCACACTTTGATCAGTATCAGAGGGATTTTGTTTTGACGCATTTTGAGCCTGTTCTCCTCCCCCCATCGATTGTTGACTGTCTGAGTTTCAGCATCTGACATCATTTTCTTTGAACACTGGTAGAACGGCAGACTTTTCTGGTTGGTTGGAGAGTGGAGCTTAGTGGAGCCCCAGGATAACCTGCATGCTGCTCAGAACAGTATCCAGATATGATGTCATAAATTGAAATTGCAGGCGGTATGAAACTGAAGAGCAGAGGCTAATGAGAGGGCATACAGAGTTAAACAAAAATGCAGTGATGAAACCAACTTTGTATGACTAGCAGCCATAAATTGCCCATGTGCACCTGCTGCGGTAATCTTTAATAAATCTTTAACCCCTTAAGGCCAGCGCACACATTTAATGCATTCACAGGGCTACGTTTTCCTTCAATCTACGGTTTATGAAATAACTCTTCCTAAGCCGCGTACACACGATCAGTCCATCCGATGAGAACGGTCCGAAGGATCGTTTTCATCGGTTAACCGATAAAGCTGACTGATGGTCTGATGTGCCTACACACCATCGGTTAAAAAAACAATCGTGTTAGAACATGGTGACATTAACGTGTTTTAACACAACGACGTGCTGAAAAAAATGAAGTTCAATGCTTCCCAGCATGCGTCAACTTGATTCTAAGCATGCGTGCATTTTTAACCGATGGGTGTGCATACTAACGATCAGTTTTGACCTATCGGTTAGGCATCCATCGGTTCAATTTTAAAGCAAGTTCTATTTTTTTGGACCGAAGGATAACTGACCGATGGCGCCTACACACGATCGGTTTGGACCGATGAAACGGACCTTCAGTCTGTTTTCATTGGTTTGGACCGATGAAACGGACCTTCAGTCCGTTTTCATCCGTTTGGACCGATCGTGTGTACCCGGCTTTACAGGTTATTATGCCTTATAGAATTAGAAATCATATGAATTCAACTTGTCCACCTTTGTATATTTAAAGCTGAACTCCGGGCACAAACATTTTTTATTTAAAAATATTTCCCAATAGCTACAAAAGATATAAATCTATTTTGTGGGCACCAAATGTTTTTTGCAAATCCAATTTTTACCTTGTAAAGGAACAGTGATATCATCACTGTGCTGCACATAGCCTGTGCGGAGAGCGGAGCTGTGGGAGGGGCTCAACAGCTCCACCCGCTAGAGGCTGTTTGCAGAAAACGACAGGAGGGGGCGGAGACAAGACCAGTCACTTTGCACAAGGAAAGAGAGCAGCATTGACCGGTCTTTATGACAGGAAGCTCCTGCTCAGAGGTAAGGTTTGACACTGGATTACCCCACAGATCTGGCAGAAACACACAAAGCACATCAAGATTCAAGTTAAAGGACAGGTCTCTTATATTTATACAATATTTGCAGATTCCAAAACTGCTAGCAATCCCACTGGTTTGAAAATAAAAAAAACATATTCAAATGCCCATTATATTTATACTAAGCCACAGTCATGTCAATCCTTCTCTTTTCTCCTTTTTATTTCCTGGGGCCCTTCTTTGGGTGTCCACGTTGCTGCAAAAGGTGGACACCTCCAATTGATGTAGGCGAAACTTCCAGCTGCCAGGTCCTCTCTCATAGGTTCCAGAGACAGGAGAACTCATAGGGGCAGTGGGGGGACCAGTGCCCAAGAGGATAACGAGTGTGGAAAAATGTCTGGTCCTCAGGTTGGGATATATAAGAAGAGGTATTTGCACAATGTTTTATTTACATGTTTTTTTTCTGGAGTTGGGCTTACCCCACATGCTGACCTGCCTACATATACTGCGAGAGGTGGCACATGCAGGTACAATCATGTACATGTATGTCATGTGCATATACTGGGATTAGGAGCAGTACTCTGGCAACATTGCGATCGTATGATGACAATGTCAACAAAGGGACAGTCTTCCGTGCTGGGTGGCGGCGGGGTCGCTGCTGCATTCTCATTCATCTAATGCCAGCGTGGGTGGGCGCGTGCCTTCCATCCACCGTCCCCCGGAGATCGCAAGCAACCCTCTCCCACCCATCCGTCGCCCCCAGGGGAGGGGGGGTTTACGTGGCATTAGTTTCCCCCCGCCCACCTATTTAGTAGTGCCAGCTGCCGCTGTTTATTTCTGTAAAACCTTTATCCCAAAAAGAAGAAAAAAACTCTCGCTGTAATTGCTTCAAAAGTGTTGCAGCTTTTTTTTAAAATAATTTTTATTAAAGGTTTTGTGATTTTACATACACAAACAAAACAAACAACTACTCGAAGAACAGTGCATTTGTCCCAACGTAGTGCAATTTTTTGTACTCATACAATTTGGAACCAATCATATAGCCAGTACGCATACAATTGTACTCATACAATTTGGAACCAATCATATAGCCAGTACATAGTTACTTTTCTTAACTACTAACAGTAGTGTATGGTAAGGTATAACAAATATATTGCCGGAAAAAGCAAACACTAAACAATTGGAGGTTTTAAACAAAACTCACTGCAAACCGCAGAGTATGAGCATATCGAGTCGCTATACGAGAGGTCCATGTGTGCCCACACTTTATTGTTCCAAGGGTAGCTTACTCTAGTGCAACCCCAACAACATATTTAGCACCGTAGGAGTTGTAAAGGAACAAGAGCTAGTGAAGCCATGCCTGGCACCTGTAACCATGGATCCCATAATTTATTAAATTTAAGTGGAGTACGACGGTGTTTCAAAATATGCCTCTCATTAAGCAGTGTGGAGTTAACTTGTATACGCCAGTCCTCCAACGTGGGTGGTAGAGGCCATATCCACTTTTAACAGAATACATTTTTGTACTAAAAACAATAACCTAGATATAGCGGTCCGGGCATGGAGTGTAAATGGCTCTTCATCCAGAAACCCTAACATAAAGGTCAAACGGTAATTTTTTAGGGACACCTAAATCGCTTGGTTAATAACCTATATTACCTTATTCCAATAGCGCACCAGTTTAGGACATCGCCAGAACATATGTAAATGGTTCACATTCTGTAAATGGTGGGACATTCTGAACTCTCTCTACATTGCCATTTATACAGTTTAAGGGGAATTCTATGCACTCGTTAAATCACAAAAAGTTGTGACAATCTTTGAGTAATAGAAATAGACATTCAGCCCACGTTCACACTGAGGGTCGATTTAAGACTGTGCGTGTTCAACTGAACTTGCTTGATTTCAAACCGGCATTTCAATCTGACCGGAGGGGGGGGGGGGGGGGATATAACGGACTTCTTTGCGGTTAATGCACAGATGTCTATTCAAATCGCCCCCGTAGTTGCAAAAAGTAGTGCAGAAGCTACTTTTGTATATCAGTGCGGAGCCACAATGTCGGCGTTGCACCGATTCGGACGGTGCCATTGCCGGCAATAAGCAGCAATTTGACATGTCAAAATGGCTTGATGTGAACGTGGGCTAAAGGTACTTGCTCTAGTATAGATTGCTATATCTCTCCATCAGTGGTAGAGATACTGTATCTGTAGAGACCACCCTTTCCTGCCAGAAAGCTACAGAGTACTCTGGGAGCAAAGCAAAAGAGACCCATATAGAGATGATATAAGACCTTTCTTCTCATTGCTAGTAGCTACTTGGTCTATGAGTGGGGTATCTATCTGTATAAGAGTTCGGCTCTAAAGTGATTGTAAACCCACTTTGACAACTTGCACCTACAGGTAAGCCTAGATTTAAGGCTTACCTGTAGGTGCAAGAAATATCTCCTTAACCCACACAGTTAGGGAGATATTTGCAGAAAACGCTGCACCGATGTCTACTGTGCATGCGCACCGTAGACAACGGCGCAGGCCCACTGAGCGTTCCGGCATAATGATTATGCCGGTCCCGCGCGCATGCATGGGAGTGACGTCATCGCCGCTCCGGCAAATCACATCACCGGAGTGGTGATACCAGGCATGGCGGTGGCGGCGGAGGGGAAAGAGGAGCACTTCGGGGGCTTTGATTTCAGGTGCTATGCTATGCTATGCATACTAGATTATGCCTTTCTCTTGCAGGTGTTTTTTTTCTGGATTATTTTAAGAGGGTTTACTTCTTCTTTAATTTCTTAGTCAAGTGCATCTAATACTACCCTCTCCCAGATTGACAATGCTGCTGTCCAAGAGTGTCTCCCTTGCTCCTCGCTCCGGAGTGCAGACATCCAGTACGTATGTTACAAGCCGGATCACCAGATAAAAATAGAGGAAAATAAATCTAAAAAAAGGAAAATAATTCAGCCACCACATTTAACGATTGGTGAGCTGCAATAGATTACATTTTTGTTTTTGGGTTTAATAACACTTTAAATGGTGGATGTCCTGTAAACCGTCTGCAGTTATAAATTTCCGACTGTGCCACTGTGCTGAGGTTAAATCACATCCCATAACTTCTACAAAGTCTGTGTGTTCTGCTTTTAATAAGCATCATTTTATTTTCCCTAGAAGATTGTGATCACCCAGCAGCCCCCTCATCTCCTGCCACTTTTAATCCTTAAAACCAAACCAGCTGTCAAACAATTGATTAAATTTAGACATGCTGTCAATTTTAATAACATCTGCTAACATCATCTATCTGTTTCAGGACTTATATTTATAACAGACTGAGAAGTTTCCATTATACACTTTGCTCTCTGCCTCGCTAGCACGTCATTATTTTTTTCTGCTATGCATGGGAATATTAGGTCTTATCAGCCGGCTGAAAAATCCAGCTCAGAATAAAAAAAAAAAGAAAAAACGATTCAAAGACTTTTGTGACTTTTGCTATAACAATTATGGATCTCCCCATTTAAACTAGCTGAAGAACACACTGATTTCCCCCCGTATGGACAGTATAGTGGTGTTTATATCATTAGCTTCTGTTCTGTTAAAGCAGTAAGGAAGACATAGAGCCCATGTGGTATTAGCCAGTGCATTGGTTTCCGTCTCTCTGATTTCACAGCGGAAAGGCTGCTGTTTTCTCTGTGTGCAATATCCTGGCGTCCTTCCCAATGTCTTGATATATAGGGCAAACACATAAAAGAAACACACTGGGAACAAATGTGCAACTTTTAGACCTGTTATATTTTTATGAGACTGTCTCACTTTGCTTTTGCTACATGTGATTTCTTGAATATGCTTTTTTTTTTCTTCCTTTGTCAGTATGGACAAGTTGAAGGTGAATTTTTTTCAACTTTTTCACTTTGGTTCTTAAAAAAAAACAGTCAGTTTAGAGAACTAAAACACAGTGAATGTAAACCCAATCACTAAAATCTTATATAAAAGTTCACATTAAAGTAATTTCAAAATACATTTTCAATATTTGCCAGCCTGTGACTTACATTTAAAGCTGAACTACAGGAATTATCTGTATTGCATAGTTACATTGGTTCAGCTTGACAAAGTGTAAGTACAGTGGCGGTTGGTGGGCTTTTCTTCTGGGGGGGCAAACAACCAGCACTACCCCCTCCGGGAGGCGCGGCACTGATGCACTCCCTGCACCAATGGTGATCATGGGGCCCGTGGCCTTGTCAGCCAGTACCCCCCCGGGAGGGGAAGCACTTACCATGTGGTGGACTGTGACCCCCTCTCCTCCTGTGTTCTCCAGGCAGTGGCGGAATTTCAGAAATTTGGACAAACTTTGTTTCTTTTTTCTGAGCATTTGGTAAACTTTGTTTATAATGTAATTCAGGTATTCGGATATATCTGAATCTCCATATAACGAAAAGTTTGTCTCAATAATAATTCAGAACGAAGCGAACCACACATGTCTAGGTGCAAATACTGTATTTATTGGGAAAATCAGGGGAAAATCGTGGGTGCACGATATACGCTGATCCCCGCTTCCCGCGCTGTGTTTGAACGCCGCCGCCGACATATACCGAGCGCAGTACACTCAGGTACACTCGGCCAGGCTCGGCTCCCCTCGCGGTCACGCCCTGTGCCGCCTCCTAGCCTTTATGCGAGAGAAGCCGAGCGTGGCCGAGCATGCCCGAGTGTACTGCGCTCGGTATATGTCGGCGGCGGCGTTCAAACACATCGCGGGAAGCAGGGTTCGGCTCAGAGACAGTGCGGGAGAAGCGGGGAGGACACCACGAAGGCCGCAGACAGACACCGGACCAGACAAGGCCGCCGATTGACGCCGGGCAACTGTAAGTAACTGTAACTGTAAACTGTCAGTATTTATTTATTTTTTCCTTAGGATTCCCTTCTAGGTTTGGGGTGTGCGCTATACGCCGGTGCGCGTTATAGGGCGATAAATATGGTAATACACAGAAGTTTACTTAATAAATGACTAAATAATGGACCCTGATGTTATCGAGAGACCCCCAAATCTATCCAGAGTCCCACATCTATCCTGGATATCTAGCCTTTTTATTATTTGGAAAAAGTCCTTTCTAATTCGATTTATTCATAGTACTGGCTTTCTCCTGCCTCCTGTCAGGGGGAACATCAGCTCATTGCACTCATGTAAGTTGCAACAGAACAATAACAGCACCTGATATGACAGATCAGGAAAACTGTGTTCTTTAAAGGGCTTCCAGGTTATCACATACGTAAAATGTTACCCAACAAGTCAGATGTGCTGGGGAGTTTTCGCTCCATTAAACTGCTACAGATGAGCTATGTGGAGACAGACACAGTCATCCTTAGGCTCCATGTACACGGGACGCTTTTACAACTGCTCCTAAATGAGTAAACTTGACAGATGGTACCCACCCATGTTTAAAACGTTTGTTTTACCGCGTTTACGTGCCACGTTTAGCCGAGTTTTGTCGCGTTTGTGTTTAGAAGCATTTCAATAAAAAAAAAGTGGAAATCTTCTACGTCTGGACCCATTTTTTTGCTTTCAAAGAAAACACTGTTAAACACAACTGCCTAAAAACAGCAATAAACGACACTACATGTGTACATGGTCACATAGGATAACATTGAATGAGTTCAGGGGCAGTTGAAAAAAAAGCTGTCCAACTGCCTCTGAACAAACATTTAGCAGCTTCCCGTCTACATGGGGCCTTACAGAAGACCAGTGTATTGAAAGGCTTAAACTTTCATACAAGTGGGTCCATTAACCAATAATGTATTTTATAATTCAGTATGTTGCATTTCAGTTGGTCATAGACCAAGACCATATCATGGGTTGCTTTTGCTCACCTCCTTCTGAATTTGCATGTTATCTGGCTATCATGTTGAGTCATGGCAGGTGTACCTAGGGCAGACCAAGGAGGTGCAGGGTAGAAGGGCATGTTCTTTCCTTCCAAGAGCAGCCTGTTGTGGACAAAAGTGTGAGGCCGCGTACACACGTACGAGAACCTCGACGGGCCAAACACATCGTTCCGCCCGTCAAGGTTCTCGCCCGGCCGTCGAAATCGTCGACCAAGCCGTCGGGAAAGGCGCCGAGCCATGGTTCTCGATGAGCCATCGAGCAAATAGAGAACCTGCTCTCTATGTTGGCTCGACGGCTTTCCCGACGGGATGCTCGCCGAAACCGTACACACGGCCGAGGTTCTCGGCAGAATGAGGATCCCAGCGAGCTTCTCGCTGGTTTCTGCCGAGAATCTCTGCCGTGTGTACGGGGCCTCACGGTGCTGAATGAAGACTGCGTTGCCATTCTTCCTGTCTTCCCTTGTTATGTGCTATATCACATGACCAGATTTAGGAAGAAGAAACTGCTTTTATTCCCAATGGGTGCCGAGAGAGGGTGGAGGAACAACTGAGCCCTAGACCTTCCCTATCCTCCTCAGAACCCCCCCTCCTTACTGCCTATTTTTACCCCTAAAATCCCTCACCATTGCACACAGTTGTGGGACAATTGCAGTGTTGCCCCATTTGCTTAAATTTATTGCGTTCAGCAGTTGGTACTGGACACGATTGGGGGGAACAGTTTTTCCAGTGACACCACAAATGCTGGGATATTTTGCCGTGGTGCTTAAGCGGATGCGTTTTTGGGGTACACCCCCTTGCTCAGAGCTGAGCCCTCTGGATTATGCTTCATGTTTTTAATGCCTTCTTTTCTTCTACTTTGGTGAGTACCCATTTGCTTACATTCTTGTTCTACATAGTAAATCTCAGGTAATGCACCAAGTGTTTGCTCCCTCCTGTGTTTTTTTTTGTAACCTAAAAATTGGTTCAGAATGTACTCATTTGTAACACATTGTGATCCAAATTAGGGGTGTACATACAGGGGTGGTAGGGGTTACCATTGCGACTTGGACCCATGCTCCAGGCAGCCCATGCAGCCCCATGTATGCCTAGATAGGAAGGAGGTGGAGGCCGCAGCATGTGCTGCAAGGTTTCTCCCTCCCACCTCTTACCGGATGCTGCGGGGGATCTGTCTAGATGGAGAACGGGGAAAGAGCCGGTAAACATGTAATTTTCTAGCCCCTAGTTCAAGTCTATTACTGCTGTGGCTCTAAGGAAGAGGGTCCTCCCTCGTAAGGCATAAGCCATTTGTGATGCCATCTGGTCTCCCCTAACACCCTGTCTAGGTTGCAGGTGTCTAGAGACACAGTTCCATTTGCTGGAGTACTTACAAGCCTTTTTATCACGTTTGTTTGTGGGTATTATTATTGCTGTTACATTTTTTTTTTTTTTTTTTTTTATCCATTTTTCATTGGTAATGCACAAGGTCGGTGCGCCCTCCTTTTCGTTCTATAATTTTCTGACCCCTTCCTTGTCTTAATGAATAGAGTCAGTGATTGGTACCAGTCACTGACTCTGCTTATTTTTTTTCTTCCATAGCTAGGGGCATAGTAAGTAGTGTTTACTATACATAAGTTTATGGATGAATGGGAAACTCTGTACAGAGCTCATCCTGTTCATTCATTCTGTGCAGCTGAGGGTGCAGAGAAAAGGACTGAGGAATCTGTCCTCAGTCCCTTTCTCTGTCTCAAAAGTGAGACATCAGGGGTCTGTTTAGACCTCTAATATTTCACCAATGCCCCCCAATGGGGGTCCTAAAAAATATATAAAAATGTATAAAAAATAAAATGGTAAAAATAAATAAATAAAATAAATGTTAACAAAACAAAAATTATTAAATAGGCTCTGGGAGACCTGGTAAACAGATATCCCCACATTGGAGAGAGACGACTGGAATGAGTGTTTTGAGGATAGTTTGGGGCTGGTTATTTTCTCTAAGGACAAACTGATACAAACCAAGTTCCTACATTGGATATATTATACTCCACAGAGATTGCACAGGCTGTACCACCAGAGTAATCCATTATGTAGCAGATGCCAGGTGGAAATTGGCACATATTTCCATATATTTTGTAGCTGCCCCAAGGTGGCACAGATCTGGGCAGCAATTTTTGAAGCTATTAACAAGCGCCTCCAGTTGTCTCCTTGGCATTGTCTCCTGAGTTGGCTCTACTTGGTATACAGGAGGATGACCAGAGGCCCCGTTATACTAAACTCCTGATCTCTTATCTTATGTATCATGCCAAAAAAGCCATTCTACTTAAGTGGAACTCTGCTTCGCCTCTAACAGTGACTTTCTGGGATAACTCCATTAATAGTGGCTTACTGCTATATAAAATTACTTATCTAAATAGGAAATGTCCCAAAAAGTTTGATGGTATCCGTGGACAGCGTAAGTGGCGTGCTAACCACAATATACAGTATGAATGTGGGTTGCCCGCCCCTCCCTCCCCATTCCTCTTCCCTTTCCCCTCTTCCTGGTCCCCATACCCTTTCCCCCCCCTTACTGTTGACCCTTTCCGGATGGTTCAAAATTGCAGGCATTGAATAAATAACTGTTGGCTACGATTATCAAACTCTTTGTTGCCTTAATAACTAATACGGCTCATAAACTGTGATCATACTCTCTGTTTAACTGTACATACCCTGTATATGAAATCATGTATAGATATGTAACAGCTACCATCGACTTGACTGTTGTACCATACTTATCTTTTCTATAATAAACTGTAATTTTTGACTGCAAAAAAAAAAAAAAAGAACCAAAAACATAAAACAACAAAAATAAAAAAACTACTGACACCGGGAGTGGAGCTACCAGGGCCACAAAGGTCGCACTTGCAATTGGACTCCGGCGTTCCGCTGCCATGGGGGAACCCCAAGATGGAAGGTTTCTGGGCCCTGAATGTTCTAGTTACGCCTCTGATCCAAATGCTATAGACGAGCCTTTATCGAACCTTATAACATGGAGAAACCCTTGAAGTAACTTTTTGGGCTTCTGGAACCCCTGCTAATAATTACTATATTTTCATCTCACAGTACATTAACATGACGATCGCTGGGAAAATGCTTCGTACATTTATGGTCATTGGGAAGAATTCCCTCCTTACAGATAGGTTAATGGTGTCAGAGGGTCAGAAGTTGCTTATTGCTTAACCACTTCAATACCCAGCCATATACAATTGACGGCCTGAGATGGGATCTACCATCCTAAGTGGCCGTCAATTGACGGCCTGGGCTTTGCGGGTGGATATCTGAATGATGCTTGCAGCCAGAGGCATCATCCAGATATCCTCTTCTTCAGCCGGCGATTCTGCACAATCTAAGAACGATCATAGCGGCGGTTCCCCCTCCCGCCGCCATCCGGTGCTTCTCCGGGCTCTCCCGTGCCTTCAGGGGCCCGGAGAACGAATCGTCGGCATCGGCAGGAAGCATAGAGATGACTGGTGACCATCTCTATGACCGTCGGAGGACCCGGGCGCGATGTGATGACGTCACGCCCGGGTCCCCGTAAGTAAACAAAGCCGCGATTGTGGCTGTAAGCCACCATTCATGAGATCGGTGAATTTTTTTTCACCGATCTCATGGTTTCCAGCCTGGAGGAGAGATGTGAGGTCTTATTGACCCCGCATCTCTCCTTAAAGATGACCTGTCACACACATTTCCTATTACAAGGGATGTTTACATTCCTTGTAATAGGAATAAAAGTGGATTTTTTTTTTAAAAAGTGTAAAATTAAATAAAAAATAAGTAAAATAAATAAATAAAAGATAAAAAAAAAAATTAAGACGCCCATGTCCCCAATAGCTCGCGTGCAGAAGCGAACGCACACAAAAGTCCCGCCGACAATTGTAAACGCCGTTTAAACCACATAAGTGAGGTATCGCCGCGTGCGTTAGAGTGCCAGCAACAAATCTAGCACTAGATCTCCTCTGTAAATCTAAACTGGTAACCTGTTGGAGATTTTTAGGTACCGAAGTTTGGCGCCATTCCATAAGTGTGCGCATAATTAAAGCGTGACATGTTGGGTATCTATTTACACGGTGTAACATAATCTTTCACATAATACAAAAAAATTGGGCTAACTTTACTGTTTTGTTATTTTTTTAATTCATTTAACATTTTTTTTTACAAAAAAAAGGCTTTTGAAAAATTATTGCGTAAATACTGTGCGAGATAAAACGTTGCAATGACCGCCATTTTATTCCCTATGGTGTCTGCTAAAAAAACATATATAATGTTTGGGGGTACTGTGTAATTTTCTAGCAAAAGAATGATGATTATTACATGTAGGAGAGAAGTGTCAGAATAGGCCCGGTATGGAGGTGGTATAAAAGCCCGGTATTGAAGTGGTTAAGAAACCCCTAGCAACCTCTGTAGGAATACTGGTTGAGAAAGACTGCTATAGATAGTGTATATTGTTTACACACCAAAAACCTCTTCTTCCCAGCATGGCAGTGTGTGGTCTCAAACTACAACTATGTTTTTCATTCCAGTTCCAAAAGGCACACCCTACTTTTCTGAAAGCAAAAGGGTGGCACCTGCAGCTCTTAAACCAATGGTCTGATTGTGTTTGGCAATGGTGGAGGCTGAAGACACAGCTGCATAGTTATAGTAGTTTTTCTTACTTCCACTAAATAGTTTTATTCAAATGGAAAACATTATTTTGCTAACGTGGATGTAAAAACTTCCAGGTATTTGTGCATATAGCTTCTACCCATAAAAATCTAATTGTGTTTTGACTTTACGTCATGCTGGCATGCAAGTGATATAAACATTTTTCTGACCTGGAAAAAGTATGGAGATCATGAGTAAGAACTCCTTATCTGAATACTTGTTGTGGGTCCCTGGGAGCATTGAAGCCAGGTCAGCATGACACCCAAGCAACTCGCATATTAAGCTACCATTTTTTTCTTTAGCCCATTGTCTAGCAAGGTACAATGCTAAATTAAATGGTAGTCAAGGGCTTAAAATAAGCTCAGTGCTGCTGCATTTATATGTTAAAGTTATACTAAAGTCTATTTTTTTTTCTTTAAAAAAAAAGAAACGTTATACTTACCTGCCCTGTACAGGTAAATAGAAACCTTCAATTGTTCAAGCTTTTCTCCATAAAATGGATTTTTGAACAAGCCTAGCACAACACTGTTTGGAATTTCAGTGAAACAGGGGCAGCATTTTCAGTTTATTACAGTAAGTTAGGAGCATAGAAAAAGAGGTTAAAGCTGCGCCACTGAACCAAAAATTAAAAGTCCACTGAAACTAAAATTTATATGTATAGTCCCAATGTGCAACATTAAGTGTGCACACAAGTAATCAATCCTGAAGATTAAATTCTCCAGAGCTTCAACACCACCGTGACATCAAATATGTTTCCACACTGAAGTGAAGACCCACCACTGAGTCTTAAAGCCGCTTACCAGAAGGGCAAGCACGATTAGCAATCGGCTATAGTACAGACGTGGCCTTTAGAAGCTGTAGTAGACTCACAGGGTGAAAGGTTTCCAGTGGTGACTTCCAACGCATTCATGGACTCAACCGGATAGACATGGGTAGAGAAAAGGTGTACTATAGCGTAATTCCATAAGACTTGTTTATTTAAAAAAATGTAAGAGTAAGAGATACTATGTTTTTTGTAATTTTGCCCAGGCATACACTTTAGGCCTCATGCACATAGACCTCTGGGACCATATGACAAAATTCAGGTGTATTTCACTGCCCGGGAACCACAAGTGCTGCATACAGCCCGCATAGTAATCAATGGCTGTATGCAGCACTTGGATAAAAATGTATAAACAGAATAATCAGTGTTACTACCCATACAACACATTGATAGCCGAGCACCCGGGTGCTCGATCCACAGTTGCTGGCTGAGTGGAGTAATGTAGGAAAGATGATCCGCACTTTGGGTTGTTGCTCTTAAAAAATCTTCATTATATTAAAAAGCAGCAGGGCACAAACGCAAATGAAAACAGTTGAAGCATTTTAGCCTATAAGGCCTTAGTCATAACTACATTACAGACATGAAACATTGAAATAAATAGTAGCTCTATAGGTCACAGGCTCCACCCATTATTGTCTTGATTGACCGCAGGCAATTATTAATTTAATAATTGCCTGCGGTCAATCAAGACAATTAATGAGTGGAGCCTGTGACCTTTACAGCTACTATTTATTTCAATGTTTCATGTCTGTAATGTGGTTATGACTAAGGCCTTATAGGCTGAAACACGTCAACTGTTTTGATTTGCGTTTATGCACTGTCACTTTGCAATAAAAAAATTTAAGAGCAACAACTGGAGTGCGGATCATCTTTCCTACATTGCATAAACACGTGCATGTATATAGGCATACGACCCTGCGAGCAGATCATCTTCAACTAGGGTGTGCACCCATACACATGCGCATACCCTTGTGCAACCATTGATTAGTGTGGGCAGTTTTGCACAGCTCCTGGTGGGGGAAAAAGTGCTCATATTTTTACATCATATGGTCCCAGGCACCTGTGTGCATGAGTCAAACAGAACCAAAGAAAATTCCCAGCTCAACTTACCGACAAGCCTGTAACAAACAATATGTGTTAAAAACGTAATTAAAAACAGAGGTTTCGTTTGCAAACATTTGCAAATACATGCGGAAGCTTCAGAACCACTTCATGGCACCCCAGTATTACCTGCAGTCCCAACTCTAAATTTTGACAGCCTCCACAGTGTAGGCACATGCATTATAATGGATAGGCAGAGGGCAGGTGAGCCTGGAGGGATCCCACCCTTCCTTAAAGCCACAGGGGCTCAATGGATACCCAGCATATAGCGCAATGGCAGAAAAGGTGTCCTGTGCACCCCCTTACCAGTTTTCCAACAGTACAAACAAATGGCCAATGCCTATAACTGAAACAACAATAACACAAAAAACCTCCTGCGCTCTGGTGTTTCGACAAAACCGGGTACAGCAGTATAGTCTCACGGCAAAGTCTAAAGTCTTGCAGCCCTCTACAGAACAAAAGGGTGGCCTTTGCAGCCAGGTGCACATTGAAGGGGTGACGCATGTCAAACAAAACCAAATTCCCAGCTCAATTTAACTGACCAGTCTGCAAGCAACCAAATTATCCTAACAGCATGTGTTAAAAACAGGGGATTCGTTTGCACACATTTGAAAATACGTAAGCTGCAGAGCCACTTCACGGCACCCCAGTATTATCTGCAGTCCTGTGTGCAGCGCTAATCCCATAGCAACATAGGATCAGCACTGTGGACAGCTCATAAAATAATTTTTTATCACTCACAGTAGGCCCAGTGTTTGCTTAAAATATTTAATAATTACTTGCATTGTAAATAGTTTTTTTCATATATATGTGTAAAGCTGGTGATTGAAAGATATTGAACATTACATTTGAAATGACAAAAAAAATGTAAGGCTTATGTGAGACTTTGTATATTGGGTTTACACATACTTTAATATCATACAATGATATTAAATGCATGTAATTAATACAATATCTGTTCTAAAACAATGTAGCTGAATATTGGGTAAATTACTTCTATTTGCAAGTACATATAGCTGCTGACAGTCTGATAACAGATTAATACTTAGGTATCAAACCAAACACAGCACAAGTTCCTGGCCTCACTATTTCGTGACGGCCCTTTTCCTGTACTGTGAAGCCTTGCCATGGAGGAAATACTTGGGAAAAGGGCTCAACTCAACTGAACATAAATCCTTCGAAGTTGGTCACAAAAACACAAATAGTGTGTTCCTGGGCCTGGCTTCACAGGAGACTTTAAGGACAGCAGCTGTGTAAATCATAACTTATCTCTGTTTTGCAAGTTTGAGATATTAGGAAATGCTATTTCAAAGGCTGCAGAAACATAACAGGTTCTCTGCTCGCTCCTCTAATTAAACTTGTCTGGGAAAGATAAATCCAAACGCTGTACAACAGAGTACTGCTTGTCCTGTTCTGAAATCTATCTTAACCTGTACAGTTTGTCCAAGTATACCCAGAAATACCATAATTATACTTTTAAAGTTGTTTTTATATTCATAAACATACTAGGGTTTATTCTGAGTTCTCGACCCAAGGCATAACTACTCCACTCAGAATTGGCACAAGACTCCTTTGTCTAGATTTCTAAGATACCGTATTACACTTTCTACCAAATTCATGCAGTCACCCACCCACTGTGAGGTCTGCCACTCCAGATATATAGTCATCATTATACATGCATATTAGAACTTTTTTTTGTACCTAGTCTCGCTTGCTTGTATGCACTTACTCTATTACTCTTTAGGCAAAATTGCTTTGTAGCTAGAACACCAACAAACATTTCTCTGTTTAGGATGGAATCTGAAAAGGTTGGAAATTCAGTTGCTGACTGCAACCTTATGCCGCGTACACATGATCAGAATTTCCGACAAGAAAAGTTTGATGTGAGCTTTCAGTCGGAAATTCCGACCGTGTGTAGGCCCCATCGGAGTTTTTCAGCAAAGATTTGAGAGCTGGTTCGGATGCATGCTCGGAATCAAGTCGACGCATGCTCGAAAGCATTGAACTTAATTTTTCTCGGGTCGTCGCAGTGTTGTCTGTCACTGCATTCTTGACGGTTGGAATTTTGTGTGAACGTGTGTATGCAACACCAGTTTGAGCCAACATTCCGTTGGAAAAAAAATCCGCGGCTTTCTTATTGGAACTTCCAATTATGTGTACGTGGCATTAGTTATAAAGATGTTTCCATCCTTTCTGAATGACCACACAAGAGTTTAGGGGAATGGAAGGATCAGGGGCGCACACAACAATATAATTCTAACAAAGGTTACAACCATTCCTCATTCTAATCTGTTTGTGTACCCATTGTACAGATTTCCTGTAATTTCGAGTTTTGGTGATCATACAAGATGTGAAGGGATATCTCTCTAAAGAGGACACAGCAATAAAAATATAACAAGCATACTATTACAAACCCTACTATATTCTGTGTAACAAAAAAAATTTGGTTTGGTGTACTAACTTTGTATATTCCTTAGTAAATTATAACTGGAACTTGCCCAGAATTATAAATTTGATCAAATTTGATGGGGTGTGGCATATTTTTTGCAGTTCAGGTCAGAGTTTAAAGTGTCCTGATGTAAAATTTTAGCCTGCGTTCTCCAGTGCTTCAAAACCAACTGGCTAATAGTTCATGTTCTTGTCATAACAAGTGTGCAAAGCTGAAAATTCAGTACTGAAGATCTTGCCACCAGCATATGGGATAGATATACTATGTACTTATCAGGGTTTAAAGGGCCCTGATTAGGGATACTCCATTTCCAATTCACATGGGGGGGCGGGATCTGAAGTTCCCCTTTGTTAAAGGGGGCTTACAGATTTCGATAAGCCCCCCCCCCGCAGACCCACACAACCACCAGCAAGGGTTGTGGGGATGAGGCGCTTGTCCCCATCAACATGGGGACATCCTCCCCATGTTAAGGGCATGTGGCCTGCTATGGTTCAGGAGGGGGGGCACTTTCTCTTCCGCCCTCTTTTCCTGCGACCTGCCAGGTTGCATGCTCAGATAAGGGTCTGGTATGGATTTTTGTGGGAACCCCACACCATTTAATTTAAAAAAATGGCACAGGGTTCCCTTTAAGAAAAATAAGTTATCGGTTTCTGTCTCTTATAATGCCACATTCAAAGAAAATATCAGAAGAAAATTGGGTCCCCTGATTGGACTTTTAAGGCACAAAATTGTGAACAGTATTGTAGTAAAGAAAAAAATATGAAGTATAACATTTATTTTAAAATACAGTATATTTTTTTCTTTACTACAATACTGTTCACTTCGTGAATTATAATTTTGTGCGTTAAAAGTCTAGTCAGGGGACCCAATTTTCTTCTGAGGGTTCCCTTTAATATCCATACCAGACCTAAAGGGCCTGATATGGAATTTGGGGGGACCCCCACACTATTTTTTCTGGTTCTGTCGTTTTTTTCAATGACTTTGATCTGTATTGCCAGAACCCGACAATTCATGAATAGCCGCGAGTAGTTTTAAATGACTTTTTTTCCATTATAAATGACATTTTGTGCAGGAACAGTTCTAAACACTAGAAATATGTTCTACTTTACAGGAATACTATTTTGCATTGATACATGTCCCCTGGGGCAGGACCCTGGTCTCCAAACACTTTTTATGACAATAACTTGCATATTACCTTTAAAATTAGCACTTTTGATTTTTCATGTTAGTGTCCCATAGACTTTAACGGTGTTCACGCGTTCAAACACATTTTTTGCCTGGTCGCATGTTCTGGTGCAAACCGAACCAAGGGTTGTTCGGCTCATCCCTAGTCCTGATGTTAGATTTTAGGCTGTGTTCTCCAGTGCCTCTAAACCAGATGGCTATATCCTAGTTCTTGCCATGACAGTTATACAATACTGGAAATTCAATCCTGAATATCTTGCCACTAACATTTGCAACAGATAAAATAATTCATTACAGTTTAAAGAGTTCTGATATTCGATTTGGGATGTGTTCTCCAGTGCCTCAAAACCAAAACGAACTGGCCATTGTCTTTGTTCTTGTCATGACAAGTGTGCAGTGCTGGAATTTCAATATCAGATGTCATACCACCAGCATTTGAGGCTGATATATGAACTCATCAGGGTCCGAAGTGCCCCGATGTTAGATTTAGTGTTCTCCAGTGCTTTAAAACCAACTGGTCTTTGTCTTTGTTCTATCCTTGACAGGTGTGCAGTGCTGGAAATGTAATATTAAATGTCTTGCCACCAAGATGGCTTAATTCTTCAGCATCTACGATAAATTATAAAAGTAACAGTTTTGGGGAGGCTGACTTTGATGGACATATTTTGAGTAGACTGTAGTGGGACAATTATGTATGCTTCCACCTGGGGCCATTTGTCCTCCTTCTTCTTTACAATGCCTAGGGCTTGTAAACATGGGTGTTCCAATACAGATCGAATGCAGCAAATCATTTATTACTCATTGCAGTTTGTCAGAGGATGAGATACAGCTATACATAATAGAGAAAACCCCTGTAATGGTACTTGCAATGCAAAACATCAGCCTTAAAGCGGAGTTCCACCCTTAAAACCACTTTGTTTCATCCCATCCAGCATACTGGCGTCAGCGCCAGTATGCTGGTTTTTATTTTTTTTTATACTTTATAATAGATCATTTAATTTTGGGCGCACCGCGGTATGTCGCCGCTATAAGGCGTCATGCCTTCCGGAAACAGCCGATTAGCGATTCTTCTCGGCGCCTGCGCACAGACCCAGGAGCTGACTGCGCAGGCGCCGTAAATAGCCGGTCCTAGTTCGGCTTTTTTCGGAGGGCGTGACGCGGCTATATACGGCGCCTGCGCAGTCAGCTTCTGGGTCTGTGCGCAGGCGCCGACAAGAGCTGAACGCTAATCGGCTGTTTCCGGAAGGCGTGACGCCTTATAGCGGCGACATACCGCGGTGCGCCCAAAATTAAATGATCTATTATAAAGTAAGTACATGGATTAAAAAAAAAAAAACAGCATACTGGCGCTGACGCCAGTATGCTGGATGGGATGAAACAAAGTGGTTTTAAGGGTGGAACTCCGCTTTAAGATAAGTTGAATGTGTCTCAGTAGTTGTTGCAGTTAATTCAACGAAATCAAACATTATCATCGTGATCAGCTAATAGAAAATGTTTTGATTTACTCAAAATTGCGGCACCCATAGTAATAGAAAGCATTTCACCTTTGTACACTTTTGTTTTTCTAAATTCCAGCTCGCCGATGCACCAATATAGCACTCATGTACTTTTTTTGCAAAAATATCAAAACATGCACCTGGGAATGGGTGGGTAGATGATGCAGGGTGTGTGCTAATGAGATCAGCTGGTCAACTCCTTCCTGTGTCATGACCTAAAGTCTAATGGAAATGTCTGTAAATGTGGATTAGGACAAGAAAAGTTGCACATGCCCCCTCGGCTCCCGGCCTTGATGATGTTGCCGGGTGGCTCTCTGGTCTGTGGCATCGTATGTTCCAGTGCACACATATTTGTAAGTCACTTTGTCTTATACGGTTTTGCGGGGGGTTTATATCCTTCTCCCCATATCTGACACAGTTACTTACCTAATTAATTATTCTATTGCAGATGCTTCATATGCCTGCTCCTGATGAGCGGTTTAAAGCCGCGAAACGCATCAAGCTATTTGTGTTATTGTGTATCCAATTACACACCCATTGAGATATGTTTCCTACTATCTTTACAATTATAGGGAATATAAAGACCATAGACTGCGCAGATGATATTATTTGTTTGGTTTTACTCAAACTATGAATATGGTGGACCCCCTAATAGTACCTTGTGATTAATGTTCAAAACCATGTTACTACTGGTTATTATCGGGTTAGGAATTGGCGCCACGTGGCCAGTCCATTTCCTTGTATGTATAACTAATGTGTATAAACATGTTTTTTATGTATTAATAAATTGTTCATTATTCCACCATTGTATCCAATTTGTCACCACAAGCTTCAAATAAAGCCCCACTCCTTTTTTTGTTTTTGCAAGGGTACTAAGAGGAATACATGGGCTGTTATTTTTTGACCATCCTTTAATATATTTTTTTAGTTTTCAGGCTGGCACACTGATTGTTTAACCACTTCAATACCGGGCTTTTATACCCACCTCAATACCAAGCCTATTCTGGCACTTCTCTCCTACATGTATAATTCATCATTCTTTTGCTAGAAAATTACTCAGAACCCCCAAACATTATATATGTTTTTTTTAGCAGACACCCTAGGGAATAAAATGGCGGTCATTGCAACTTTTTATTTTGCACGGTATTTGCGCAATCATTTTTCAAATGCCCTTTTTTTGGAAAAAAATGGTTTCATGAATTAAAAAATAACAAAACAGTAAAGTTAGCCCAATCTTTTTGTAAAATATGAAAGATGATGTTACGCCGAGTAAATAGATACCTAACATATCACGCTTTAAAAAAACATTAATGGAATGGCGCCAAACTTGGGTACGTAAAAATCTCCATAGGCGACGCTTTGAAATTTTTTACTGGTTACCAGTTTAGAGTTACAGAGGAGGTCTAGTGCTAGAATTGTTGCTGGCACTCTATTGCATGTGGCAATACCTCACATATGTGGTTTGACCAGCGTTTACATATGTGGGCGAGACTTGCATGTGCGTTCGCTTGTAAATGTGAGCTACTGGGGACATGGACGTTTTAAAAAATAAAATAAAAAATACAAAATACATTTTTATTTTATTTATTTATTTATTTCTACACTTTTTTTCATGTTTTTATAATTTTTATCACTTTTATTCCTATTACAAGGAATGTAAACATTCCTTGTAATAGGAATGCTGTGTGGCAGGTCCTCTTTATGGAGAGATGCACGGTCAAAAAGACCCCACATCTCTCCTCCAGGCTGGAAAGCATAAGATCGTGATTTTTTTTTTACCGATCTCATGCTTACTAGGCGCAATTACGGCTTTGTTGACTTCCGGGGTACCCAGGTGTGATGTCATCACATCGCGCCCGGTCTTCCGACGGTCTTAGAGATGACTGGTGACCAGCTGGTCACCAGTCATCTCTATGCTTCCCAGCCGGCGCTGGATTCTTTCTCCAGGCCCCCAATGGCATGGGAGAGCCCGGAGAAGCATCGGATGGCGGCGGGGGGATGTCCCCTCCCGCCACCTATAAGAATGATCAACTGGCAGAACTAAAGCTTTGATCGTTCTTATGGTGCACAGAATCGCCGGCATGAAAGAATAATATCTGAATGATGCCTCTAGCTGCAGGCATCATTCAGATATCCCCCCACAAATCCCAGGACGTTATATGACACCCACCCAGGATGGGAGATCCCATCGGTGGACGTCATATTACAATGGGCGGGTATTGAAGGGGTTAATGACAACTGTAGTCACTGACTGCAAGCAAGAATAAAACCATTGGTATGATAAAGCCCAATCTGCATTCCAGTTCTGGGTTAGGGATTTAGAAAATAAAAAAAGCTTGCGGTGGAGTAATTCTTTAAGGATACTCAAATTATAATCTTTCAGATGCGTAGTACAGATTCAGTTTGTGTAGAGCATTAAGAGTAAAGTAAGGATTAGAAAAAGTCAGTATTAATATATGTAAGACTCCATGAAAGACTAACACAGACAATGAGGGCAGAGTGTGACCCTGAATTTGCTGCCAGGAGCTCCACGTTCTAAGAAAAACATCATGAGTATCAGTAATGCTACTATTTAGTTTCTTGTTAGACATGATGTCATTTCATTTATTTAAACTAGCGAGAGCAGCAGTTGAAGTCATAATTTGTTGAGGACAATGCATGTGGTTAAAATAGTCTATAAATCAAATTGTCAGTTAGCATAGGTACAGATATTGGATCACAGCCTCAGAATAAGGAAAAGTGATAACTGGAAATCCTACCGAGAAGCCTAATATCATATTGTCTATCTTTCAAGCATATGCACCAATGTTTCGGCCATAAATCTGTGAAAAATAAATGTCTCAGAAAGTGCTAATGTACTTTTATAACCGGCTTTCTACTTAATATCAATATCTTCATCTTCCTCCTCATACTGTAAAATATGAGACGCCCACCCTACCCATTCCCACTGTATCAGTACACTTGTCCTATCAATCAGGCTTATACTTTATCAACCTTTCTTATCAATATATACAACATCAGTACCCCCACCCCCCCACCCAATGTATCACACTACCAACATTAGTACCCCACCTACCTACAATATCAGTGTTTTCATCCTACTCATCACATTGTACAATATCAGTACTCCCACCCTTCCCATCACAAATGCCTCCAAAAAGGTTTAGTGTACTCTTAAAACCAACCCTCACCCGCCCACTCACCCAATGTTTTAATCAGACTGGACAATATTAAAGTCCTCCTCATCACACGGTATAATATACCCTATATTGTCAAAAGTAATGGGACGTCTGCCTTTACACACACATGAACTTAAATGGTACCCTAGTCTTGATTTGGCCCACCCTTTGCAGCTATAACAGCTTCAACTCTTATGGGAAGGCTGTCCACAAGGTTTAGCAGTGTGTCTATGGGAATGTTTAACCATTTTTCTAGAAGCGCATTTATGTAGTCAGGCACTGGTGTTGGACGAGAAGGCCTGGCTCGCAGTCTCCGCTCAAATTCATCCCAAAGGTGTTCTATCGGGTTGAGGTCAGGGGTCAGGACTATGTGTAGGTCAGTCAAGTTCCTTCACCCCAAACTCATTCATCCATGTCTTTATGACTTTGTTTTTTGCACTGGTGCACAGTCATTTTGGAACAGGAAGGGGCCGTCCCCAAACTGTTCCCACAAAGTTGGGACCATTAAATTGTCCAAAATGTCTTTGTATGCTGATGCTTTAAGAGTTCCCTTCATTGGAACTAAGGGGCCAAGTCCAACCCCTGAAAAACAAACCCACACCATAAACCACACCATTACCCCCCCCCCCCCTCTGCTAAATGATTTGCTAAATGATTTGGACTAGTGCACAAAGCAAGTTCCATAAAGACACGGAATACCCAATATATTTGACAATATAGTGTATGAGTTCCTATGTTCCATATGAAAATGTGCATTCAACCCTACACATCACATCAATGTCAGTGTTCCCACCCTTCCTGTCACACTGTATAATATCAGTGCCCCCACTGTACCTATCACTGTACCTATCACACTGTATAACACCTTCCTTTCAAAATGTACAACATCAGCGCCCCCTCCCTCCTTAATCAGCCTGTACAATATGTCTTGTTACCCTTTGAACCTGGTAATATAGACGTGTTTGGTATCTAACTGATTAGCATTAGTGTAATCAGTTTTTATTAAGGTAACTCTATTACAGTACGAGCTATGGAATATGAATTGGAGTTGAGAATTTGTAATGTATAATGGTCAGTTTTAGGTGAAAAACCCAAAGCTCACAGATGTGTATTGCTGAGCTGCATACCAGACTATTTATGATCATTAGTAGTGCTTTTCAGACCCTGTGAGTGGAGGTTTATGATGCCCTGCATTCTAAAGTAGAAGCATTCTTTGTCAAATGTGTCACTTTCCAGGAATGCCTAGCATGAATATGCGATTTAAATCTGACTGGTTTTATAATCAACTAGTGAATTCTAGTAAGAATCGGGAAGGCATAATGTTCAGTTCTAATACCCCGATCTCTTCATGTTGTTTGGGGTTTGTCACATGTCACTATCATCACAGACCACCTTCCCTTCCAATATTAAAGTGGAACTCCAGGACTGATGTTTTATGCTAACCTACATTGGTCCATCTTGAAGAAGGTGTTCTAGAGCCCTTTTGGGGAAACAATGGTTGTGTATCTGGTTTAAGGCCTCAAGTGTGGAACCCAGGCCTAGGGGGCACCAGCCCCCTCAATGCAAGCTGTGCTCCTGGAGGTCATGCTGGTTTAATCTGATCCATGCTCTGGTCATGATTAGAACAGGGACACACTTGAACCTCCAGGGTTAAAACTTTCAGAAAAAGTTCTGTGTGATGCTTTTGACCACTCAGCAATTTTTAGGATTAGAAGCTATTGGAAACCGACAATCAAGTTTTAGGTTATTCCACTTTCTTGTTTCCTAATCTACAGAAAGTGTAATATAATTTTGGTACAAAGTGTTCTTATCTGCTACTGAGCAGAGGCTTATGAGCTCCTCTTTGCCCAGATGCTGCTACAACGTCTGTTGTAATGGCAGTTACATAAAAAAAGAGTTGGTTTACAGCAAACTAAACCCCAATTTGCATTTAGACTTTACAGACATAATAATACATAAAACCACTCACTTTTTTTCCATAATATATAAAAACCCAACACAGTCTGATACATTTTTATTGTTTTTGCACAATACATTTTATTCCATATGGTATGCCTAGCTCCATTGCCTAAATATACACATTTCAATCTGTGTGTAAAATAGTTATGGCAAATGACAACTGGTAGACTGACATCCCCTATATAACGCATATTTAATCTGCTTCTTCAGGATGGAACTATACAGCCATTGTGAAAATCATACAATACAGTTTAATAGAAATCAATAGAATCATTTCTAAGGAAGAATCATGTGCCAGTAACATATATTTATACAGAGTACATATTTAACAGTTTCCAAGTGCCAGTCCCCCGGTCAACTGACATCACAGAGCCGATCCAAGCTTGGGAAGAATCCCAACTTTCTGGAGTCTGAGACAGCCTTTTCTGCCTCCTTTACTGCCCAGTGCTCCAGTGAGTGTGTGGGTGGGGTCAGAGCTGAGAGCGGCAACTGATAGTCAGCAGCTCTCTGCTCACAAAGCTGTGAGAACTGGGCAATAGGCGGTGTTTGATCACTCGGTTCTCAGTGTTAGAGCCGGAGGGGAACAGATGCAGCATCAGACCGATGCCTCATCCAGCTAGGTAAGTATGATTCCAAAAAAATCTAATTCCATACTTCTATTTTTAATGGATATATACAGTTTGTTTGTTTTAACCTATGCCCAGTACCTAAATGTCAATTTAAGTTTAATACAGCCTTAAATGCAAACACCTATTTCCATTTATTAAAATGTCTTACATTACATATTAATTCTTATTCAGTACTGGTAGCATTTTTCGATTATGCTTCTATATTAAAGTCTATGAAAAATGTTTTTTCAGCCCTCAGACTCCTACATACTCGTATAGTCTCCCCATAATCATGAGAAATTGAGAATTCAGAGTTTCTCAGCATCTGTTCTTATTCCTATACCATAAAACGTTTTATCAGGTGCACCAGACCATCTCTCTTGGCAAGACATTCACTCTGTGTAGCCATTGTGGCTGCTCACACCAGAAATCTATAGAAAAAAGTAAAAGTTGACATACGTGGTTCTTAAGATGTCTTTTTACTTGACTTACAAACTTAATCTCATGTGTTGTAGTAAAGCTGGCGTATTCCTTGCTAGAAATAAATCAGAATAGCCAGTTGTTTTGGAGTTCAGGATCTTTTCATGATTATTCATGAGCCAATCTTGTATAGATAATATATGTCGAAGGTTAACCTTTTTTTTTTGGCTTGATATTCCTTGTAAAGTACAGCAAGATCTGGGTTTGTGAAACTCGCAGAGTCGAGCATGGCAGAAGAAGTGTTACCAGCAAGTATCTTTCTCAGGATTTTATCCTCCATATCACATGCCAAGTGGATCGACTGTCTAAAACCTCCAGATAGGTAAATGCCAAAAACAGGCCCCAGAACAGCTCTCTGAAACTGTGAAGAAGCAACATGGAAATTCACTTTAGCTCGGTGCCCAATAGTGTAGTGTAATGTATGTTTAAAGGAGTAAATAAGTGGGAACAGAGCAGTGTATAGGCCGATGTGGTAGGGGTTAAGGTCTAGGTTTGCAGCCAAAAGCATAAGAATTTATTAGGTTGGAATGCTGGCAGAGTGTTAGCATTTTGTCACTTTTTTTTTTTCAAGAAAGGGCGTCTTCGTATTATAGTGGACGGTGCATTATTTTTTATGTTGTGGTATTATTAATATGGAATATACTAAACTCAGCAAACACTGATTTTTTTTTTTTATTAAAGTGGCACTAAACGATAGCCTTATTTTCCAAATATATCCTATAATCCAGTTTTCATTAAATTATTTTATTACTGTGTTTTCATGCCTCTTTGGAACATCCTCTGTGAGCTTCCAAACCTGTCCTTGTCTTCCCTCACCTCTTTTTAGAACGAGTAGTTGCGATCATGGGCACTGCTCTATGCACACTAGGAATCCCATGGTCCATAGGTCATAGTCTGCAGTACATCTTGGCAGCAAGCAAGAGCGGGTGGCAACGCAGTGGGACCATGTAGAATGAAAGTAGACATCCTCTAACAGGAAATCAAATTACAGCATAAAATAAAGGAAATTTAGAGCAGGCTGGTTGCAATAGAAGATACTTTTTGCATTAACAATACATACAGTGCCTTGAAAAAGTATTCACACCCCTTAAAATTCTCCAAATTTTGTCATGGTAAAACCAAAAATGTAAATATATTTTATTGGGATTTTATGTGATAGACCAACACAAAGTGGCACATAATTGTGAAGTGGAAGGAAAATGATAAATGTTTTTTATTTATTTTTTTACAAAATGTAAAAAATGTGACGTGCCAATGTTAGAGATTGCTGATCAGAGTGTTCTGGTGGGGGGCATGCACCCCCCCCCCCCTGACCGAATACAACAGCTCAGTGGGGAAGATCACTGTACTTTCTTCATATAGTAAGTAGAGTGGCTGACACTTTTTTTCTTTCAACCCACTAGGTTGAAGGGAAAAAACGAATAGTGTATACCAGGCTTTACAAGTTTACATAATGACTGTGGTGAATAAGAGGAGCAATAGTGCTCCACCAGTCGCATGAATGAGAGTAATAATGCCTCATCGTTGGTGTCGGGAAGGAATAGTGCCACGTCCTTTGCATCAGTTTGAGGAATAGTGCTCTGCTGTTGTTGTCAGTGGAAGGAGTGGTGTCTCATTGTTGGTGTCAGTGGAGCAATAGTGACTATTCCTCAGTTATTCCTGAGCTATGACTAAGCACTAGTTTCAGTGTGAAACGCGTCAGTGGTCGGGTTTTATTTTATTTTGCTGTGACTTGTAGTGCTGTCCTTCTTTTAACCTCTCTGGCAGTGTTCCCGAGTCTGACTCGGGGTTAGATTTCTGTGCTACGATCGGTAACCCTGAGTCAGACTCTGGCTCGCCTCGCAGCATCCACAGAGACTGTTTACTTACCTTCTCCGTGCGACGTTACGACGCACGGGGACAGAGAACGGCGCCAAATTCCAAAATGTAAACAAACACTATACATACAGTACACTGTAATCTTATAGATTACAGAACTGTATGTAAAAAATACACACACCCCATGTCCCTAGTGGTCTGCCCTGTGCACTACATGTCCTTTTATATAATAAAAACTGTTCTTTCTCCCTGCAAACTGTAGATTGCCCATAGCAACCAAAAGTGTCCCTTTATGGCAAAAATTGTTTTAGAGCAGCTAAAAAACAGCGATAATAAATCAGAATCACTTGCAGAATTTAGCGATAGCGATTTGTGGGGAAATTCGTCATAAAAAAAATAATAATAATGACAGCAAAAATTCTGCAACTGAGCAAATTTCAGTGATTTTGATTTAAATACATTATTGAATAATTTTTACTATAATTATATTATTATTTGTTATAATTTTTTATAATTATTTATTATATTATAATTTTTAATAAAAAAAAAATATATATATCATACCCGGGATGCCTATTAGACTCTTGTTTGGATAGATTTAAGTAAGTTATTCCTAAGAATTACAAGCCTACAGTATAACACGCCAAATTCCCTTGCAAATAATGGTACCGTTTTTAGCACCTAAAATCTGAAAGAATCATACCGCCAGGGAGGTTAATAAAGGCTACAATTTGTTCAGAGTGCGGCTGTCCAGAGACAATTTTTGTTCCTGCTTTGACTATTCCTCAGTGCAAGGAGTAGTGCCTCATAACAGTGGGGGAGGAACTGTGTCCTAAGAGCTATATAAAGGCAAGCAAAGGGCCGCATTCAGTATGCAATTTGGAGACCACTGTTCAAAGAGCTTACAATCTAAAGTCCCTTTTTTATATACAAATACTAGGGCCAGTTAGGACAGAAGCTAATTAACCAACAGCATGTCTTTGGAGTATTAGACCCCTTTCACACTGAAGCATTTTTACAGCATTTAAACGTTAAAAATAGCGCTATTAAAACGCTCATAAAACGCTCTCCATGCATCTCAATGGACCCTTTCACACTGAGTCCTGCAAGCAGCATCTTTGGAGAAGCTTTTGTGCGCTGAAAAAAAAACGCTCCAAAAACGCCCCTCTCCATTGAAATGAATTGAAAAGCGCTGTAAAAACGCCTTATCCTTTCACACTGCAAAAACGCCATTAAACGTTTCAGGCGCTGCCAGTGTGAAAGGGTTTTGAAAGCACTCGGGCTTTCACATTGGGATTGCAGATGACGCTCCAATAATGCTTGAATAACGCTCGAATATCGCTCAAATATCGCTCCAATAACGCTCGAAAAACGCCCCAGTGTGAAAGAGGCCTTAGAGAAAACCCAAGTTAACCATCACAAACACAGGGAAAACCTCCAAACCCCATGCAGACAGTGTCCCAACAAGATTCCAACTGGGGATCACAGTGCTGTGACACATTTGTCCAAAATGTTATTATGTTATTATTCTGCTGGAAAAATGTTCAGTCCAAGGGCTTTGGCTTGAGATCACCCTATGACCTAAAAATCAAAATATACAATGTTCAGACAGAAAGCAGAGCTCCGCATCACTGTGGGATTCCTCTCGATGTCTGTTTCTACAGTCATGACAAAAGATTAAATTGAGACACACTCTCCGGCATCTTCCCGTTGAAATCTAAGAAGATAGAACTTTATGTCTTGGCATGTTTGAACAGCTGTGTGGATGAGTTTAGAAAAAAGTAATTGTGTGCTTCAGGCACATGATATGTCCATTGTTTGCTAGCTCTGCTTCCAAGTCTGACAGATAAGGTATACATCACCTGGTCACACGGACATTTTTTTAGAGAAGTGTCCTTTTTCAATGACTAAGCTTCACCTGCTTTATTTAAACACAACCATTGCTTTTAGAGGTTCAATCTTGTTTTAATGAAAATGTGTATTTTAAAAAAAATGCCATTACTGGCCTTACCCTTTGAAAATAGTAATTTTCTGGCCATTGTGTTGGTCCACTGTACTTTTGAGTCACTGACCTCAAGCCAGTATTCTGGTCAAGAATTCAAACTTTCATTGCTTTGTGCCTTGTTGGTGTCAGGGACTCGGGAACTATTGAAATTAGAGAAAGTCAGGTGATTAATATTTTCTGAAGAAGGTTAGCACTGGCGACGCCTTAACCACTTAAGGACAGAGCCTCTTTCTGAGATTTGTTGTTTACAAGTTAAAAACATATTTTTTTGCTAGAAAAATTACATAGAACCCCCAAACATTACACATTTTTCCTTCCTAACACCCTAGAGAATAAAATGTCAGTCGTTGCAATACTTTATGTCACACCGTATTTGCGAAGCAGTCTTACAAGCGCACTTTTTTGGAAACAATACACTTTTTTGAGGTAAAAATTAAGACAACAGTAAAGTTAGCCCAATTTCTTTTTAATATTGTGAAAGATAATGTTACACCGAGTAAATTGATACCCAACATGTCACACTTAAAAATTGCGCCCATTCATGGAATGTCGACAAACTTTTACCCTTAAAAATCTCCATAAAATTCTACAGATTGCATGTTTTGAGTTACAGGAGTTCAAGGGCTAGAATTCTTGCTCTCGCTCTACTGATTGCGGTGATATCTCACATGTGTGGTTTGAACACCGTTGTCATATGCGGGCGCTGCTCGTATGCGGGCGCTGCTCGTATGCGGGCGCTGCTCACGTATGCTCTTGCTTCTGCACTTAAGCTCAGCGGGACGGGATGCGTTTCAAAATATATTTTTTTGGTCACTTTTATTCCTATTAAAAGGAATGTGAACATCCCTTGTAATAGAAAAAAGCATGACAGGACCTCTTAAATATGAGATCTGGGGTCAAAAAGACCTCAGATCTCATATTTACACAAAATGCAATAAAAACGATTTATTTTTATTTTTTCATAAAAAAAAAAAAAAAAATGTTCCTCTAAGAGCTATAGGGAGAAGTGACGTTTTGACATCACTTCTGTCCTGCTATGGTATGGAGACGGGTGGGGGCCATCTTCCCTCTCACTCATCTCCATACCCAGCCAGCAAGAGGACCCAATCACCTCCACCACTGCTGATGGCTCCGGTAAGCAGCAGGGGGCACGGGAGAGCGGCCCCTCTCCCGTCTCCGATAAAGGTGATCTTGCAGCGAATCTACTGCAGAGACCACTATTATCGGAAACCAGACCGCCGAATGAAGAGGAGGAGGATACCTGGGTTATGGCAGCTGCCATAACAAAGCTATTCCTCTTCAAACAGCCAACGTATATCGGCGTGTGGCGGCCCAGAAGTGGTTATGCTGGTGATAGATGGATCAAAGTTTGTCAGGTTCCTCTTGTACACAATACTCTTGTTTTTTCTACGTATTTGCATGTATGTTCACGCATATGTGTTTGCGCAAATTCTTGTTCTCACGTTCTTGTTCTGCAGTATGTAAATGACCATTTGCACATATTTGTGCACAAATGTGCAAAAGTGTGAGGTGTAAATTACTGACCAGAAATGTTTCTATCTTATTTTTACTGAAGAATGTACAGCGCTTGTTTACGCACCTGTGCGCATAGGCACATTACAATTAAGGGGCTGTATTTTAGCTCATTAAAAAAAAAGCTGTACTGAGCTTTTTCAAACATTTTAAATTCGATCCTTGTGTGGCTGCTCATGCTTGACTGAAGTCGAACTAATGATTGACTTGTGTTCAACTGTCTTTTTGGAGTCCCTGCTGTCAGAATACAATGGGATTGAGTTACTAAAACTGGAGAGTGCAATATCTGGTGCAGCTGTGCATGGTAACCAATAAGCTTCTAACTTTAGCTTGTTCAGTTAAAGTGATTATAAGCCCTGGTTCACACTGGTGCGATTCGGCAATGGCACGTCCTAATCGGTGCAACGCTGCACTGATTTCAAAAAGTCGTGATTTACATTGACATCTTGACATTCTGCACATATGTCTCTGTATCTGCAGTCGAAATCGTGACTGACAAGTGGGAGTGAAATTGTGCTCCCGCAGCCCAGTGTGATCCTGGGCCTAAGGCTCTTTGGTTTTTAGTTAAAAATAACAAATATTTTATACTTACCTGCTCTGTGTAATGGATTTGCACAGAGCAGCCCTCCTCTTCTCGGGCCCCTCCCTCATGTTGAGTGCCGCCACAGCAAGCAGCTTGCTGTGGGGACACCCGAGCCACAGCTCCCTGTATTCCTTCAGACAAGGAGCCGTGGCCCGGCCCCGTCCCCTTTCTCTGACTGGCTTAGATTGACAACAGCGGAAGCCAATGGTGCCATGCTGTTGTCTCAATAAGGAGGGGAGTGCTGGGCAGCCAAGACACTCCTGCAACATCACTGGATCTAAAGGGACCTAAGGTAAGTATAAGAGGGCTGAGGGGGGATGCTGCACACAGAAGGCTTTTTATCTTAATGCATAGAACTAAAAAAAAAAATTATTGGTTTCTATGCAGAGGTGCACCAGATTTTGCATTCTCCAGTTTTAGTAAATCAACACCAAAGTCTCAGGAGGGATGATTCCTGTATCCATTCATATTCAATTGTGTAGATTGAGAAATTTGCTCAAAAACGATCTATTTATGGCCAGCCTTAGATCTCATGCCCACAGACGTTTATATGCTGCATAGTCTTCTAGTGTAAAATCCTCAGTACTTTCCATTTGCAGCTGCCAATACAAATGATTCATACTGCATCACCAGTTACTCATGTAGGCACATGCAGGGTATTTCCCTAAACACACCACTTTTGCACTGTACATGTATGCACAGGTAAACGCCAATGTAGAAGTGATTGACTTTTACACAGGTGCGGTTGTGTACTGCGGTTTGTTTTGGTAGCTGAATATGACCAGGGGTTTTACAATGGAAGACTTTGCAGCATCTAAACATCTTTGTGCATAAGGCCTTATTCATTAAGATTTCCTTTAACAGAAACGTTATTTCTTGATCGTACATCACGGGACACAGAGCGCATAGCCATTACATATGGGTTATATGGAGTACCTTCAGGTGTGGACACTGGTGTAATCAACTTCACAGGAAGTTCCTCCCTATATAACCCCCTCCCACTGAGAGTGCTTTAGTTTTTCCGCCAGTGTCTTAGGTGTTGGTCACGTCTAGCTGTCCCTCGGAGGTCTCGGGACCCAGGATAGCTAGCCGGATCCGTCCGAAGTGCTTCAGAGCCAAGATGTACGGTACCCGGGCCCTGCTGGAGTGGGGTTTTGCCTATAATGCCTCTCCTTGGAGGGCTGGATTCTGGGCTCCAGTGCTTTAGTCTCTTCCAAGAACTAAAAGTTACTGATGCCAGGATGCTATATAGGTCCAGGGGTGTGGGTTCCTTAACACAGGACCCCGGTCCCTGAAGGTCCAAGACAATACCCACGGAGATGGGGGAAGGCTGGGCCTCTTGCATTTTGCAATACCCTGCGGCGTGGAGCAGGTAAGAGGGAACCTGCGGGACTTGGTTCGACAGTAGGTATCCCCCTGGGGGTTCTGGGTTGGCTAATGGTATGCTTGTGCATCAGCCACTATCTCCACTATGTCGGTTGAGGCAGGATGGGATTCTAATGTTTACCCAGATAACATGTAGATATATGTATACTTGTGTAAGTTATATATTTGCTACTCACCCCAGGTCTGCCTGTTAACACTGATACTGCAACCCCACATGTTTTAAAGAGGAAATTGCTGGTTAAAACTCCTGTTTCTTAGGAAGCCCATGGGGACAGCTTCCTCGCTGTGTGTGCACTACAATAAGATTAGTGCTTACCTGGTGTCTGTTGGTGCTGCATAACGCTGGTCCATGTTGTTCCTCTGCTCTGCTTCCTCCATGTGGGTTCGGCGTGGTGCGCGCGATCATGCGCGCGATCGTGCGCGCGATCATGCGCGCGTGTGTGCGCGCGCATACGCGCGCGCGTGCACGCCGCCTTTTATAGCGTCGGCGTGCGTCGGGGGGGCGGGCCAGCAGCGTCAGGGTCTGTATAAAGGAAAAACTTTTCTCTGGCTGGTCTTTCCCTCCTGGAGGCAGAGGAAGAAAGGATACAGAGCGTGCAGCTGGGTCTTTTGGCCACACAGGGACACCTAGTGGCGGTTTAGTGGATCTTCAGGTCTAGGACTTAGGTCCACTATAGACCAGAAAAAAAAAAAAAAAAAAAAAAAGGGTTTTTTTGCTTAAAGGGACTCAGCCTTAGATCCAGCAGTATCTGAGTCTACCTTGGACTCCGGCTAACGGGCATTGGTGTGTCAATACTCACAGGCTTCCTCGGTATTGCCACCTCCCAGGCGGGTAAAAAAGATTTTTTTTGAAAAAAAAAAAAAAAAAAAAAAAAAGAGAAATATAAAAGAAAAAGAGAGAAATTAGTTCTTTTTCATTTTCTCTCATACCTGCCCTCATATTGGTTATTCCTAGCTACAACAGTCAGGTGTTGGCTATAGGGGTGACCCAAGGTTGTACAATGGCTCCAAAGGGATCTGGACCAGCCAAGGCTGCTAAAGGTACCAAAAAGCAAAAGGGGTCTCCATCGGGGTCAGAGGATTTGGGCCAGGCTTCTACGGCCCCACCCTCGCCAGTCAGGACACCGAGTGGCATAGTACAAGAGCCATTGGGGGTGCTGGGGGCAGAGGCGGCCCCCGATCCACCCATTCCCGTTTACGTGACGGAAGAAATGCTAGCAGCCACCATGTGTGGGCTAGAGAAAAGGTTAACTGCGTTGTTTTCCCGTCCTTGCCCAAGTAGCAAGCGGGCTAGATCCCCTTCACCCAGTGTGGGGTTTTCAGATGCGGAGGTCTCCTCTTCAGAGGAACGGGACCCACAAGGGGATCAGGCAGACCCAAGTCCCGACGGTTCAGACAGGGAAAATTCCACTATAGATGAATATTTTTCGGCCTCTCAAGCGGAGGGCCTGTGGATCCAGTCTTTGACAGATATGGTTCGCACTGCCTTTAAACTTCCAGTGCCAGAACTAGTAGCCCCGGAGGTATCCTCATTGGGTTCTTTAAAGGCCCCATTAACTGGTGCATCCTTTCCAATGCACCCCCTTCTGCGGAACGTGATTTACCAAGATTGGGCTCGACCTGATAGAATCTTTGTCCCTCCTAAAAGATTCTCTATTCTCTACCCTATGGAAGAGGAATATGTAAAGAAATGGGCTCTCCCTACAGTGGACGCAGCCATTTCCTGCGTGAATAAATCCCTGACTTGTCCGGTTGAAAATGTCCATATGTTCAAGGATCCGGTCGACAAGAAATTCGAGACCCTACTGAAAGCAGCTTTTACCTCAGTAGGTGCCATGGTTCAGCCAGCAGTAGCAGCCATTGGTGTTTGTCAGGCCTTGAAGGATCAGGCAAAGCATATATTGAAGGACATGCCGGCTCAGCATACTCATGAATTAGCAGAATTCCCTAGGGCTCTCTGCTTTGCAGTAGATGCTATTAAGGACTCCATCCAACAGGCATCCCGTTTATCTCTACTGATGGTTCACATGCGTCGTCTTTTGTGGCTAAAGAACTGGTCAGCAGAGGCACCCTGCAAAAAGCTTCTAGCAGGGTTTCCCTTTCATGGGGGAAGACTATTCGGGGAAGACCTAGATAAATATATCCACACCATATCAAGTGGAAAAAGTACTTCCTTACCGGTCAAGAAAAGACCGCGTGGGCCCACGTTTAAACGACAGGCCATTGCAGGCTCGGCCCCTTCGACTTCCCGTCAGTATCGACGGCCTCCCGGGCGTTCAACAGTTAATAGCCGCCCACAGGGACAAGCCGCGGCAAACAAGAGGCCCTGGTCTCGCAAGCCGGCTAAACCAGTCATCAAATCAGATTCATGAAGGGGCGCCCCCACTCTCTTGGGTGGGGGAAGACTTCAGTTTTTCTCCGAAGTCTGGAAGGCCAGAATTCCCGACTCTTGGGTTCGGTCCGTAGTAGCCTCAGGCTACAAACTAGAGTTTCGAGAAATCCCCCCTCCTCATTTTCAGGGGTCAAGTCTTCCAAGCGACCCGTTAAAGAGGGCCTCTCTCGTAAAGGCGTTGGATCGCCTCTTGCTCCAAGGAGTAATTGTAGAAGTACCAACCCAAGAAAGGGGTCTGGGATTCTACTCCAACCTTTTTGTTATACCAAAACCCAATGGCGACGTCAGGCCTATATTAGACCTCAAACGCCTAAATCACTTTCTAAGGATTCAGACCTTCCGTATGGACTCCATACGTTCAGTGACAACCAGCCTGCATCAGGGCGACTTCCTAGCATCTATAGACATAAAGGATGCATATCTGCATGTGCCAATTTACCCAGCACATCACAAGTTTCTTCGTTTTACGATAAACCAAAGTCATTATCAGTTCGTAGCCCTCCCTTTCGGGTTGGCAACAGCTCCACGGGTATTCACAAAGGTGTTAGCCCCGGTACTAGCCGTCCTAAGGACAGAAGGCATCTTGGTCCTAGCATACCTGGACGATCTCCTGGTTATCGACAGTTCAGCTTCCAACCTCAATCATGCAGTAGTCCGCACAGTGCGGCATCTAGAAGAGTTCGGGTGGATTGTGAACCAAGAAAAATCAAGGTTACATCCCACAAGACAGTTGGAATATCTAGGCTTTCGGTTAGATACAGAATGCCAGAAGGTATTTTTACCTCAAGAGAAGATCAGGTCGTTGATTCAAACGATTCAAATAGTCTTAGGCAAAAAGAAGCCGACTATTCGCCTATGCATGCGACTGCTGGGGAAGATGGTGGCCGCCTTCGAAGCAGCGCCCTACGCCCAGATCCATACCAGAATTCTGCAAGCAGCTATTCTCTCTGCTTGGAACAAGTCCATACAGGCATTAGACCGTCCATTAGTTCTTTCTCCAGAAGTCAGGCACAGCCTGTACTGGTGGCTGATCCCTCAAAAATTATCAAAAGGGAAAACCTTTTGCCCCATCTCGTGGAAAATAGTAACCACAGATGCCAGCCTAACAGGTTGGGGGGCAATCTTAGGAAAACGGACCCAGCAGGGACAGTGGTCAGAGGCAGAAAGTCTGCTTCCCATCAATGTCCTAGAGATCAGAGCTGTTCGGTTGGCCCTGGTCGCCTGGACTCTCCCCCTGCAGGGTCTGCCAGTAAGGATACAGTCCGACAATGCCACGGCGGTGGCATACATAAACCACCAGGGGGGCACAAAGAGCCTGGCGGCTCAAAGGGAAGTAAACCTAATTTTTGCATGGGCCGAAGCCCATGTACCCTGCATCTCAGCAGTGTTCATCCCAGGGATAGACAATTCTCAAGCAGATTTTTTGAGTCGTCAACAGTTGCTCCCGGGAGAGTGGTCTCTTCACCCCCAGGTATTCCAAGAGATTTGCCAAAGATTCGGAGTTCCCGATGTGGACATCATGGCAACAAGATTCAACAAGAAATTGGACAAATTTGTATCCCGAGCCAGGGACCCCTCGGCCTACGGGACCGATGCGTTGGTTTGCCCCTGGCACCAGTTTTCTCTCCTGTATGCGTTCCCTCCACTACAGATGATTCCCCGCCTTCTACGAAGGATCAGGGTGGAGCGCAGGCCGGTGATCCTGGTGGCCCCAGCCTGGCCCAGAAGGGCTTGGTACGCACTCATCGTGAGGATGTCAGTAAGGGCACCGTGGCCACTCCCCCTGCGCCCAGATCTGCTGTCTCAGGGCCCGATCTACCACCCTGCTTCACAGCAGCTAAATTTGATGGCTTGGCGGCTGAATCTCTAATTCTTAAGGGCAGAGGCCTCTCGGCCCAAGTCATATCTACGTTAATTCAAGCTAGAAAGCCAGTCTCTAGAAATATCTATTACAGAGTCTGGAGAACCTATGTGGAGTGGTGCGAGTCTCAAGGAGGGCATCCTCGCAAGTTTTTTATTGACAGGATCTTGCGATTCCTCCAGGTTGGCGTTGACAAGGGGTTGGCTCTTAGTACTCTAAAGGGGCAGGTGTCTGCCTTATCGATATGGTTTCAAAGGCCTTTGGCCACACATTCGCTTGTAAAAACCTTTTTGCAGGGGGTCTTGCATGTAAATCCCCCTATTAGAGCTCCCCTCTGCCCCTGGAATTTAAATCTGGTCTTGTCAGCTTTACAAAAGCAGCCGTTTGAACCTCTGACAGAAATCCCTCTTGTGCTGCTAACCCGAAAGTTGGTTTTCTTGGTGGCTATGGCTTCGGCCAGAAGGGTCTCCGAGCTGGCAGCCTTGTCTTGCAGGGAACCGTACCTTATTCTGCATAAGGACAGAGTGGTTCTGCGGCCTCAGCCTTCTTTCCTTCCTAAGGTCATATCCAGTTTTCACTTGAATCAGGACCTAGTCCTACCATCCTTCTTTCCTACTCCCCAGTCCAGAGAGGAAAGATTGCTTCATACTTTGGATGTGGTCCGAGCCATGAGGGTTTATCTCAAGGCTACAGAAAAGATTAGGAAAACAGATGTGCTTTTCATTCTTCCGGATGGCCCCAAGAAGGGTCAGCCGGCTGCCAAGTCTTCCTTGGCTAGGTGGATTAAGCAGCTGATTTTTCAGGCCTATGGTCTGAAGCGCGTTCCACCTCCCTTATCAGTTAAAGCCCATTCTACGAGGGCCATGAGTGCCTCTTGGGCGGCACACCATCAGATCTCTATGGCACAGGTTTGCAAAGCGGCAACCTGGTCTTCCGTACATACGTTTACTAAATTTTATAAGTTGGACGTCACAAAGACTGCGGACGCAGCATTTGGGCAGGCGGTCCTACGGGCAGCAGTATAGAATCCTCTGGCCCGGTTCACGCCCCCTTTTTCTGTTGGTGGAGCTATTTTACCTCCTGATATAGTTTCTGTTTGGCTATTTTTTGCCTTACGGTCTCCCTCCCTTCATAGAGCATTGCTTTGGGACATCCCATATGTAATGGCTATGCGCTCTGTGTCCCGTGATGTACGATCAAGAAAAAGGGATTTTTAATAACAGCTTACCTGTAAAATCCTTTTCTTGGAGTACATCACGGGACACAGAGCTCCCACCCCTCTTTGTGGGAACATTGTGTAACCTCAGAGAAATTGCTTGCTACAAAACTAAAGCACTCTCAGTGGGAGGGGGTTATATAGGGAGGAACTTCCTGTGAAGTTGATTACACCAGTGTCCACACCTGAAGGTACTCCATATAACCCATATGTAATGGCTATGCGCTCTGTGTCCCGTGATGTACTCCAAGAAAAGGATTTTACAGGTAAGCTGTTATTAAAAATCCCTTTTTCGTGGGTTGGCAAGCCGTCAATCGCGATTTACCGTTCGACCGTGGGGAGACGACAGGTGGATCATGACCGCAGCTCAGCCGCCCCCCCAGCCTCCACCGCTCTCATTCACTGCAGAGGCAGAATAAGGCTGGATGGAGGGTGGAAGTGGCTAGCTTGTTATGAAATGTTGGCTCCAGTGGCTCCTGCTCCCACCTTCCACCCAGCCCTACGCTGCCTCCCGATCTCCGCTCTGCTGTACACATGCTGTCAGTCATGTAGTGCTACCTCCACAGTGCTGTGTGTGTGGGGGGATGAGGATAATGTGAAGGGGACAGAGGACAATGCAGTGAGGGGGAGGCATTGTGATGAGAAATTGATGGAGGACACTTTTTTGGGGGTGATAGAGGACACTGTGTGACTTACTAAGTTACAGACCTGCATGTGCATAAAGATGAACATACATTTACTAACTTATTTTGTTCAGGAACTAAATCTAAGTGTTTCCTCCATGAACACTAAACAGCACCTGCCTACCTGCTGGCTAATGTATTCTGACAGTCAACACCAGCATCCTGACCAATTGTCAGGATAACCCAAACACTGGATGCATCTAAATGGATGCAGTCACTGTTTGTTCAACAATTCTCCACCATGCTGCTTTGACTTGATGGAACAATCAACCTTCATTAATCTGCGTGGTGCCAACAGGGGCACCCATGGCTTGAATTTCAGCTGAATCAGCAAGAATTGGCCGAAATTCAATACATGTATGGAAGCCTTACATCATTACCTGGTCACTAGAGGCCAAAATGTTATACAGGAATCTGTGTGTGTGTGTGGCCATTTTAATTTATTTTTAAATTCACTGGTACATTTTAATTTAATGCCTTCAGTTATGTGTTTTTTTTCATATTTGTCTGGCACAAGTGTAGTTCAGAGAACATCTATCATTCCAATTTTCTTTCATAAATTAGACACAAAACATCTGAGGAATAAAACATATCAGGAGAGACTTCAGGAGCATAATATCTACTATCTGGAGGAAAGAAGGGAAAGGGGGGACATGACAGAATCCTATAACCGCCTGCCAAACTGCCTCACATAGATATACGTCGGCAGAATGGCACGGGCAGGCAAAGTAACATATATATATATACCATGCTTTAAACCTGCCCCCTAGCAGGCGTGAGCCCGCCAAGGTCTCCGTGACGGGGATGCCTTGTAAATATGACTGATCGTCTACTCCAGGGGTCCTCAAACTACGGCCCTCCAGTTGTTCAGGAACTACAATTCCCATCATGCCTAGTCATGTCTGTGAATGTCAGAGTTTTACAATGCCTCATGGGACTTGTAGTTCCGCAACAGCTGGAGGGCTGTAGTTTGAAGATCCCTGGTCTACTCCCTCTCATCAGGAGCAGCGATCAGTGATGTTTCAAAGTAAGCCACACCCCCTAACAGTTAGAATCTTTACCTAGGACACACTTAACCCCTTCCCACTTTTAGTGGTTAACCCCTTTACTGCCAGTCACATTTATACAGTAATCAGTGCATTTTTTATAGCACTGATCGTTGTATAAACGTGAATGGTCCCAAAATAGTATCAAAAGTGTCCGATGTGTCCGTCATAATGTCGCAATCATGGAAAAAATTGCAGATCGCTGCCATAACAAGTAAAAAAAATAATAGTAATAAAAATGACATAAAACTACCCTCTATTTTGTAGACGCAAACCAATCAATATACTTTTACGCAAACCAATCAATATACGCTTATTGCGATTTTTACCAAAGATTTGTAGAAGAATAGCTTTTTTTTATTTTTTTATTGGGGTTATTTATTATAACAAAAAGTACAAAATATTTTTTTTTTTTTTCAAAATTGTCGCTCTATTTTTGTTTATAGCGCAAAAAATTAAAACCGCAGAGGTGATCAAACACCACCAAAAGAAAGCTCTATTTGTGGGAAAAAAATACATCAATTTTGTTTGGGAGCCATGTCACACGACCATGCAATTGTCAGTTAAAGCAACGCAGTGCCAAATCGCAAAAAGTGCTCTGGTCTTTGGTCAGCCAAATGGTCCGGGGCTAAAGTGGTTAAGTACATCAAGAGGGTGAATAAGGTTGAGGAGGGCAGTATTTTCAATATGAAGCCAAGCACAAGAACATGGGGACATGACCTAAAACTAACTGGAGGAAAATTCAAAACAAATCTTACAATGTACTATTTTACTCAAAAAGTAGTTGATGATTGGAAAACACATCCAGTAGAGGTTGTGAGTCAGTCAACAGTAAGTGGATTCGAACATGCTTGGGACATATATAGATATATACTCGGACAAAAAAGTAACCCCCCCCAACCCCAAAATAATGAATAAAAAAAATAAAAAATAAATGGGGCGTACTCAATTGATCTTTTTTTTCTGCCATCGTTTTTTCTAAGGTCCAGCACCTATTAGTAGTGCCTTCATGCACCTTTATAAGTCTTAGATATGTGCATTCCCGTTCGTACGAATGTTATTTTCGTACGAAAATGTTCATTTTTGTACCCGCAGGATAATGTGTACTTACGAAAAAATGAAAGCACCAAAATACGAAAACTACGAGATTACGAATGAGCCGCATAACGAACAACCGCAAATACGAACGAATGATCCGACGAAAAAAAACGACAAAACGAAAACGGCAAAAGAACAAAAATTACATCTATAACAAAAGATTTACATTCTGTATTTTGTTTGAATCCTTTTTCTGTTTGTTTTCAGTCCTATGTTCATTGTTCATATGACATCTATAACAAACGATTTGCATGCTGTATTTTGAATCCAAAATACGAACAGAAAAAAGGAATTTAAAATACAGAATGCAAATCTTTTGTTATAGATGTCATATGAACATACGACTGAAAATAGCAAAAGAAAAGGGTTTCAAGATACTGCAAATCATTGACGAAAATTCACAAAAATTATTGTCTAACAAGTAACGAACATGAATTAAACAGAATAACGAACCATCCCGCATGTACGAAAATAAAACAGTAACGAAAATACGAAACGATCGGAATACGAAAAAATCGCGTCATACGAAAAACGAACGGGAACAAACAGGAAAACGGGCGTCTTACGAAAAACGAACGAAAACGAAAAAACGGAACGATACGAAAGAGAACAAAAAAAAGCGCATTTGTTTTCTGTGCACATGTCTAATAAGTCTTCTCTACTGCCCCCAGGCAATTTAATTAGGTGATCCGATTTAGAATTCCTCATATTAAACAGAATTTGTCCATATCGTAAAATACATATCAGAGACACCCCAAAAATATATACGATCTATAAAATGTTGATTTAGGTTTGATTTCTACAAAACTTGCCACCATGATATCTAGCCAGGTTTTCGAATTTAACCGACTTGCAGACATTTGTTATTCTGGTAGCAAACATAGGTAGGTGCAGTTAAAGCCATTGATCCTTGTGAAATCTTAAAAAAAATGAAATTTAAGATTTATGAGGATTAAGTGTTTATTAAAATAATTTGCCCCACATGTTACAAACACATTTAGCTATGAATAGACGGTCTGTAGAAAATAAACATCTGATGTTTAAGTAGGCTTTAGAAGAAACTAGATTTTAATGTAAGGGGTTTTACAGCAAAGGGAGCAGTGGGATTTTGGGTGTAAATGACACGACTTGAAGGGAGTTGTGTTTGAACGGGATTCAGGGCATGTATTACTAAGCCATATAAACTAAAGAAACTTTATTATTGGGAAATATGACAGAAGAAAATACAATTTTACAGCCAACTCAAGAGGTTGAAATATATTTGTTGAATTTGGCAGAGGGTCTAGTAGGCTTGAAAGATCTTAACGTTTTGATAATCTACATTTAATCAATCTTACTTGAATTTGGTGGAATTCCTTTTGATTCGTAATTAATGGGGGTGATCAATTGTCTCTTAGTCAGGCATGTTTTCACTAATGACAAATGTTACTGAGCATTTGCCAGTTCTCTTTTACTGCTGCACATATTTAATCAATTTTTTTATGTATTTTCTTGTGCATTGCACAATTTAAATTAGGGTTTCATCGGTACCACTTTTTTAAGACCAAGTACAAGTACCGATATTTTTTTTAAGTACTCACCAGTACCAATTACTAATAAAAAAAATTATGTTGTGTGACAGTGGCACTAATGGGTGCTGATATGTGGCATTGATTGGCACTGGTGAGGCATGGACTGTGTCAGTAGTTTTTAATTATTTTCTTACAATTTAATTTTTTTAAATTGTATTTTTTGTTACTATTTTTTATACAATGCTTTCTTTTTTTACAGGGGTGGGGGCTAGATGGCGTCAGTGTTTTTTATTTTATTATTTTTACAATTTCACCTTTAAATATTTATTTATTACAATTATTATTATTATTATTTTTTTATTATCAGCCCTGTTGTGAGGAGGCTTTGGTGAGATATCAGGGGTCTAAGCAGACCCCTGACATCTCCCCTTTGAAATAGAGAAAGGGACTAAGATCACAGATTCCCTAGTCCCTTTCTCTGCAGCCTCAGCTGCACTGAAAATGAATGGAGAGGAGACAGAGGCTCCTCTCCATTCATTAACTGAGACATTGTAAACACAGATTATGATGCTCCATTATGAATGAACAGAGTCAGTTATCACTGACTCTGTTCATTTAGAAATAGAAAGGAGCCAGTAAATGACAGATTTACCAGCTCCTTCCTCTGCTCTCCATCCTGACAGATCCAGGGCAGGGGGGGACCAGAGAAGGACAAAGATGACCCATGGAGCAGAAAGGGAGGAGGACACAGGGAGCTGGAAAGCAGAAAGGGAGGATGATATGGGGAGCTGGGGAGCAGAGAGGAAGGAAGACACCTGGACCCAGAGAGAGGGAGGAGGACCCGGAGGACACAGGGGTACAGTCGGGGTGATCGGTGCGGTGGTGGGGGAGTTAAAATCACTGATCTCCCTGTATAACTTTTAATAAAGCACCTGACAGCCACGGGAGGGATAGGAGGAGAAGCGGCTGTCAGAAAAACTACACAGGGGGGTCGGTGCTTTTAACTGCCCCCACCACCGCAATGATCACCTGTGGGGCTGCCTGACCCCCTTGCTGAGATTAAGGACGCCTGGTCCGATACAACATGTATTGGATTAGGCATTGGAGCGTTTGTACAAGTATCAATACTCATGCAAAAGCTTGCTATCGGCACCAATACTGATACTAGTATTGGTATCAGTGCATCCCTAATTTAAGTAATAATTTACTAGTGTTCCTTGAGGATTCTCAAGAAAGAAAAGTAGCAGCTATGGCTGTCATTCCAAGACAAGTGCACACATGCAGTTTTCTTTTCGTTTACATTATGTTGCAGGTAATCTGGTGAAAGGTAGAAGCACCTCATTGGTCACTGAACTTTATGGGAACAAAATGGCTAAAGCAGTTGAATAACCATGAAATTCATATTGCAACAAGGACCCTAGAGGAGAACAGGATCTCCTTTTAAAGTCACGATTTTTAACCCTAGTACAATACTTTTCCAGTGACACTATTATGCCAACATATGCCATCCTACTTCCTATGTTTTCGTGCATACTTCAGTTACTTAGCCTTGTTTCCATGTCCAATGCATGAAAACATATTAACTGGGGTGCAGAAAAATGGCAACAGGTGTTCTGGACTGATGAGTCAAAATTTTAAATATTCGGCTGTAGCAGGAGGCAGGTTGTTTGCTGAAAGACTGGAGAGCGGTACAATAATGAGTGTCTGCAGGCAACAATGAAGCAGGGTGGAGGTTCCGTGCAAGTTTGGGGCTGCATTTCTGCAAATGGAGTTGGAGATTTGGTCAGGATCAATGGTGTCCTCAATTCTGAGAAATACAGGCAGATTCTTACCCATTATGCCATACCACCAGGGAAGCATGTAATTGGTCTCAAATTTTAGCAGTGGTTTCAAATCCAGTGCGAATAGACGAGGAGAAAGTGCCTGTCTCGTGCCATGGAGAGCACTGGGGATAGGCAAACATTTACCTTAACCTTAGCGCCAAAATACATCACAACATGTGAGGATTAAGCCCCAACCTTACCAGTAAAGCATTAAGAAAGTCTCAATCTACATGATTGGATGCTTTTTCAGAATCAGTGGAAAGGATCAGATAAGGAGGTAAATGGTCATGCATACGGGCCCAATGAATGAGCTGAAGCGCCTCTCGTGACCCACTATGAAGCCTGTCTGGTCAGGGTGAATGATCTGGGGAAGGAGGTGTTTAAGGCAATTGGCAAGGATTTTAGCAGAGTTTCAGATCAGTGTTCAATGGTGAAATCGGGTGATAATTCTGGGGAAGAGTGTGATTCTTCTCTTCTTTTGGGAGTACTGTAATGTGGGCCAGTGAAGCTCCCTGGGGGAATTGCACATTATTGGCAAGAGAATTAAACAACTAATCTTTTTTTTGTTTAATTCTCTTTTAAGGGGGTGTGGCAGTCAGGGCTGCTGATAGGGGGGACCACCAGCCCTCCTGTAGGGGGCCCGGGCACACAGGGGGGATCGGTGGAGCAGAGAATAAAGAATGACTCACACGCAGCAACTCAAAGCCGGTTTCTCTCGCTGGATTTAGGGGATCCTGGAGTGGGTTGTTATGCCCCCCCTGGCTGGCTGCTGCTGAGCTGCTTCCCCCGCCCCCTCTTCGCCCGCACTCACAGCTGGAATGAGGAGCTTGGAGCCTGGAGCAGTGAGAGAAGAAGTGCCAGTGGGAGGTGTGCTGTGTTTTGTTCTCCCTTCCTGTCAGAAGAGCGCTGGTCTTTACAGAAGATGAGACCGGATCGCTCTTACTGTAGATCGCATTGGCACTGTACACACACTGCCCCCTATCTACATTTGTTGCTGCTGGGAGGTGAGCACTGAGCAGCCTTTGGAGGAGATGGGGGCACTGTGTGTGTATGTGTGTGTACAGTGCTATGCAATCTACAGTAAGAACAATCCGGTCTCATGTACTATAAAGACCAGCACTAGTCTGACAGGAGGGGAGAACAAAACACAGCACACCTCTTCCTGGCTGTGTTGGCATTGGCAAATGTAATAAGGGTTTGGGGAGGGCGATATGTGTAAGGAGGAAGAATGGGGGGATGTGTGCTGGGAGAAGAGATTGGGGGGGCAGGGGGGTAATTTAGAGGGGGTTGTTGTTTGATTTTTGTTTGGAAATTTGTGCACGGGGGCCCCGTCAGGTAGGCTGTACGGGGCCCCGTGATTTCTATAAGCGGCCCTGGTGGCAGGGAGTGTGCCCTTATGTCTATACACTTTTGCTAATTGGTGTCGCTCGTTACCCATCTCAAAAAGTTAGGAGGTATGTATTTGCCTTTAGTAAATCAACCCCATAGTGTAGCATATTCTAAAAACTCAGAACTGCACTGATTCTACATTTGGCTGTAACATTAAACCACAAACTGTATATATTTTCCTAATCCCACATAAAGTAAGCAGCACAGCTTTTCTAATGTGAATTGTCAGACTTTCTGTTTCAGTTTGTTATTAATTGCATCCTGATGCATTCAAATTAAAAGAGACAGTAATACACATTTGGTGGTCTAGCATACTCAGAATAGCCTTTGCTAAAGGAAATCAGTGCCGAGAAAAAATAGCCATTTTACTTTGGAAAACGTGGATGCCCAGCTACCATGCCGATCTGTGGCTTCAATACCTCCTGAGGCAATCGAATAGCATGAATAGTGCAAATAGCAGAAGGTGCCTGATAGGCTTAAAAAATATACAGTTGTGCTCAAAAGTTTGCATACCCTGGCACATTTTGTAAGTTATGTTTTTTGTGTACACTAATAATTTGTGTAATTTGTGTACTTTTAGTGAAGATAAGATATTTGCAGTGGGGGGTCTTTCAGGTAGGCTGTATGGGGCCTCGCGATTGCTAACAGCAGCCCTACTGATGGCACCACTTTACATGGACTCATACAAAATAATACTGAGACATCTTATAGGCAAGAAATTCAACATTGGGTTGGATGGTGTATGGAAAATAATTTAATACTTAATACTGCCGAAACTAAAGACATAACAGTGAATTAAATTATATGAGATCAAGAAAGATCAAGAAAGATCAATCATTGGCAGTTATATTACATATATAATAGCGCAGAACCTGCAGATCCTATATATATATATAGATACAGTATATAAAGTATCTCACAAAAGGAGTACACCGCTCACATTTTTTAAAATATTTTATTCTATCTTTTCATGTGACAACACTGAAGAAATGACACTTTGCTACAATGTAAAGTAGTGACTGTACAGCTTGTATAACCGTGTAAATGTGCTGTCCCCTCAAAATAACTCAACACACAGCCATTATTATGTCTAAACCGCTGTCAACAAAAGTGAGTACACCCCTAAGTGAAAATTTCCAAATTGGGCCCAATTAGCCATTTCCCCTCCCCGGTGCCATGTGACTTGTTGGTGTTACATGGTCTCCTTGCTACAATGTAAAGTAGTGAGTACAGCTTGTATAATGGTGTAAATTTGCTGCCTTCTCAAAATAACTCAACACACAGCCATTAATGTCTAAACTGCTGGCAACAAAAGTGAGTACACCCCTAGGTAAAAATGTCCAAATGTCAATATTTTGTGTGGCCACCATTATTTTTCAGCACTGCCTTTTGGGCATGGTGTTCCCCAAAGCGTCACAGGTTGCTACTGGAGTCCTCTTCCGCTCCTCCATGATGACATCACAGAGCTGGCTGTTAGAGACCTCGTGCTCCTCCACCTTCCATTTGAGGATGCCCCACAGATGCTCAATAGAGTTTAGGTCTGGAGACATGCTTAGCCAGTCCATCACCTTTACCCTCAGCTTCTTTAGCAAGGCAAAAGTCGGTGTGTTTAGGGTCATTATCAGGTTGGAATACTGCTCTGCGGCCCAGTCTCTGAAGGGAGGGGATCATGCTCTGCTTCACAGTAGATGTTGGCATTCATGGTTCCCCCAATGATCTGTAGCTCCCCAGTGCTGACAGCACTCATGCAGCCCCTGACCATGACACTCCCACCACCATGCTTGACAGTAGGCAAGACACACTTGTCTTTGTACAGCTGCGGTCACACACACTTGACACCATCTGAACCAAATAAGTTTATCTTGGTCTCATTGGACCAAGGGACATGGTTCCAGTAATCCATGTCCTTAGTCTGCTTGTCTTCAGCAAACTGTTCGCAGGCTTTCTTGTGCATCATCTTTAGAAGTAGCTTCCTTCTGGGATGATAGCCATGCAGACCAATTTGATGCAGTGTGCGGCGTATGGTCTGAGCACTGACAGGCTGACCCCCCCCACCCTTTTAATCTCTGCGGCAGAGCTGGCAGCACTCATACGTCTATATGACGCTGAGCACGTGCACTCAACTTCTTTGGTTGACCATGGTGAGGCCTGTTCTGAGTGGAACCTGTCCTGTTAAACTGCTGTATGGTCTTGGCCACCGTGCTGCAGCTCAGTTTCAGGGTCTTGCCAATCTTCTTGTAGCCTAGGTCATCTTTATGTAGAACAACAATAATTTTTTTCAGATCCTCAGAGAGGTGACATGTTAAACTTCCAGTGACCAGTATGAGAGAGTGAGAGCGATAACACCAAATTTAACACACCTGCTCCCCACACCTGAGACCTTGTAACACTAACGAGTCACATGACATCGGGGAAGGAAAATGGCTAATTGGACCCAATTTGGACATTTTTCACTTAGGGGTGTACTCACTTTCTTTGCCAGTGGTTTAGACATTAATGGCTGTGTGTTGTTTTTTTGAGAGGACAGCAAATGTACACCGTTATACAAGCTGTACACTCACTACTTTACATTGTAGCAAAGTGTAATTTCTTCAGTGTTGTTACATGAAAAAATATAATAAAATATTTACAAAAATGTGAAGGGTTTACTCACTTTTGTGAGATACTGTATGTATATATATATATATATATATATATATATATATATATATATATATATATATATATATATATATATATAAACATCCAAAAATAAAGTAATTCTTTGGCCATATCAGAACAATGTACCACTGGCCAGCAGTGATTAATCGGCTCTGTTCTCCCCATTGAAGTTGTCCCTGCTTCTGTATTCAAAAGGAATAAGGGCTTAAATGTTTGTACTATATTAAGCTTCACACGGTATTATAAGGGTGTGCCGCAAGATCTGCAATACTAAAAATCAACCATAGGGGATTTATTTTTCTATGCTCCCGGGTGACTAAATGAGCTAATGCTAATGACATGTCACGATGATGGTGCGTAGCGCCAACTTGTACTCAAGTGAATTATATTTTTCCATGCCTTAAAGCATAGCAATCTGTTCAAAGAAGTCAACCAAAGTTAAGTTGTGTTCCTTTTCCAAACGTATTCTTTTTCACACAGAGAAACAACTTTCATATTTATTTTTGTAATATTAACATTTATTTTTTTCCCCAAAAAGTTTCCAAAATTAATAGAATAATGTAAAACACTTTAGTTTGTATGTGTAACACGAGACAGAATAAGAACTACTCATTAAAGCATGTTAAACCCCCAAAAAAAGGAATCAGCTTACCAATTCTTAAATGTGGTGGCTTTAGTTTTTTTTTTTAAGGATTTTTTTTCTCTTTATTTTCATACTTGCTGTCATAGGGTGGCTCTAGTTATAGCAAATTATTATTTTTTCCTTCTGGGATAAAGTTTTTAAAGTTTTTACATAAATTAATTAAAGCTGATCATTGTAAGTGTAGCGCCCTGCTCCAACAATGTCAAAACTTCTTTGTTTCACCTAAATTGATTTACCCATTCTCAGCAGGACTTAATGGAGAGAAGACTGAAAGCTGATTGGGTCATTTGTTAATTACCACCCCAGGCCAAGGGTGGCAGCAGTCAGGTCATGGTACATTGCGTGTCCCCCTCGGCAGCGAATCAGTGGGAGTGGTTGCCCCTCTGTGCATGCTGGGGAGGGGTACTTAAGGGACAGACGCCATTGGTGCGGGGTCCGTTCACGCCTCGTGGCCCGCCTGGCGGGGGATGCGTGTTGTGAATCCTAGCTCCGGGACCACGTTGGCCCGGGGGTTCAGCTTTGTCTGGTGGGCCCAGTTGTCGGACTGGGGCCCGTACCGCAGAGGTGATCCTGTGCTGTTTGTCCTGCGGGAGGAAGCCACTTGATGAAGGAGACCAGGGGAGGGCCTATCCTGGTAGGGACCATGCAAGAGGCTGGTACCTTAGGAGAAGGCCTGGAATCTTCATCTAAGGATGCACCGTACACTGAGAGGCTTGACAGTGTCGCCTGTCGAGTTTAAAGGTTCTAGTGAGAAAAGCTAAAGAGATCTGGTCTGTTAGAGGACGTTAAAAAAGACTTAGGCCCCTTTCACACTGGGGCGGGAGATGCAGAGGCGGTATAGCGCTGCTATATTTAGCAGCGATATACCCTTGGAATTGCAGCATTATTCGGCCGCTAGTGGTGCGGTATTAACCCCTGCTAGTGGCCGAAAGAGGGTTAATACTGTGCAGAGGCGCATTGCCGGTGGTATAGCCGCGGTTTCCCATTGCTTTCAATAGGAAGGATCGATAAAGGAGCGGTAAACACACCACTCCACTCACCACTTCAAAGAGCAGGACTTTTGGAGCGGTCCTGCTAGCGCACCGCTCAAGTGTGAAAGCCCTCAGGCTTTCACACTGGAGAAAAAGCAGCCGCTGTTTAGGGTCGGTTTACAGGCACTATTTTTAGCGCAATAGTGCCTGCAAACCACCCCAGTGTGGAAGGGGCCTTACTGGCTGAATTACCATGTGAAAATGAAGGAATAAAGCCTAAAAAAAAACCTAAAAAAAAACACATCCACCACAACTAAGCATTGATACACTGAAATATAAATAATTTTTGTTTTTGGGTTTAGAACCGCTTGATGTTTAGATGATTATGTTTTTATTCTGTGATTTCAGCTGGATCCAACAATGTCAAAACTTCTTTGTTTCACCTAAATTGATTTACCCATTCTCAGCAGGACTTAATGGAGAGAAGACTGAAAGCTGATTGGGTCATTTGCTAATTTCTGACCTTCATCCAATGTTTATAGACTAAGAAAACATAAATCAGATAGTAGATTATACATGGAAAAACTTTTTAACCTTGAAGGACACGATGTACTAAAATCCAGCTCGTATCCTGGTATAAAACTACTTGAGTTTATTTAATGTTTCTTACATAAACTAAATGTGTATATTTAATGTACCTGTACAGAAACTCCTAAGCCTGAGTCATGAGTGCACAGTTTCCAGTTGGGATTCCAGTGCAGACCACGCTGTGTCATACTTCAACTCAGACTTTCTTCAGGAATGCTAATACAGTGCAGAACAGACCTGGGTTCTCAATTTTGTACCTGGAACAGTTCTAGAAGATCCTGGCAGTATATCTGTGAACAGGGCCTTCATCAGGGGGGTACAGGCAGTACACCTGTAAGGGGCCCGGAGGTCACCAGGGGCCCGGATGGCAACCCCCTTTTTTTTAAGGGGTCCAGAGGTCCCCAGGGCCCCGGATGGCAACACCCCATATATATATACACACAACTATTTTGACTTCCATTTTTATTTTTAAACTGAAGGGTTGTTTTACAAGGTAAGGGTTCATATACCGTATTTATCGGCGTATACCGCACACTTTTTTGCCCTGAAATCAGGGCAAAATCGTGGGTGCGCGATATACGCCGATACCCGCTTTCCCGCGCCGAGTTTGAATACTGCACCAACATATACCAAGCGCAGTACACTCATGTATAGTCGGGCAGTCTCGGCTCCTCTCGTGCTCACGTCCTGGACGTACAGGACGTGAGCACGAGAGTAGCCGAGCCTGCCCGATTTTACACGAGTGTACTGCGCTCGGTATATGTCGGCGCAGTATTCAAACTCGGTGCGGGAAAGCGGGGATCGAGCGGGGAGGACGCCACAGAAGGACGCCGGACCCGATGAAGAGGACACCCAAAGCCGCAGAAGGACGCCGGACCCGACGAAGAGGACACCCTAAGCCGCAGGACGCCGGAACCGACGAAAGAGGACACCCGAAGCCGCAGATGGACGCCGGACCCGACGAGGCCGCTGATGGACGTCGCACAAGACACCAAAACTGTAAGTACAAAAATCTTTTTTTCCACAGGAATAGGGTCCACTTTAGGGGTGCGCGCTATACGCCGGAGCGCGCAATAGCCCGATAAATACGTTATATTTTAATTTGGGATCTTCACTGAAGAACAGTGTGAGTGAGTGAGAAACTTGTATAGCACAACACATGCGAACAAAATCGCCTCAGGGCGCTTGGTATCCATTTCCTACCGTATTTTGCCTTCAGAATAGATGGGTTTTGAGTTTTTTCCTGAAGGCCAGGTGATTCACTTCCATTCGGATAGTGGTTGGTAAAGCGTTCCATAGTCTAGGTCCTTGGACTGCAAATCTTTGTTCTCCTTTGGACTTGTATCTGGCTTTGGGTATTTGGAGTAGATTTTGGTTAGTGGATTGGAGAACGTGATTGGGGTTGTGACATTTGAATTTTTCACATAGATATTGGGGCGCACTTCCTTGAAGACATTTGTGTGTCAAGTATAGTGCCTTAAATGTAATTGTGTCTTTTATGGTGTCTTACTAGTAACTAATCAACAGCACTAGATTGTAACCCATCAAACGGCACCAAGATTGGTAAAAGTAATACCCAATTACTTATACATTGTAACAAAGTTGAAGGTTCTGGTTTATTTCCTGCTTAATTCTCATTTTAAGAATGAAAAATGTTTTAATTATTTGTATACATTATTTTTATACATCCCTTAGGTTCCTAACAAACCAAGTTCCTTAAATCCGTTTTACATGCTTTATTTAGAGGGGATGTTATTTTAAATCAGGCCTTCTAACTTGAAAATTTGACTCTCACTTATACCCTCATCCTACACATTTTCTCTTATAGGAAACAGATATTATATATCAGTGATGGCTAACCTTGGCACCCCAGATGTTTTGGAACTACATTTCCCATGATGCTCATGCACTCTGCAGTGTAGTTGAGCATCATGGGAAATGTAGTTCCAAAACATCTGGAGTGTTGAGGTTCGCCATCACTGCTATATATCTTCAAAGACAGGAAAACCTTAAAGTGTAAGTCGATGCAAAAACTAAAATCCCTGCATCTATAGACACTACGGATCTAACACTAACCTCTCTATCCATGTAAAGAAAAAAGGAGTATACATATCTTTTTGGAAGCCAATCTGACCCACTCTGACCGTCTCCCACACTGAGCTGTCAGCCGCGCTTCACTGTAGAGGCTGGTGCAGAGGAGACGGATGACAACGGAATCCCCATAGTAACTCTATAGGTGATGTCGCTTCCCTTTAATTTCACAGCCGCTGTCGGCCGTGTCCTCTGCAGAGCTTCTGCCACTGAAGATCTGGTTGGAGTGGGTCAGATCGGCTTCCAAAAGTGTATGTATACCCATTTTTTCTTTACAGGGATAGAGAGGTTAGTGTTAGATCCGTGGTGTCTATAGATGCAGGGTTTTTTAGTTTTTGCGTCCACTTTAAGTTAACTAATTATAGATGTCATTCAAATGTTTTTTGACCTTCTTCTTCCTTAATTCTTTTAACAGGAGTGTGCAAGGTTGTAAAAGAAGTTTGGATGACCAATATGAAGGGAGTACTCAAGCTCACTATATACTGTAGAAGTATTATGAAAATGGGCTATGTTTGTCAAAAACAATTTTTTTTGTTTTCTCCAAGTGCATGATTTTAACAATGGAACATACAATCAGTATAGGAATTAATTATGGACTTCATTCCTCTAAATACAGTCCTGGCTTGGATCACTTCATATAAAGATATCAATAAGAATTTCCAATTAGTCTTAAAAATATGGAACAAATGGGATATAAAAAATGTTAGTATTTCACAAATTACTTTTATGTAAAGGGTACAGTAACTTCAGCTGTACACTGAAATATATTATGGTATTCCATAGGGTTGTCCCGATACCGATACTAGTATCGGTATCGGGACCGATACCAAGTATTTGCGGGAGTACTTATACTCGCCCAAATGCTTCCGATGCCTGGCCGAATACTTTTTTTGTATTTATCAACATGTTCTGTGAAAATTCTTTGAGTTTTTTACTACTGCGTGACAAGCAAATAAAACATTTTTATTCATTTTTACTCATTTTTATTCTTTTATAATGTCTTGAGTTAAAGTTCTTCATAATTCTAAAGAAAATATCCTTGGTCTGTATTGTGGTTTGAAAACTGTCACATGACATTTAAAAAAAGTATCGGTATTCGGTATCGGCGAGTACATGAAAAAAAAGTATCGGTACTTGTACTCAGTCCTAAAAAAGTGGTATCGGGACAACCCTAGTATTCCACATTAAAGAGACTTTTACATCAACCTTAATGACTGCCAGTGCACATGGTGCAAGCCTTCCCTGGCCACTTCCAGTACCTTCAGGGCCTGGGGAGCAGCTGGGTCTCTCTGGAGCACCCAACTGTTATGCCTTATCTGGCTTATTTTACACCAGGGAATTTTGGTATGCCTGTAAGGGGGCACTCTTTACGTCTAGAGGAAAAGAGATTTAATCTCCAAATACGGAAAGGTTTCTTCACAGTAAGAGCTGTGAAAATCTGGAATAGGCTCCCTGCAGTAGATTTATTTATCTTTATGAAAGGCCTGGATTATTTTATAAATGTACACAATATAACTGGGTACTAACATTTATAGGTAAAGTCGATCCAGGGAAAATCTGATTGCTTCTTGGGGGATCAGGAAGGAATTTTTTCCCCTGCTGTAGCAAATTGGATCATGCTCTGCTGGGGTTTTTCACCTTCCTCTAGATCAACTGTGGGTATAGAATTGGGTATATGGGATTGTATGATATTATTTGTTTTTTTTTATGGTTACACTGGATGGACTTTTGTCTTTTTTCAACCTGACTAACTATGTAACAGGGGTAGGCGAGAATCAGTAGTGCAAGATGGATTCTTTTTAACTGAGTGCTGCCAATTAAGAGGCTATTATCAGTTATGTATGCAAATTGCTTCCCCTCCACCTTCCATAGACATAAGCTTACATGTTCACCCATGGCTAAAATGTTGTATCACAGTTTTCCATTAGAAAGATGATTTGGCTGCTGGATTGTGCATGTAGTTAGCAGGCACCATTAGCTAAATGATATCTGACCCTTAAACCGATTAACAGAACCTTCACTTCTCATTTTTTCCAGTTTTTCAACATTGGCCCTGTTGTTATTGTCTCATTGATTGGTCGCAATAACCGTCTCCCATGATTATATTCATGTTTTCCATTTTTAGTGTAGTATTTAAACGCCTATAATTATCACATAGCAGGTTGAACTTTTGCTTCCTCACTGCAAGCTTAACTGAAACATCTTGGTGTTTGGCCGGATCTGTACAGATTTATCATACGTAGTTTTAATATTTCAGGATATACAATTAATAATCCCCTTGCCTGTTTTATGTCATCACAGTTGTAAGCTGTGTATCTCATTTGCCAAAGGTTAACTGGAAGTCTGACTCACTTTCCCAATATTTTAAACTCCTTCTTAACGATTGGACTCTAGCTGTATGACTTAAAACTTTTGCCTGCCCTTAGCCAACAATTTATTGGCTAGAATTTTTACTATGGCAGCTAGATGATGATGCTAAAGTTCTTTCCATGCTTTGGAAATATTTGGGTTAATGCAACAGTCAGAAGATTGTGTTTTGCTCCTTGTTAAAATGTACTTTAAACATTAGTCATTCATTGTGGGAGAATTTATCAGGAAAATACTGTCCCTGAAATATAAACTTGCTGTTCCCCGGACAAAACAAAGAACATTCTGCTTTGTATTTAGTCCAAGGCTTATTTTAAAAAGTACATTTGCACCTGAATTATTTATTATGTTTGATGTTTAAATGATTTAATGCTTTAACAGCTGTTTTGTAGTAAGAGAAGAACCATATTGTGGGGTTGCTCATATTGCTTGTATCCCTCAAAGTCTACATCTGTTTACCCCAAGCACAGCCTCTGGAGGCACTTTGATACCCAAAGATGTGTTTTGATATCAGACAGTACAGAAGGGTGGGTAAAGGCACTAGTTGAGCTAGTGATTATGCAGAAGTTGAAGTCATCCGTTTGAAGGAATTTGGGGGTCCCAAGCAAAATGGGGGACCCCAAGCAACCCCCTTCACACAAAGCCTACATTAGCGCTAACCTATTTTTTTACACCCATGTTCTTACTCCTTCCCCTCCCTAGTCCCTATGTTTTTCTATTCTCACCTCCCCTTCTTCCCTGTAGGCTGCCAAGCTCCACTTCCTCCTGTCAGTCCGGTGTTCTATCATTATGGGTCCCCAGTCCCCTATCAGATAGTACCCGAGCCTGGTACCGCGCGGTACAGGAGATTCAGTTTCCTGTGTTCCCGGCCAGACTGAAAGGAAGTGAGCAATCAGTGTGCACTTCCTGTCAGTCCAGCCGGTAACAGGAAACTGAATCTCCTGTACCACACGTTACCCGGCCGGACTGACAGGACTCCAGGAGGAAGGAAGAGGAGCTGGGCCATGCTACAGTCTGAAAAGGGGAAGTTGGAGGCCCCAGGCCAGCTCAGGGTCCCAAGCAATTGTTTGTTTTGCCTGTCCTGTAGCAACAGGGCTGCATGTCATTGCACAAAGGGATTGGGGTGCTTGGAAGCCTTTACACATACAATACAGGAGAAATGTCCAGAAACCCCTTATTGCCACTAAAAAATCTAGTTTTTGCATCGCAGAGTGCACCCTTGTTTGCATTGGTTAATCTGCATACATACTGTAAGATATCTACAACAGAATATGGAAGATTGACTCAATTGGATGTATATATACATATGGGAGCAACATCAACAGATGCACATATGTGGATTATGCGTTGTGATGTAGCATTGAGAGAGCACACGTTAAAGGCCGCTGTTTGGTTCTAAATTCCTTCACCGGATAATACAACAATTTGGAAGATTGCTCATACAGTATCTTTTTGGATTGAGAATAAACTTTGCTATAAACATACAACTAGATATGGAATGCACTCATGTTTGTGGGTTCAGCTTTCTCAAAAGAACATCCTATAAAACAGGGAGGTGTTGGCTGATATATATTTTAACCATTTCTTGGCCAAGATTTTATTAAGTGTTGAACTTGGCATATAGCAATACATTTTGTAAGGAGTTTTTGCAACTATATTGATGTTTATCAGCAGTTTGTTTGTTTTTGCTTTTCATTTAGATGGTATATACAGACTGGTTGTTTGAGTCAGAACCATTATTTTGACTTTAGTGTTGGCATAGTGATTAAAGTGACACTAAAGGTTCATGTTTTTTTTTAAATAACAAACATGTCATACTTACCTCCACTGTGCATGTCGTTTTGAACAGAGTGGCCCTGGTCCATCTGTTCTGGGATCCTGCGGTGTCTCTCGTGGCTCCTCCCCGCATTAGATAACCCCCTCTGGTAAGCTCTCTGCCGAGGGGGTTACCTTGCGGGCACACTCCTGTGTCATACACTCAGTGTCCATAGACGCTGAGTGTATAACTCAATCCCTCCCTAGGTGCCATTAGATTTGATTGACAGCAGCGGGAGCCAATGGCTGCGCTGCTATCAATCTATCCAATCAAAGCTGGGACTCCAAGGAGAGAAGGACAGCGGGGACACGCCCACGGAAATTCGGGGCTCAGGTAAGGAAAACGGGGGGCTGGGGGGGCCGGACCATAGAAGGTGTTTTTTCACCTTAATGCATAGGATGCATTTAAGCGGAGGTCCACCCTAAAAAAAAAGAAAAGCCAAAAAGGCTAAAAAAATAAATTATACTTACCAGAAATGGCTGTTACTAGGCAGATCGTCCTAATCTGCCTCTTCCTCGTCCGTGGTGAGGTTCTGTGTTCTACTTCTCGCATTGCTTCCTGGGAAGAGGAGGCGCGCTGCCTTCTGGGACACACAGGTTGGTGTGCCCATTCACAAAGCGCCGGCACCCAGGCCGAGGGACGGATCGGCCTCGGGTGGCCGACATTGCGGGCAACCTGGACAGCTAAGTGTGCTAATTAAAAGCCAGCAGCTACAGTGCTTGTAGCTGCTGACTTTTATAAAAAAATTTAACCTGCTGGACCTCCGCTTTAAGGTGAAAAAACACGTAGGTTTACAACCCCTTTGATCACTGGAGAATCCTCCACTATGTTCCTCCTTTCTCTTTTGAAACTAGCTTAAATGAAATACTGTTGGTAAACCTTAAGGCTTTTTAGAAATGGCAATGTTGCATACCACGGTGTGTTGATGTCATTCCACTAAGTCTACCATGAGATGACATACCCGGGAGACCCCTAAAATAATGAGATGTGTTCCTCAGTAAACTCTATCTCTTTGAAATACTTAATGGTGCGTGTACAATAATACTACTGTAAAATTGCATCTATTGCCTATATAGTTGCATTTTACTGTTTTCATTTTACAGTTTTTAAAGCACCCTTCATGCCCTAAACAATTAACATCGGGGAAGTGAATTCTCAGCTTCTTACACAACTTTCCTATACATAGAGGGCCAGATTCAGAGAGCCGTAACTCCTGTCTAACTGGTGTTAGACTGCAGTACTTTCAAATTACGCGCGCCGTATCACTAGTTTGAATCCTTAAAACCATGATACGGCGGCGTTGGGCTTCGATCTGACAGGCTTACATCTTTGTAAGCCTTCGGATCTACGCTGCAATCTTTTTGCGGCCGCTGGGTGGAGTTCGCATGGTTTTTAGAGTCGGGGTATGCAAATTATTTTTTTCCAGCGATCCACGAAGTTACGAGCGTCGTTCGCAATCGCTTACGTCATTTTTTTGCTGCGTAAAGTTAAACCAGCTATTAGCTGGTGTAATGTTACGCAGCCCATGTTAAGTATGGCCGTCGTTCCCGCGTCGACTTTCAATTTATTTTTTATTTTTTGCGTAAGTCGTTCGGGAATAGAAATGTACGTAAACTACGCTACTAAAACAAAAAATTACGTAACGACGTGATTTCGCGCAATGCACGGCGGGAAATTTCTGGACGGAGCATGCGCAGTTCAATCGCCGCAGGAACGCGCCTAATTTAAATGCCTCACGCCCCCTAATCGTGTAGTTTGATTCCGCCGGGAGAAATACACTACGCCGCCATACCTTACAGGCCAAAATCTCTCTGAATTCCTCGTAGAGCCAGGTAAAATACGGCGGCGTAGAGTATCTCTGATACTCTGCAGCAATCTAATTCTACCTGAATCTGGCCCATAGCGTTTCTTTAGTCCTCAGTTATGCTATGGCAACAAGCACAATTTAAACATTTGCAATTGGTTATAATGCATACTTCAAGAGACTGTACAAACAGAAGTCAACAATTGTGAAAAAAATACACTACTCAAAGATGAAAATATTTTCTACCATGTCTAAAAATATAACATTTAAAGCAAATGGGTTTGGTGTTTAATGTAATGTAATAATGTAGTTCCTTTTAGATTAATTAGGCCTATGTGGTGCCTGAAGAAGTTAATCGGCTAAGCGGCAATTACAGCATAGCGATCAATTTTCTTCATATTCCAAAGCTGCTGCATCCTTGAAATACTAATATAAGAAATATATTGCTTTGCTTTAACAAAGTGAAAACAGATGAAGGAATTTGGATAATTTTGCAGTTATGATATGAACATAAAGAAAATATTAAATCGTTCTTTTTTCATAGTGTGTGTACTACACATAGATTGGAATTCGCAGGTGTGCGGAACTCCCATTGTCCTAATAAATAAACACATTTTATACATTTAGACTTGCAGAACCGGCACTTTTCAAATTAAAATTGAAGCGTGTCTCCATAAAAAAAAGGAACACAGAAAGTTTACTTCGCTTTACTTCCACTATGTGAATTTAACACTTTTGGTCATTATTTCCTTTGCTGTGTACATTCTCTAGTGACACACCCACTCTGATTCAAGAATCCATAAGTGAACATTTTTAAGGGCAGAGCCAATTAGAATGAACTTTGTTGATGGCAAGCCAGTTAAAGATTATTTATATTTGAATGCTATAGGTTACTGCAGTTAACTTGGCAATTTCTTAGTTTATATGGAAATAAAGTTTTGAAAACATTAACCACTTCAGCCCCGGAAGGATTTGCCCCCTTCCTGACAAGGCCATTTTTTGCGATACGGCACTGCGTCGCTTTAACTGACAATTGCATATTTGCAAATTTGATCATCTCTGCGGTTTTTTTTTGCAATACAAGCAAAAACAAAAAGTGACAATTGTGAAAAAAAAAACACAATTTTTTGTAATTTTTGCTATAGTAAATATCCCCAAAAAACAAACAAATTTCTTTATCAGTTTAGGCCGATATGTATTCTTCTACATAGTTTTGGTTAAAAAAATCATAATAAGCGTATATATTGATTGGTTTGCGCAAAAGTTATAGCGTCTACAAAATAGGGGATACATTTATTTTTTACTGGTAATGGCAGTGATCTGCGATTTTTTTTATCTGAACTGAGAATTTTTTTGGAGACCATTGACATTTATTCAGTGATCAGTGCTATAAATAGCCACTGATTACTGTAAAAATGTCACTTGCAGGGAAGGAGTTAACACTAGGGGGCGATTATGGGGTTAAATGTGTTCCCTATGTGTGTTCTAACTGTGGGGAGGATGAGGAGGAGGAGACTAAGGGAGGAGGAGTTCCTTCTTGGTAGGAACACACAACCTGTCTCCTCTCCCTTGACAGAATCTGGATTTGTGTGTTTACACACACAGATCCTGGTTCTCGCTCTGTCACCCTCACTAACAGTGCTGGACTGCTGGAGTGAATAAATAAAATGTCATGTTGACATTTCAATAAAGTAAAAAAAAAAAAAATGTAAACAATGCAAAGAACTGCCCCAACCGCTGGCGCACAGCAGACACTACTCCACACAGTGAGTGAGAGCCACAGAATTAAAAATAACAGTTATATGTTTGAAATGAATGATTGTTATTATCAATAATACATAATATGGCTTAGTGAATTCAACCCATAGAATGTTTTTTGGACCAAATAAAAAAACCTTGAAATAAAAAAGTGGCTAGAGTGTAGCTTCACCTACAGCACTGTTCACCCCCTTTCATACAAAAAGTCCCTTGTTTTTAATACTAGAATATGTAAAGTAAAATGAACATAAGTTCATCCCAGTTTTTTATCATATTTGAACAGGCAAACATTGAATCTTCATTCAACAGTTCCTTAGCGTTACAAGGTGATATACCTATACTGACACAAAAAAAAAACATTCCACTGAAAGGAAAATACTCTGCAAGTGTTATTAATTTCAAATGACTGCTAATTTATCCAGGACAAGCTGGCCCGAGCAAATTCAACCCAAGAGCTGGCCATAAAATTCAAAAAAAAATCCCCAAATTTTAATGTGGGATCAGCAGCTAACTCTTGCAACAGTTTGTGTCAAAGTGCATACATCTACAATCAGAAAGAGATTGCACCAATTTAACCTGCATGGGGATGGCTATACTTTGCAGTTGAACATATATACAATGGTCATGCCTATTGGAACACTGTGCTGTAGACGGATGATTTAAGGATAAAGATGTTTGGCCAAAGTAGACCTATTTGGTGCAAAATGAAGAGCATTTCAGGAGAAGAACCTTATACCAACTGTGAAGTATGGTGGTAGGAATGTTAGGGTTTAGGGTGGCTTCGTCTGAGCAGCTTGCAATCATTAAGTCAACTATGATTTCTGCATCATATCAAAGTGGATCTTTCAACTTGATAATGATGTGAAACCCACTAGCATGGCCACTGAGGATTGGCTCAGAAACAAGCCTTGATTTGATTTGAATACCATTAAAATCTTGTGGGGGGATTTAAAAATGAACAGTTCATGCAAGGAAACCCACAAACATCTTAAAACTAAAGGAATATCAGATGTAAAAGGTCAAAAATGTCAGTGAGATGATGTCAGAGGCTGGTAAACAGTTATGCAAAATTCTTACAAGAAGTAATTTGTGCTAAAGGGGGGCAATACCAGCTTCTAAGGCCAAGGCTGTACTTACCTTTTCCACAGTACACCATTACATTTATTTATATTTTTATTTAATAAATGAATAAATACTATTTTTTTCAGAAAAAAAAAGAAAAGGTGAACTAACACCCTATGTTCACCGCGGCTTCCGGGTATAATCTGCGGTACTGGCCATTCCTAATTGATTGACAGGCTTTGGACCGACGCATACAGCGCGTCACGAGTTGCCGAAAGAAGCCGGACTGCAAGTCGGCTCTATAAGCGCCTGCGCATCGACGTTTGCTTCTTTTGGCAACTCCTGACACGCTGTATGCGCCTGTCGGAAGCCTGTCAATCAACTAGTAACGCCCAGTTCCGAAGATTATACCCGGAAGCCGCGGTGAACATATACATCTAACACAGTATGTACGGCAAGGAACATGATGTGCATGGCCGGCAGACACGATCGCCACCTGTCACGTGCAATGGCGTGCACGATTGGGAGCCCGGGGGTTTGTGTGTGTAAACACATAAATCCCCATGCTGTCTGAGGAGACAAGACAGATCGTGTCTTTCTACAAAGTAGAACACACAATCTGTCAAATCTCCTAGTATGTCCTATCCCCCCACAGTTAGAACACCAGTAGTGTTAACCCCTTTCCTGCCAGTGACATTTACATAGTAATCAGTGCATATTTATAGCACTAATCGCTCTATAAATGTCAATGGTCCCAAAAATGTATCAAAAGAGTCCGACCTGTCCGCCACAACGTTGCAATACCGCAAAAAAACGCAGATTACTGCCATTACTAGTAAAAAAAAAACACCATATAAATGGCATAAATCTTTTCCATAGTTTGTAGACGCTATAACTTTTGCGCAAATCAATCAATATATGCTTATTGCGATTTTTTTTCCAAAAATATGTAGCAGAGTACCTATCGGCCTAAACTGAGGAAAAAAAATATATTTTTTTTTATTTTTTTATTGGGATATTTACTATAGCAAAAAGTATAAGATATTATGTTTTTTTCAAAATTGATGCTCTTTTTTTGTTTATAGCGCAAAAAATAAAAACCGCAGAGGTGATCAAATACCACCAAAAGAAATTTTTATTTGTGGGAAAAAGGGACATCAATTTTGTTTGGGTACAACGTCGCACAACAGTTGTTTTCAGTTAAAGCAACGCAGTGCGGAATCGCAAAAAAAATGGCCTGGTCATGAGGCAGCCAAATCTTCCGGGGCTGAAGCGGTTAAATTAACAAATAATGGCACCAAACAGTATATGTTAAAGTGCAATACAAAGTGAGTAGAGCTGTCCCTCTTTCAAGTGACTAAATCACCTTCTAGACAGTTTAACAATATATAAATAGGTCGGCGCTAACTCAGATCAAATGTGAAAATACACACTATAAACCTTCATTCAGTGCATAATAAATAAATACACACACTATTCAATAAAGATTCAAGCAAAAATAACTAAAATGATCCTCAGAAAGAAATCCAAATACCAAAGAGCAGAGAATCTGTGTAGTGATCTTAGTTATCCTTGCTCCACCATCACTTGTGTGGGAGAAATTAACTCACCAGATAACTAATTCCTCGTTTTCACTGAACGGAACGGTTCGGGTCAGTAAATTTGGAACGGTTAGAATGGACCGGTCTATTCTGAAAAGCGTTTCCACTGCAAATCGGACCATCCGGGACCATACAGGATTTAGAAAAAAATGCCTAGCGTGTCCACCAATCAGTGGAATGTATTGTAGCTCCGCCCTAACCGAAACGTTCCATTTCCTATGGCCCCACATCTGAAGCAGGACCCATAATGGTCCGGTACAGTTCAGTTTTATGGCACACTTTCATAATGGAAACACCCAAAATAGTGTACCGTACCGAACCGTACTGAACCGATCCGCTCAGTGGAAACGAGGCATAAGTAAAAAACGTTGTTGTAATTAGACCCTTTGGAGAGATTAGGCTTCAAGGAGGGATAATCCTTCACTTGGACACCATCTCTTGGTGTGTTCTTAAACTCTTGTATACCTTGGTATTAGCAAAGCTCAATACGTTTCTAAAACCAGGTACCACTAATAGTAAAGGGCACACTTACATTTCAAGGTTCTAATATCTAATATCAACATGCAAAGCCAAAGAGTGAATGATTGCACTGAATGAATGTTTATAGTGTTTATTTTCACATTTGATCTGAGTTAGCGCCGGCCTCTTTATATATTGGTAGACTTAAAATTTAAGTAGATCATCTTTACCTGTAGGCACTGTTTATATAAAGATATATTGATAAAGACAACAATTTACATAGGGCAGGTGTGCCCAACCAGTGGCCCAGGTGCCACATGTGGCCAGCGGAGCCCTCTAATGTGGCCCACGACCTCCTGCTCTGGGATGGAATAAAATAGAACAGAATACTGTTATTTTTATTTTTTTAAATATGTTTATTGGTTTTTAAGACATATTAGTACATGTGAAGCAATAACAGAAAGCAATATATCATAGAACAGGTATAGGCATATAACAGGCAACAATGTATAAGAACACAAGTATGAGATCAAAACAAATCTGTGAATAAGTAGCAATTAAACTAAAGTCTCAGGGGGGGGGGGGGGGAACAAGAATAGGGATAAACACAATTGGTTGCGACATTATAATAAAATGAGCATTTGAGATATCTAAAGACACACCCATAAATGAAAAGTAAGGAGAGAGTGCGGTAAAGAATGCATCCTCAACTCCAGACTTGCTTAAGTATGTAGTATCATCTTATATTCATTAGATTTTGAGAATTGGGACCAACAAGCCCACTTCTCGCTAAAGTTTCTTGAAGAATCTTTAGACTGTGATATCAACTCTTCCATCTTAGCAATATGGTCAACCTTACGTAACCAGTCCGAGACTTTGGGAGGAGAAGCTTGGGACCATTTCTTGGGGATGCATAATTTAGCCGCATTAAATAGGTGAATGATAATAGAATCTTTATAGACAGAACAAGGTAAAGAAGATAGGTGCAGCAAATACTGTTCAGCTGTAAAATACTGTTATTAAAGGTACGTTTTTATTACTAAAATCACAGGCCCAGATTCACATACAATTAGATTCGAGTATCAGAAATACACTACGCCGCCGTATTTTACCTGGCTCTACGTGGAATCCCGGTAGATTTTGTCCAGTAAACTACGGCGGCGTAGTGTATTTCTCCCGGCGCAAGCCATCTACGCGAGTAGGGGGCGTGAAGCATTTAAAATAGGCGCGTTCCTGCGGCGATCGAACTGCGCATGCTCCGTTCAGAAATTTCCCGCCGTGCATTGCGCGAAATCACGTCGTTACGTCATTCGTTGTTTGAGTAGCGTCGTTTACGGACATTCCTATTCCCGAACGAGTTACGTAAAAAAAAAAAAAAAAAAAAAAATTTGACGCGGGAACGACGGCCATACTTAACATGGGCTACACACCGTTAGACCAGCAAATAGCTGGTTTAACAGTACGTAGCAAAAAAATGACGTAAGCGATTGCGAAGACCACTCGTATCTTCGTGGATCGCCGTAAAAAGTCATTTGCATATCCCGACGCTGAAAACGACGCGGACTCCTCCCAGCGGCCGCAAAAATATCGCAGCGTAGATCCGAAGGCTTACGAAGACGTAAGCCTCTCAGATCGAAGCCCGAAGCTGCCGTATCATGGTTTGAGGATTCAAACTAGTGATACGGCGCGCGAAATTTGAAATTACTCCTGTCTAACACCAGTTAGACAGGCGTAATTGCTCTGTGAATCTGGGCCACAGTGTGTATATATGGGCATATCTGTTCTGCAGGGGTTACTGGGCTGCTTTCAAACAGATCCACAGGTACAGAGAAGTGCACCTGTGAGTTACCTACACTGAGCCATAGACTTCTATTACCTGCGAGTTTGGTGTGCTGAGAGTAGAGTGGGCTCTGTAGAGCCGAGTGGGCTGCCATCCACCCACTCCACTCATTGTGGCCTGCGACCGGTTACCAAGTCGCTTAAGTGGCCCTTGCCCTTCAAAAGGTTGGGCACCCATGCCATAGGGTGTACCTTCTTTTTTCACATGACTGTATGCAGACCCCTAGGAAAGGAAATTAAAGGAAGCATCTGATTGGTTCTTATGGGCTGCATCTGCGCTTTGACTTCCTTTCAATTTTATTATATGTGGCCAAGTGTATCTTGAATGGAATACAATGTAGGATATTGTTATGTGAAGCCAATGATACCACAGCCCACACAAATATGTACATACACACACTTAGAGCAGAGTATCAGCTTTAAACAAAGATCTTTTATCCACTTGTTGCCAGAGACCACTTGGGTATGCTTACAGTTCATGATGGGCCAGTCATTTTTGTGGCAGCAGCTCAAGTACTACAGCGGTGTATCTGTTTCTCATGCCATTATAACTGAGTGGTGCCTAATTGCTTGCTGTAGCATGTATCGTTTTCTTTATTAGCTAAACATATCCAGGCAATCCGCAATAATTGTGGGATAAAAAAATAAAAAATAAGTAACTTTCTCTGTTTCTTCATGTAGCTGTTGCACGGCATGGTACTGCTGCTGGTGGGGTGATTGGTTTCATATAATCTAAGTCCACTCAATGTAGAGATATGTTTATACAAGCTTAGTAATGTTAAGCCAGGACACCGAGAACCTTGAGTCATTTTGACATCAGTATTAGTAGACATCCGTTCCGTCTACACTTTGTCATGACTAAAAAGGAAGTTAGAAACCAATGCTTTTATCTTTAGTATAAAAGCATAATGTTTGGAAAAGTCCATGCTTTCTCACTTAATCCTGTGACTACCGAGGGGACTGTGTTACTGCATAAGAATGTCCCTGTGACCAGGCCTGTGACCGCATCTTATATTTTTGAATCCACTCTGCATTTCCTGAGATTTAGTGTTTCTTTGAAATATTTGCTATCAATCAGAAACTCTATGGCATTCTCATTGTGTTGTCTGGAAATAAAGTTATGGCGTATTAATAATGCTGTCATTACTCATATCACTTTTTAACTCTGTATCCCCCTCACTCGATCACCAGTGATCAGCTGTGGAACAGTGGACCAAAATTTCACTGCTATACCATACAGCTTTACCTCATTTGCACTCCTGTTTGTGTTCTGAGCTGGCCATTAAGAGAAGCTAGAAATATTGAACATAAAATACCAGGGGATGTCATACGCCTCGTACACACATTCAGGTTTCCCGGTGGACTTTTTACCAATGGGAAACCCGAGGGGAAAGCCGAGAACCTGCTCGGTCAGTCTTTCCCCCTACACACGGCCAAGTTTCCCAACAGGAAAACTGCCATAAGAACTTTGGTCGGGAATCCCGGCCGTGTGTATGCTCCCCTGCAGGCTTTCCCCATAGGAAAACTGCCGGGTTATAAACCGCTGGGAATCCCGGCGGGAAAAAAGGAAACATGTTCTCTTTTTTCCAGCCGCTATCCTGGCAGTTTTATTGTTGGGAAAACTACCATGGAGCATACACACGGGCAGTTTTCCTGGCCAAAAGCTGTCCTGACAGTTTTCGCAATGGGAAAACTGGTCGCGTGTACGAAGCTATAAGGCCACGTACACACGACCAAATACATCTGTTCAAATCGGTCTGACAGACCGATTTGAACAGATCTGTCTGCTGGGCTGTTTTGGTTTGATCGCTGTACACACGATCAAACCAAAATCCCCGCCACGTCACCGCACCAGGACGTAAAACACTTCCGCGCATGCGAATCGCGAAACCGGTCGGGCGGGACTTTGTGTTGCACCGGATCATCCCCCGCTGAATTCACTTTCCCTTACAAATTCGGGCGTGTCAAGTTTCTTTTGGATTACTTCCGGTGGAGTTCCATCTTAAACTGACATGCCTGTTTTCTACAATATCATGTGAGTGAGTTTTTGTCTACTTTTTAATAAAATCCAACCTACGGTATTACACCATTGTGGCCTTTTTGTGTCTCTCCATGGTAACTGCCTTTGAGTTCTTTGTCCAACTGGCGTGAATGGGGACTGACACCTGACCTGGTCCAGTGTTCCACCTTCCAGCAACCTACCACAAGCTTTTTGGGGTTTTCTTTTAATTAAGAAACCACAAAAAAATCTGGTAAGCAGATTTTATACCTTCATGGTGGAGGATCTCCTATCATCACTTCTCATCAGAGTGTCACTAAGGGCTCTTTTACACGTCCGTTCAGTTCGTCCGTTTTTTGGACGTCCATTAACGGACCTCAATGCTTCCCTATGGGTTAGCGTCCGTTAGCGGATGAGCATCCGCTAACGTCCGTTAACATCCGTCTGCGGTAAGCTCCGTTTTTTTGGACGGAAGAAAACCCTATTTTTCTTCCGTCAAAAAAACGGAACGGACGAAAAACGGACGTTAGCGGATGATCCGTTTACCATCCCATCCGCTAACGTCAGTTTTTCATCAAAATATGTAAAAAAAAAAAAAAGTTCTAAAAAAAAAAAAAAACGGATGAAAAAAACTGATGAAAAATGGAGGTCAACGGACGGAAAACGGAACGGAAACGGATGTAAACGGACGGAAAACGGACGAAAAACGGATGAAAAAACGGATCAGCTGAAGGGGAAAAAAATGATCTAAAAAACTGAACGGACGTGTGAAAGAGCCCTTATACATATGTTTCCACACTTATTTCACCGGTGCATTGAATTCATATTGTATATTACAAGACTGTGATAAATTCTTTTTCATTTTGAAACTTTATGGACAATTATTTTGGACAGTAAGGGCTCTTTCACACGTCTGTTCAGTTTTTTAGATCATTTTTTTCCCCCTTCAGTTGATCCGTTTTTTCATCCGTTTTTCGTCCAAAAAAACCGGGGGTTACCGCAGACGGATGTTAACGGACGTTAGCGGATGCTCATCCGCTAACGGACGCTAACCCATAGGGAAGCATTGAGGTCCGTTAACGGACGTCCAAAAAACGGACGACCGGAACGGACGTGTGAAAGGACCCTAATTTGTTTTCATCTAAGTTTGATTTTCACCTTTGTAGCGCATCCTGTTTTTTATCGTTTGTTTTACACTGTTTTAGTTAGTACAGTCAGGTGCAGCTTCAATAGAGCATTTAATTGCTCCCTATTTTCACCATTAGAGCATTCAGTTGCTCCTTCCTTTTCTGTTGATCACCATTCAAATTTTTTTTTAGCGCAGTTGATCTCTTTTTTATTCCTTTACTGTATAGTTGTCACTGATTCACATCTTTCCTTAAAATTTACTTGTGCGTCCATAACTAGAAAATTGCATAGGTCTGTATGCTATCCTGATTTTTACCTATATTTGGACAAACTATACACTAGTGAAAGTATTGTATAATATCTTAGATATACGCTTAGATAGTAGATAATAGAAAGGTAAATCTGGCCATACACTAGTAGATTTTTGAATAAACGTTCATACCAACATTTGCACAAAAATTCTTATCTGTATATGACAAAGGATTCACCAACTTTGGTCCTTCTACTAACCTTTAATAATACGAACTGCGTAACATAGTTTTTAATAGCCACATCAGCCATTTTATTTAAATATCCAAATAAATACCGGTAGCACAACATTAACATCAATAATAAATAATTTCGACAATGCAACCTGGAGGGGGTCTTTGGGTGTCCTGGGAATGGGAACAGGCCTTCATCATATTTAGGAAAAGTCTGGACTTGCACCTTAAAGGCAACATGTATAACCAATGTTCTCAACTGGCTTAAAAACCTTACAAACTCACATGTTGTCATGAAAGACGTCCCAGCAGTTTGGCCATCAATTGCAACCACAGGAGAACTTATCTCCGGCGCGTCCGCGCACGTCGGGAGCGCACGCGTGTGGTGACAGCGTTTGGCGCCAAGACATGCTATTTTAACAGCCTGATCCCTCACCATCTTGCTGTCCAGTCTACAACGTATCCCTGGAGAATCTGCACCTGTTTCCTGTTTACTTCCTGTTTACCTGACCTGGCTTCCTCTGACCATGTCTGTCTGCAACCTGCCCCTGACCCCTGGCTACATTTGACCACCGCTTCTGCCCAATCCCTGGCTTTGATCTCTGCCTGTTTGTGTACCGACCCGGCCTGGACTTTGACCTCCCTTTGGGACTTACTCTGGCTTCTGATCCGCACGCTGTTCTCAACCCGGTCCATGCCACCTGCTTGATCCCTGCTCCGCAAGTGCCACCCATCCGTTCCGGCCTGCTGTTGGAATCCTGCCAGGACCACTGCACACCTTCCTGCTGCCACTTCTGGTCCGCTACCCAACCAACCATCAGGCGCTTGTGCCCCTCTGAACTCTTGACCCTCTGTCTACTCTATCAGGGGCTCCTGAGCCAGAGGTTTACGAGAGGCCTCTCCCTGCACGTTGGGCTCCACTACCAGGTACGTGACACATGTGTATGCGAGGGGACCTAGCTCTTAGAAGAACCACCAATAACCATGGTGGAAGCGCCATACCTCAGATGGGCCCTCCAGTTTTGTAATAACTTAAGTATTCAATGACCCCTCCAAGGACATTCAAACCCATCATGCTGCTGTGACCTTTTTATTGTAATTGATACCTCCCAAAAATCATTGCAACGATTGACTTACAAGAAACTGGTCTAAGGCGGGTGGGAAAACGTACTCTTCGTCTGAACTTTCTAAAAGGAATACCCAGCATCCTTCACAGGAACATCCTTTGTGGCTCTTTCCTATCCATCTGATCCAGCCACCAATCTAGTAAGACCTACACTCCTTTCACATCAAACTCACATTTTTTTTGTAAGTTTCGGACCTGTTCCTTCCCTCCTTCCATTTGCTGTTCTCCAGGTCTCACTTTTGATGTGTTGAGGACTATTGCCTGAAAGTAATGTTTGCTTTTAACATTCGATTTAGGAATGAATGTACTTCCTGAATGAAAACTACAGTACATTCAATGTTAGAGATCAGTTTGAGCCAAAATGTCCATCCTACTTCTTCAAACTTTCTTGTCATTGCAGTTGCAACCCCACTAATGAAAATAAAATTGAATGAATATTCTACTGGGCAGTGCAACATATCACCCAACCCTCCCTATCTCAGGAGGAAAATGCAGATCTTTGTATTATAATGTTTTAATTTCAGCTAAATTTGTGCTGCTACATAGATCAGAGCAGAGTCTTAAAAGTCTTTATGTTTTTACTAGAAATCAACATAATAGAAATAATCTACAGTGTAATATTTGATTTACTGTCAAACAGTTCTGCTGGTTCTTTTCTTTAAGCAACTCTTTTCTTTGACAATTTTTTTACATAAGTCTCTGCCAAATGTAAAAGTCCCTATGGCAAAATTAGTGGGATATCTTGCCTTGAGACCAAGATATTCAATCATTGGGTGTTGCCATCTTACCTCTAATACTTTAAAAAGAAGATGCAGCCAGAAAGTCAGTTATAGCAAAGACTTTGAAGATACCTATGATTTCTGGAGAGTGGTTAAGCGACCAAAGATGGTTCAAATCTTTGCCGGTTCAGCGGATACCAGCCTAGATTTGAACTGTCTATGGGCAGGCTGATTGTACCCAAGTCGAGCCATTGATCAACTTGGGTACAACCAGCATGTTGGATTTTTACATGCGATTATTGCCACCAGCTATAGCCACTGTGCCAACCTGTGGTTTCAGGAAAGAAACATGCATCGCCTATGGCCTGTCTTACAAATGGAGAAGAGAGCTTACTGTTAACATCTGACAAAATGAATAATTTGCATATCAGTAAAAGTGCTGTTTCTTTTGCTTAAGCTTCACATTTTGGATAGCTTGCAGCAGTTTATGAAGGTTTACACAAGGGAGGCATGGAGAAGTTCAAAATTCATAAACATTTATACAAAAATCAAATTGTAATTTATGACCAATTCGGAAAAAAATAATGATATGTAGTTATCATTCAATAAGATATTTATTACTCTTAGGCCGCGTACACAGGATCGGTTTTGTCCGATGAAACTGGCCTTAAGGCCAGTTTCATCGGTCGAAACCGAGCGTGTGTACGGCCCATCGGAGCGTCGTCCTTCGGACCAAAGTTTTAAAACTTGCTTTAAAATCTGACCGATGGACGCCTGACCAGCGGACCAAACTGATGGTTAGTACGCAAAAAGAATCGGACCAAAAACCTGCGCGTGCTCAGAATCGAGTCGAACTTTGTTTTTTCAGCATGTCGTTGTGTTCTACGTTACTGCGTTCTGACCCGATGGGATTTTGGACTGATGGTGTGTATCAGACCATCAGGCCACTTCAGCGGTGAAACAATAAAAAAGGTCCGTCGGACCATTCTCATCGGGCTGGACTGATGTGTACGCGGCCTTAAAGAAAAATCCCTATTCTTGGGTTCTGGGCTCCACAGAGGTCATGACCTTGATTAATAGCTGTTCACCTTGATTAGCTTGGAATTTAGCTTTTAGCGTTTTAATCTATGTTTTTAATATAATTGCCTTACTTAAAGCATATCTAATTTTGTAGTTCCAGTATTTCTCCTCTATCTGACTCTGGCTTTAGTAGGTCTAACATTGCTCCTGCCCTAATATCTGTAAAAAGACTTAAACGTTTTTTGTGGTTGGCTTAGTATTTCCTACTGCTGAAATTTCTTTTAAGTATTTTTGGGACTGAAATTTTGTCAGGAAGTCATTGGAAATCTTTACATTTCTCTCCCATTTTTGTCTAAAACTATCACTATTATGGATACACAGATATGCACTGATAATTGTTCCTAATCATTTTTACCAGAAGGATTAGAAAAAATTAGCAATTTTTTCATTTTGTATAGAGTAGAGATTGGCTAAAACGCCTGTCAGTAGTTTTGCCATGTGTGTCCCATTAGGAAGATTTCCCTTAATTTCCTGTTCTGTAGACACTTTCTAAAGTGAAGGAACTTTCCTCTCAGGCCCTGTACACACGATCAGACATGTCTGAGGAAACATGTCCGACGGACCGTTTTCATCGGACAAGGCTGAAGTGGTCTGTTGGTCTGATGTGTGTACACACCATCAGACCAAAATCCCCTCTGACCAGAACACGGTGACGTAGAACACAACGACGTGATGAAAAAGCGAAGTTCAATGCTTTTAAGCATGGGTCGACTTGATTCTGAGCATGCGCGGGATTTTGTTCCGATGATTTTGTGTACTAACCATCGAACATGTCCGACGGACAGGTTTCCAGCAGACGGGTTTCTAAGCATGTTTGGAAACTTTTGTCTGCTGAAAAACGGTCCGATAGGCCGTACTCACGATCGAACATGTCTGCTGAAACTGGTCTGCGGACCAGTTTCAGCGGACTTGTTCGATCGTGTGTACGCGGCCTTAGAGAGTTCCTATCATCTATTCCTGTTCTGGTGACAGCTCCATATTTTGCATTCTTCCTTACATTCAGTGCTCGTGACAGTGGTCACTAGGACAATAAGAGACCCACTGCTAGTGGGCACACAGATGGCAATAAGAACCTGATAGAGGGTTCTAATACTTCCCTACTAAATGCAAAAAAAAAAAAAAACAAGGTTAAGATACACTTTAAAAAGAGTCTATCATGCCTAACATAATGATACAATTATGGATATTTTTGTATCAGGGCATATCCTTTAGATACATGGGTATAGCAATTAACTAGAAAACCCAGAATAAATCGCTAAAAAATAACTAGATGATTTAAGTCCCAAGTGAGTCAAATTTAAAATGTCTTACCAGCTTGGAAGCTAATTGAGGCAGCAGTACATTACAGCATATGGAAAACCCTTTATAGTATATAAGCATTACTGTTATTTTGTCTACTTCTAAAAAAAGACAGACACATATGGCAAATCTAAAAAATACAAGGAGTGTAGCCTTGCTCAGAATGTTTGAAAGTCACATGGGGAATGTCAGGGTCATGTCTGCCAAGTTCAGTAATCAGGCGGTAGCTCAGTCTCACTCACTTGCTATGGCAGTACATGATCGGGGGGAACACTGGAAAAATTACTCTACATGTCTTGAGACTATCAGTAATGAGTTAGTTTCTAATCTGGCCTTGTGTGCAGGAGTAGCCACCAATTGCTGTTAAAATTGAGGATTAATGAGACATCATCATCTGGGAGATATTTAGACAGGAGATTATCCCTGACTTTTAGAAGATGGGCTTTTAGTTATCTCTTAAAAACAACCTCCTTCTAGGAAGCCCCGATAAAACAGTGGAAACTGCGTCTCCTTCAGCTGATATAAAATACATTATACTTATGATGATTGTCTCTATGTTGACAAATGGCAACAATGATGAATGATTTGCAGATACTGTAGTGGAAGAAGAAGCTCATGGAATCATAATGTGCCATAAGAATATAGATATGTTTATCTGGTGTCTGTATTTATAGATGCCTGTACTGTACACAATGGTCATGAGAGCTGATCTGATTTGTACTCACATAGAGATAAAACCAGGATGATGTTAGGTGTAATCTAAAATAGACTGTTAGTTCCATAGAAAGAATATGTTCCATAATTTATCTTAGCATCCTATTTCTATCTCCCCACACTTCCCAATTCATCTCCATGTAAGCATTCCAGTGGCTGCCAACAACGCACAATTTGTTATCAGTAATTGTACTCACGATGTCAAGAACCTCTTTATCAGTGTTTTTAGGCTATCAAACTAAAAGCTGGGATGGGCACGGGGGGAAGAAGAGCACTGTGCCCTGAGCCCACCCAGTTGTGTGATAATAGCAAATTAATATTCGCTATTGTCTTCCTAATTTTATTGTCTTCCTAATTCGCCTCGTGGCAAATAGGAAGCAGGTGAGATCTAATTGGCTGAGAGGAGAAGAGATGGCTGCTGTGCTGAGGGAAGGAGGAGAGAAGCCGCCATGAAGCCCTAGACGCAGAGGAGAAGGAGATGCAGGAAGAAGCTAAAAACTGCCCGCGACCTAGATGGGGGTAATTGCAGGGTAGAACAATGGGGGGGGTGCTGGGTGTCGGTGTAAGTGCGAGGCCGATAGGGTGTATATCTTTTTTTTTTGCTGCCCCCCCACAAAAAAAAATATACAGCACCAACCACCACTGCTTGGTACAAAGTTATAACTAACTCAATGGGGACTCGATAGGGGATTTTTTTTTTAGCTCAGGTGTGGCCTATTGCTAAAGAGAATCTCATTGGTACAGAAGAGACCATTGTACTGCAATGAAGGTGCATAAGCTGCTGGGAGGGGGGTTTGTACAGTTTAGCTTGGGAGGGCTGGGTGAAGGGGTTAGCATTAGTTAGTTAAGTATTTACACCTTCTACTACAGTTTAGTGTTTACTTCCTCTAGCGTCTCTTTTCCACATCTCTGTATCCAATTAGGTAACAATAATATGGAAAAGGAAATATATAAAAATGGTGAAATTCAAATGATGTGCTTGCCTTGAAGACATGCAAGTGCATGCTTTATTTTTTCAAAATGACAACATCTATTAGCCAATGTGTTTGGACAGCATAATCTTGTGCATGACAGCTCGCAGCTCCCAAAATGTGCTGCCGTAATGTGATGCTTGGCGTAGGGTTTATTTCATTTAATAAAGCGTTATGTTTTAAACTTGCTAATCTAGTTGTTTGTGGTGATGAGAGCCTTTGGAAGTCTTTGCCTGGTAATAATTACTTTTTTGCTACGTTTCCTTATGCTCTGTGGGCAAGTGCAAGGCCATACAGATGAGTGTAAGTGTAAGGAAAATACACAAACTTCCCACAGATTTACACCTATACTGAATGTGTGAAATAATAATGTGATTAGGTGTTTTCCAAAATGTCCTATGACTGCCTTCTAAAAGGCCTGCAGCTATATGAGTGTGAGACCAGGATACAAGCAGCCTTTGTACCAGAGAATGAAGCTGTGGTCAGCGTAGGTTGCTTGAGTCAACTCTAAGCAACTGGAGATAATGGCTTATGTTATCTGCTATTGAGCAGGGAAATTAAACAAAAACATTTACTTGAATCTATCTGTGTAATGCATTCTCTATTACATTATTGGAAAAAAGTAATTAAAGTATACCTAAATACAAAACTGTTGGCCATATGCCAACAAAAAGCAGGATGTAGGGGGTGCATGTACAGTGGGCTGTTCAGTGGTCCACTGTTGTGGTGAAATTCTGAACGACAATCTTCCCTGAAAAGTGTCAGTCCTATTGTTCCATGGAACTAGTGGTATGAAGTCGGTCATTTTTAAGTTTGGCCATCAGTTGAAGCTCTTGAAATATTCTGTGGCTTCCGTCGGGTATGGCAACCCTGGGTGACTTACAATCACTCTTCACGATTTGACCCTACACTTCTCTCTCTTTAATAAGCCTCGGTTCCACCCCACCCCGTGGACCCTCTTTCCTCTCTATCCCCCCCTTCCCCCCTTTTTTTTTCTCTCCTCCTTTTCTTCTTCTATCGTCCTTTCTCTTTTTGGTTCTAAGTTTACGCTAGCTTTCTTCCTGGCTCTTTCTTTTCTCTCTGCTTCTTTTCTCTGTTGTTCTGGCCCAAAGGCTCGGTCCTGCTGGGATTGGACACAAGATGTGATGTTTATCTGGCATACTGGTGGAGGTTACCTCCCTTTTATGTAATTCATTCAGTTTGTTTTCCTTAGTTATGGCCAAGCGTGATAATGTTATTTTTATGTTATTTATTTTCTGTCATGGGTTCCATATGGGTCCCCGTGTATTAACCAGTTTATAATCTCAGACCAGTATAATGCCTCTCTACCAGGACTTAAGTGGAATGGACTTTCTCTCGCTGGTCACTTATGCTCGCCTTTGGTCTTCTAATGGCTGGCTTGAATTTCAGTGTCCGATTTTAACATTCCTGATGCCTGCGGTTTTATACCTGTTAGTACATTCTTTGTTTATCACAGTTTTTGTACTTTTTTCTAAAGTTGTGCATTTTTTTTTCAATAAACCCCTTTGTCCAAGAAATATTCTGTGGCAAAGAGCTGTGGTCATAATACCTAACTTTAGGACGGCGGGTCTGAAAAAGACCAAGGGGCATTTGTAGGCACCCTACAGGTGTAAAAGTGCACTCTAATGCCGCGTGCACACACTCGGAATTCCGACCGTGTGTAGGCTCCATTGGACATTTTCTGTCGGAATTTCTAACAACAAAAATTTGAGAGCTGTTACCGTAAATTACGATTGTGTGTATTGTAGACTATTCCGACGCACAAAATTTCACATATGCTGTGAATCAAGTACAAGACGGAAGCGCTCGATTTGGTAAAACTATCGTTCGTAATGGAGATAGCACAGTCATCACGCTGTAAGGGACTGAAAAGCACAAGGATGTAATCGTCTGTCACAAAACTTCTACACGACTGGTATTCAACTTCCCTTTAATAGTGCCGTTGTATGTGTTGTACATGACCGTGTTCTTGGCATTTGGAATTTCTGACAACATTTGTATGACCGTGTGTATGCAAGGCAAGTTTGAGGCGAAATCCGTCAGAAAAAAATCCACGAATGTCCGATCGTCTGTATGCGGCATAACAGTTTGTAAGTGCCCATACATCAGGTTATAAGCCTACATGAGGAAAAAAGCCCCACACAATGTCATTGAACACAAGGAAAAACATACAGTATAACGAATGCCATGTGCCATGGGGAAAAAGCCACACAATATAACATCATTTACAGGGAAAAGCCAAACACAACAGGGTAAAAATGCAATAAAGTATATATCTGCCACAGAGTAAAGCCATACAGAATATAATCAGTCCCAGGGAAAAACCCATTAAAAGCACCATCAATCATACAAGTAAAGACACATAGAATGCCATCAATCATAGAGAAAGGAACATAGCATGCAACTTATGTGGCAGATTCCACACAACATCATAGTAATAAGGGACATAATACGTATAATTCCAACCCGCTATTCAATGCCACAGCATTTTAACAACTTATAAATGCTCAAAAAGCATGAATGGCTCGTCCCTGGGCAGAGTTTTTTTTATATTCAATCTGGCGTCTAAGCGGCATCATTTTGGAGGTTGTACCGGTCACACTTCCTGACCTGTTGCAGTGTGACTTGTCTACTGAAAATCCTACAAACCACGACTATCATACACTTGATTCCATACTGGGGTCACTGGTTTTCAAAAATACATATTAGTACCATTGGATTTCCATATAAATGTTGAAGGAGAAAGATGACTGTAACCACGTGCAAAATGATATCCGGATGCTTCATCATATGTTGTAGAAAATTCGTTTCATTATTAAGAATACGTACCATATACGGTCATCTCTAGTCCCCCTTGGTAATCTTCAACGTTGATCTGAGGTTTCCAGACATGCCTAAACATGTAATTTCAACATTTTTAATATGCTTCATAGGAGTGAATCTGTATCAGGCAAGACACAATTTGCAGAGAAGAATAAATCAATGCAGAAATCACTAATATGTTTTACATTTGTGCTACCTTGACTGGGTAGTCAACAGTAACAAATTAGAGTTTTTCTCACCTTCTGTTTTTATCTTCACCCCTATAGCAAAGAAAGAGGGCAGGAGGCTGTGAATAGTAATTCCAAATGGTTAAATATTATTATTATTAATAAATATTTAATACATGATCCATATAGCGCCAACATATTGCACGGTGGTTTGCAATATAAAGGGAGACAATACAATCACGATACAATTCAAGACAAGAGCGTTAGAGGGGTCCTACTCATTAGTGATATGAAGGAAAAGGAAATGGTACAAACGGAAGTAATTGTGTGGAGATTAGTTGTTAGAGAAAGTAACATTTAGTTGCTAGCTAGAGGTGGGATAGGCTTACCCGAAGAGATGAGTTTTCAGGGATCACCTAAAGGTGGACAGAGAAGAAGATAGCCGGACAGGTTGGGGTATAGAGTTCCAGGAGATGACAAAAGCCTTTGGAGAAGTGGGGGGAAGGAAAGAAAAAATGGTACAAATGGAATTAATTCTGTGGAGATTAGTTGTTAGAGAGAGTAAAGCCTCGTACACACGATCTGACTTCCAGCAGACTTTTCTGTGGATTTTGGTCCAAAGGGCGTTGGCTGTGATCTTGTTCTGCATACATACGGCACAACATTTTCAGCCAACAAAACCTAAATATGTGTTTTTTCTGCTCTTTAGCTCCACCCTTTGGGCAACTTCTGCTAATGTTGTCTCAATGTTTAACATTGGTTCTGAGCATGCGTGTTTGTACTACTGGATTTTAGTTGGATGGATTTGTGTACACAGGATCGGATAATACGACATAACAGATTTATTGTCAGACAGTTGGTGAGCATGAACAGCCAACATTTGTTGTTGTTAAAGGGGTGTTCCAGCCTTGTTTTATGTTTATTAAAAGTCAGCAGCTATAAAAAGTGTAGCTGCTGGCTTTTAATAAACAATCACTTACCTGCTCCAGCGTTCCAGCGACGTGCCGGCCGGGGCTCTGCTCCTCTCCCCCCCTCCCCGACCGGCGTCCTCATTGTAACTGTGGGCACCCAGCCGTGACAGCCTTCGGCTTCACGGCCGGGCACCCACTGCGCTGCTGATTGGACAGGCGATCGCATGGGACCTGTCATGTGTCCCAGGCGATCGCCTACAGGGAGGGGCTGCTGTAGGCAATTAGGCTTAATCGCCTAACCAGACCCTCGGCGGAAGGAGGAAGTGGGACAGGAAGTTCCACTCCTCCTGAAGCCCCCACTCCCCCCCAAAAAAATTACATGCCAAATGTGGCATGTAAGGGGATGAGGAGTGGGATAAGCGGAAGTTCCATTTTTGGGTGAAACTCCGATTTAATTCAGCCAACAATTGTCTGATGGAGCATACACACAGTCGGATTATCCGACACAACGCGTCCATCAGACAATTATGGCCATAAAATTTGATTGCATGTACGGGCCTTAACATTTAGTTGCTAGCAAGAGGTGAGATAGGCTTACCTGAAGAGATGAGTTTCAGGGATCACCTAAAGGTGGACAGAGAAGAAGATAGCCGGACAGGTCGGGGTATGGAGTTCCAGAAGATGACAGAAACTTTCCTGGGCGTGAGCATTGAGAGTAAGAATATTACATTATTACATCTTGATTAACAAACTCCAAGATGTGTTTTCTTAGAGGAAGATCACCTTTACTAAAGTAATTCTTGTTTTGACATGCAAGTAGTAGGATAAAAAACTGATCAAACTATTGTTTCCCAGATCTTTCCCTTTTAGCAATGTCCCAGTTTAGCAATGTATATTCAATGTGTGAAAATCAGGATGAAATCAAAGGTTCCAGAAACATCCACTAACCTCCCCTGTTACCATCTTTGTTGAACTGGTTTGTGGTTTTCAGCAATTGGGCTTCCTGTGTGGTTATATAGGCCTTTTCTGTGCTGTGGCAAAATGTTTATTATATAATAAAAAGTGTGTGGGAAACGAAAGCCTGGGCTCTTGTTGTATATGGGAACTGTGTATGGATTTATGGTTTCTGAAAGATGTGTGGTAATTTATAATTAATTGGATAATAATAAGTTATATTTTTACAAGGTTATTTCAGTTCTATGGAGATTTTTTTATAGCCTGTGGCATGTATGCAGACACCTCCGGAATGGAATGTTGGTTATTCTTTTATTGGGCTTATTTGGGAAACACCATACAGAATAAAATTAAATGGTTTATACATTACAGTAGCTGTGGCATGCTGTATGTGGCCTTGTTGTTTCATATTGATGAAGTCATGAAATGGGGAAATATATTGGTGCATACAATATATTTTATAGAGACAATAATGATACTCAATACTTATCAATAGATTAAAGCAGAGCTACAGCCAAATAGTTTAACTGCCAAAATAAGTGCAATTGTTTTCTACAGTCCTTCCACATTTTACAGCCAGGGTGGTGATACAATCTCCATCCCCGCTGTGACACTTCCCTCTGCTCACTGGACTATAAATGGGCATTATCACACCTATGAGATTCATCCTTGGCTCTCAGTCTACTTCTCATTGATCATAACATATTAAGATGTCAGCACTTTGCTACAGAATTTGATGACACACTGGCACCCTGCATTTCTGATGTGCAGCACTAAAGAAATTACACTTTGCTACAATGTAAAGTAGTGAGTGTACAGCTTGTATAACAGTGTAAATTTGCTGTCCCTTCAAAATAATTCAACACACAGCCATTAATGTCTAAACTGCTGGCAACCAAAGTGAGAACACCCCTAAGTGAAAATGTCCAAATTGGACCCAATGTGTCAATATTTTGTGTGGCCACAATTATTTTCCAGCACTGCCTTAACCCTCTTGGGCATGGAGTTCACCAGAGCTTCACAGGTTGCCACTTCTTCCACTTCTCCATGACAACATCACAGAGCTGGTGGATTTTGGAGACCTTGCGCTCCTTCCATTTGAGGATGCCTCACAGATGCTCAATAGGGTTTAGGTCTGGAGACTTGCTCGGCCAGTTTACCTTCTTTAACAAGGCTGTGGTCACCTGGGAGGTGTGTTTGGGGTCATTATCATTTTGGAATACTGCCCTTTGGCCCAGTCTCTAAAGGTAGGGGATCATGCTCTGCTTCAGTATGTCACAGTACATTCATGGTTCCCTCAATGAACTGTAGCTCCCCAGTGCCGGAAGGACTCATGCAGCCCCAGAGCATGACACTCCCACCACCATGCTTGACTGTAGGTAAGACACACTTGACTTTGTAGAGAGACTCCTCACCTGGTTGCCGCCACACACGCTTGACACCATCTTAAACAAATACATTTATTTTGGTCTCATTGGACCCAATCTTTAGAAGAGGCTTCCTTCTGGGAGGACAGCCATGCAGACCAATTTGATGCAGTGTGCTGCATATGGTCTGAGCACTGACAGGCTGACCCCCCACCCCTTCAACCTCTGCAGCAATTCTGACAGAACTCATAGTCTATTTCCCAAAGAAAACTTCTGGATATGACGCTGCGCATGTGCACCCAACTTCTTTGGTTGACCATGACAAGACCTGTTCTGAGTGGAACCTGTCCTGTTAAACCGCTGTATGGTCTTGATCACCGTGCTGCAGCTCAGTTTCAGGGTCTTGCCAATGTTCTTATAGCCTAAAACATCTTTATGTATATATATAGTGAAACATAACACAGTGGGGTGTTTTCTTTACTTAGTTTACATTATTTGTAGACTATTTTCTGAGCTTAGTAAATAGTGTGAAGCTGTGTTTCTGATGGAACACTGGTATTGCTCTGATCTGTCCCAGAAAAACAAAGGAAAGAAGGAAAAGGATAAGGTTCTATGATCAAGATCAATATTAAAGAAGAGTTATCACAATTTTTTTTTTATGCCATATGTACTTTATTACGTCTTCCTAGGTGCCTTCAAACACTAGCAGCACTGTCAGTCAATGCGGCCCCCCCAACCCTCTTTGGTGCATGGCCACACAATAGCAATAAAACGACAATAGCAATAAGATGACTGCTTTGCTTTGTAGCACCTTTCTCTGGCTCCCAGCACTTTCCCAAGGCAAGAGCTGGCAAGAAGAATGCAAAGTGATGGGAGGCTGACACACCTCACCTCCTCCTGCTAGCTTGTTCAATTAAGCTTTGATAAAAAAATAAGTGGAAGCTGATTGGTTTCTATACAGAACTGCATCTAATTTTGCACTATCCAGTTTAAGTAAATCAACCCCATGATGTCAAGCAAAAAATAACATCTATATGCTTTGGGTAAAAAAAGATAAAGATAAAAACTTTTTTAAAAGTACACGTACTATAATAATACTATAATATAGATGACACATTGAGGAGAGATTGCATAAACACGGACGCAGCCGTATAATGGAGCATAAGAATACATCAATTAATATATAATACAGTATTAAAAAGGTTTCAAAGCGTCTTGTATGTAGTCAGATGTTATATAAGAGAGAAAATGAAAATTACTAAAAGACAAAAGTCTGATACCGTCAATAATAACAGAATAAAAACAGAAATATTATTGAGGACTAAGCAACCTGGGTCATCTATACTGTAATTACATGAAATCTTAATAAAAACCTTTACAACAAAAAAAAAAAAAATTATATATATTTTGGGGGGGGGGTATTTATTATAGCAACAAGTAAAAAATATTGCATTTTAAAAAAAAAAAAAAAAATAATAATACTATAATAATTTTTACGTTTTTTTTTTTTCTGTAACACTAAATTCACACAACTCTTTCATAATTACGCTGCAGCTTGTTTCCCCACATAGCTTTCTTTGTTTCATGAACACTAAAATTACTGAATTATGTTGGAGTTTTTGTTTTAAATATAGGGTTTTTACAGATGGATAGCATATGCTTGTTGATATTAAGACATACTGTCAGTACTGTTTATTACTTTTATATACATATATATCACACAGGTATGTATTTATTTTTGCGAGTATTTATAGAATAGTTTATATTTTACTGTGAACAATTTTGTAATCTTTCATCAGAAACAATGCTGCACCATAAAAAAAACACCATTTCTCATCAAAGTCCTCTGTCACGGGGAAGAGCATAAAAAAGGGTGTTGTACGAAATACAGCTGCACTACTAAGTGACTCACTGGCCTGGAATAAGTTAACAGGTTTGGAATTCCAACTTCACTGGCTGCATTCTTATTTCAGGTCAGCAACTCATATGTGACCAAACAGTAAAACCAAAAGATTACATTTTGGCAAATTCAGTGTCAATTATACCTTGTTCTATAATCTATGTATGTTCCGTATATATAATGCTAAAGAAGATTGCCTGAGATTGCAGACATATTAGTGGAAATGATAGGCTCCATTCACACCTATGTAGGTGTGATGGTACACGTGTGTTTTTGCACTTTTAGGTCATCCTTCCATCCATTTTAGTGGACTGCCCAATGCACAACAATCACACAAAATTTGTCATCTTTTTTTAAATCACATCACACTACAACACAAAGCAATATGTTATCTTGTGTTGTGGTGTGATTCATTTGGGGAGCAATTAAAGTGGTTCAAGGTTTTTATATTAATGCATTCTATGCTTTAAGATAAAAAACCTTCTGTGTGTTGTGCCCCCCCCCCCCTAATGCTTATCTGAGCCCCATCTTGATCCAGTGATGCTGCATGAGAGACTTGGCTGTCTGGGACTCTTCCTCCTAAATGGCTGAGACATAGCAGCAGATGCTATTGGCTCCAGCTGCTGTCAATCAAAGTCAGTGAGCCAATGAGGAGAGAGAGGGGCAGGTTGGAGCGACTGCACTATGTCTGAATGGACACACAGAGCAGCAGCTTAATTCGGGTGCCCCTATAGCAAGCTGCTTGCTGTGGGGCCACTCGGCAAAAGGGAGGAGCTAGGAGCATCAGAAAGGAACCCAAAAAGAGGATGATCTGGGCTGCTCTGTACAAATCCACTACACAGAGCAGGTAAATATCACATGTTTGTTATTTCTAAACAAAAAAATGAGACTTCAGCATCACTTTAAGAATGAATGGCACTGCAGGACATCTGCTGGAACTCACAGCATGTTCATGCGCTGTGGAAATTCATGCGATAGCATTAACATTACCACATCACATAAGCACGATTGGGACCTTAAGGACTGTGGACACAAAACAGGTTTGGCTGAAGACTGGAGGTATGCTGCAGAAAACAGTAATGCCATGTACACACGATCGGATATCTGATGGAATCTAATCCGATGGATTTTTTCGTCGGATATTCGCTGAAGCTGACTTTCATCAGTCTTGCCTACACACCATCAGTCAAAAATCCAACCGTGTCCAACGCGGTGACGAAAAACACTACGACGTGCTGAGAAAAATGAAGTTCAATGCTTTCCGAGCTTGCATGGGCTTGATTCTGAGCATGCGTGGATTTTTCTCCAATGGAGTTCCACACAGACGATCGTTTTTTTCTATTGTTTTTTTATCCATAGGAAAATTTTAAAACATGTTCTATTTTTTTTCACCGATGGAAAACAAACCGATGGGGCCCACACATGATCGGTTTGTCCGATGAAAATGGTACATCGGTCCGTTTTCATCAGACAAACCGATTGCGTGTACAGGGCTTTAGAGATGGGGAACATATCACATGAGACTATTGGAGTCTCTGCTCTTACCCCTTTACTGTATAAAACTGTATAAAACAGTAAAGGAATATAAAAAGATATCCAAGAAATTGAGAATGCCAATCAGCAGTGTTCAAACTCAAATCAAGAAGTGGAAAATGAAAGGTTCTGTTGAAACCAAACCACGGTCAGGTAGACCAAATAAAATGTCTGCATCCCAAACAATTTTCCTGGCAGTTGTGGCTGACATTTTAGTTGGTCTACCTGACCCACAAAAACCCCACAAATAACTTCAGGTGAAATACAGGACTCTCTGAAAACATGTGATGTGGCTATTTCAAGATGCACAATAAGGAGGCACTTGAAGAAAGATTGGCTGAATGGTTGAATCGCCAGAAGAAAGCCATTACTACGCAAATGCCACAAATGATTCCGCTTACAATATGTCAAACATCACAGAGACAAGCCTCAAACCTTCTAGCACAAAGTCATTTGGAGTGATGTGATCAGAATTTAGAGGTGCACAGGGTGTGCCAGTGGTGCCTGGGCACACCCTAATCGCCCTGTGTGGTACAGATTTCTCCTGTTTAGACCCCTGATATTTCACCAAAGCCCCCTAATGGGTCTCCTAAAAAAAATGTAAAAAAATTACAAAAATAAAAAATACTGACGCATTCCACTACCCTATTGACACCAATCTTTGCCTTACTGATACTGCCCATTGCTCTGCTGACATTGTCAGTATATATACACATGCACACCCATGCAAACATGTTTGAGCTTTGGGGTGCACACCCTAATGCAAGAGAGATACATTAGAACCTGGCCCTTCTACCACTCTCCATTGTCAATCAGAATCACTGCAGAATATAATTTCTCTCCTATGAGGGACAACCTTCATATACCAGTGTAGATAGCTTAGTTGCCTGTTCCTCTCTAAGCAGTGATTCTGTTGTTTTTATTGAACAGGAGAAAAGAGATTCTGGTAGCTTTGCTACCTGGCTGGTCTGTAGGTAGAAGAGACCCAGACTTAGATCTGAAAACTTGGTGGATGAGCCAAACAACCTGACTGTCCAAATCAAAACCAGACAGGTGGCAACCTTATTCTTATATTTTCTCCTGGTCCTGGACACTTTTCCAAATGTTACACGGTTCCATAGGTAACCTATACGTGCATAAAGCCCTCAAGAGGAAATCATCTGATAAACATGCAAAGTAATTAGAAGATGGAAGATGGCAGTGTGCAGATGTTACTTATGCAGACAAGATAACCCGGGACTGTAAAAAGTAATCTATACCCCTGCACCTACATTGGCATAACACAACTGTTATAACATTTAAGTGGAGTTCTCCTTTTCCACAACAAATGCACTGGGGCTAATATGGAACTCGAGAGGGTTATACTATTAGGCCGCGTACACACGATCGAACATGTCCGCTGAAACTGGTCCGCCGTCCAGTTTCAGCAGACATATCTGATCGTGTGTTTGACCTAGCGGACAGGTTTTTCCGTCGGACATGTCCACTGGTTAGTACGCCTAACCAGCGGACATAAATCTCCCGCATGCTTTGAATGGATTTGACGCATGTGTGGAAGTATTTTACTTCCTGGATTGATGATGTGGCGGCGTCAACGTCACCGCCACGTCACCGCGTTATCCGTCCGAGGGGATTTTGGTCCGATGGTGTGTACACGCCATCAGACCAAATATCCGAGGAGACATGTCCGCTGGAAACGGTCCGTCGGACATGTTTCAGCGGACATGTCTCCTTGTCTGTACGCGGCCTTATTCAGTCCTGCAATTCTACTGGGGCAATAACCTCTCATGCAACTAGAGATTGGATGAAAGGTTTTGCATAGTAAAGCACTTCTTGTACATTAATATTACATTTTTATAGCATTCAATATTTCTGACCAAAAAAAAGGACAACTAAGGAAGCAAAATAGAGGGGGATTTGGTTCCAAAGGAGGGACTGTTCTTGCAAATAAGTGGCAGTTGTTAGCTATGCCTTAGCTGCTGCATATTATATTATATTTTCAATGTTTTTATTTTATACCCACTGATAAGGCATTGTAGAGTTTCCTGGGTTCTTTTGAGAATCATTCATTTGACCACATTTCACAGAAGCAGGAATGCATTATTTATTATTTTGGATCTTGCCAATTCTGTTTTTATTTCTTCGGTGCTTTTTAGTAACTACTTCCTGTTTCCTTCCTTTTCTCTGTTTTTGGTTTATTGTAACATTATAGGCTAAGTAAAGAAACTGTAAATACATCAGATAGTAAATGGTCTAGTGTTACCTGTTTCCCCCCCCCCTTATAATAACCAAAACAATTTACAGTTTATGCATGTTTAAAATAGTAAATCTCGGGGTACAAAAGTCACATATAGATATTTTTTTATCTACTTTTTTTTTTGCTTATTCTGTATACATTTTTCACATAAAAAGATGCTGTTCATAATTCAACTGTCTCATTCTTGTTCACCATCAGCACCCATAAAAACTGAAATTCTACTTTTTTTAAGTTAATGGATGGATTACAGACTTAGAACTATATAGATGTATACATGTGACAAGATTTTGCATTAAAGACAATTCAACCCTAATGCAGCGTACACACGATCGGTGAAACTGATGAGAATGGTCTGATGGACCGTTTTCATCGATCAAAACCGATCGTGTGTGGGCGCCATCGGTTATTTAACCATCAGTTAAAAAAAGCCAACTTGTGGCTTTTCGTTAGTAGGCACGACCATCGGTTAAAAATCCATGCATGATCAGAATCAAGTTGACGCATGCTTGGAAGCATTGAACTTCATTTTTTGTGTTTTACGTCACCGCGTTCTGACCCGATCGTTTTTTTAACCGATGGTGTGTAGGTGCGACGGACCATCAGTCAGCTTCATCGGTTAACCAATGAAAACGGTCCATCAGACCGTTCTCATCGGATGAACTGATCGTGTGTACCCGGCATTAGGGATTGATTTTTGTAAGGTTTGATTTTACAGTGTATTGAATATTTAATCATGTGCAAAGGGAATTTAAAAACAAGGATTTGCTAAGCTTTGTGAAAATGTACTACTCCTCCTATAGGTTGGTATTCATGTATTTCCTTGTAAAAAAGAGTGTTCTTTTTCATATAAGAGCATAACTAATAAATAAATTAAAATTGGTTATACATATTTTCTTACTGTAAATTATTATCAGAAACAAAAAAAAAATTGTCAGAACTTGCAATATTTTCTTAATTTAATTTATTTAATGTTGTTTTCTATCAAGTCAATGGGTGGAGCTCTAGTCTTCTTTTAGCATGATTATGTTTCAGCTGTATTGCAAGAAACCCTTTTGCTTACAGACACTTTTTGAAATGACCTGAGAAATAGCCCGGTTTCTATCAAAGGGAGATGAAAAAGGGATTTTTAAATACAGCTTACCTGTAAAATCCTTTTCTTGGAGTACATCACGGGACACAGAGCGGCATATTCATTACTATATGGGTTATATGGAGTACCTTCAGGTGTGGACACTGGCAATCTCAAACAGGAAGTCCCCTCCCTATATAACCCCCTCCCCTAGAGGGAGTCCCTCAGTTTTGTAGCAAGCAGTATGCCTCCCAAAAATGTTCCCCAAAAGAGGGGTGGGAGCTCTGTGTCCCGTGATGTACTCCAAGAAAAGGATTTTACAGGTAAACTGTATTTAAAAATCCCTTTTTCTTTCTCGTACATCACGGGACACAGAGCGGCATATTCATTACTATATGGGATGTCCGAAAGCAATGCTTTAATGAGGGGAGGGAGACATCTTCTCAAAAGAGATTTAATTTAGAGGTATACTCAAATAATAATAATAAATCCAATTTAGTCAAGAAAAACTTTTTTTTTTTTTTTTTTTACACCCAAGGGTGCCCCTGATCCCGAGGATCTTAAACCGCAGCCTGTAGTACTGCCTGCCCAAAGGCTGAATCTGCATTCCTTCTCACGTCTAGTTGATAAAACCTTGTAAACGTGTGGACTGATGACCACGTCGCCGCCTTGCATATCTGAGCCATAGAGATCTGATGGTGTGCTGCCCAGGAGGCGCCCATGGCCCTGGTAGAATGGGCCTTTACCGACAAAGGAGGAGGCAACCTCTTCAAACCGTAGGCCTGAATGATTAATTGTCTAATCCATCTCGAGATGGTGGATTTTGCAGCTGCCTGCCCCTTCTTGGGGCCATCTGGTAGAACGAACAACACATCTGTTTTCCGAATCTTTTCTGTAGCTTTAAGATAGGCCTTCATGGCCCGGACAATATCCAAGGTATGCAGCAACGCCTCCTTTCTAGATGTGGGTTTCGGAAAGAAGGATGGAAGTACCAAATCCTGGTTCAAGTGAAAATTGGATATAACCTTTGGTAGAAAGGCAGGATGGGGCCGGAGAACTGCCCTGTCCTTATGTAGAATGAGATATGGTTCCTTACACGATAAGGCTGCCAACTCTGACACTCTCCTGGCCGAAACTATGGCGACCAAGAATACCAACTTTCTTGTCAGTAAAACTAAAGGAATCTCAGCCAACGGCTCAAAGGGTTGTTTCTGTAGAGTGGACAGGACAAGATTTAAGTCCCATGGACAAATTGGTGACTTGACAGGAGGATTAATACGCAAGACCCCCTGTATGAAGGTCTTTACCAGCGAGTGGGTGGCCAGCGGCCTCTGAAACCACACTGACAGAGCTGAAATCTGTCCCTTGATTGTGCTTACAGCCAGGCCTTTATCCACTCCTAGCTGGAGAAAACCTAACACCCTATCAATGGTATATTTGCAGGAATTCCATCTTTTGGATTCACACCAGCCTACGTAGTTCCTCCACACCCTGTAATAAATCACCCTGGAGGCCGGCTTTCTAGCCCTAATCAGGGTAGGAATTACCTGCCTAGACAGACCTCTACCCCTGAGAATCAGGGATTCAGCCTCCAGGCCGTCAAACTTAGATGCTGTAATGTAGGGTGGAGGATCGGGCCTTGTGAGAGTAGGTCTGGTCGTAGAGGAAGAGTCCAAGGGTCTTCCACTGCCATCCTCAGGACTAGTGAGTACCATGTCCTCCGGGGCCAAGCTGGAGCTACTAGAATGACTGGCTTGTGCTCCACTCTGATCCTGCGCAACAGGCGCGGAAGTAACTGTAGCGGAGGGAATGCATATAGAAGTTTGAATTGATGCCAAGGGCAAACCAACGCATCGGTTCCGCAGGCCATAGGGTTCCTCGCTCGAGACACGAACCTGTCTAGTTTCTTGTTGAACCTGGATGCCATTATATCTACGTCTGGCATTCCCCACTTCTGGCAGATTGTCTGAAAGACCTGGGGATGCAGAGACCACTCCCCCGGCGACAGAATCTGGCGACTTAAGAAGTCTGCCTGCAGGTTGTCCACTCCGGGAATGAATATCGCCGAAATGCAGGGTACATGAACCTCTGCCCACTGAAATATCAAGCTCACCTCCCTCTGAGCGGCCTGACTCCTGGTTCCCCCCTGGTGGTTTATGTATGCCACCGCTGTGGCATTGTCTGACTGGATTCTCACCGGGGACCCCTGTAATCTGGAAGTCCATGCCAGGAGGGCTAGGCGAGCAGCTCTGATCTCCAAGACATTGATGGGTAGCTGCCTCTCTGCTTCCGCCCAAGTTCCCTGGCGAGAGAACCCCTCCAAGACCGCCCCCCAGCCTGCCAGGCTGGCGTCTGTGGTAACTACCTTCCAGACAACGGGGCTGAAGGACCTACCCTTTAGAAGATTCTGAGGGTTCAACCACCAGGCCAGGCTTTGTCGGACCCTTGATGATAGCGTCAAAGGGGACTCCAAGGCATGTGCTCTCTTGCCCCAGGCTGCTAGAATAGCTGCCTGTAGGACGCGAGTGTGGATCTGAGCGTATGGTACTGCCTCGAACGTGGCCACTAGCTTGCCTAGTAATCGCATACACAGGCGAATAGTTGTTTTTTTCTTGCTTAGAACCAACTGAACCAACACCTTGATAGCCTCGATCTTTACAAGGGGCAGGAACACCCTTTGCTGTTCTGTGTCTAACCTCATGCCGAGTTATTCCAACTGCTTTGTAGGCTGGAACGCTGACTTTTCCCGGTTTAGGACCCAGCCGAACCTTTCGAGGTACTGAACCGTGAGGTTTACTGCCTGTTGCAGACACGGCCGTGAGTGATCTATGATTAAAAGGTCGTCCAAGTATGCTAGGACTGTGACCCCTTGGATCCTTAGATTGGCCAAAACTGGGGCTAGGATCTTCGTGAATACCCGGGGGGCCGTGGCTAGCCCGAAGGGGAGCGCCCTGAATTGGAAGTGTCGCTGCCCCACTGCGAAGCGTAAAAATCTTTGATGCGACTGAAAGATTGGTACATGAAGGTAAGCATCCTTTATGTCTATGGAAGCCAGAAAATCGTCCCTCTGGAGCGTGGCGACTGCTGACCGGATGGATTCCATCCGGAAGGAACGAACCCTTAGGTAAACGTTTAAACTCTTTAGGTCCAAGATTGGCCTGACATCGCCGTTGGGCTTTGGTATGACAAAGAGATTGGAATAGAAACCTAGCCCCTGCTCTTGGGCTGGCACCTCTATTATCACGTCCTGGCAAAGCAGGTGATCCAAAGCTGCCAGCATCGAGGCCTTCTTTGCTGGATCCTTTGGTAGCCTTGACTCTTGAAAATGAGGCGGAGGAAACTTTAGAAACTCCAGTCTGTAGCCTGTGGTTACAGACGCCCGGACCCATTTGTCGGGGATCTTGGCTTCCCAAACTTCTGAGAAGAAACAAAGCCTTCCCCCTACCCGCGAGAGTGGGGGCGCCCCTTCATAAGGCAGACTTAGGGGCTGGTTTTGTCGGCTTGCGATACCATGGTCTCTTACCCCCAGGGGCCTGTCCCTGCGATCTACTGTTAAAGTTGGATCGCGCAGGCGGCCGTCGATACTGCCTGGAATTTGAGGGCCCTGAGACAGGAAAGAGCTGCCTTTTAAATGTAGGACCCCGGAATGTCTTTTTGACTGGTAAAAGGGTACTTTTGCCACTTGAAATAGTCTGAATGTATTTATCCAGATCCTCTCCGAAGAGTCGTCCTCCATGGAAGGGAAACCCTGCCAGAAGCTTTTTGCATGGGGGCTCCGCCGCCCAGTTCTTCAACCATAAGAGCCTTCTCATGTGCACCAAAAATAGTGATAAACGAGAGGCCTGCTGGATGGAATCCTTTATAGCATCTACCGCAAAACACAGAGCTCTGGGAATGTCAGAAAACTCTTCTGCCTGTTGGGTAGGCATGTCTTTTAGCATTTCTTTTGTCTGGTCCTTTAACGCCTGACAAACTCCAATCGCAGCCACAGCTGGCTGTACCACTGCTCCTGCCGTAGCAAAGGATGCTTTTAAAAGTGTCTCTAACCGTTTATCAACCGGATCTTTAAACATTTGTATGTTTTCCACCGGGCAAGTTAGTGATTTATTCACACATGAGATGGCTGCATCCACCACTGGGAGCTTCCACCTCTTCGAGAATTTTTCCTCCATAGGGTAAATGACCGCAAATCTCTTCGGCGGCAGAAAAATCCTGTCCGGTCGTACCCAATCCTGAAAGATCAATTCCTCCAAGAGAGGATGGACCGGAAAAACTGCGTTGCTTAAAGGAGCTTTCAAAGAGCCCAGAGAGTATACCGCAGGAACCTGAGGCTCTGGCAATGGTAAATTAAATGCCGAGCGGACCATGTCCGTCAAAGACTGCACCCACAGTCTCTCTGTCTGGGAGTCTGAAAATGGTTCCTCAGAGGTAGATCCCTCAATCCCTGAACCCTCTTGGTTCAGGTCTAGTTGATCCTCCTGCGATTCCAATTCCTCCGGAGAGAGAATTTCAGCATCTGAGGATACACCTTTTGGTGATGGGGATCTAGCCCGTTTCTTGCCAGGAATAGATCTAGCGATCAACGCTGCTAATCTCTCTTCTAGCCCCCCTAGGGATACAGCTAGCATCTCCTCTGTGATAAACACAGGGCTGGGCTGATCTGGGCCAGCCTCAGCACCAGACCCCCCTAATGGCTCATCCAAGGCGACCTTCATGGGAATAAGCTGCGGGGAAAGTATCGGCATATCATCAGAATCAGAGGGGGAACCCCTTTGTTTTTTGGTCTTTTTTGTACCCTTTGACCCCGAACCTTTGGAAGCCATGATACAAAATCGAGGGACTCCGCCTACAACAGCAGACTGTAGTGGCCAGGAGTACAAAAACTAGGGTTTAGGGGACAATAGATCACTAATGCCCAAAAACTGATGGGGCCCCGTATGTTTTCTTTTTTTATTTTTATTTTAATATATATAAGTCCTTTTTTTTTTTTTTTTTTTTTTAAAACATACAGCGACCCCAAACTTAGTTTGCCAGCCTCCAACCTGTTGCAAAAAGGGGGATTTTTTGGCTTAACAGAAAAGCAAGAGCCAAGTCCAGCATGTACTACCCCTCTTCCGCCACCGGGAGTCACTGTTCTGCCGCTCTGCGTCCTCTCCCTTTCAGATCAGCCTCAGACTGAGCACTGACTATAGCCTGCTGATCTATAACAGCACAAGGCGCGCCCCTGATGACGCTGCAGGCACGCCCCCCCCCGCCCTCCCCTCCGAACGGCGCGAAAAACGTCTATAAGACGTGCGCGCGCACGCGTGCGCGTATGCCGGAGCAGGAAGAACATGGAGGAGCCGCGCTGCTGGAGACCCAGGACTGCAGTACCAAGCGGCAGAATCAAACCCCGGCCAGGTAGGACTCTCCAAAAGGCCCCATAGGGGTCCTTACTTAGCCCTAGGAAGAAAGCAGCAGGTAGCTAGCAAACACAATTGTTTCTTAGACAGGGGAACCTAGTGATGGGGGAATGAGATCATCCTGTCTTCTCAGACATAGTGAGCAAGGTTGCCAATGCAGAGCATACTTAGGCTACCCCCCTTTTAGGTTACCCCGGAGAGCCTGCTGTCGAACCAAGTCCCGCAGGCTCGCCTCTTACCTGCTCCATGCTGCAGGATGTTTGTCTAGCGAAAACGATCCAATCTTCTCCCATCTCCGTGGGTAGCGTAATAGACCTTCAGGCCCTGGGGTCCTGGAAGGTACCCACTGTCCTGGACCTATATAGCACCCTGGCAAACAGGAACTTATAGTCTTTACGAACTCCAAGTCCTGGGCCCAGGGTCCAGCCCTCCAAAGAGGAGCATTATAGGCAAAACCCCACGGTTTGGGGCCCGGGTACTGTCCACTTTGGCACTGAGGCTCCTTGGACAGATCCGGTTAGCCCGCCCTTAATCCCAAGGATGTGGAGCAAAGCTATTCCGTGATCAACACCTAAGACACTGGCGAAAAAACTGAGGGACTCCCTCTAGGGGAGGGGGTTATATAGGGAGGGGACTTCCTGTTTGAGATTGCCAGTGTCCACACCTGAAGGTACTCCATATAACCCATATAGTAATGAATATGCCGCTCTGTGTCCCGTGATGTACGAGAAAGAAAGGCAAGCTGCTCTGCTGTGTTGCTTCTATAAATATCCAAATATATATATATAAAAAAAAGTTTAACAAGGGAATATATAGTGGGTTTGTAAATAATTGATGTTTCAATTATGGTCAGGACTAAAAATGTATTCTGACAGTCTGGAAAATATGAAATATTGCACATTAAGTCTCCTTTCACACTGGGGCGGTTTTCAGGCGCTTTAGCACTGGAAATAGCCTCTGCTAAGTGCCTGAAAACCGCCTACTATTCATTGCAGTGTGTCTTTTCACACTGGGGCGGTGCGCTTGCTGGACGTTCCGAAAAGTCCTGCAGGTAGCATCTTTGGGGCGGGTTGGGAGCGCTGTATTTAGAACTCCAAAAACTCCCTCCCCATTGGAATGAATGGGCAGCGCTTTGAAAGCACCTGAGAAGTGCTTTCAATGCGCTGCAAAACTGGAGTTTTGTACCCTTTTTGCGATTCGGAACTACATCGCTTTAACTGACAATTGCGCGGTCGTGCGATGTGCCTCCCAAACAAAATTGGCGTCCTTTTTTCCCCACAAATAGAGCTTTATTTTGGTGGTATTTGATCACCTCTGCCGTTTTTATTTTTTGCGCTATAAACAAAAATAGAGCGACAGTCCTCAGTTTAGGCCGATACATATTCTTCTACCTATTTTTGGTAAAAAAATTGCAATAAGCGTATATCGGTTGGTTTGCGCAAAATTTATAGCGTTTACAAAATAGGGGATAGTTTTATTCCATTTTTGTTTTTTAATTTTTTTTACTACTAATGTCGGTGATCAGCGATTTTTTTTCGTGACTGCAACATTATGGCGGACACTTTGAACAATTTTGACAAATTTTTGGGACCATTGTCTTTTTTACAGCAAAAAATGCATTTAAAATGCATTGTTTACTGTGGAAATGACAGTTGCAGTTTGGAAGTTAACCACAGGGGGCGCTGATGGGGTTATGTGTGACCTGAAGTGTGTTTACAACTGTAGGGGGTGTGGCTGTAGGTGTGACATCATCGATTGTGTCCCCCTATAAAAGGGATGACACGTACGCGCCCGTGACCCACGGCTGGGTACTAGCCATAGGTGTGCGCAGCCTATTGCATTAGGGTGTGCCCCACCCAAAGCTCAAACATATATGCATATGTGTGTGTGTGTGTGTATATATATATATATATATATATATATATAATACAGTGGCGTAACAACCAGGGGGGCAGGGGGTGTGCCTGCCCCGGGCGCTGAGCTGAGGGGGGCGCCAGCGACTGGCAGCTCTGCGGCTAGTATAGTGAGCGGTTCCTCCACTGAGCGCACAGCCCCCCGCCGGTACCTCCCAGCGGCTGGCACGGGCACACCTGGAAGGATACAGGGGATGCCCTGTTTGGCATAACACCGTCACGCGCTGCGGAGGCTCCAAGATGGCGACGCACTCTGCAGTCCAGCGGCGCCTGCAGGGACTCCCGCTCAGCCAAGCAAGTAAGTGTCACTGGGATGTGATGCAGGGAGAGAATGGTTTAGCAGAGGCAGGGTGTGTGCTGGGGAAGACCTGGGACAGGCTGCATGTCCCAAGTCTTCCCCAGCACACACCCTGCCTCTGCCACAGGCTGAGGCTGGGACTCCGCTGGAGTAGAGTGTTGGCCCGGCCCGGTCCATAGCTTAATAGGGAGCTCCACACTGCAGCCCTGATATCATGTTTATATAAGGGGGGGGGGGGCGGAAAAAAAAATCTGCCCCGGGCGCCCATGACTCTGGTTACGCCACTGATATAATATAGCAATGGACAGTGCCAGTAGAGCAGTGGACAATGTCAGTAGGGCAGAGTTTGGTGTCAGTAGTTTATTTTAATATATTTTATTATTTTTTTATCTTTTACAATTATATTTTTTTATTTTTATTTTAGTGCCCCCTTGGGGAACTTTGGTGAAATATCAGGGGTATCACTTTTGAGACAGAGAAAGAGACACAGATTCCCCAGTCTCTTTCTCTGCAACCAAGCAGCAGGGGGAATCTATGCAGCACAGGGTGATTAGGGTGTGCCCAGGCACACCTGGCACACCCTGTGCGCACGCCTATGGTACTAGCACAGCACGTACCTGTACGTGCTTGTGCCCAGCCGTGCCATTCTGCCAACGTAAATGTGCAGGAGATGGTCCTTAAGTGGTTAGGAGAGCTTTTACACTGAACGCACTGGCCGTTAGCAAAAATGTGCTGCTCTTTCTAGCTATTTGGGTTAAAAACATATGTATATAACATTCTTAGGATGTGGGTATGGAGTTGGGTGTATGGGATTGTACTATGGTTTTTTTTTTGTTTGTTTATTTTTTTGTGGTTGAACTGGATGGACTTGTGTCTTTTTTCAACCTGACTAACTATGTAACTATGTAACTATGATATGAGCTATGCCATTATACCCAGTAAAACTCATGTACACAACTGTATCTTTGCAGGCTAAAGCTGAGCAAGAACAAGGAGCTTACTTTCTCCCGGAGTTTGCACTGTCTCCACAAGGAAGTTTTCTGGAAGACACAACAGGGGAACAATTTTTGACTTACCGCTATGATGATCAGGTAAGTACAATATACTTGTTTTCCTTACTCTATCCAGAACCTTAGTATGCAGACATTAATATTATCGGCCAATGCGGCCATGGCACTGACACCTACTGTACATTATTTAAGCACGCTGGTAAGTTAATTAACATAATTTTATTGTGGTTACTGAAGAAAATCTTTATTTTACCGAAATGTATATTGACACATTTGTTATTTTAATAACATACTGTATATTTAAAAAAAGGTATGTTTTTAAAGTGTATCTATAGCCAAAACTTTTTTTTTAGTTCTGGATAGACTGGGGAAAGGTTAGAACATCTAGTGGTTTTATGGTCTGGGGCTTAGTTAGGGAAATTTCCCCTCACTTACTGTACCTATCAACCAGGGGCGGACTGACCATTCGGGCACTCGGGCACTGCCGGAGCGCCCCGTGCCACTAGGGGGCCTCATCAGGGTTGCCAGCCTCGAGGAAGTTACGGAATACCCGCACACTACACGATGAATCCATATACAGGAAGCGGCCAGTAACATAAAGGGACAGTATGTAAAAATCTGTTTTTTTTTTTTACATCTGTGCCTGAAATCTCCCTTACCGACATCCTTTTGGTCTAAATATCCCAAGATTATAGCTGCCCCGCCTCTCCAGTAGCTTCTCAGTGTGTGTATGTGTATACTGTGTATGTATACTGTGTGTGTGTATACAGTACTGTGTGGCCCCATAATCTATTGCCCGGGGGGCCCCATAATCTCCTATTGCCTGGGGGCCCCATAATCTCCTATTGCCCGGCGGCCCCATAATCTACTATTGCCCGGGGGTCCCATAATCTCCTATTGCCCGAAGTTGTCAGTTCGCCCCTGCTATCACCAGACAGGAAGCAAATTAATCTCTCCAACATCTGACTAGTGTAAAACCAGACAAGGGGTTCTAATCAGGGCTCAAGTCCTGCGGGAACGTGTGGGAACGGAGTTCCTGCACTTTTTTCACAGCAGGAACTCAGTTCCCTTTGCAGGAATAGAGCAGCCGAGCTGCCCGAGCCAATCCTTCACTAAGCGGCGATGCCCAGCTCGAGTCACTGTCAGGGACAGGCGAACCTTAGTAATCCTTTATGTTACTGCCCACTTCCTGTATATGGATTCATCGGGTATTCCGTCACTTCCTCGATGCCGCAATGTCTCCTGGGAGCTTTTGTCATTGTTCCGAGGAGATGTTGTGGAGGTCTGCCGCGAGTTATCGCGGGATTTAGAAAGAACTTGCTACTTTCCAAATCCTGCGATAACTCGCGGCAGACCTCTGCAATGTCTCCTGGGAACAATGACAAAAGCTCCCAGGAGACATTGCGGCATCGAGGAAGTGACGGAAAACCCGCACACTACACGATGAATCCATATACAGGAAGCGGCCAGTAACATAAAGGATTACTAAGGTACAGTAGATTGAACCAAAAAAAACATGCGGTTTAGTAATTATGCATACGAGCGTATCATTTTTTATTTTTTTTGGTGGGGGAGTGGATCTTGGGTGGGAGTTCCCACACTTTTTTGCCCAGGACTTGACCCCTGGTTCTAATCCTTTGCCACACACAGTTTTGGCTATAGATACACTAACCTCTGTTTTATTGAGTAATAATTCAATAATTCATTCTGTGTGTATACCATGTTGTAATATAATAATAAAAAAAACTATTATTTAGGGCTATCAGTGAATGACAGACATACAGAAATCCACTTTTTAGAGATTTCTTAACAGTACATGTAAATGTACATTTTAATACACCACCCACCCATCCAATCATATAGATATGATTGGAGCATATGCAAAGTATATAGTGCAATGAGGATATATGGAAATGGGAAATAATATTTTACCTCTGATAAGAACTGCAGAGGTATATATGCGTAACAATGCCTTATTTATTTGCCATCATGAGGAATATTTAAAGATGAACTCTAACTAGAAGAAAATGTAAGCAAATATTCCAGTAATAAAGAAAATATAAAAAATATGTCCTTGATTTTTCAGTTTTAAATGACAGACAGAATCATGTAACCCTTTTCCTCAAAGGGTGCTGTCTGGACTGAGAGTATTAATACATTGCATGGTGCTCTCACATCACATGCATGTTCTATGAATCTATTCAGTGCAGCAGTAGGGAGCATCCACCACCCCTGTCAGGACGGAACATTTAAGGAGGTAGGTAAGTATATGCTGGTATAAAGTGGGGTGAACGTTTGCAGTAATTACTTTACACTAAACATATTATGTTCTATACACATATTCTATACACAAAACATATGCTGTTACATTGTGTTGTTATAGTCTCCTTTTATATAAACATAATACATGTGTGCAGTTTGTCTAATATACAGTGATAAACATAAAAGGGTAATACAAATACTGTATAAGCTATAGAAATAAGTGCCAGTCATCTTACGAGGAGAGGTAATTTCAGTATTCAAATAGAAGTCAAGTATATATCATTAGAGGGCAAAATAAATACTTTTTCAACAAAGATACACATACGCTGGAGACAGGTCCCTTAGGCCACGTACACACGGGGAGACAAATCCGATCAAATCGGTCTGACAGACCGTTTTGATCGGATTTGTCTCCTGGGATAAGTTGGTTTAATCGTGTACACACGATCAAACCAAAATCCCCGCCGGCAGACATCGCGGGAAGTAAAACACTTCCACGCATGCGTCGAATCCATTCGACGCATGTGCGGACAGATATGTCTGCTGGTTAGTGTACTAACCAGCGGATATGTCGGACGGACGGGTTTCCAGCAGACAGATTTTAAAGCATGCTTTAAAATTTGTCTGCTTGAAAAACCTTTCTGCTCCCCTGTACACACGATCGGATTTGTCTGCTGAAACGGTCCGTCAGACTGGTTTCAGCAGATAAATTCGATCGTGTGTACGTGGCCTAAGAGGTAACTGCAAATACAATGGGGACTATTAATAAGGGGGTTAGAGCCCATATACTGAACTGTAGTCACTGAGAGGTTAATGCACATACTTTATAGAGTGTCCTCTGAGATGCACCTCTTTGTATGCACTGGAAAGTGATCACTAAAGGGATAAGCCCCATACACACGGGGCAGAATATCGGGAGACATTGGCTGGTTCAATAATAACCGTACAACATTTGGCCTATGTGTAGGTCAGCCGCTCCGACAATAACCGGACGTTTGACTGGCTTCTGTTGGACATACATGCTGGAAAACCAGCAGCTGACCTTTTCCCAATCAGTGTTCTGGTGGGGGGCTGTCCTACTTTAAGAACACAACAGCTCTGTGTGGCAGATTGCTATGTTAACGACGGATCATTAGTACAGTGGCTCTGACCGGGGCTGTCAGTTTTTTTTCATTCAACCCAGAGGGGTAACAACTGTTATGTCGTGTACAGACAATCGGACATTCTGACAACAAAACCGTGGATTTTTTTTCCAAAGGATGTCTTGCATACAACCGGTCACACAAATGTTGTCGGAAATTGCGAATGTCAAGAACACCGTGACGTATAACACGTACAACGAGCCCGAGAAAAATGAAGTTCAATAGCCAATAGTTCAATAGCCAGCCCAAATTTCCAACAAGTTTTTTTGTCAGAAAATTTGAGAACCAGCTCTCAATTTTTTGTTGTCGGAAATTCCGACAGCAAATGTCCGATGGAGCCTACACACGGTCGGAATTTCCGACAACAAGCTCCCATCGAACATTTGTTGTCAGAAATTCTGACCGTGTGTACGCGGCATTAGTGTGTACCAGGCTTTAATGCATATGCAGTGGAGACTGATAATGGAGAAAATAAGGCACATACTTTGGATACTACTCACTAAGGTCTTATTGCACATATCCTGAAGATTGGTCAATGGGGTATTAAAGCACATATACACCCTCGGGTTCCTATAGAGGTTGCTAAGAGTTCCTTAAAGTGTAGCTGCTGGCTTTTAATAAACACTCACTTACCTGCTCCAGCGTTTCAGCGACGCGCCAACCGGGGCTCCGCTCCTCTCCCCCCCTCCCCGGCCAGCGTCCTCATCACAACTGTCGGCACCCGGCCCGCCGCTGATTGGACAGGCGATCGCATGGGACCTGTCATGTGTCCCATGCGATCGCCTACAGGGAGGGGCTGCTGTAGGCGATTAAGCTTAATCGCCTAACCAGCCCGTCGGCAGAAGCAGGAAGTGGGACAGGAAGTCCCACTCCTACTGAAGCCCCCACTCCCCCCCCCCAATGTGGCATGTAAGGGGGAGGGGAGTGGGTTGAGCAGAAGTTCCAATTTTGGGTGGAACTCTGCTTTAAGCAGTGGGCAGGGGCAGACCAATCTCCTATGCAAACAACAATATTAGGCAGGACTACACTAAACACCAATGTAAGGGGGTCCTTCCTCCACTGACCATTAATATAAGGGGCACATGTAGTTCACATGCAACCCAGTTTGAAGGGTTTAGGGTACCTTCTTCTTGCTCCCAGGGAGTTGTTTTTTCCCTATTTTACCTCTGGGAACAGGGATAAGGACAGAAGAGAGGTGGAAGCACATCTATATGTCCAGCATACACCTAGTGTGGAAGGGTCATCACCCTCCCATACTGATCAGCATTGTGTAAAATAATACCAAGAAATATTACAAGCAACTTTCTCTGATATCATTTTATTACTCAATGTCATACTGCATTCATACTGTTGACTCTGTATTCCATTATCAGTGTCGTATGCTTCTCAATTTGTTGTTTTGGGTATTTGTCTCAAAAAAAGTTTTCAATAATAAATATCTGATTTAAAAAAATATAAGAGACACTTCTTGCAATGGTGACCTGTGTAAAGAAGCACTACATTGACCACTAATGTAAGGGGTCATTTCTTCACTGACCATCAATTATTTTCTGGCCAAAATTATTATTATTAATTTAATTGGATTTGGTGATTATTACTGAAAAATAACTTTGTCATAGTTCAAGGGGCTGCTAATAAAATGATCTCATCCTTATGAGCTATACATATAATACTTTTTAGCTGGGTTTCCCAAGACGTGAAAATGACCTCCAGGGTAAAAAGGTTGAACAGCAGTATAGTTCAGTGACTGAACTATACTGTTTTTGATTCTCCCCTAGACTATATTTTGGGACCTTCTTTTGTCTCAATACTTTTTTTTCACCAGTTTCTATTGTCATTTGGGAGGTATCCCATCAATAAGACGAATCAGTCATTCAGGCATTATATTATATCACCCAACTATGGATTCCAGTAATTTTAATGTTTCCTAAAAAGGGCTAATTTGCCCACATTGAAGACTGGTCAATGAGTGGAGTTCAGATATCACTAGTATGTGCTGGGGACCAGGTAGGGGGGAGAGGCCAATGTGTGTGTGATGGGGTTGATATCACTCCAGTGGGACATCCTTCAGCAGTGAAACGGAAAATTGCAATCTGCTGAAAACTCTTTTAGTACAAAGTAGTATTTTGCTTGTCACTTCCTTTGTTATGGAGTGATAAATTCTTATAACTCCAGCCAACTTTTTAGTGTTGAAGAATCCTCTGACAATAATCTAAAGCAATAAAAAGTTGACAGAGGTTCCCCTTTTGCTTAAAAACATATTTTTAAAGTTCTGTTGTCCACGTTGGAAAGATTTCCCCTAACTTCCCCTAACCCAGATAACAACTCTTTCAAACTCTTTCCCACTCTTTCCAATAGTGAAAGTAAATTCTAGAAATAAATTATTATAGCAAACTTTGGACATTTCAGAAAGAGGTCCTAAAATTATGGGGGAATTAGGGTTCAAGACACAAACTAGTATCAGGAAGTTAAATGGTAATTTAGTTGGGCAGCTTTGGTTGTGTAAGGATTGCTTAGACTCCAGATGGCCAGGTCAACAAAATTAGTCCACTTGACTTTTCACAATTGTAAAATGTCTAGAAGGAACTAACAATTTATAAGTATGGAATAAAAAGACTGACAGAGAACTGAAGACAGTTTATATAATCCTTATGTACTAGAATGCCATGAGGCAAGGTTCGTGAAAGGATTGTGTCAAGTAAATTTCACCTCTGTCCAGATTGCCAGCAGATGTTAAGCTTTGGTAACCTGTATAAAAGGACTGACATTTAGGAACAAGGGGGCTTTTTTTTAGGAAGATTGAAATAAAAGTGGAACTGTTGACCACGGAATCCAGTCAGGTTTCACATTTCATGTCAAACAAAGAATCAGTATGCAGTGGGTAACCACCCTACTCTTGTAGCTGTTAAAAAAATCTGACTAAATATAATTTCAATTGTTATCTAAAAAATAAACTGTGGATGACATATACACTGGTACAGTTATTGGTCCGAGCATCCAAGCATCTGGTCGCTTTACTTTAAAGTAGACTACAAAACTGAACATTCAAATCAAATTGGGTGATGATGTATAGCACTACTATTTTATTTTGCCATAATTGCTCTAATTGACAGTACTTTCCTTCACCTGTCTGTTTAGCTATGGAAATGGGTCCATACAGTAGAAAATATGACTCCATACAATTTATATTAAAGTGTTACTAAACCCACAACAGTAAAATCAGAATTCATATGCACTAAAGCATGCTTTTTAAACTCACTGTGGAACCTAAGGGGTTAATCCAGGGTTGTATCCAGTCTTCTCTAATCCTCCCCTCCTTCCACTGTCCCCTAATAATTTCAAAAGCTCACATTTTTTAAAACTTTAGTTTGTCAATAAAGGGTTATCGATTCCAAACTGTCTACATGTGCTTGAAAAGAGCGAGTATTGACAATTTATTGCACATTAAACAATACAGGGAGTGCAGAATTATTAGGCAAGTTGTATTTTTGAGGATTCATTTTATTATTGAACAACAACCATGTTCTCAATGAACCCAAAAAACTCATTAATATCAAAGCTGAATATTTTTGGAAGTAGTTTTCAGTTTGTTTTTAGTTTTAGCTATTTTAGGGGGATATCTGTGTGTGCAGGTGACTATTACTGTGCATAATTATTAGGCAACTTAACAAAAAACAAATATATACCCATTTCAATTATTTATTTTTACCAGTGAAACCAAAATAACATCTCAACATTCACAAATATACATTTCTGACATTCAAAAACAAAACAAAAACAAATCAGTGACCAATATAGCCACCTTTCTTTGCAAGGACACTCCTGCAGCCTGCCATCCATGGATTCTGTCAGTGTTTTGATCTGTTCACCATCAACATTGCGTGCAGCAGCAACCACAGCCTCCCAGACACTGTTGAGAGGTGTACTGTTTTCCCTCCTTGTAAATCTCACATTTGATGATGGACCACAGGTTCTCAATGGGGTTCAGATCAGGTGAACAAGGAGGCCATGTCATTAGTTTTTCTTCTTCTATACCCTTTCTTGCCAGCCACGCTGTGGAGTACTTGGAGGCGTGTGATGGAACATTGTCCTGCATTAAAATCATGTTTTTCTTGAAGGATGCAGACTTCTTCCTGTACCACTGCTTGAAGAAGGTGTCTTCCAGAAACTGGCAGTAGGACTGGGAGTTGAGCTTGACTCCATCCTCAACCCGAAAAGGCCCCACAAGCTCATCTTTGATGATACCAGCCCAAACCAGTACTCCACCTCCACCTTGCTGTCATCTGATTCGGACTGGAGCTCTCTGCCCTTTACCAATCCAGCCACGGGCCCATCCATCTGGCCCATCAAGACTCACTCTCATTTCATCAGTCCAAAAAAACCTTAGAAAAATCAGTCTTGAGATATTTCTTGGCCCAGTTTTGACGTTTCAGCTTGTGTGTCTTGTTCAGTGGTGGTCATCTTTCAGCCTTTCTTACCTTGGCCATGTCTCTGAGTATTGCACACCTTGTGCTTTTGGGCACTCCAGCGATGTTGCAGCTCTGAAATATGGCCAAACTGGTGGCAAGTGGCATCTTGGCAGCTGCACGCTTGACTTTTCTCAGTTCATGGGCAGTTATTTTGCGCCTTGGTTTTTCCACACGCTTCTTGCGACCCTGTTGACTATTTTGAATGAAACGCTTGATTGTTCGATGATCACGCTTCAGAAGCTTTGCAATTTTAAGAGTGCTGCATCCCTCTGCAAGATATGTCACTATTTTTGACTTTTCTGAACCTGGCAAGTCCTTCTTTTGACCCATTTTGCCAAAGGAAAGGAAGTTGCCTAATAATTATGCACACCTGATATAGGGTGTTGATGTCATTAGACCACACCCCTTCTCATTACAGAGATGCACATCACCTAATATGCTTAATTGGTAGTAGGCTTTCGAGCCTATACAGCTTGGAGTAAGACAACATGCATAAAGAGGATGATGTGGTCAAAATACTCATTTGCCTAATAATTCTGCACTCCCTGTAGTGTATAAAGGAGGGGAAAAGGATAGGGGGAAATCTGCGCTCAGTGAAAAATAAATAAATGAAAAAAATCAATTAAGGGGGGTCCCTGGAGGGACGTCCTGCTGCTAAACACTACAACCAAGATATAGAGTATAAAGGAATATGTACAAAACAGTGTAGCGCTGGACAAAGTAGACCTTAAATAATTAAATTCAGAGTATCAAATGAGCATAAGTGAAATTGTAGCATAAACAATGTAAACAATATCAAACCATTTTAGAATGTGAATCATAAAGTGACTAGTTTAACATATGCAAAGCAAAGTGTTACAAAAATTATGTATAGAAAAAAGAGTAAATAAAAAAAAACAGTCCACATAAAATAGGGGGTGTTTAACCCTTTCCAATTCAAGTGGTTAAGAGTAGGGATGGTGAAAGTCCAATTAAGAAGTCCCGATGTGCAGAAAAAGAAAATCCAAGTAACAGTGACCCGACACCATTAGAATTGAAGGCTTACCAAAAAGCCTGTGACTATTCCTTTTCAGGAGTAATCAAAACAATAGACCTGTTAAGGTGTCAGAATTTGTACCATTTTTTTATTACAATTTGCAGCTTGCATCCCACTTTAGACTAATAGCTATGTTATTCCGTTTGGGACCCTCAAGGGCATCTTCAGGACATACAGAAAAACCAGAGTCATCTTTAATTAGACGTTTTAGAGAAACTTGCAACCGATCCCTTCTGCTAGCATTTTATGTCATGAAAAGGTCAACTTCTACTTTGCATTAACATTTCAGTTTTGCATAGATGCCAGAGGGTTGGATCAGACACTGACCCCTTAAAAGACTACACTTGAATTTGTAGATCTGATTACTTGCACCAGCCATGTGATGGTCCAGGACCCTGTTTTTTTATATTATAAAGAAAGATTCCTTAGGATATCAGAAGTTCACATTGTACTGACATTATTATTTTATATATGTTTCTGCAACTCAAAGCCCCTATGGGGTACTTCTCCTTTTCTTTGAATATATTATCAGGGGTGTGCAGCACAATAATCCACAATTTGTATCACCATTCCTTGCTAAAATGATTTATCTCACTATCCTCTCTAGGGATAAAAGAAGCTGGTGGGTGATTATTCACTAGCATCTGCCCATTTGAGGTGACAGAGAAAATGAATCGATATATGTTAGAATACAAATTCAGGTTGGGCAGCTCCCCATATGCAATTGTCGCATACCTTTCCTGGCATCTTCTGGCTGGTCCCATGACAAGCAGATGCCCTTTTTTTCCCTTTTCACTCCTTTTCTTCTTTCCTAAGCCCTCTTTGCTGCAGCAAATGTGAAGGAAACCCAGCACTCCAATAGTAATCATGCTCTTTACCTTGAGAAAAAGGTTTTGGGTGCCCTTGAAACATAATTGCCTGATTGATGTTTTTATACATTAAATGAGGATATTTTTGACTGAAGTTCTGGCTTTCCTACACAATTGATGGTCTTGATGGTGCTATTGTAGCTGTGCACCTACATCTAGTGAAGTGAAGAAAGTGATGTATTAATACTTTTATATAAAATTAAAGTATAATTAAATAAAATGTGCGTGTGATTGTGGATAATGATGGGGACTGCTGCCTCTAGTGAAATGAGATGACCGTCAGTAGGCACTGTAATAACAAGGCTTTGAGTGCCCCATCTTACTCTGCCTACCAGCACATCAGTAGTTTATTTGAATATTAAGTTTGGCCTAAGTTTCATTTTTAGAACTTTTAATTTGTATCTTAAATTTATCTTAAATATTTATGTCTATTCTTTCTTTCTCAATGAAATATGCGTGCTAGGTTATATATGAATTAGACAGAAGGTATAAAGGTAGTTAATATGCTGTGTTAATTTTTATTCATGTGCACTGTGAAGAGTTTTATGTCTCTGTGGCAATAGCGGGCAGTAGAATAACTGGTCTATTGTGGTCATGGGGACATGGGGTATGCGCATTGAATCCACTTCCGCCAGCTGTTGGTGTAGGAAGTATAAATAGAGAGTTGCCGTGCCGTACAGCCAATTCCATGAATAAGTCAGAATGACGAAACATGTTGGGGCGTGGCTATACAGCAACCATTTGTGACGCATGACCTTTCTGTGTTTCCGGTTGTGACATTGTCAGATACTGACGAGTGAGCAAGTAAAGGGTGAGATATAGAGGTTTATCGCAGGTCGGCCGTGACCACAATACACCACTACAGCTCAATAACGGGAGTTTTCCTTTGATGCCTTTTGTTTGTGATGAGATGTGAGTTCAATGTTGAAGTTTTCGTGTATCTATTTTAAAATAAATGGTTTTACGTTATCACACTATTGGTGGGACTTTTTTCATTTTCATGTGGAGCATTCCTCTTCTATGAGCACGGTCAGATATTGGAAGTTTGATCAAGCCAGTAGGGTTTAAAGCATCTTTGCCAAGCACCTTATTATTGTGAGTTTAGTGCCACTATTTTATTAATTTAGAATATGTTTACAAAGTATAATTAAAGGTAAAACTGTATTTTTAGTTTTGGATGCAGGGGAGAAGGATTAGAACACCTGTCAGTTTTTATTGCTCCCCATTAGCAAGATTCATCCTCTCTCGTTGTCCTGTTTACCATTATCATCGAAAGTTGAAGTAAACAAATACCCCAACTTTTGGATTGTCCCCAGAAATGTAACAGTAAGATAATCTTCCAACGGGGAAACTAGTTTTGGTGACCTGGGGGAGGAATTCCCTTTATTTGCAAGGATTTCCTCTCACTTCCTGTTACTGTAGGCTATGGGTCAGGAAGTAAAGGGAAATCTCTGAAAAGGGACATGGATGGTGAAAGAAATAAAAATCTGACAGGGGTCATAACCCTCCCTTGCGCTATCCAAGAGTTAAAAAATGGCTGTGTTATGGCGCAGGGGGTGTGTCCATGGCTGTCGGGATTACAGAAAGTAGGATGAATGGCACTGAGCTTTATTCAACCTGGAAAAACACGGGCAGTGACAAATGGAGGAGGACAGCTCTGGAGCATAGAGAGGGTGAGTAGTGTTTTTTTTTTGGAGGAAGAGAGAAAAGTATTTAAAGAAAAATAAAATGTAACTGGTCTATAGATTTCAGTATGAGTAATATTTTTGCCATATAGAGGATAGAAAGTAATTTCAATTTTTAAGAGCAGAAATGTATTCTGCCATAGCAAAATAATGTTTTTGCAACTGCTTCTGTTGTACAATGTTCCCAGAATAATAGAGCAGAGGCTCCACTCAGCAGCTGTGTGTTTGCTGTATTTGTAATGGAATAAAGTGAAAGGGGGTTTTATTCTATGTTTTTATTTCCCACTTTGTTGGTGGTTCATTTTTTTCATACCTACCGCAATAATTTCTTTCCAAATTCGTGCTACAAAGGATTGGTTTTCCTATAGAAATTAAGAATTCCTATTTCCCTGACACTTGAGGTGTCGCTTCCAAACTTTAAACTGTTCCATTCCTTAGACCACCAAGTAGGAGAGCTGTCAGAAGCCTTATGTAAGCAGCTTGTTCACTAGTTCCCTTATAGCTGGATAACGTCTTTGTGGTCAGCAAAGCGCAAAGCTCACTATGTGCTGGTTTGCTGTAGTGGCACGGCAATAAATGATATAATGTTTTCACTATCCGTTAGTGTACCTCTCTGTTTTGCTCATACGTATTCAGCTTTTTGGTGCATTTGTACTATAAAGCACCTGCTTGACAGTACATGTGTTTTTCCTTTGATTGTAATGATTGGTGCTTATTGATTTTGGAAAATAAACTTGTGCTGGATTATAGCAAGATTCAATGTATTCTCCCAAACCCGATTGTTTCCATAATAAATAAGTAGGAAGGAAAGGAAGTTACTGCTCCAGGTGGATTGTGTTAGGATGATCAGTATGGTCTCAGGAAATCAAGAGTGCTGGCAATGCACAAGGCAACAAATGGAAAAAGAAAATATGGACAGCCGCACTCCAAAAAACCTTGATGGTTGTCTTTATTTAAAAAAGGAAAAATGCACTACAATTCACAGCACACAACATGGGAGTAAAACCACTGAAGCGTTTCGCACTATAAATTAGTGCTTAATCATGATTAAGCACTAATTTATAGTATGGAACGCATCAGCTGTTTTACTCCCGTGTTGTGTGCTGTGACCATATTTTTTTTCCATTTGTTTCCTTGTGCATTGCCAGCACCCTTGATTTCCTGAGACCATACTGATCATCCTAACACAATCCACCTGGAGCAGTAACTTATCTGCTACTGAGTAAACAGTAACTTGTCTGCTACTGAGTAAACAGCTATGGAACTGTGCTACCTAAGAAAGAAGTATTATCCAGGTTTTTTTTTTTTCATTTCGAAGATGCAATGGGTATCCTAAGACCCCTTTCACATTGGGGAGTTTTTCAGGCGGTACAGCGCTAAAAATAGCGCTGTTATACCGCCTGAAAAACTCCTTCACTGCATCCTCAATGTAGAAGCCCGAGGGCTTTCACACTGAGGCGATGCGCTGGCGGGAGAGAAAAAAATCTCCTGTCAGCAGCATCTTTGTAACGGTGAGAGGAGCGGCATGTATACCGCTCCTTCACCGCTCCTTCCCATTGCGGGCGGTATTAACCCTTTCACGGCCGCTAGCGGGGGTTAATACCGCACCGCTAGCGGCCGCAATTTTATTCTTCTTCCTGTTGAAATAGTTTACGGCTAAAAACTCTAGGCAACCAAAACCTGTCTTTATAAATCTGGTGGAAACCATTTATAATAAAAATTTCAGGAATCGTGATTGCATAATTGCCTGTAAACATCCCTGCAAGTGTACGTCACAATGCAGATGGATGACCAGACAATAAAATTTACAGCCTTCTGAATCCTTTCCGTTTTTTTTTGTGCAGCTGAAACCTCCCAGAACATACAGTTGTAAATTACAAAAAAACATGAAGATAGACCCCAGCTCAAGCAAGTTTATAATATAGGGTCATACATGTTAGGAAGAATTACAAAAGGAACTGAATAAACTGTGCTTGTACTGAATGTGGAGAAGGAGGCAGGGATGTGTTAGTTACTATAAACCAAAAATCCGCCTTACTATTATTTCCTGACTATTATTTTTAGCTATGTATAAAAAAAAAAAAATATTTTAGGGCTTAGTGGATTCTGTGCATGGAGAGATTGACGCACATCTATCACATTGGGTTATCGGTCATATAATAGTTACTAGACAGAATATGTTGGGACAAACTGTATGCTTACAATGGAGGTATAAGCGTAAAGGTACCAAGGGCGGACTGACCATTGAGACACTCGGGCACTGCCCGAGGGCCCCGTGCCACTAGGAGGCCCCACCAGGGTTGCCAGGATTAGTAAAACCAGGGACAGTATGTAAAAATCTGTGTTTCTTTTACATCTGTCCCTGATATGTCCGAAACCGACATGCTTTTGATGTGAAAATCCTGAAATTTTAGCTGCCCTGCCTCTTTACTGCCTCCTGGCATGGTGGCCATCTGTAAGCCCAGGGGCCCCATAATCTTCTATTGCCCGGGGGCCCCATGAGTTGTCAGTCCGCCCCTGAAAGGTGCTGTACATTTGTACATTTGAAGGTTTCCAGGGTTGGAGAGAGACATGTGGAGAATGGAAGGGAATTGATGAGAAGGAGAAAGGCACATAACAAGCCTTTGAGGCCAAGAATGTGGGGAAGTAACTAGAATGGATTCTAAAAGGAGGCCATGTATAGAACAGACGAGGTTGATCAGTTGGGCGCAATGTTCAGAAGGAATTTGAATGGTTCCAGTGTGTGTATTGGTAAATCACTTGGGGGATACCTCGCTAGAAAATAATAATGCCCACCTGCAACAAAAATGACAGGTCAGGCATTATTCTCTAAGGCCAGGTACAGGAGCAAGCACACTTCAGGGAGGCTGTAAACACCTTTGGTTAATAGTAGTGTCAGGTTTGGTCTGTTTTAGAGGCATGTATACTGTACATTCTTTTTAAATGGAGGGCTGGGCGCTCTTGTGAGAAAGTGTTGTTACACTTTAACCAAGTGAGAGGGCATAAACGAATACAACAGATAGACAGTTGAAAACATGAGATGCCACAACCATGGGTATAGCTAGAGAAGAGAAGGGCTTCGATGAACAGACAGAGGACAAATAGTGAAAATCATTGAAATGAAAGTTACTGACAGTTTGCCGGAAAAAAAAGGAGAAGATGCAAGAATGTGCAAGAGCTCTGTTAAATAGAAAAGGTCAGGAATAATAAATTGTGGTCAACGGTGTCTGAAGCATACTACTTCCTTGACTAAAGTTTTGTTTCCACCAAAACACTTCAATGATAGGGATGAGCTTCGAGTTCGAGTCAAACTCATGTTCGAACATTGCCTGTTCGGCGAACAACAAACAATTTGGGGTGTTTGCGGCAAATTCGAAAAGCCGCGGAACACCCTGTTAAAGTCTATGGGAGAAATCTAAAGTGCTCATTTTAAAGGCTAATATGCAAGTTATTTGCCTAAAAAGTGTTTGGGGACCTGGGTCCTGCACCAGCGGACATGTATCAATGCAAAAAAAGTTTTAAAAACTGACGTTTTTTTTTGGGAGCAGTGAATTTAATAATGCTTAAAGTGAAACAATAAAAGTGAAATATTCCTTTAAATTTCGTACCGGGGGGGGGGGGGGGGGGGGGGGGTGTAAAGTATGTTTGTGCAATAGCGCATTTTTCCCGCACTTAGAACTGTCACTGCACAAAGTGTCATTTCTGAAAGAAAAAAAGTACTTTATAACCGGACTCGCGGCTATAACGAATTGTCGGCTCCCGGCAATTCAGAGAGAATTCATTCATAAATAAAAAAAAAGTATGGGGGTCCCCCAAATTCAATTACCATGCCTTTCAGGTCTGATATGGATATTAAGGGAAACCCTGCCGTCAATTAAAAAAAAAAAAATTACGTTGGGTTCCCCCTAAATATCAATTTCAGACCCTTCAGGTCTGGTGTGTATTTTAAGGGGAACTCCAGCCCAAATTTAAAAAAAAAATGGCGTGGAGTTCCCCCAAAAATCCACACCAGACCCCTTATCCGAGCACGTTAACCTGGCTGGGCGCAGAAAAGAGGGGGACAGAGTGCGGCCCCCTTCTCCTGAACCATACAAGGCCACATGCCCTCAACATGGGGAGGATGTGTTGATGGGGACAAGGGCCTCATCCCCACAACCCTGACCAGTGGTTGTGGGGGTCTGCGGGTGGGGGGCTTATCAGAATCTGGAAGACCCCTTTAACAAAGGGTAACTCCAGATCCTGCCCCCCCCCCATGTGAATTGGTAATGGGGTACATTGTACCCCTACCATTTCACGAAGGAAGTGTAAATAGTTGTAAAAAACACACACACACACACCGTGGAAAAAAGTCCTTTATTAAAAAAAAAAAAAATCCAGCGATGGTAATCCACTCTCGGTTCGGCTCACCGCTCCAATGTTGTCTGTATCCAGCGACGTGTGATCTCCTCTCCGGGCCAGCGATGAGAAGATCGTCCGGGATCCAGAGTGCAGCATCGCCAGCCGCCTCTCTCCACCGAAGACAACCCGGCGAATGACACTGCTGAAGCTGTGACATTTCTTATATTGTCACGTGACCCCGTCCCCCTCTGACGCACCCTCTGCTACGTCACTGGGGAAGCCAGGCTTCCCCCTTGGGTAAGAGGGGGCGGGTTACATGACGGTGTGTGTGTATGTGTGTTTTTTACAACTATTTACACTTCCTCCCCATTTTGAGGGCATGTGACCTGGTACGGTTCAAGAGAGGGGGGGGCGCACTCTGTCCTCCCTCTTTTTTGTGGCCGGCCAGTTTAACGTGCTCGGATAAGGGGTCTGGTGTGGATATTTGGGGGGAACCCCACGTCATTTTTTTTAAAATTGACAGCGGGGTTCCCCTTAATACCCATACCAGACCTGGTAATTGAATTTGGGGGGACCCCCACGCTTTTTTTTTTTTTTATGAATGAATTCTCTCTGAATTGCTGGGAGCCGACAATTTATTATAGCCTCGAGTCCGGTTTTAAATGACTTTTTTTCTTTCAGAAATTACACTTTGTGCAGTGACAGTTCTAAGTACGGGAAACATGAGCTATTTCACATGCTTACTTTAGACCCCCCCCCCCGGTACGAAATTTAAAGGAATATTTCACTTTTATTGTTTCACTTTAGGCATTATTAAATTCACTGCTCCCTTTTTTTTGCATTGATACATGTCCCCTGGGGCAGGACTCGGGTCCCCAAACACTTTTACAGACAATAAATTGTATATTAGCCTTTAAAATTAGCACTTTAGATTTCAAATGTTCGAGTCCCAAAGACTTTAACGGGGGTTCTAAAGTTCACACGAACATTCTGTGTGTTCGCAGGTTAATCGTGATAATCACGCAATAAAGTTGCCGTGGCTCAATGCACCTGTACTGTGTGATTATCATGATGATAATGATAGGTAATTGTAATATGGCACATGGAGGGGGTAAATGTACTCACTGATGTATTACTGACCAGTGATAATTAATTAACCCCTTTGTGCTGCATTAGTGGCATTAGTGGCAATGTTTAAAAAGGGGTAGCATAAAAGGGGTTTATTAACACTGATGGTGCCACTGACTGTCATTAATTGGCACTGATCAATAATACATAGGTGAGTACATTAACCCCCTCCAGGTTCCATGTGCTATATTTCAATTAGCATTGTAAATTAGTTAACCCCCCCCCCCCCTCCCCCATAGCATTAGCCACTTCACACATATAAGACAAGGTGTTAAATATGGCATTGATATGTAAATGAGCTACGTGATTACTCACTTGCAGTGCACTGAGCTCTGGCTACAGGTCCTGACTCTAAGTATCAGCAGCATCTTGTTGTCTTCAATTCCGCGTTCCCAGCCTCTGAATTGTGACGTCACACCAGCCGGGACTAGGAAGCTCCTGTCGGGTAGAGATCACTTCGTCTGACAGGGAAGTGAAACAACACTCACACCGCTCTGCTGCTACTCTGCCAGTGTGTAGCAGCGGTCCTGGTGTCACCATGATCCCTATCCCTATAGTGACACTACTGGGCCCCTCTAAATGAACTGATGGGGCAGAGGAAATATATCTTAGGTCGCCTGGGAGCCGGGGAAGCAGAAATAGTCCCTGCAGATGATGCCTCGTAATGCGAATCTGGCGAGGTGGCGGAGAGAGAAAGCTTGGAGACTGTATTATTTTCTGGGGGGGGGGGGCAATTTCCCCATTGCCCCCCCCCCCCTGGATCCGCCCCTGGGCTGATAACTCTAAGCAACAAAATCAAATTCTGGTGAAAACATTTATTATAGGGGTGCCCAACCTTTTGAAGAGCGACAGCCACTCAAGCGACTTGGTAACCAGTCGCGGGCCACAATGAGCAGTGTCTGCAGAGCAGACACGGACACAGCCCAGGATACTTTTTAGCGGATCGTATTGGAAGTAGAACACAAATCGGTTTATGTCTGCCACTACTAGAGGTGAATGGAGGGTCCAATTGGTCAGACTGTCTGCGCTGCGTTTAGACTTCTATTATATTCTGCAGGTTTGGTGCACTTTCAGAAAGCTCACCAAACTCGCAGGTAATAACATAAGTCTATCACTGCCAATCAGTTTGAAAGTAGCCCAGTAACCACTGCAGAAAATATATGCCCATATATACACTGTGATTTAGTAATAAACTTTAATAACAGTATTCTATTCCATCCCAGAGCAGGAGGTCGCAGGCCACATGTGGCCCCTGGGCCACTGGTTGGGCACCCCTGATTTATATGGTCACAGATAATGGATAAGATAATGATTATATACAGTAATTGCCTGTAAACATCCCTGCAAGTTTACGTCACATTTTAGATGGATCACCAGACTAAAAAAAAATACAGCCTTCTGAATCCTTTCCATTTTTCGTGCAGCTGAAACCTTCCAGAACTTTAATGCACAAAGGCTTTACCCTTGTTTTTCAATTAAGACAAAACTTTTTACAAAGAATGCACCATGTTTGGAGCTCAGTGTAGCTGTTTCAAGTTACATATTGTTAATCAGACATCTTGATTACTCTATCCATGGTTAAGCGTTTAAAGGACACACCCAAGCAATGGATTCAATGGGATTTATATGTATGCATATACCGTATATAAAATGGTTTTGTCAGTGGGCCCAAAATAGCAATATTACATTTTAACACATTCCAGTTTATTGACATTTTACTAGCATTAAATATTGAAAGAACTAATGAAAATACACACATCTTATATGCATTATTGTGGTGTGCCAAAGACTTTGATACCTGTGTACACAACTCCTAATGATATTTGGTCAAGGGCAGTTGTTGGACATCAGTCATTATTCCCACTCCCAGCAATCCTCATTTTTTTTCTAGTGTCTATAGTTTATTGGCTACCTTTCCCTACTGAGTTCAGGTTTTTGAGAAGACTACCCACTGTTCTTCACACAGAGAAGTCCAGCTAGCTGCATCTACAGACACTTCAGCTAATTCATGCAGCTTTTAGATCAGCGACCTTGGGAAACCATACCCAGACCCTGTTTCATGGAAGATACAGGGCCAGCCTATAATGATTCTTTTGGCACTGGACTCTGCGGTTCATTTTTACCCATGCTACAGTAATGCAATGAGGTCCAGTTATCCTCAGGCTGCTCCAAAAGTCCAGGGCAGTGACAATTTGCCTCTGTGTGACCCAAAAAATTATGAGTGTCCAGAGTTTGTAGAGGAATCAGTCCTTCTCGGTATTTGGTGTTAGGGGCTACTAGGTCTCCAGGAGCATAGGAGCAGGAACCTGGTAGTGACACCAGCAAATAAATGTTCTGCACTAGGCATGCTGGCTTTATGCCGGAGGAAAGTTCAGTGCTTGAACGAGGAAGTGGCATTCCAGGAGCTGCCAAGCCTGCCATGGGGGACCTACAGCCTGCCGCCTAGCTGGACTTTGCTGATTCCGGGGCTGCCACTCTGCTGAACTATGCTGATTCTGCTGGACTATGCCAACTCCCTACTTGATGTTAAGCTGGACTGTTGACTGGGTTAAACTCCCGCCTGCTGATGTGTTTGATTCTTCTAAAGTTCCAGTGTTATGGCCTAAATGGGCTGTCTGTGTGAGTTAAGATCCCTATTTTTGCTCATCCTAAGTTCCTTTTGCAGCCTGCTGATCCTGTTATGCCAAGGCCAGGAGGTTCAGATCTCCACTCTGAACATGAGAACCCCATCTGCTGCCTGGTAGTAGAGGTCCTATGGGAGAGGACAGTGTTCTATTTGAGCTTTGTCCTGATCCAGAGGTCATCTCTGTGATCCCAAGTGGGGTAACCTAAGCTCTGGGTAGCCCTGAGGGACAGGAAAAGTGCAGAGCAGCCTATAGCAACAGAGGAATGGAGGGCCCAGTTGCGAAGGGATGCCCTGGCACCAGGGTATCTGTACGGTCCAGGGACTTGGACATTGGGCGTTTAGGTGTCCCTGGGTGTGCCAGCATTGAGACACAGACTGCTTTTGAGAATAAGCCTTCGGTGTTGCGCCTCCTTGGAGGTATGATCAGCAGAGAGCCCAGACAGTTTTGGGACCCCGGGGGCGGCTCACCAGGCCTTCAGACATGGGCAAGGGATGCTCAGTTTGCTTGCAGACCTCGGTGATGGGGACCCATGGAAAGTCCGGAGGCTGTCCTTTAAAGGGGGGGGGGGGGATCTGTCAGGATTAAGTTTGTCTGCTGGTGGCACTGTGATGCTCTGGGCTGATTGTTGCAGTTCCAGTGTCCACCAGCAGGTGTCTATAAAAGGGTCCTGATCAGCCCTCCTATTTCCAGCTGCCAGGTGTTTTTTTAAGGCTGCTCTTCCTTTTCCCAAGTGCGTCAAGTTTTTGATTGCCCCCTTGCTGCCAGATCCTTGTGCTTCCTGTTATCCTGAGTTATCCTGCACGCTACCCTGCTGCCTGGCTCCTGCCTGCTGCTCTTGTACCCGGTCTTGATCCCCTCTACCTTGCATCCCTGCATTCTTGTCCCTCAAATTGTATTTATTTTGTATTTAGTCAGTAGCTAGGTTTATTAGTTATTCTTGTTCTTGTTTATTGGGGTTTGTTCTTGTTTTCTAGGGTTTGTTCTTGTTTGCTGGGGTTTGTTTATGTTCACTGTTTGCTGGTGTGTGTTTGTGTGTTTCCACTATAAATAAATATCACGTTAAGCATATCTTATCTGTTTGGTCTCAGTTTCCATGTGTAGCTACATATGTCTGGTCTCCCTAGCTACTGCTGACTCTTGACACTAAGAGACTAAGCGGTCATTACACAAAGTTCACGTTTTTGGGTTGACATTGTTCAACAGGAAGTGTCTTACGTTCATCCTGTGTAAGATTTATATATCTGTGATACATTAGAATGCTGTTTTGGACACAATAGCAAGTATTAAGCCTTGTTCACATGTGTAATGGTGAGGAAATGAAATGCATTTAAAGCTAAATTGTCATGTGGGCTGTGCTAATGGTTTCTTTTAACATGATAAAAGACATCCATTAACCAGCTTTCTGTTAATCTAAATCCTGTTAACTTCTAAAAGATTATAACACATCAATGCTTGAGCTGTCATCACATTTACTTGGAGAACTTTTCTAAAAGAGCTAAAATTGACAACAACAATTGAGCAAGGATAGAGGTTGAATGTAATTAATGGCAGTGGGTTAGCTAATGTCCAGCTTTATACTAAAGAAGAGGTCAAACAACAAAGGAGGGTCTACAACTATAAGGACACAGGTAAGAGGCATATTTCCATATTATGGTTTTATGGTATCAAACATCATACAATGCTTGGGTGACTTCCTTTTGCAAACGTGCCCGCTTTTGTATTCTGATGAAGTTTTGCTAGACAAATTGTGGCTACAAATTGTGCACATGTATGTTAGCAGTCGTCACCTTGTAATATTGCTCTAGGAGTTTTTTTTAGAGCTCTGTTTCGTCTCAATGACAGCAGAAATGATTGCTTGTTTCAATGCCGGCATGTTAAAGAAAACAGTGTGTGGGGCAGACATGGGGAACCCACAACCCTTCAGTAGCTGGGGACCATGACAAATATGATGGCACTTTTATTTCCTTGGAAATTGCTTCCCCAAACATTTATTTTTAATCATGTGTATGTGTAGCTCCATGCAGTTGTAAAATGTTTTTATGTAACTGAGATGCCTTATTCTTAAAGTGGAGTTCCACCCATTTTTTTCATGTTTGTCTGTGCTGCATGCCCTAATCCCATAGTGTTCAGAATGGACAATTTTTATTTATTTTGTTGCTTGTAAATACCTTTATTCTGTAGTCCTTCATTACTTCCTCCTCCTTATTAGCCTAGGCTATTAAGTCACAAGGCTATTTGCAAGGGTTTCTGGGATAGGCATCATGCTTAGGCAAAAGGATAAAGCTTTAATGACTACAATCATCTGGTCATGTGCCAGAAAAAATATATTGTTTCCCTCTTGCACTTGATTGGGTATTATTTCCAAAGTGAGATTTTACCACATTCAAGAAAAGGGACAATTCCCTTTCAATGTAAACCACCTACAGGCATACCCCACTTTTAAGTACACAATGGGGTTTATTTACTAAAGCTGGAAAGTTCAAAATCAGGCTTACTTCTGCACAGAAACCAATGAGCATCTAACCCCATCTTGATCAATTAAGCTTTGGTAATAAAACCTGGAAGATTATTGTTTTTTATGCAGAGGTGAGCCTGATTTTGTGCTTTTCACCTTTAGTAAATAAACTCCATTGCGTACTTAAAAGTGCCTGTATTTGCCTTTAGTAAATCAATCCCCATGTGTTTTAGGGTTTTTCATGGTGTTCTTTGTCGATCCATGAAATATAATTCTGCCAGGTTGTCCTGGGTTTGCCCCAGAGCCTCCTTGTTTCAGAAAGAACCTCAAAATAGACATATGTATAAAATGCCCAAGCAACCTCCGATGGCACCAGGCTCCCACGATTTTATCGTATTGTAGGAAGCAATACCAACAATTTTGTGTTCCTTAATTTTTTAGGCATATCCATTGAAGCTTGGTATGCTATAGCAGATAATTACATGCACACTGTAAACTTCAGTATTTCTGAGAAATGTGTACATTTGAGATTTTATTGCCTCATATTTCAAGTTTTTTGACAAGGATAGATTTAAAAAATGTACTTCTCAGAATAGGATGTAAATAAAAGTACAAGGCAGCAATACTCATCACTAGGGGTGCACTTCTTGATGGACTGGACCTCCAGTACAGTACAGTGTTTAAAAGAACAATGCCAAGAAATAAAACAATAACATACATTAATAGCCTGCTTGTCAGTCCTCCCCTTTTAGAAAGGAATCTTCCTCTCAAGGGGTCAAGCTTTTTTTGTTCCTGCAAATACTCATAAAATAAGCAAACAAGAGATCAGCAGCTTAGCACATTGACTTTGTTGGACAGATCTAATTAATTGCTGGCCAAGCTTAGATACTTTAAGAACCCTTGTGTTGTGATTGGATGTAGCAAATTACAGTAACTACAACAATACCTCTATTAAACCTTTTTTTATAGGATTTTCAAAATTAAACATATAAAAAAGGTAGTGTTTTGTTTGCATAAAACTTGACAATGGGAAACTGAAATCCCTCCATCGATGCAACATCCACATTCAGCAGAACAAATTGCAAAGATTTTACCTATAGCTATTCATAATTCTTCTGGGATTTTATTGAATAAAACGTTTGTAAAGGTTCAGAAAAAATAAAATAAAAGATAATAGCATGTCATACTTACATGCTGTGTGGAATGGTTTTGCACAGAGCTTTTCCAATCCGCCACTTCTTGGGTCCCCCCAGAAGCTCCTGGTCCCTCCCCCCTGCTGAGTGCACCCATAGAAAGCTGCTTGCTTTGGAGGCACTTGTGCGTGCTCGCTCCTGAGCCGCCTGTGTGCCTCTATGAGAAACACAGTGTGGCTCGGCCCTGCCCCTGCTCTCTCCTGACTGGCTGTGTCTCCCTCTATGAGGAGGCAGAGACCTGGGAGAGCTCAGTAGAGAGAACCAGTCACAATCTCCTATAATGCGAATTGGATGCAGGGAAACCCACATCCAGCTCGCAATAGTGTGAACCCAGCCTTGTGTTGTAATTCTAAGATAAGGCCAACCAACAAATGATTTACGAGGCAGACCAACACTGTAGACTTGGCTGTTGGATTGAGCAGGACTACACCTGCCCATCCAACCACCTGGGCAGATGAAAACGATAATAGTTCAAAACAAACTAATAAATATAGAAGCCAAAAGGGGGTTTAACCAATAGGTGTACACATCCACCATAGGATCATTAGATAGTATATTTTACCTGGTATAATTTTGTATATCTTGTCACATATATAGCCTCTAGACAGCAAGCTTAAAGGGGTGTTCCAGCCCAAAAATGTGTTTATTAAAAGTCAGCAGCTACAAAAAGTGTAGCTGCTGGCTTTTAATAAACACTCACTTACCTGCTCCTACGTTCCAGCGACGCGCCGACCGGGGCTCCGCTCCTCTCCCCCCCTCCCCGGCCGGCGTCTCCATCCTGACTGTGGGCACCCAGCCGTGACAGCCTTCGGCTTCACGGCCGGGCACCCACTGCGCATGCGCGAGCCGCACTGCGCATGCGCGCGCGGCGCGGCTCGCCTCTGATTGGAGAGGCGATCGCATGGGACCTGTCAGTGTCCCATGTGATCGCCTACAGGGAGGGGCTGGTGTAGGCGATTAAGCTTAATCGCCTAACCAGCCCCTCGGCGGAAGCAGGAAGTGGGACAGGAAGTCCCACTCCTACTGAAGCCCCCACTCCCCCCCCAAAAAAATTACATGCCAAATGTGGCATGTATGGGGGTAAGGAGTGGGATAAGAGGAAGTTCCAAATTTGGGTGGAACTCCTCTTTAAGTTAAGCTAGCAGTCCAACAACACTACCGAATATGCATCAAGAATAATGAAACAATAAAACAAGCGCCGAAAGAGAGGAAAAATAAAAGAAGGAAAGAGAGTAAGGTATCAAAGTTTCATCCGTCCAGGAGTCAGTTGGGCTATCATTCAAGTGCCTTATAGATAGTTTTGTATTCATAGAAGCTGAATGGAAGAGCTGGGTGGAAAGGGAGGGCTTAGTCGGGCACTCTTATTACGTGCCTGATGCTACTCGCTAAATTCTGTTAATCCCCTCTGCAGAAGACTACAACTGCGAGAGTGGGGGAGGAGTGGGTTTGATGGAGGAGGATTTCAGCTAACAGAAGAGACATCAGTACAAGGGACTTATCTTGCTGAGTGTAAGGACTGTCCCTTGTGCTGTATTTGGGCTTTAAAGTGATTGTAAGGCTTTGTTTTATTTAAATAACAAACCTATCATACTTACCTCCACTGTGCAGTTCGTTTTGCATAAAGTGGCCCCAATCCTCAACTTCTGGGGTCCTGCGCTGGCGCTAGTAGCTCCTCCCCACATCGTATAACCCCTAGGAGAAGTGCTCTCCAGGGGGGTTAACTTGCGGGCGAGCTCCTGAGTCCAGCATTCCATGACCATAGACGCTGAATGTAGGACTCGGCCCCGCCCCCGGAGCCTGCATCATTGGATTTGATTGACAGAACCAGGAGCCAATGTCTGTGCTGCTATCAATCTATCCAATCAAGACCAAGACACCGGGCAGAGGGGAAGAGCACATTTCCGGTGGGTGAATACAGGACTCAGGTGAGTAAAACGGGGGGGCTGGGGGGCCGGTCAGTCTCAGACATTTTTTCACCTGAGGGTTTACAACCCCTTTAATGTAGTAAATGTGGTGTAATTTCTATTTGCAAAGAAAACCCAATCACATGCAAATAAAATAAAACAGTATTTTTGTTTGCGCACAGTTGGTTGATGGAAATCGGCAAAACTTCACCTCATTCACTAAGGTAATAGAAAATTCCTTTGCAAAGTGAAAATTATCTTGCAAAGTGGACAGACTGTTTGCCTTTAATAAATGAATCCCCTTGTGTTAAAAGAATGACCAAGGCCGAATTCAGGACCGCAGACATTGCATACTTAAAGGGGTTGTAAAGGTAAAAAATGTTTTCCCTAAATAGCTTCCTTTACCTTAGTGCAGTCCTCCTTCACTTACCTCATCCTTCCATTTTGCTTTTAAATGTCCTTATTTCTTCTGAGAAATCCTCACTTCCTGTTCTTCTGTCTGTAACTCCACACAGTGATGTGAGGCTTTCTCTCTGGTGTGGAGAAAGCCTCTTGAGGGGGTGAACAGGAGTGTCAGGACGCCCACTAACACGCAGCTCCTTTCTCTATCTGTAGAGTAGAGAGCGTCCTGACCAGGGGCAGACTTGACAACTCATGGGGCCCCCGGGCAATAGGAGATTATGGGGCCCCCGGGCAATAGGAGATTATGGGGCCCCCGGGCAATAGAAGATTATGGGGCCACACTGTATACACACATACAGTATGTATACACACAGACACACAGTATACACACAGTACTGGAGAGGTGGGGCAGTTATAATCATGTGATTTTTTTTTAAAAACTCTAAACATTTTTAGAGACTGTCCCTGGTTTTACTAAGGCTGGCAACCCTGATGGGGCTCCCTAGTGGCAAGGGGCCCTTGGGCAGTGCCCAAGTGCCCGAAATGGTCTGTCTGCCCCTGGTCCTGACCCTCCTGCTCACCCCCTCCCCCCTTAAGAGGCCTTCTCCACACCAGGGAGAAAGCCTTGCATTACTGTGTGGAGTTACAGACAGAAGAACAGGAAGTGAGGATTTCTCAGAAGAAATAAGGACATTTAAAAGCAAAATGGAAGGATGAGGTAAGTGAAGGAGGACTGTACTAAGGTAAAGGAAGCTTTTTTATGGATTTTTTTTTTTTTTTACCTTTACAACCCCTTTAAGGTGACGGAATGGAACAAGATAAGCAATGAATGCTCTGGATGGATACAGTTACTTTGCTGTCCTGACGGAAAATATCACATAAAGTTGCTCTTTGAACAGACATGCTTCATATTTATAAAAAAGCAGCTGTCGACTGTTATTCGTGCAATCCAAGACAGTGTTCTCCATGTAGCACCCTACCAGAAGGTGTGTTACAGTTTGTCTTGGCACACAAAGGGCCCTAAACACAATGAACACTTTATAGAAAGAAGAGAACATAAAGGTAACTTCATCTGGGGGCAATCTCAGCTGGCTGATTAATGGAAGCCAAATGGAAGAAATACCTTTTCAATGCTGGAGAAGCATTATGTGCTCATTTGGAAAAAATTCCTTGCATTTACTTGAAATCACTGGTTATCTTCTCATTGGCATTGTGACGTGAACTGCACAGCCTGTCCTTTGAGAGTTGTTATGGGCTTTGTACTAGGCATTCACAGTATGCATAAAAATAAACACAGCAAAGTCAGCTGTGCGTTGCCTTAGCTCACTGGGAGCACTAAAGGCCTCAGTAAGTGTCCTCATACAGGATTCCTCACTGTACAAACACCGATGGGAGATTGGGTAAATGCCTCTCTTTACTTTAGCTGACAGGAATGTGGGAAGTTTTCTCCAACCATGTGCATTACGTACCATAATTAGATGGCAAGCCTTTTGGATAGGGATTAATTGTACCATTTTCTGTCAAGGAAGGAAGTATTATTAGTTAGTTACAATCCTACAAAGAATTCTAGAACCTTGCCAATTTAAGAAACAGTTTCCCTATCTGTCAGCATTGCTTGTGGAAGATTCCGGAGCAGTGCCCAACTTCAATCCTCGGCCAGATTGGTGTGACAGTTACTCTCCGGTCATGCGCTCGCTGCTTATGTTTCCATATTTTCCACAATGAGAGATGTTTATCACCAGATGAAATGCACTTATTGTCTTTGGCCCCCTATTCTCTTAATGCTATTTTGCCCCCCAGAGAGTTGGATTACACACGTTATATAGTTTTGGCTCGGCACCAAGCGTACTTATGCTTTTTTTTCCTTATTTGTTTATTAAGACTTGATGAAAGGTTACTGTTTTCATATTAATAGTGTTGTGTGCTATGGCACCCATTTGGGATGCATAAGTAACAGCCCATTATGTCAAGAGGATATTTGTAGCTGTGTGACATTGGTATAGTCAGAAGAAATGTTTATAGCTTGTATTCCAAATGTTAACCCTTCTGTGCATGGTCTAACATTGTTCACATGGTCTGTTATGCCTTTATCAGTAATAACTTATAGATAAGAGTAAAGATGTACCATGGGCTTTTTTTCCCTCAAACAATAGGTGCTGGAATTTTACCACGGCCCCCCTTCACACACCCTCCAGTGGGTGTGGTCAGTCAGATTTCATGAAAACAGTAGGAGGGTCTTAAAGGGGCATTAAATACCAGGATTGCATTACATAGAGTGCAGAGCTGTCACTTGAAAATACAGAAACCGGACTTCTGTGTTTACAAGTGATTGTGGTGAGCAAACACCAAAGGGTCTGAGCCAGAGGTGGTGGAACTCAGTTCCACTAAGTTCCCCCTGAAAAAAAAATCTGGATGTACTCAAATCCACGGTACAACTCCAATCCCATAACTCTTAACATTCACAGACCATCCAGGTGCCGGCTTTTGTAACCCGCCTGTGCTCCAATGTAAGACTATAAGAAGATGAGATTCAAAATCCACAATCAGCTCATCGTGAAAGCTTTATTTTGTTAAAAGTAAAAAAGCTGCATACATGGGGCCAGATTCAGGTAGGAGAGCGGATCTTTATTCTGGCATAACGTTTGTCATTTACGTTACTCCGCCGAAACTTTAGAAGCAAGTACTGTATTCACAAAGAACTTGCTCCTAAAGTTGCGACGGCATAGCGAAAATGAGCCGGCGGAATTCAAATTGGGTGGGTAGGGGGTGTGTAGTATTTAAACTAGGCGTGATCCCGCGGCGAACGTACTGCGCATGCGTCAACTGTCATTGTATCCCAGTGCGCATGCTCCAAAATCTGTCGGTGTTTTCGTCGTCAACGTCAATGACGTCAATCCCCATTCATGGACGAGTTACGCAAACGACGTGAAACTTTTTCAATTCGACGCGATCACGACGGCCATAGTTAACATAGGATACTCCACCTAGGGGGCATGTTTTTCTTTACGCCGCTTATCTCTTACGGAAACGTCAGAAAGTCACTGCGTCGGGCCCGCGTACGATTGTGAATTGCCGTATCTCGCTGATTTACATATTCTCGGCGTAAATCAGCGGGAACGCCCCAAGCGGCCATTTTAAAATTGCAGTTCCGATACGACGGCAAAATACAATTACGCCGCTCTTATCTGAACTCAATCCCGGCGTATCTTGTTTTCTGACTACAGAAAACAGATACGACGGCGTAGGTTAGAAGTTACGCGGCTTATCTACAGATAAGCCGCGTAACTTCTACCTGAATCTGGCCCATGTAGTCTAAACCCAACAAACTGCACTCCCTAAATGTGTTTCACCCCGATGGGATTGCTCATTACAATAGAGTAGGTCTACTCTACTAGTCTATCTTAATGAGGTCTACTATCCTACTCTATCCTAGTAAGCAATCCCATTTAGTGATTTGCATTAAGACCCCTTTCACACTGAGGGCGTATTGCAGGCGCTATAGCGTTAAAAATATCGCCCGCAATCCGCCCTCAAACAGCTGCTCCATTGTCTCAAGTGTGAAAGCCCAAGGGCTTTCACAATAGAGAGTTGCGCTAGCAGGACGGTAAACAAAGTCCCGCTAGCTGCATCTTAGGAGCAGTGAAGGAGCAGTGTGTTTACCGCTCCTCCACTGTTGCTGCCCATTAAAATCAATGGGACAGTGCGGCTATACCGTCCACAATGCGCTACTTCAGCAGCACATTGCGGCCGGTTTGAACCCTTTCTTGGCCACTAGCGGGGGTTTAAAGCGCCCCACTAGTGTCCGAAATGCGCCATAAATCCGTCCATAGCGTCGGCGGTAAAAATAGCGGCATTTTTACCAACGACGCTATGGGCGGCTCAGTGGGAAAGGGGTTTTAGGGAGTGTCATTTTTTTTGGGTGGAGACTACATGTATGTATGCAGCTATTTTACTGTTATAAAGCATTAAGATGGTCCGATTACGGAGTGTGACTCTCATCAGCTTATAATCTTATACATAGGAGAAGGAAAGTGGCTAATTTGGTCAATCTGGACATTTTTACTTAGGGGTGTACTCACTTTTGTTGCCAGCGGTTTAGACATTAATGGCTGTGTGTTGATTTATTTTGAGGGGACAGCAAATTTACACCGTTATACAAGCTGTGCACTCACTACTTTACATTGTAGCAAAGTGTCATTTCTTCAGTGTTGTCACATGAAAAGATAGAATAAAATATTTACAAAAATACGAGATACTGTATATTTGTTCTGCAGTGTTTTAGATGTTTGCTACTCACCTAAGTAGCTTCCTTAGCTTCAACACATTTCAGGAACATACTCCGGCATTTATAGCCACACGGGTATCTAATGCCTCATTTCCACTGAGTGCATTGGTTCGGTACGGTACGCTATTTTGGGTGTTTCCATTATGAAAGTGTGCCATAAAACCGAACCGCACCGGACCATTCTGGGTCCTGCTTCAGATGTGGGGCCATAGAAAATGGAACGGTTCGGTTATGGCGGACCTACAATACATTCCACTGATTGGTGGACACCCTACGCATTTTTTCTAAACCCTGAATGGCCCGGGACGGTCCGACTTGCAGTGGAAACGCTCACAAGAATAGACCGGACCATTCTAAACTCTGCAAACTGTACCGACCCGAACCGTTCCGTTCAGTGGAAACGAGGCATAAGTCACCTTACTCTATTTACCTTGACATATTCCATGGTGATTGAAACAATGTATCAGAGTTATGGCTATAAATATTGGTATATGTACTCAACACTCATTAGAACTGAGGAAGCTACTTGAATGTCTTCAACAATAGAAAACAAGTCCAGATGAATAAGACCAAAAAAATCAAGATATAAGAGCAGTAGGAATATGCTGCCATAAGTGCCAAGAATGTGTTGTTTGTTGTGAGTGCAATTCTCCCAGGTAGGTGCAATTGTACTCACCATAAGTACAGGTAGTTTGTATGGGATCGTATTATTAGATGATTTGATTAAATTGGAAACATTTTCGAAATTGAAAAAATTGGTCGAAGCACCAACAGCCTATTATGCCTATATTTGGTGCCACAGACACTACATTTATGCCCATCCTCAAATGACTTGAGCAATTGCTGGGATCCTCATGTAATTGTCCCAACAGCTGATTAGTACAAGCTAGTTTCCATTTGGTGATTCATCGGGTAGTAAAGCCAGGATCAGGATGACATGGAAATTCCATATTTCCTTCCTGGCAGATTCTTTTGAAACAGTTAGTACATTGTCCTAAATGTAAGTAAGTAGGCTTTGATCCTTAATTTCAAACTAGCCCAAGCCTAATCTAAACCTAATCTGTTTGTTTAATGTGCGTCCACTAATGTAATCTTTGCCCAAGGCTCTAGTTTGTTTTATATATACGGTCAATTTGTATAGTAGAGATTTAGAAGGAAATGTTCTAAATTAGGCTGGGGAAATATATACAGATAGCGATAGAATCTCTTTATAAGTGTGCTTAGTATACAGGACCTTTAAATATGGCCTTTACTTACATGTCAACTCATATAGTTTATAGAGGTAGTAATAGCTGTCAAAAACAGAAGTGTTGACACGGCTGCTTCCTGGAAGGAATTTGCTAGCAGCAATGTGCCTGTGTATTCTTCCTATCTAGCAGTCTCGCGTTTTGTTACATTTAGAACTTTTGATGACTTCCTAAAGGTTGACACCTGTGATAGATAAAAAGAACAGCACGTTCAAATATGGAATCTATAAACTAAGGTTAAAGCGGAGGTTCACCCAAAAATCCACTTTCTGACATTAGGTCCAGCATACTGCTAACATCTGCAGTATGCTGTTTTTTTTTTTTGGTACTTATCGATATACGAGCCCTTGTTATCCGGCTCCGAGCGGGGAATCCTGCGGGGAGAAGGCGTTTCTAAGTGAAGAGGAGTTGATTGACGGCTGCTAAGGCGCGTCACGCTTTTCGAAAATACCCGAAGTGACACTCGGGCGTTTACGGCGCCTGCGCCTGACGTGTAGAGCTGACTGCGCAGGCGCTGTAAACACCCGAGTGTCACTTCGGGTATTTTCGGAAGGCGTGACGCGCTTTAGCAGCCCGTCAATCAACTCCTCTTCGATTAGGAACGCCTATACCCGGAAGTAAACCCCCCGCTCGGAGCCGGATAACAAGGGCTCGTATAAAGATAAGTACCGGAAAAAAAAACAGCATACTGCAGATGTTAGCAGTATCCTGGAGGGATGTAGCTAATGTCAGATAGTTTATTTTTGGATGAACCCCCGCTTTAAAGCAGTATTAAACCCTAAAACAAACACTTATTATATTGCAGCTTACCAAATCTTATATGTGATGGCTGCATTAGTTTCCTGTTTTTGTCTTTCTTTCTTATTTTTCCTGATCCAGCCAGCAAATTTGTTGTTTTTACAAGCTCAAGCTCTCCAGCAGAATGTATCAGTTTACATGGACGAGACAAATTAAAATGATCATTGTTTTTAATTCATGCAAAACCTTGATCCTAAAAGGAGAAAAAAAAAAACCTGTATGCTGTAACTAATTATAAAGTGTTAGGTTTCCCCCAATAACCCTCTGTGGTTTAATCCCAACCTTCCAGAACTATACCCGTCTTTACCCGACCCACAAAGGTGGTCAGCCAAGTATCTCTGCCATCTCTTTACTGCGCAGGGCTTTTAAATATTCTATCAATTACGCATGGACTTTGATCTGCCACAAACCTACTTATTCTACTACTATCAACTCCACCATGCCGTTCGTGCACAATTTGTAGACATGTGCATTCGTTTTTGTCCGAATGCATTTTGTCAGAATTTCTGGGATTTTCGCGTTCATTTTAACAAACGATAACGAACGTGCAGAATCCGAAAGATCCGTTATTTTCGTTTCGTTGTGACAACAGTTCCATATAGATAGAAGATTCGACACGGCGGTGAAATTTGTGTTTATCAAATCTGTGGCTGAATGTGCCTAACCTAACTCTATTAGTCCAAGATTATTCGACATAGAGAGAAAAAATTTGACATTATAGAGACATGAAGATTCAACGAAGCATCTAAAAACATACAATCGCCACAAACGGACATTTATGGTCAAATGCTCCACCCATAGGCTATAGAAGAATTCTAATGTTGGTTGACTAGTAATACTAATTAATAAATATAATTATTACTAGTCATACAACATTAGAATTCTACTATAGCTTGTGGGCGGAACATTCGACCGGAAATGCAGGATCCCAGCGTCGTACAGTTTAGCTGCTTCGTCAATTCTTCTTAGAAAATTCGACAGACACCATAAGCCTTCAATGACAGATTCAACCTTAATTAATTCAGATTTTTGGACAAATGCATTCTTTAACAAAACAAAATAAATAAAAACTAATTTCGGGAGTAACTAAATACATTTATTTTTTGGATGAAAATCAAATTCTGAAACAAAATATTTCAGTGTGCACATTTGGTTTCCAAGATAATCCTATTGGGGTACCTTCTGTGGAGAGATTACTAAGGCAACAAGACCCCACTAAACTTATCTCCATCTACTATTCTGCTCTAATGACTGAGTCCAACCCTAGATTCCAAACTGCTCAAGCGAAATGGACTTCCCTAGACATATCCCTTATGGAAGTGGACTGAACTGAGTTTAGAGATACCTATACAACCTCTGTTATTGCATCCGAAGACTGTATTATTCAACTTAAGATATTCCACCAATTCCACCTTACACCTGCTAGACTACATAGGATGGGCTTATCTCCCTCAGCTGAATGCTTTAGAGGCTGTGGCCAGGATACTAACTTTATGAACTGTTTCTTATCATGCCCTGTGTTCCATGACTTCTGGATGGACATAAACTCTCATCACCTCCACCCTGGGCCTACCCAACATATGCCTCGTTTCCACTGAGCGGATCGGTTCGGTACGGTTCGGTACGGTACGCTATTTTGGGTGTTTCCATTATGAAAGTGTACTGTAAAAGCGAACCGTACCGCACCAGCAAGGGTCCTGCTTCTCATGTGGGTCCAGAGAGAGTGGAACGGTTCCATTAGGGCGGATCTACAAATACATCTCACTGATTGGTGGACGCGCTAGAAATTTTTCTAAACCCTGAATCCGATTTGCAGTGGAAACGCTCACGCGAATAGACCACTCCAAATTTACTGACCCGAACCGTTCCGTGCAGTGGAAACAAGGCAATAGTGAATCCCAAGAACTGCCTCCTGGGCCTCTTTTTGTTTGTTTATTTTTTTTATGGTTGAACTGGATGGACTTGTGTCTTTTTTCAACCTGACTAACTATGTAACTATGAAAATAAAGGAAAGAAATTAAAAAAACAAAAAACAATGCAGCCACCACATCTAATGCCCCGTACACACAATCTGAATTTTCGACAAGAAAAGTCCTACGTGAGCTGGTTCTCAAGTTTTTAAACTGAAAAAATTCCAATCTGAAATTCCAATCATTTGTAGCAACTCTGACGCGTCAAATTCTGATGCATGCTCGGAAACAATTCGATGCATGCTCGAAAGCTTTTAACCAAAATTTTCTCGTCTCATCGTAGTGTTGTACATCACCGCGTTTTTGACGGTCGAAAGTTCTGAGAACTTTTTATGTGACCGTGTGTATTCAAGCCAAGCTTGAGCGGAATTCCGTCGGAAAAAACATCCAACTTTTTTCTGATGGAAAATCCGATCGCGTGTACGGGGTGTTAGAGTTGATAAACTGCAATATAATAAATGTTTGCTTTCAGGTTTAGTACAATTTTAATTCCTTCATAGTAACTTAAGGAGGATGCTGTGAATGGATATCAGTACAGACCTATTGCAGTTTAATAGAGATACATATAGAGGTTGATTTACTAAAGGCAAATAGACTGTGCACTTTACAAATTCCAGTTGATACAGAGGTTAATAAATGAGGCAAGGCTTCGCTTTGCAAAGAGTACCCAATCATGTGCAAGAAAAAAAAACAGCATTTTTGCCTGCACATGATTGGATGATGGAAGTCAGCAGAGTTTCTGTTCATTTACTAAGCTCTGGAGCATTTGCACTTGCAAAGTGCACAGTTTTTTTTTTTTTTTTTACTTCAGTAAATCCCATAGAGTGGCAAACAGCAGTTTGATAAACCCTCCAAAAAATCTGAGAAAATCATATTTTTATTTGAGGATAGTCCACAAAGAAATCAAACCCTGCACAACAGGGGGAGAATGCGAAAGCAACACTTGAAATGTAATCATTGGAGATATTACTTCTTGGCAGCCATCAGATCAATCCCACAAGGAGGAGTAACCACGGGAATAACACAAAAGAGACGGCGCCTCTAAGAGTATCAGAGGGTCAGCAACTGATATCACAGTAATGGAAGGAGCTCACCTCTTAAACTGGCCTGGAAAACAAAGTATTGAATAGTACGGCAAACATGCATGAATACATTTCTTTCTTATAGTGAAGGTTAAGATGATTGTTGAATGTCTCCCAGAGGATCTTCAATAAATAAGTGTCTGCTTACTGGTAAAATGCAGGATGAATAAGCCAAAGCAACAGCACTTTGTAAAATGTATCTCTGCACAAATGAAGGAACTTGATCCAGCTCAGAGTAAATCAAATAAAACTCTCATTTATTAGATAGAACATTAAAACAATTATTTCTGAAGGCAACAGCACTCAGGTTTGATATTTATAAAACCGTGCGTGCAACTGGTTAACTTTGATATTGCGATTTGTGTGCGAGACCTTTAAATGGTATCTGCAGGCACAATAATTACAGTAAAACCTTGGATCGAGAATAATTTGGTTTAAGAGCATTTTGCAAGACAAGCAAAATGTGTTCATAAATTTTGACTTGATATACAAGCAATGTCTTGCTATACAAGTAGCGTCATGTTGCAACTGAGTATAAAAGAAAAGAGAGGCTCTTGTTCCGGAAACATGCTTGTAATTAGGATTGTACTGATACCAGTATCGGTATCAGGACCGATACTGAGCATTTGCGGGAGTACTTGTACTCCCGCAAATGCCCCCGATGCCAGATCCGAAACGCCCCCCCCCCCACCACCACCGCTGCCGCATCTGCCGCCGCCTAGGATTGGACGGGTGATCTGTCTGTCTATCAAACTGTCAGAGCAAGGGGGAGTGTCTATACGCGGCGCAACGGAACACACGGCTATTCAAATGAAAGCTGTGATGTTCCCCGCGCTGATGAACATGGGGGACATGGCTGCATATGTGGGGGACATGGCTGCATATGTGGGGGGACATGGCTGCATATATGGGGGATATGGCTGCATCTGTGGGGGACATGGCTGCATTTTGTGGGGGGACATGGCTGCATTTGTGGGGGACATGGCTGCATATGTGGGGGGACATGGCTGCATTCGTGGGGGACATGGCTGCATTAGTGTGGGGACATGGCTGCATTCGTGGGGGACATGGCTGCATTTGGGAACACATTTAAAAAAAAGTATCGGTATTCGGTATCGGCGAGTACTTGAAAAAAAAGTATCGGTACTTGTACTCGGTCCTAAAAAAGTGGTATCGGGACGACCCTACTTGTAATCCAAAGCACTTGTATATCAAAGCGAATTTCTCCATAAAAAATAATGGAGACACAAATGATTCATTCCACAACCATTTATTCATAATTCCTTCAGTTTTATGTGATAGGTTGTGTAACCATAAAATGTGCATCAACAAATGGAAGCCTCCACAAGGGGATTAGAAGCAAAATCCAACATGAGTGGTTCTCAACTCCTGTCCTCATGAGGGCCCACTAACAGGCCAGAAGTAGTACCTTGGGGAGATGCAGACTAGAATACTGCAATCACTGAGCAGCAAATTATATCACCTGTTATGTGTTTCAGTTACCCTGAAAACCTGGCCTGTAAGTGGGTCCTGAGGAAACGTGTTGATCCACTGAGCTACAGAGTATAAAAGAGAAGAGAGGCGCCTCTAAGTGTAGCAATATGTTTACATTTCATGAAGGTACAACATTTATAAACTCACATGGTTGATGATTAAAAGAGGCACATCTAAGTATGCAAGCTGTCCACATAGATCAGGGGTGTCCAAACTTTTTTCAAAGAGGGCCAGATTTGATGAAGTAAACATGCGTGAGGGCCGACCATTTTGCCTGACATTCTTTGAACCATTAAAATGCAGTCTAAGGCCGCATACACACGATCGGTTAAACCGATGAGAATGGTCTGATGGACCGGTTTCATCGGTCAAAACCGATCGTGTGTGGGTCCCATAGGTTAATTAACCATCAGTTAAAAAAAAAGCCAACTTGCTTTAAATTTAATGGATGGATTACTAACTGATAGGTCAAAACCGATCGTTAGTAGGCAGGAACCATCGGTTAAAAATCCATGCATGCTCAGAATCAAGTCGGCGCATGCTTGGAAGCATTGAACTTCATTTTTTTCAGCACGTCGTTGTGTTTTACATCACCGCGTTCTGACACGATCGTTTTTTTAACCGATGGTGTGTGGGCGTGACGGACCATCAGTCAGCTTCATCGGTTAACCGATGGAAAAATCCATCAGACCGTTCTCATCAGATGGACTGATCGTGTGTAAGCGGCATAAGTGTGTTTGTCTGAGCACTAATACACTGCCCAACAAGAATTCTCTTGCTTTGTGGCTGTGTGTGGTGAAGAGATGAGCTCAGGCGTATTTTTTGGATATACCGTATTCATCGGCATATAACACGCACCTTCACTTTAAGAGGGAAGTTTCAGGAAAAATAAATAAATAACTGTGAAGCAAAATAAGTGTCAGTGCCCTATCAATGCAGCATAATCAGTGCGGTGAGGTGTGTATAAAAGCCTGGTATTGAAGTGGTTAATAAAGTCCCGCCTCCTATAATAGACATCCAGTCATCAAATGGCAGGCCAGGAGACAGGACTTCCAATTACAGATGCCGCCGAGTAAACAGGAGAATTCTCCTGTATGTAATCTGATGGCGCTCGTTCCGCCCCCTCCGAGACAGCACTGATAAATACAGTATATATCCTTTGTGGCCCTGGGGGCAACAAAAGATATGTATATCCAAATTACCGAGGGGGCCACATTAAACCGTAACGTGGGCCGCAATTGGCCCGCGGGCCAGACTTTGGACATGTCTGACATAGATCATCCTCCGCACCACCATCTACGTCATCCCTTCTACACTGCGCTCCACGAGCACTTCAAGCATCGCTTTCAGATGACTCTACTGCAGGGTAGTCTTCCCGGTCACGATTGTAGACTGACAGCGGTGAGAGCCGGCGGTGCGCAGGACGGTCTATGTGGACAGCTTTACTCCCAATCCCTGCATACTTGGATGTGCCTATTTTAATAATCAACCACGTGAGTTGCTAAATGTTGTACCTTCATTAAATGTAACCATATTGCTACACTTAGAGGCGCCTCTCTTCTCTTTTATACTCTTGAGCTCCTGCTGGATTTTGCTTCTAATCCCCTTGTGGAGGCTTCCATTTGTGGATGGACATTTTATGGTTACACAACTTAACACATTGCTATAATCTTTTTATATGGACTATAAACTGGAGAGTTTATGAATAAATGGTTGTGGAATGAATCATTTGAGATTCCATTATTTCTTATAGGGAAATTTGCTTTGATATACAAGTGCTTTAGATTACACGCATACTTCCGGAACAAATTATGCTCACAATCCAAGGTTTTACTGTATATAATCTGTTATAATTGATATTTCTGATATAATCTGCAATTAATTAGATTTTCGCACTTGCACCCTTTTATTAGTGAATGTCCATTATTGTGTTTCTGAGGGAACATGAGTTCATGAGTAGCACACGATCGTTCTTATTATTTTATGCATGCCATAGGTTCTGACACTGTACACCGTGGTGTTTAGATCATGCAACTGATTTAGGGAGAATCATTTTGCAGCACATTATTAATATAATATATTACTATAATTATTATGATTATTAAATGAGTACTCACGTTACTGCATAATCCCAATTGTGATTGATTATCTTTAAGAACATTGGAACACAAAAAAGCTCTTTATGTTCATTACAAGTCCCTGGCCACTAAAATGTTAACTGCCGCCGGCCTGTCCTGCTAGCTTGGCCTGTCAGCATATCTGGCGTTTTAAACTTTATGATCTATGTAATTCCTGCTACATGTTCTGTCATGAAATATATTAAATCAGCTAACTTTTACACAAGAGTATATTTATTGAGACAATTTAGATAACATCACATTTCCCAGTGTCAGTTAGGCAGTTGCTGGTTATTTTTCTACAGGCAGTGACAGTTGATATTGAGTGAACTTTTGACTGTAATATTTTGCACAGCCAGATATGTCATGCACATATATTTGCTCGTTCCATAATGTTTACCTGCGAATGTCAGGGGTTATGTAAAATACCTCAAATGTGAATCACATGGCAGTAGGAGTCCAAAATAAGCTTCTTTTTCCAAAGGACTGAAGAGATGCTCTGTTCATCCCTTAACCGGAACAACCTTGTGGCAGATATCCACTTATGAACTGTATCATTGGCAAACATTTTGTCATGTAGAGGATATTTTTCATGGCAGTGTGAAATGTAGAATCATGGTAGAAAAGGATAACAAACCCAATTTCTAGGAATTTACATTTATTCTCATTTAAAGCGGTATCAAAGCCAAACCCCAAAATGTAAAATATTGCAGCTTATCAATCCTTAGATGTGGTGGCTGCATTACTTTTCTTCTTTTTTTAGACTTTTTCTCTCTCTGTTTTCACCTGGTGATCTGCCTAGTAGCACACCTCCTGTATTAAAGCCCATACACACAAATTTTCCAAAAACAAGTGTGTAATGGAAGGGTTTTGTCGTATAATCCGACCGTTTGTATGCTTCATCGGGCAATTGTTTTTGGAATTACCGACAACAAATGTTTTATAGCAGGGGTCTCCAACCCCTGGGCAACTGCCCACAACCTGTTTACCAGCGGGCCGCAAAGTCTGCGCTATCTGAGGTGCGGCAGGCGGGCAGAGAGATCGCCGCCATTGTCGCACTTCCGCCCACACAACCCTGCCACTAAACTGTTAGGCCGCGTACACATGATCGAATATATATATCGGACAGATTCAAACGTGTGTACGGGCTAGCAGACAGGTTTCCAGCAGACAAAAGTTTTAAAGCATGCTTTAAAACTTGTCTGCTGGAAAGCCGTCTGTCGGATATGTAAAAATATATATGGTGTATCTAAACAGTGTGATTTAACCACTTGCTTACTGGGCACATAAACCCCCTTCGTGCCCAGGCGAAATTTCAGCTTCCGGCACTGCGTCACTTTAACTGACAATTGCGCGGTCGTGCGACGTGGCTCCCAAACAAAATTGGCGTCCTTTTTTCCCCCACAAATAGAGCTTTCTTTTGGTGGTATTTGATCGCCCGTGCGGTTTTTATTTTTTGCGTTATAAACAAAAAAAGAGCAACAATTTAAAAATATATATATATTTTTTAGTTGTTGCTATAATAAATATCCCAATTTTTTTTTCTCAGTTAAGGCTGATACGTATTCTTCTATGTATTTTTGTAAAAAAAAAATCGCATTAAGCGACTGCTTCGCGCAAAAGTTATAGCGCCTACAAAATAGGGGACAGAATTATTATTTTTTTTTAATTATTTTTTTTTACTAGTAATGGCGGCGATCTGCAATTTTTATTGGGACTGCGACATTACGGCGGACACATCGGACACTTTTGACACATTTTTGGCGCCATTCACATTTATACAGCGACCAGTGCTATAAATATGCACTAATTACTGTATAAATGTGACTGGCATTGAAGGGGTTAACACTAGGGGGAGAGGAAGGGGTTAAATGTGTATCCTGTATAGTGTTCTAACTGTGTGGGGGGTGACTGGGGGAGGTGACCGATTGTGTCTTTATGTACAAGGGACACAGATCGCTCTCCTCTCTCCCTGACAGGACATGGAGCTCTGTGTTTACACACAGAGCTCCACGTCCCTGCTCTGTCACCGCCGATAGCGTGTACCTGATGGACACCACGGCCGCCGGGTACACGCATCGAATCCTCGGCGATGCGACGGCACTGTTTTTCCCCACTGCGCGCCACCCAGTGGCGTGCGCGGGGAATTACAAAACATTGACGTCCAAAGACGTGACCCCGGAGCCTCAGGTCCGCGCTGTTGCCGTCTTTCGACAATGACGCGGACCTGAAGTGGTTAAAATACCAAGCATATATAAACAGCGCTCATATGTGGATGATCCGCATAAGTGAACAACAAGTATATGGATAAATAATAAAACAAATGATATAAACCCGTGAATGAGTGATGTTTCAAACAAAAAAGTTCCAAACAGAAATGTTCATAAAGCTTGAAAGCAGAGTAAAAATTAAATCAAATCAATGATCTTCACAGTAATCTTCCACCACACCCGATGTGAGAGTGAATCCTCCACCAATTAAGTTGGCCACTCACCAGAACGAGTTGCCTAACACTCACGTGCTTTGGCAAAAGAGCATGAGATATAATTCTTAACCCATCAGGTAAATTCCAATTCCAGTGTTGTGATAATCCAAAAATAAAGAAAAGCATATAATAGTGTGATATCGTAAAAACAATTTAATACACACCACATAAAATCTGAAAATATTGCACTCACAAAAGCAAATGTGTTAAAGGCGTGAAACAAACAAAGCAGAAGTTCTTCAATATTCAAGTAGCTGATGAACTGCGGTCACGGCGGACCTATGTAACCAACCAGATACTTCTCACCATTCCACCTGTATTATACTTGAATCCCTGGTTGGAAAAAACTCACGATCGCTGACAGTCACTTTGATGTATCATGTAGAGCAAGGCGAGCAGAGAGATGACATCATCTCACACTGCCTGCCCGCATCACCACTGTTCTCTCTCACGTGGAACTCACTGTGCTTAGTGACAGTGGCATGTGCAATCTGCATCTGGTGGCTGTGTTTGATGGTCACAGTGAGGCTGCAGTTGATGTTTTTTTTTTCCGAATTTTTCAGTTTGTTTGCCCCCCCCAAAAAATGTTGAGCACCAGCCGCCACTGGTTTATGGAATACATACTTTCTGAGAGTTGCCATTAGGAAATCCCCTTCATCGGATAAAGGCCCAGGCTGGGTATTAGCCACAAGGGATTGTGACCTTCCATAATAGGAGGTCCCCATCAGCTTGTAAGCAAGCATTTTTTACGGTGGAGGTTGCACTTTTATCTGTGGTGGCGGATGCTAAAATCCTTTTGAAAGGACACTTATTTTGGACTTCGTTCATTGTTCATATTGGGGCTGCATTTGATGGGCGCTGGTGGGGCTACATTTTTTGGACGCTGGTGGGGCTGCCTTTGATGGGCGATGGTGAAGCTGCAATGATGGACGCTGGTGGGGCTGCATTTGATGGGTGCTGGTGAGGCTGCATTTAATGGGTGATGGTGAGGCTGCATTGATGAACGCTGGTGGGGCTGCCTTTGATGGGTGCTGGTGAGGCTGCATTTAATGGGTGATGGTGAGGCTGCATTGATGGACGCTGGTGGGGCTGCATTTGATGGGCGCTGGTGAGGCTGCCTTTGATGGGCTGCCTTTGATGGGCGCTGGTGGGGCTGCATTTGATGGGCGCTGGTGAGGCTGCCTTTGATGGGCTGCCTTTGATGGGCACTGGTGGGGCTGCATTTGATGGGTGCTGGTGGGGCTGCATTTGATGGGCGCTGGTGGGGCTGCATTTGATGGGCGCTGGTGAGGCTGCATTTAATGGGTGATGGTGAGGCTGCATTGATGGACGCTGGTGGGGCTGCATTTGATGGGCGCCGGTGAGGCTGCCTTTGATGGGCTGCCTATGATGGGCGCTGGTGGGGCTGCATTTGATGGGCGCTGGTGAGGCTGCCTTTGATGGGCTGCCTTTGATGGGCACTGGTGTTGCTGCATTTGATGGGCGCTGGTGGGGCTGCATTTCATGGGCGCTGGTGGGGCTGCATTTTATGGGCCCTGGTAAGGCTGCCTTTGATGGGCGCTGGTGGGGCTGCATTTGATGGGCGCTGGTGGGGCTGCATTTGATGGGCGCTGGTGGGGCTGCATTTGATGGGCGCTGGTGAGGCTGCAATAATGGACGCTGGCGAGACTGCATTTGATGGGCGCTGGTGGGGCTGCATTTTATGGGTGCTGGTGGGGCTGAATTTGATGGGCGCTGGTGGGGCTGCATTTGATGGGCGCTGGTGAGGCTGCATTTGATGGGCGCTGGTGAGGCTGCATTAATGGACGCTGGCGAGACTGCATTTGATTGGCGCTGGTGGGGCTGCATTTGATGGGCGCTGGTGGGGCTGCATTAATGGATGCTGGCGAGACTGCATTTGATTGGCGCTGGTGAGGCTGCCTTTCATGGACGCTTGTGAGGCTGCATAAACAATGAAGCAAAAACAGAACAATGCAATCAACATTTATGCAAGCAAAAATGCTGTTTTTTTTCCTTGCATGTGATTGGGTATTCTATGCAAAGTTCTTGCAAAGTGCAACTTCCCATGCAAACTGAACAGCCTTTTTGCCTTCAGTAAATCAGCCGCATTTTTTGGTAAAGCTATAAAATGTTTTCTATACTTATCTGTAAGTGATGGTAGAAGTTGCTTTGCAGAGCGGTCACTTAAACAAACATAGTGAAATAAAACATCCTTCCATGGTGGAAGCTTGGAAAAACAGTCAGAAGGTCACATATTAGTGTGATGTGTTAATGCGAGGAGGGGTTGCTATATAAATCCTCTGTAAATATTTTTAAACATGCAAATAGCATATCACAGTAACTCGATCTCCCTGATTACGGCACGTACAAGGTCATGCGCTGGAACGTGATATCGAATGAAAGGGACCCCATTGACCGCAATTGGAAATTTCACACAATAAGAACATTCTTTTTTGCTGTAAAGGGGATTGTATGCTCCTATGTACACAAATATGAGGTATAAATAATATCCCATTGGGTTTCGCCCAGTATCGTTCAATACATGAATTGAAGGATTCCTGCTACCGACTAAGTCTCCACAAATATATATTAAGCAGTCTTTTCAGTTTTCAGGCGTATCACTTCATCAGATAATAGTGGTAGTACTTGAAGCATACCACAAATGTCTTATACTAGCGAACGCTGGCAGATGAAATTACAGAGCTGGACTCTCTGAGTGACATTTTTCAATTTCCTCTGGACATCCAGTAACTAAACATTCTTAGCAGATGGTGTGGTGCCTGTATAAACCTTTGTGTTGGATAAACAATCAGAAATGAATAGCTTACCACGCAGGCCTTAAATGGATCAGCTTCACCACTAACACGATGGCGAGCTTGGTTATCTGGGTATCCTGTATCGAGAAATAATGTTACAACACGTGTTTGTTATTTAACTGTTGAAACAAAACATCATATACCCCCTTTTCTTGCCAGATGATAGAGAGAGAACCTCTCTTCTTACACTTGGCAGATCACTAGATTGGCATCAGTAAAGCTGGGTACACACTGTCAGTTATTTTCATTCTGCCAGCGGGCAATGTGGATGCAGGAATTCTCCTTGCTGGGATATTGTGCTCTGACAGAGGGGATTCAGGTCTTTGAAAAGTGTAATTTCAGGGACTTCGGGCTCTTGATTTGATCATTGCTGCAACTAATTGGCTGCAAATCACCAATCAAAGCAGGTTGTCCAGCAACAGAAGCCGATCTACATAGTTACATAGTTAGTCAGGTTAAAGGAGTTTTAAAGGAAAACAATTTTTTGCCTAAAATTAATGTTTGTAAGGTAGACAGACAGAATAGTGTAATGATTCTGTTAAAAAAAAAAAAAAATAGTAAATACCTATTAAAGTTTGGACACACCTTCTCATTCCAAGAGTTTTCTTTATTTTCATGACTGAAAATTGTTGATTCACACTGAAGGCATCTTTTTTTATATATTTTCAGTTGTTTTACACTTTTTTGTTATGTATATAATTCCACATGTGTTAATTCATAGTTTTGATGCCTTCAGTGTGACTCTACAATTTTCATAGTCATGAAAATAAAGAAAACTCTTGGAATGAGAAGGTGTGTCCAAACTTTTGGTCTGTACTGTATATCACCTCCGGCGCTCTAGTTTCTGTTCTTCCTGGTTTGCGGCGCTCGTTCATGTAAGAACTACATTTCCCAGTATGAATTGCGGCATGCCCAGTAATTCATACCTCCTTGAAGTCTCTAAGGCCGCGTACAGACGAGGAGACAAGTCTGCTGAACATGTCCGACGGACCGTTTCCAGCGGACATGTCTCCTCGGATATTTGGTCTGATGGCGTGTACACACAGAAGTCCATCCAGTTCAACCACAAAAAAAACCACAGTACAATCCCATACACCCAACTCCATACCCACAGTTGATCCAGAGGAAGGCAAAAAACCCCAGCAGAGCATGATCCTATTTGCTACAGCAGGGGAAAAAATTCCTTCCTGATCCCCCGAGAGGCAATCAGATTTTCCTCAGATCAACTTTACCTACAAATCTTAGTACTGAGTTATATTATGTACATTTAGGAAAGAATCCAGGCTTTTTTTAAAGCAATCTACTGAGCTGGCCAGTACCACCTCTGGAGGGAGTCTGTTCCAGACTCCCTCTCTTTTCCTCTAGACGTAAAGAGTGCCCCCTTGTCCTCAGTGATGGCCGTAAAGTGAATAACTCAACACCAAGTTCACTATATGGACCCCTTATATATTTGTACATGTTGATCATATTCCCCCTTATTCTCCTCTTCTCCAGAGTTTCTCTAATCTTTCCTCATAGCTGAGCTCCTCCATGCCTCTTATCAGTTTTGTTGCCCTTCTCTGCACTTTCTCCAGTTCCCCAATATCCCTTTTGAGAACTGGTACCCAAAACTGAACTGCATATTCCAGATGAAGTCTTACAAAATTATATCTCTCTCTCTCTTAACCACCAAGGACCGCCTCCTGCACATATACGTCGGCAGAATGGCACGGCTGGGCCTCTGTTTGTATGAGAGGACAATGACTAGTGGCAACAATACTGATTGACTAGCACAACGGTATTTCATCAATAAATTGAAATCTGATCACATGCTATGGGCATCTGCTCATTATAACTTCCTAATATAAGTGAACACAAGCAAATTTTTCTGCACACATCTGGTAGGGACAGCGGAATAGACAGGACCATTGAAGTCTGTAAAATATTGTTTCAGCACACAGAGCCTATAAAACGCATAGAACATCTACAGTACCTAGAACGGAAAAAGCATATTGCTACTGACTTGACTGGTTCGTATTCAGTTGTTTTTCAATGATGTGAAGCAATATACTGCAGTGATCCCTTATATACTGCCATGCTTCACCTATTTAGAGGAAAGATGATCTGGAAGCTGCGCGGCACAACACTCTGCACATGCCATAAAATAGTGTGATTTCCAGTTAGGCGGGATACTGGATTGTATGTTTTCTTGTTCATTCTATGTCAATACAGCGTTGGGTAATTGTAACCTTTTTACAGCATGACAGCAGTTGTTTGGCTCAATAGACCAAAGTCATTTTTATGTAATAAAACAGAGCTTTATCTTGGTTACAAGAAAAGTATCCATTACAGTAAGAATGATAATTATACATTGTGTTTCAGGGAAAGTATATCTGATATGAAAACTGAGCTTGTAGCTGTGGCTAAGTGGTAAAACATTGTATACTAATGAAGCTTTTTGTTGGCTTTGGTCAGAAGAATTCTGATTTTAAAGCAACACTATTCGGTCATGCATTGTTGACTCTTGTTGATTTCCCCAGTTTGTGCACACTATTGGCAACAATGAAGAATGTGGCTCTGACATGAACAGACTCAATGGGGGCTTAGCTGGAACAAGAAAAGGGTGGGTATCACATATTAGTGTTTGGATTAGCACCGCTGGAATTTTTTAGAATTTCAAATCTCTTCCAGATATATACTAGAGATGGATTCCTTCCTCCAACTCCATGACCCTTCCTCCAAATAAATCCCATTCTCCCAAAACTCCTAAGAAATTGGAAACCACTCAGCTACCCCTCTTCTTAATTAAAGGGTTTGTAGACCCTTGTCTTTTTTTTTTTTTATAAAAATGACAAACATGCTTATCCTTACCTGCTCTGTGCAATCCTGTGCTGTGACTGTGCTGGAATTTGTGTAGGAATAAGCAGCATACAAGAAGCTAGTAGTGCCTCCTAGCAGCAGATGATACGATAGTTTCCACACCAGGGAGCTTACTGTAAATTGTGGGACAAAGGAGGTTGGGCTACTACTACACTTGTATTGCTGGGGGCCATCTTGCAACTGCATTGCCCATAGTGGATGCAGCCTATCAGTCCATGGATGGCTTGACTGGTTCACCTGTAGTAAAACAGAGACTAAAGCCCTGTACACACGGGCCAGAATCTCATCAGGAATGCCTCTAAGTCATTTCGAGCATGCGCAAGTTTCCACAGCGACAGGTAAGTATACACACTCCCGGGTTTCTCGGCAGGAAAACACTGCCAAGAATCATGACGAGAAAATCGAGAGCAGGTTCTCTATTTTTCTCGTCGAGATTTTAGGCAGTTTTCTTGACGAGAAACCTGAAAGCCTCGTACACACGCACGGTATACTCGCCAAGAAAGCTCTGCCAGCAGTTTTCTTGCAGGTTCTTGCCGTGTAAACCGAGCGTGTGTACGAGGCTTCAAAGGGCAAACTGGTTTCTGGACCAAAAGAAAAAAGTGGGGTGGAACAAACCTGCGGACTTTTTAGGTGTCAGTTCAATAAATGGATTACAATTGATAAAATTTGATACATTTTATTACAACAATAAAACATGATAAAAAATCCTTATTATATCATTTGTTATATTCAAGACATATACTGACACTACCACTCTACATGTTTCGCTTCAAAAAGCTTTATCAGGAGATTCAGATGTACTGTATTATATGCTAAAAATTACAAAGAAACAGGAATCATTTCTGATCTATTTGCCTTCAATGGTTTCTGGACCAGTTTCCTCCTTTACATTCCCGAATGGCAGTGGAATCCTTCTCTCGCTCTCTTTTGACAAGACGACCACAGTAACAGACACATGTCCTCACAGTGCATCAGAACCCTCCACACCATACTAGCATACATCCCAGATTGCCCATTGACTCAATGTCTGGTCAGGGAACTTCCTTATTTTTGTTTTTCCAATTATGATTTTTTTTATTAATACCCACAATGGGCAAAAACAGATCACTACATCTATACATGCAGACAAGGAAAACATAAGACTTAATATGAACATATGTAACAATGAGCAATTTGACTATATGCACATTACCAGGGAAGGTCTTGAGGAAACATCTATATCAAATTGTGTAGATAAACCAAAGGAAAAAATAAAACTGAATAAAACTGAAATAGCAATGACCAGTAAGTTATTCCCTTCTGTCTATTAGTTACGTAAGAGAGGGAGAGTATGCTGTGGTGTATGACCCTGTCTTTCCCAAAAACATGTTTTCCAGTTTACAATCAGAGGAAATTAAAGAAAGGAAGAAAAGAAAAGAGTAAGGAAGAAGGAACTTGCTTTTTTTTTAAATACTTTACATAATAACAACTGATATTACAACATCCAAAAAAAGGACAAAGCAATTCTTTCCATACAACACCCTGTGCATAGAAGTATTGGTTGCGTTCTGCGTCCAAACACACGGTTTTCATGACGGGATTCCTGGCATGTTTTTTTTGCTCACCGAGTGTACACATGGCCCATTCAAAAGAACCGCTATACTTGAATGGCAAGAACGCGGTGACGTCATCGACTACGATGAGCATGCTCTCGTCACATTCGATGCCACTGCCCTTGTAAGCTACCGCGCATGCGTCGAAGTCTCATCGAGCATGCACAGGCTTACCAGGCACAGGTAAGCATATACACATGCGCTCGGTTTTCTCTGCAGGAAAACACTGCCGAGAATCCCGACGAGAAAATAGAGAGCAGGTTCTCTATTTTTCTCATCGAGAATCCCGGCAGTTTTCCCAACAAGAAATCATACACGCACGGTTTTCTCAGCAAAAAGCTCTCCCAGCAGCTTTCTTGCCGAGAAAACTGTGTGTGTATGCGCGAGGCTTTAAACTCTGGATGGGCTACTCTCAAAGTCCATTACCCTAACATTGCTGAACCAGCAAAGTTCTTTACAGCTAGCTCTTTCCATGCTCCTTCTCCACTTTATATACCCTAGCCAGGGTGAGGAAGCCCAGCCAAGACTAGCAGGAGACAGAGCGAAGACCACCCTAAAAGGGACAACAATGAGTTGAAAACTGAATTTGAAATAACTAAAGTCTGTACAACATTTTTGCTCAGAGTAGTCAAAGAATTTCTTTTACTCCCACCATGAAGTTGTCATGTTAGACCTGAGCTGCTTTCTAATAAAGTTGGCAAATAATGAATTGTGTACTTACTGGCTTGCCTGACATGGTAATTGAGTAAGTGCAAAGCCTGACGGCTGAATTTATTTTGCCTAAAAGGTGAAAATTGCATATGTATTTATTCCCGTTAAAAACATCACATTACAAAACGAAAACGGAAAGACGTTTAAAATTTTTGCACAAGTCTCCAAATATTTTACACAAGAGTCATACTTTACTGCATGCGCTAAAAGATATAAGGATATCCCTCAGCTGTCAAATTTATACAACAAAAAATAAATGTTCAGCGCTACTCTAGTTAATTGTTAAGGCAGCAGCAGATATGTTTCTTAAAGCTTTTCAGGATGCAGGAAACTTAATACAGGGCCTGTAAAATGAGGTTAGAAATAGAATAAATCAAAGCAAACACTGGCCTTGTTCCACAACAGTTTGCAGAAAATATTCTGCAAAGAAGTGTATTTATGAGTTTAGGGGCTTGTCACTTTTTCAGGTGCTTTCTAAATAGAGATATTTGTATGGTAGGAAACTGTATACAAGGAAAGGAAGAAAATTAAGATGCACTGTGGGGCTTTCATTGGAAATTGGTTGGGTTGGTTACACTAAATCCCATATTCCTGCATGTAGAAAAACATTGTTTATAGCAATTCATATATACATTTAAGAACTGGAACGATTCCCAAGATAATATATATTTATATTATACTTCACAAGTAAATTATGATGTTGTGTCTAGGTGGGGAGTAGTGGAAATACATAACTGAAATCTGTGTAAACACAATGAACTATGGGATTTATTTTACTAATAAATCTAGTCCTGGTCTTTAACCAGTGCCACAATGTTATTTGGACACAGGGGTCTATTAGTAGGAAGAATTTGCAGTTTACAATATTATTACAGAATTCAATGGAAATGCACTCCATGGAAAGTATACTATAACTCAATTGCCATGATGCCTAGGGGAGCAACAAACATTTGCTATGAAATTGCGCATTTTTTTTTAAGTGCCACGTTTAACCGCTTGCCGACTGCCTCATGCACATCGGCAGAATGGCATGGGCAGGCAAAGCAACGTATATATACGTTGCTTCGAATCTGCCACCTACCAGGCGCCGTGGTCTCCATGACCATGCCCGTGGGACCCGCAGACTCGATGTCCGCCGGTGTCCTGCGATCGGGTCACGGAACAGCAGAACGGGGGGGATATCTTTATAAACAAGACATCTCCCTATTCTGCCTAGTGTCAGGACGCTGATCATCTTCTCTCTGTCATCAGGAGCAGTGATCAGTGTCGAGTCACAGTAAGCCCTGCCCCCCACAGTTAGAATCACTCTCTAGAACACATTTAACCCCTTCCTAGCCCCCTGGTGGTTAACCCCTTCACTGTCAGTCACATCTATACAGTAAACCGTGCATTTTTATAGCACTGATCGCTGTATAAAGGTGAATGGTCCCAAAATAGCTTCAAAAGTGTCCGATATGTCCGCCATAATGTCGCAGTCACGATAAAAATCGCAGGTTGCCGTCATAACTATTAACAAAAAAAATAATAATAAAACTACCCCCTATATTGTAGACGCTATAACTTTTTGCGCAAACCAATCAATAATTGTGATTTTTTTTTTACAAAAATCTGTAGAAGAATATGTATCGGCCTATTTTTTGGGGGGGTATTTATTACAGCAAAAAGTAAAAAATATAGTTTTTTTTTCAAAATTGTCGCACTATTTTTGTTTATAGCGCAAAAAATAAAAACCGCAGAGGTGATCAAATACCACCAAAAGAAAGCTCTATTTGTGGAAAAAAAAGAAGGCCAATTTTGTTTGGGAGCCACGTCGCATGACTGCGCAATTGTTAGTTAAAACAACGCAGTGCCCGAATCGCAAAAAGGGGCCTGGTCATTTGGCAGCCAAATTCTCCAGGGCTGAAGTGGTTAAGCAGAAAGTGGGCCTTTTAGTAACTTTACAAATTGAATAAATTCTTGATATATCAACATATATAGCAACAATGTAATTATATATCGTTTTTATCTATAAAAAGCAGTCTTTGAGCACCAGACATTGGGGTTGATTTACTAAAGGCGAATAGATTGCGTACTTTGCAAGTGCAGTTGCACTAATTTTCTCCAGAGCTTAGGGTATGAGGGGAAGCTCTACTGATTTCCATCATTAAATCTATCAAAAATGCTGTTTTTAATTTTTCTTGTACCTGGTTAGTTATTGTAACGGTCAGGGGTTAACGCCGTTTACGATATTCCATTCCACCAACCCACGACAGCTTATCCGACACTCCACAATCCAGCAGACAGGACCCATTGGATTTCCCCAGAAAAACGAAACACAGCTCTGTTCTCTGGTTCCAAACGAACAGATCTTTTAATGACAAACTCAGGCTCTTTTTATACACCAAAAAGCAGGCTGCAGTAATCAAAGGGACAATGACACACTCCACCCACAACATCACACAATGGGTACTAATGAACCTCTAATACACATTCCTTTAGTAAACATACGTCAGACGTCTGACCTTTAGAGAGTGCTAAGTCACATTCCACATCTATTATCAATAGAACTTTCACATAATACAGGGTTAATTAGCATCACGCAATACTGTCTACCAAGCTCAAATGCACATCACCAGAGTAGCAGACTTAATTAACACAATAGACAATAGAATGCATTCACAGCAAGCTTTATCACTACAGCCAGGTAGCTGGAGGTGATTAACATCAATTAACATCTTTCAATTAACCTGTTGAGTTCAGAATCAACAACCAGTAATATTTCAATGTATTCTGAATATATTGTGGATTATCATTACTGTCCCATCTCATATAATTCAAGATATGTTCATTATTTCCTGGCTCAATCTGTGCCCTAAAGTGACTCCCGTTACAGTTATTCTTTACTAAGTGAAGCTTCACCACATTCACTAAGCTTTGGGGAAAATGAGAGTAACTGTACTTGTAAAGCACACAGTTTATTTGCCTTTAGTAAATCAACCCAAGTGACTTTGCTTAATCTTCTGAAGGCAAAAGGCATTTCCTGAGTCTCTTTCTCCCAGGGATTAGACTGCAACATTGTCAATTTTGGTAAGTCGGGAGACATTAAAGGGGTTGTAAAGGTACAATTTTTTCCCCCTAAATGGCTTCCTTTACCTTAGTGCAGTCCTCCTTCACTTACCTCATCCTCCGATTTTGCTTTTAAATGTCCTTATTTCTTCTGAGAAATCCTCACTTCCTGTTCTTCTGTCTGTAACTCCACACAGTAATGCAAGGCTTTCTCCCTGGTGTGGAGTGTCGTGCTCGCCCCCTCCCTTGTCAGGATACCCACTAACACACAGCTCATTTCTCTATCTTCAATGTAGAGAGCGTCCTGACTCTCCCGTAGTCCAAGGGAGGGGGCGAGCACAGCCTATAGGTGAAGTTCATAAAATTTTGTAGACTTTACCAGGACAAACAAAGAAGAAAATAAGTCATGTGCTCAGAATAATAGTATTTTACACATTTTTATATGCACTCTTTAGTAATGGAAATTCAGACAATTTATAGTCAACGGTATCTTACCAAACCGCTTGTCTGTGGATATCGTAGATTGGAAAAGGCGTGGTCCATTAAAAAAGGTAATTACAAATATGTCTGTGAAGGATCTCACTTATTCTAATCATTGGGGTTGATTTACTAAAGGCAACTAGACTGTGCATTTTGCAAAGTACAGTTGCACTCTAAAAGTGCATTTGCTCCAAAGCTTAGTAAATGAGGTAAAGCTCCACTTTACAAGGAATACCCAATTACATGCAAGGAAAAAAAAAAATGTTTGCTTGCACATGATTGGATGATGAAAGTCAGCAGAGCTTCTGCTTGTTTACTAAGCTCTGGAGCAACTTTTCTTTTCCCTTTTTCAGTGGAGACAATTTGGGACGTAATTCTCCCTCCCCTTCTTCTTGATTAAACCCCTACTGGCCCACATTCCCCTTGATTCATTCTATACAGGCATACCCCAATTTTAAGTACACAATGGAGTTTATTTACTATCGCTGGAGAGTGCAAAATCATGCTCACTTCTGCATAGAAACCAATGAGCTTCTAACCCCAACTTGTTTAATTAAGCCTGGCAATAGAACCTGGAAGCTCATAGGTTTCTATGCAGAAGTGAGCCTGATTTTGCACTCTCCAGCGATAGTAAATAAACCCCATTGTGTACTTAAAAGTTGGATATGCCTGTATCTGATGATGGGTTTCTGCATTTATCTGTTTCTAGATTATTTATCTTTCCATCCTGCCTGTAATACCATATTGCTGTTTCTTTACATACAATTTTAAATATTCCTCTGGTAATGTTGTATTTATCCTCTCTATTTGTTATATACTTAAAAATATAGATTAAAAAAAAAGAAAAAAAGGAGGAAGGTAGATAGGCTGCACATAAACACACATAGATAAAAAAAATGTAGACAAAGTTATCAAAAATACCGATTATACACTTACTAATCAATGTTAAAGGTATCATTTGGGATGCTGTACATAAGTAGACTTTCCATATACTTTAAATTTGAAAAAAGTTTCTCTTTAAATATATTTGCACATTTAACTTTTTTTCATATACCTATAGCCTATGGTTTTTCTCCAGAAATTTGAGGTTATATTTTAAATATAGTGCTGCCTTATTTTCAGTTGACATATTTAATGACACATGATCATTTCTTCTTTTATGACTCCACTTTTACTTCTGTAGCAAAATATATTGGGTAACTCCCCTCTTGTTTGAAAAATTGGCTCCAGCAACTGTGTAATATTACCTGGCCACAAAAATACAGTCAAGATTGAGCCCTATTTTTCTTCCCATTGGATTATGTCACTGAATTTCTGTTCTTGAACACAAAATCCAAGAAAAGAATATTTACTGGAAACCTCAGTCGTTAGGTCACGCCCATAATCTAATATTGGACAGGCCATAAAAGAATACGAGTCTGATATCACAGACTCCGAGGCACTGTGGGAAAATAACATTACTGGAGCCAGTTGTGAAAACTTTAAAAAAAAAAAGACAAAAAAAAGTTGTATGACAGTAAGTACAAAAGCACAAATGTAACCTGACCAGGTTTACAAAGTAAACCCGAGGTATACTTTTATTTTTTGGTGGTCAGATTATTTTAAAAGCAACAGGTTTAGCATATTTAACGACAGAAAATAACAGAAATTGAAATGCTAAACCACAACAATGCAATAAAACACAGTGAAATGTGTCCAATTATGGCAGATTTTATGGCTACAGTTGGCAGTTTCTAATCCCTAGTACAACATTAATTTTAGTTTTGTTTTGCCAAAAGAACAAACGTTTTTTACTAGCTGACAAAGTCTGTCATTCAAATGAGTTTAAAAATCTTGTATCCATATGAGTTTGATATTTTTTGAAAGTTGAAGTGGGTTTATAATTACAGTGAAATTACAGTAAAATCTTGTGAGCATAATTCTTTCCAGAAACATGCTTGTAATCCAAAGCACTTGTATATCAAAGCACTTTTTTTGCAGGGTATAAAAGAGAACAGAGTCACCTCTAAAGCCCCGTACACACGATCAGAATTTCCGATTGAAAAAAGTCAGATGGACTTTTTTCATCGGAAATTCTGACCGTATGTATGCCCCATCGGAGTAATTCCATCGGAAATTGCGATGAATTTCATTGGAGTTTAGATAGAGAACATGTTCTATTTTTCTCCGATGGAATTCGGTTGGAAATTTCCAATGTGATTTTGGTCGGACAAAGGTCTGATCTTGTGTACGGGGCTTAAGTGTAGCAATAAGTTGCTAAATGTTGTTCCTTCATTAAATGTAACTATATTGCTACACTTAGAGACTCCTCTCTTCTTTTTATAGTTGTGACATGATGCTACTCTTATATCAAGACATCGCTTGTATATCAAGGCACAATTTATTAAAACATTTTGCTTGTCTTTTAAAACGCTCTCAAACCAAGTTACTCTCAAACCAAGGTTTTACTGTATAATGAAATTGTCTCAAACATCCACCACCAAGATATGCAAAAGTACATGCTTACTTGATTAATGTGACTGGATAAAGTGCAGTACTGCCCGCAGGGGGAAACATGACTGCAAAGCTTGAGTCTTTAGCAGGTCACACTTCTACATCAAGAAAGGGTCTGATCTAAAGTGTGTACATTTGCATTTCTATGTAATGAGGAGGGCGAGGATGGGTTTGTTTGACACTCTTAAGCCTCGTACACATGTTGAGAAAACCGTGCAAACAATTCTGCTTCTGACGCCATCGAACAACGATGTTGTCCGAAATCTTCAGAAGGGACATTGAAGTCAGCAGAGTCTCACCTCATTCCCCTAAGGGAAAATCCTGTTGCAAATTGAACGGTCTATTTCACTTCATTAAAAGGGTATGACTTTTAAAAATAAAAATAAAGAATCATACTCACCTAGATATGCACAGCACCGATCCTTGCTGCAGCTTTCCCCCACAACCTCTAATGCCGCGTACACCAGATCACTATTTGTGATGAAAAACAATGTCATGTTTCTTCATGAAAAAAAACAAAATTTTTCCAACTTCATCATTAAAAATGATGTTGCCTACACACCATCATTTTTGGAAAATGATGAACAAAACGACGGCACTCTAAAGGGGAAGTTCTATTTGCCTTGAGGCTGCTTTTAGCTGGTTACTTGTTTCCTGCTTTTTTGTATGTTACAGCGTGATGAATGTGCTTACTCCATTATGAATAGTAGTTTTACCTCCCGTCTCCTAACTTGCTTCTGGGCATGTGCGGGTTTAAAACGTAATTTTTGCCCACACACGATCATTTTTTATGACACAAAAAATGACATTTTAAAAAATGACAAAAAATTCAAGCATGTTCGAATGTTCGACATAAAATTACATTTTTTTTCATCACATGCTCTGCCCCTCCAGTGCTCACTGGAATGTTGGGCTGTGGACAGGGTTGTAGCAGCTGACTCAAGCTCTCAGCAGCTCGCTGAGAGGCTGAGCCAGCCTCCAGTACAGGCATCTGGGTGGATCCCGACTTTAAAGTTAGGATCTTTCCGGAGCCTGGACTGGCGGAGTCACATCACAGAGTGCACTGAACAGAACACATTTGTAACAAAATGGTATGGACTCTATACAGACAAGTTAACCACTTAAGCCCCGGATCAAAATGCAGCTAAAGAACCAGGCCTCTTTTTGCAAATTGGCACTGCGTCGCTTTAACTGACAATTGCGGGGTCGTGCGACGTGGCTCCCAAACAAAGTTGCCGTCCTTTTTCCCCCACAAATAGAGCTTTCTTTTGGTGGTATTTGATTACCTCTGCGGTTTTTATTTTTTGCGCTATAATAAATATCCCCCAAAAATATATATAAAAAAAATGTTTTCCTCAGTTTAGGCCGATATGTATTCTTCTACCCATTTTTTGGTAAAAAAAAATCGCAATAAGCGTTTATCGGTTAGTTTACGCAAAATTAATAGCGTTTACAAAATAGGGGATAGTTTTTTTTAATTTTTTACTACTAATAGCCGCGTTCAGCGTTTTTTTTTTCCCTGACTGCGACATTATGGCGGATACTTCGAACAATTTTGACACATTTTTGGGACAATTGTCATTTTCACAGCAAAAAATGCATTTAAATTGCATTGTTTATTGTGGAAATGACAGTTGCAGCTTGGGAGTTAATCACAGGGGGTGCTGATGGGGTTATGTGTTCCCTAATGTGTGTTTACAACTGTAGGGGGGTGTGGCTGTAGGTCTGACATCATTGATTGTGTCCTCCTATAACAGGGATAACACGATCGATGCAGCCGCCACAGTGAAGCACGGGGAAGCCGTGTTTACACATGGCTCTGCCCGTTCTTCAGCTCCGGGGACCGATCGCCGCACTCCAGCGGGGATCGGGTCCGTGAGTCCCGCGGTCCCGCTCCCAGAGCTCCGGACCGGGTCACGGGCACGTGCCGCATGCGCACGCCCGTGACCCACGGCTGGGTAGAAGTACAGGACGTACCTGTACGTGGATCTGCCCAGCCGTGCCATTCTGCCAACGTATATGTGCAGGAGGCGGTCCTTGAGTGGTTAATTCGTCTGTACTTGGAAGGTTTGTACTTTGTCATTTTGTACAATAAAACTTTTTTCCTGATAAAAAAAAAATATATATATAGTGCCTGGGGTGTTCCCTTAATCTGCCTGTAAAGTGGCACATCTGTACAGTGTATAGAACCTGCTGCAACAAAACTGGCATGTATGAAGAAAAAAAATGACATTTAAATTTCCGGCAATACAATATCATTGCCAGCAATACAAAATTGTTTAAAAAAAATTATCCCTTGGGTCTGGTATGGATTTTAAGAGGAACCCCATGCCCAAAAAAAAAGATATGGGGTCCCCCAAAAACCATACCAGACCCTGATCTGAGCATGCAGCCTCGCAGGTCAGGTAAGGGGTGGACAAGCGAGCACCCCCCCCATAACCATATCAGACCACATGCCCTCAACATAGGGGGGTGCTTTGCGGCCCCCCATTATGCAGCGCACAGTGCATTGTGGGGCGCTCAGCAGGCAAACAACCCACCAAGCTCCCCACAAATTTGACAGCGGATATTCTGGCCAAACTTTTGCTCTTCTTGAACTGTTCACTATTTGTAACAAGTTTCTGTAATGATAAACATTTATTGTGGTGAAACTGATTAATGATAGTCATTGAAAAAAGAGGAGTTTGTATTACCCATTTCAATCATTTCGCTTCTACTTCCAATTCTTATATGCATTAGACTTATTATATTGAGAATTTGACCTGCTTCTATGGACAACAAACGTAAATTTGCATATCTGTGCTGTCAAAAAATGTATTTTCTAACTGTAGCCATGATATGCTGTATATGGCGGTTTTTATATTTCTGGTGCCTGTAGGTATATTTGCATCTTCTACGTGCTGACACTTTAAAGGATGGATTAAAAACGATTTTTCTTGCATTTCTACTGGATGACAGGCTAAACCCACGGATCACATGAAGATAGATAAGAACTAGACAACTAGATGTGGTTTTAGGAAGGAGGCTCCATTGGTGCCCAATGTTTCAGCACTGAAAGATTTTCAAGTAGCAGTACAGTGACGTTCTGGGCTTAAGAGTTAATCACAAACTGGCATCTATGATATTTGTTCATTTATTTGAAATTCAAACCCATAGTTGTTTCAATATATTTGTGTATTTTCACTTGATCTTCAGAAACTTCAGTCATTTGTAAACCTTGATGATAAATATACTCATATTCCCTCCAATACACTTATTTTCCATTATATCGACAGGAGTTGTTAAAGCCATTACTGTTTACTCTGTGTTTGTGCTGCCAGGCCTGTTGATTGGATAATAGAATGACTGGATTTTGATTTTGTGCAAAGTCCAGTTGTCCCCTCTATTACTGATAAAAGTAAGAGCCATTGAGGCTATGATTGATGATTGCACTCTCTTAAAGGGTCACTAAAGGAAACATTTTTTTTTAGCTAAATAGCTTCCTTTACCTTACTGCAGTGCTGTTTTCATGTCCTCATTGTTCAATTTTTGCTTTGATGTTGCTGTAATCCTGCTCTGTTCTGGACACTTCCTGGTTGTCTGTTTCCTTATAACCACAGTACTGGGAGCTTTCTCACTGTGGTCACTAATCAAGGAGGTGTGATTACTGTGTGTAAACTGAAACTAGATTGGGCTAAGGGGTTTTAGACAAACCATCACTGCCCTCTATTGGCTCTGTAGCTCTGTACATCAGAGAGACAGGAAACAACACAAACAACGAAACTAGAACTGTAGGTTGATTATATGATTGGTTTTTATCTATTTGTAATCATTTTTAAAAGGAATCAGTTAACTATTATGTCTCTATACCCTGTAAACCGTCATTTCAGCCCATTTTTTTCCCTTTAGTGACCCTTAAAGCACTGTAATGTATGCTGTCTCTTTGGCATTGGGTGGATGATTATTTGATTTTGGAATCATTGTTCCCTTTGAGAAAAAAAGAAAAAAGAAAATTACATGGCTTGAGAAGATCCTTAGAAAATTCTAAAACCACTATTTGGATTCAAATAAGTAACCACTTAGGCATTGGAAGAAAGTGTTATACTATGACAGACAGAGATAAATTTAGCATACAAAATGTAATGCAAAGACTGAATGTTATAGTCTAAAGTGGGGTACACACTATAAGAAAATCGGGCGAACCATCGTCTGATTTTGCTTGTTGCTTCACAGTAAATCGGAAGCGATGAATGAAAATTCGTACAAAAATTCTCATGCGACAACGTTTTTTTTTGTTGTTTATTGTTTCTTTTGTTTGTTTTTTTTACAATAATTTTTATTGGAAATTTTCACAGTACAAACAAAAGGAATATAAAGGTACACACCCGCATTCCCAAAGAATAGCAGGGAAGATTGTACAATAGTAACAACTCCATAGACAGAATGAGATTCATAAGTCATGGGCAAGATCAATAACATATAACAACACATAAGAGCAGGAGGGCGACCAACCTTCCCTCCCTCCTGCCCGACTCCAGACAAGATATTAAGGGAGTACATTGGGAAGGTCAAGTGCTGAAGAAAAGGTTGGGGAAGAGGAAGGGGAAAGGGGGGACAGGGGCATAGGGAAAGGATGGATACCTGTGAAACCATTATACAAACAGATCTACAAAGGTATTTGCTTAAGACACATCAAAGGAACAAGATGTAAGAAAGACAATTCAAGTCTGCTGTAGTCGGAACCAATCTGTCCAGGGCTTCCATTGAATATCAAACTTCGCTCTCCTACCCTCCCTGTTTGCCAACAAGGACTCAAAAGTGTAGTTCGTCCGCATAATCTCGAGGACCTCCGTGACGTTTGGTACCTTATTAGATTTCCAACCTCTAGTCAACAGCAGTCTAGCAGCTAGCAAGATGTGAGTGACTACAATTCGGAAATCCGGGGGAAATTCCTCTATTCCTGTTTATTCTTTCTGATCATGCGCAGTCTTTCTTTTACAATTATTCTTGTATGAAAATTTAACAAAGGTACACATTAAATGAAAATCATTCATTCTGTTGCCATATGCAAACATTTTTGGAGTTTGCCCATTTCGGGAATTTTTGTATGAAAAGTTGGAATCGGCTGTCGAAAGTTATGTACACACTATACAAAAATCGTACGAAAATTCTTTGGATGAAAATGTACGCACAATTTTCTTTTAATGTGTATGAGCCTTTACTTTTGATGGTAAGAGCAGTGGGGATTATTACACCATATACCCTATCAGGTGTCAGAACCATGCTCTACTTTTTTCCAGCAGCTGGACCTGGTGCTCCAAAGAATGAAAACATTTATGTGCTTGGGAAAGTCCAGGGCAAATAGGGAGGGCACACATGGCTCTTTTGTTTAATCAAATGAAAAAGACATACATATAGAACATCAAAGAAGGTCCTTGGACCCCTTTGTATGTAAAGCTGTGGAAGAATATGATGTACGTGTACTTAGGTCTAACAGGTGAAATCAGCATACCTTATATATACTAGAGGTAAACGGACATCAAGTAGGTAGGAGGCAGAAAGGTGGAGCTTCCCCTTTTGGGTGGAGCTCCGCATTAACTACATGAACAATCAGTCTGTACAGCAAAGAAACAGTGGGAAAAATACTACGCATATAAAGTAACAAAGCTCTCCTGTGCATATATCTTATAGATTGATGTCTCCCCAGCACTCTGACCCCTCTACACCCCAGATATGCCCCCAGCACTCTGACCCCTCTACACCCCAGATATGCCCCCAGCACTCTGACCCCTCTACACCCCAGATATGCCCCCAGCACTCTGACCCCTCTACACCCCAGATATGCCCCCAGCACTCTGACCCCTCTACACCCCAGATATGCCCCCCAGCACTCTGACCCCTCTACACCCCAGATATGCCCCCAGCACTCTGACCCCTTTACACCCCAGATATCCCTCTGCACTCTGACCCCTCTACACCCCAGATATCCCCTCATCACTCTGACTCCCCTACATCCCAGATATCCCCCCACACTCTGACCCCTCTAACCCTTAGATATCCCCTCAGCACTATGACCTCTCTACACCCTAGATATCCCCCCCAGCACTGTTACCATATACTATACACCTGGTATTGTGACCTCACTACATCCCTGATACCCCCTACACTGTGCCCTCTCTACATCTCTTATACCTCTAGCACTATAGCCACCCAATATACCCCAAGTATTGCTACCCCCATACACACCCCAGATCCCCCCTCAGCATTGTTTTCCCCCATACACCTTTGATATCCCCCAGCACCATTGTTCATTCCATGTAGTACCCCCTTTTCCAGTGGAGATAAAGTGCATGTTATCTATTGGCTCACCTCCAGCACTGGACTCACCTATACCAATCAAGCAGGCAGAAGGAGGCAGCATCCCTCTGGGCATTCCAAGCCCTTCGGTTGCAAACAGTGCTAGATAGTTGGGCTCACCATGACACCATCCACAATGTTACTTCCGTAGGTGGGCTCTCAGTGCTGCCGACTCAGCAGCTCCCACTACAACTCCTACCATGGAGCCTTTGAGTCCCGATCATTCGCCCTGAGGTGTTTCAGTTCGCATGTGTTGCGCTATGTAAGTTTTTCACTCACTCATTCAATCTGCATAGGGCAGGGTCAGAACATCACTGGTGCTCCGACCCTGCCCCTCCCTGCTAGATGTGAAATAATTGGTATCGTTCTGCACAGCACAGCACACCGCTGCAAGCCTGCCTCCCGGTGTATCCATCACTCTCAGTGCTCTCATGGAGCCCCCAATTTCCGGACAGTGTGGGCTCAAGGACCAGCTGCTTTGGGGAAAGTGCAGGGGCCCCCCATACAGCTGGGGCCCCTGGGCAAAGCCAATGTGTGATCTCTCATTAAGACAGCCCTGGGTGTAGACACACATCAGCCAGCAGGCAACAGCAAAGTAGGTATGTGGACAGACTGACAGGGGTTCAAGCATGAGTTTGCACCACTTATCCTATTAGATCTGGCCAAAAATTAGATCTGCTGTAGGGACATTGCTTAAATTATGTCAGATTTTCCTGTATCCCAGCTCAGCATTTTAATCCCCATACCATTGGACTGCATCAAGTCAAGTAATCTGAGGGAGAGGGTTACTCAGACATGTAAGATGGTTGGTTTAATCAGTTTGATTAGGCTGTTTGTCTGGCATTTTGGGTGACTGTGTGACAGGGGAGTAGTAGAAGTTGGTCTTTTTAAGACTTGGTAGAATTAGCTTCTCTTCTGGTCAGACAGGTGGGAGAGTTGATTTACTTAGACTTTAGATTAACTTTTGTGTCTGGTTTGGTATTTTGATGCCTCTATGACAGAGTTAACAAACCAAATATGAATCTGATATTGTAAAAGAAGCAACATTGCAACATATCCACTAATGCTCCAGATAATAAAAATGTTTTATATGGCACTTTTATTATAGTCTGTTAATATTAATGTGTGCTTTGCATTTAGAAAAATGTGAATTTCAGTAAACACGCGAATAAGATTTTGTGGAATTTTTAGGTTGGAAGAAAATTAAGGTAGACAAGTAAATGTCTTTTTGGCGCCTGCTAACATTTCAGGATCATTTAAACACAAAGGTTTATTTTTAGTTCCAGTATTATTCCGCTATCTAATGCTGGCTTTAGCAGGTCCAACATTACTCCTGCCCTAATATCCCTACCAAACCATGAAAAAACGCTGTGGTTGGCTTAGTATTTCCAGCTGCTGAGATTTCTTCAAAATCTTTTTTTGGGACTAACTGATATTTTTCCAAGAATCTCTTTAAGCCTCTCTTTAAGATTCTCTCTTATTATTGTCTAAAACCATCACTATTATGAATACACAGATATGCACTGACAATTTTTCAGGGGTATTTTTACCAGAAGGCTAGCTGTAAAAAAAAATAAAACATTTTATTTTTAGAAAGCAAGAATAGGTGAATTCTTATCTCCGTTAGTAAACAAACCTCAGAAAGTGTGTATTCATAGTTCAGACTTTTCTCCTAATACGGCGCCTGCTCAGGAATGAAGGCAACTGCTCCCTCTTCCCATATCTGGTTATGTAATATGTCACATGACAAGGAGAGACAGGAAAAAGGGCAGTCTGCCCTCACCCATATTTAGAAGGGGTCTCTTCTGATTGGAGACCCTTCTCCTGCTTTCTTCCACTCATTAGGCTGCGTTTGGAGGGAAGAGAGAAGCAGAATCCTCTCCCCAGCAGCTATCTTGGCCCCTGCTGTGCCTAACAGGAATGATACTGCACTCATACCTGTGAATCATACACTGGCAAATTCTCCTCCATTCACATAAAAGCACTCTGCCCAGGGCTGCTGCCTCTAACGCCCCCCCCCAGCCACACTGACAAAAATATGTGAGCTGAACCATACCAGGTCAGCATGGGGGGGTCAATGGCTTTATCCCCACCACCCTGGTCTATGGAGGTCTGAAGCCAGGAGGCTTATTGGAATCTAAAAGCCCCTTTAACAAGGGGGCCCCCCGATCCCGCCTCATGTACATTGTACCCCTACTCATTCACCAAAAAAGTGTCAAAAATAAATAAAAACAGTACACAGGTCCCCCGTTGTAGTTCCATTGTCAATCATACCGTCGTCGACACCACCAACCCAAAAAAAAAAGAAAAAAAAAAGAAGCTTTGCCCACAGTAAGGGCTAACCGTCTACTGCTGGCTCCTCAATTTGACAGTTGCGATGTCACCTGGTGGCACCACCTCTTGTGACATCATCGACCGTTGCATGCTATTTTTTTTAATAAAGGACTTGTCAAAAACCTGTGAACTTATTTTTGACACTTTTTGTTTGGTGAATGAGTAGGATTACAATGTACCAGAGCCCAAGGTTGTCAGGAAGAGGCCCTTGACGCCATCAACATGGGGACAAGGTGCTTCTGAGTTGGGGGGCAGAAAGCACCCCCCATGTTGAGGGCATGTTGCCTGGTATAGTTCCAGAGGGTGGGGGGGGCATTGGACAAAACATTAGGGACAAAAGGGGTGTGAAATGATTTGACACAGTAATGTAATCTGTAAGATTACAGGGTACTGTATGTGTTTTGTTTTTTGCAATTTTTGGATTTGCCACCCGGCTTCGCCCCCGTGTGTCATGATGCTCGCTGGGAACGGAGTCCACCACAGTAATAAATCGGGCGGAGTACACAGCCCGTGGACACAGTGGGAGGACATCACAGGATCCTGGGGACAAGGTAAGTAACTTTCCCAGAATACTGCGATGCAATCACAAGTGTGGCTCGGGGTTACCGTTTTGTGAATGAAAATTCACACCGCGCCATACTCAGGATTACCATTAGGGAGGTTAATTTAATATCTCTACAGACACCTATTCTTACTGGAGTTACCTTGTTTAGGGTTTTGCTGCTGCTAGATTTGCTTCATAACCATTTTTATAGCTTAAAAACACAGATATGCGGGTTTGTCATTTGCAAGAACACAGTGGGGGTAATTTACAAAAGGCAAATCTACTAGGCATGTGCAAAAGTGAAAAATTCGTTTAGTTTCGTTTCAATTCGTCATTTAATACATTTCGTTAAGTTAGGTTCGTTACATGTGTTGAATTGGTTTTCGGAATTTGTTCGTTTTCGACCGAATTTCGAATCCGTTCGAAATCGAAAATATTTAGACCGTTTTTGAAATTCGTTCGTTTTCGACCGAATTTAAAAAAAAAATGGTCGAAATCGAAAATATTTCAACCAGATTAGAAAACAAATAGTCTCTTTTCGAATAGAATTTTTTTCGAATTAAATCCGAAAATATTTATTTTTTATTTTTTTCGAATTCCGATCGAATTTAGTCCGCGGGTATTCGATTCGGAATTCGAAAAAAAAAATTATTTTCGAATTTAATTCGAAAAAAATTCTATTCGAAAAGAGACTGTTTTCTAATCTGGTTGAAATATTTTTTTTTTCGAAATTCGGTCGAAAACGAACAAATTCCGAAAACGGTCGAAATATTTCGCTAATATAGCAATTCGGGAATTCGTATGCATCCGAATGTCCGAATAATGGAAAATTCGTCCGAATTTCGATTCGGAACGAAACGAAATGCACATGCCTAAAATCTACTTTTGCACTACAAGTGCATGGCAAGTGCACCTAAAAGTGCACTGAAAGTGCAAGGACCTGCAAGGAAAATGAAAACAGCATTTTTGCTTGTACATGATTGGATGATAAAATCATCAGAGCTTCCCCACAATTCAGAGCTTTCCCTCAGATCTACAGCGATCTACAATGACTGCACTTCTAAGTACACTTGTAGCGCACAGTGGATTTGCTTTAGTAAATCAACCCCAATGTTCCATTAGAGTCGGTTCACACTGGGACGACTTGGGATCCGACTTGAAGTCGTCTCAAGTCTTCCTAAGTCGTGCTGTCCAGAAAAGCAATGTAGGTGAATGGGAGCCGTCTTAATACACACTACTTAAGTCGCTCCGACTTCAGAAGAGGTTCCTGTACTACTTCAATCAGACTTCTAGGCGATTTTTACCCATTGATTTTAATGGAAGTCGCCTCAGAGGTCTGATCACTGTCTTAACTGAAGCTACTTTCCAGGAAGATAACATACATTTCTCAGGCAAACCCCTCCCTCCCCCTCCCTCTCCCAGAGCTGATTGTTGTTTTTTGGCCACTGGAATGTCTCCTGTCCTGGAGATGACTTCAAGTAGTGTTGTAAATCTCCCCAGATCGCCCTGTGGTTCATGCTCAAGTCGTGTTGGAGTTGCTTCTGAAAGTCGTGCTGGAAGTCGTGTCTCCCTAGTGTGAACCGACTCTAAGATTTAGGCCCATAGCAAGAAAAAAAACAAACACCTGCCTTTGGATTTCAGACACCATATCAACCATTACAATTCACTTTGATTGTATGCTAAATCTAACCGATTCCCTGTCGTTGATTACAGAAAGTTGCTTTGGATCTGTCACCTAGCTCCATGACAGTGTCTGCGAGACCCGTGGACCCGATTTCCACCGGTGTTCCGCAATCGGGTCACGGAGAGGCAGAACGGGGGAATGCCTTTGTACACATTTCCCTGTTCCGCCCAGTGACAGGACACTGATCTAACGCTCCCTGTAATCGTGAGCAGTGATCACTGTCGTCTCACAGGATGCCTAGCCCCCAGTTAAAATCACTCCCTAGGACACACTTAACCCCTTCCCCAACACAGAGTGGTTAACCCCTTCCCTGCCAGTGTCATTTACACAGTAATCAGTTCATTTTTATAGCACTGAACACTGTATACCAGTAAAAAATAATAATAATAAAAACGCCATAAAACTATCCCCTATGTTGTAGACGCTGTAACTTTTGTGCAAATCAATCAACATATGCTTATTGCGATTTTTGTTTACCAAAAATATGTTGAAGAATACATATCGGCCTTAACTGAGGAAACAATCTTTTATATATATATATATATATATATATATATATATATATATATATATATATATATATATATATATATATATATATAGCAAAAAGTAAAAAAATATTGCTTTTTTTTTTTTTAAATTGTCGCTCTTTTTTTGTTTATAAAAAATTCCTTTAGTGACCCTTTAAGACATGACAAAATAAAGTATTAACTAATCAAGGATTTTTTTTTTATACACAAACCCCTACATTTCCTAAATTTTAGCATTTTATTTATTTATTTATTTATTTTTGGGTTGGATGTCAAAAAACGGTTACCTATTTGCTGTTAAAACATTCTTCTGTCTTTTTTTTGAACAGCTGCTCAGCAATATTCACAGCCAAGTTGCAGGATGAATAGAGTTTTAAAAGCAGCTGTTGAGAATTCTATCAACAAATATATAACACGTCCACATTATCCACTTTATTTTATCAAAAACACAAGGCAACAATAAAAACTCTACAAAAGGCCTTAGACTGTGTAGGTGTGTGTCTGAAGGCCAACAAAGCTGAACAAACCAATGCTAGAACTTTGCCAGAGAAAGATAATTACTATGTTCCATCGTCAGTAAATTACTTCCAGTCCGTTGGATAGATTTCACCTTTATCAATGATTATATTGTGTTGTAACACATCCAGAGATGAGAAGTCATTTGGACTCCATCTCATATGCTAATGAAGTACTACAGTGTAAATCATTGAGGAAAAAGGAGCCACATTTGAGAGTAATTGCTAGCTCATGTTTTTTCTTGTAAATCTATTGCCATTTTGGAATATGGTTATTTTGCACTAAAAGCCTTACTACTACCCATTTATAAATGCTCTCTAGAACTATGCTTTAAATACCCAAAAGATTACATTTTGGGTTATGTAAATATTTAGGAATATTAGATCACATGTCTATAACATCCTATCCCTAGCCAATTTATATATATATATATATATTAGGGCTGTTACTGATCAAAATTGTTGTGTTCGATTAATCGTTTTGTTTTTTAATCGATTAATCGACTAATTGTGATTAATTATAACACACCTACAGATCCAACTACTTTTAGCTGATCTCCTTGCAGGCCGATTCCCAAGGCAGCTCCCAAACACTGGAAAAATGGATAGCAGGATACAAAAAACACACAAAGGCAGCGCCCGATGGGAATAGCATTAAAACTTTTATAGTCTTCAAGTAGATAACCAAATAAATATTGCACTGGAGGTAAAATCGATGGAGCTACATAAACTGTAAAAATGGTGCGAGTAATACCAAACGGTACCAAAAGCAGTCATAAAAACAAGTAGCTAAGTATGATACTGGTATAAAAATGTGTACAACGATACCACTGCTGAATCCAGATGAGGAGGGGTTAACATCAGTCTGTCGGCATGTAGATGTCCCGTGAAGGGAACTATCACAACTCCCAGTGGGTGGCTGTAGAATCCCAGGTTGATAGAGGGAAGTGATAGAGGGAAGTGTAACAGCCCTTGCGTGTGGCAGATAGGCATGCAGATATGAAGGCACAGCAAAGGAGCCCTTCAGACGGACACGGCAAGCCCCTCGCTGTCCGTGACGTTACCGGATGTCCGACGGAAATCCCTGAAGGCCCAGAAGCCGGCGGAGAGGTGAATACCAATCAAAAGAATTTTAATCGATCAAAAAGATTTTGATCGATCAAAAAAATTAAAGATTAATCGATTAATTAAAAGTTAATTTGCACAGCCCTAATATATATATATATATATATATATATATATATATATATATATATATATTCATCATCTTGTTTGTACCTATATAAAGCTGCTTACAGGAAATAGTGAAACTGTAGATCTAATCCTTAACCAAATGATGTTTAGTTTGGTAAAACACTGTGTATCCTTAAAGCAGAGTTCCACCCAAAAGTGGAACTTCCGGTTTAAGCACTCCTCGCCCTTTTGGGGGGAGTGTGTACTCTCTTTTTCAGTGGGACTTCCTGTCCCACTTCCTCCTTCCTTTTTTTCGGCCACCTAGGCGACTCTTCCTCTCACCCTAGGCAGCCCCTCACTGCCAGCGTCCCAGAAGATCTGTGCCAATAGTTGCCAAACGGTGATGATCGGTGCCAACAGTTACGATGACGGCGCAGAGGAGAGAAGCTACAGTGTCCCTAGAAGTGATTGAGGCTTAAAATGCATTATACCAAAAATAAAACTGCAATCATTGGGAAAGCCTAAAATGTGTCTTCCCAGTGCTGTCTTCTTAAGGCCCATACACACGATGAGATTTTCCGATGGGAATTGTGTGATGGCAGGCTGTTTGTACGCTCCATCGGACAATTGGAAATGGATTTTCCACCAACAAATGTTGGATAGCATGCTTTAAAATTCTCTGCCAACAAATGTGTGTTGTCGGATTATATAACTTGTGTACAGAAGTCCTTCAGACAAAAATCCAAAGTACAAATACGCATGCTCAGAAGTTTTGAACCAATGCTAACCATAACACAACATTAGCAGAAGTTGCCGAAAGGGTGGCACTAAAGAGCTGAAAAAACACGTAGTTTCGTGTTTGTTTGCAAGACAAGTTCATGGCCAATGCCTTTCGGACAAAAGTCCTACGCTTGTACCAGACTAAAGAAAAGTGTTCAGCCAATCAAATGAGCAGGAAAATAGATTTCTGAGAGGGCATTCTGCATTTCAACAAAGTCATGTTGCTGAATTTCAAGGAAGCCTCATATAACTTAAAATTAGGAAGTATTTTTTGTTTATTTATTAAAAGTGGACTTTTCCTTATAAGCCGCCATGATGCCTAATCAATAATGAAAATCAATTTTAATCAAGACAACATGAAAAAACAAAACAATGGTGAATACAAAGTTTAGAGCAGAGTTGCCCCCTAAAAGAACTTGGTAAAATCAGAGGTGTAACAAACTGAAATTGCTATACCTTAAAAACAAACATGCCATAGGTGTTTTTTTTTTTAATCCAAATAAATTGCATTTTACTTCTCAATGTGGTTTCAGTTCAGGTTATTATATTTTAATTTTTACCCAGGGCACCCCATTTTTTTTTAAAGATATTTTACCTTATTTGACTCTACGTGGTCTTTTTGACTACTTTGGTTAGACTCTAGGACTTCTTGCATTAAAAGAAATGCTTTTCCTTCACTTTGATGTTAAAGTATGTGTTTAGACAGATATATTCTCCACATATCTTATCAGTGGTCTACTTCTTAGGTGAAGACAACTGATCGTTGTTTCTTAAGATTTGTTAATGTTTTTCCTTTAACTGCTATTACAGTTGTTCTCCCAAAGGTCCCTTCTGTTTTCCTGTTTTATAGTTATAAGTTATGACTTAGCCAAATGGCCATTCCAACTAGCAGGGTTGTAGATACGAAAGTTAGCATTTACTGGAGTTTGCACTCTGTTATTCAACAAGGTAGACATGTTAAAGCCCATAGGCCGATAATTTTCTTTCTGTTATTTGAAGTCATTTTGATAATTGTGAAGATTTGGATTATGGGGAAACTAAAATGTTTTATAGAGCCCTTTAGCTTTGTAAAGTTGAGAGGCTCCTTGATTTCCAAGTTCAGTTCTAGGTCTTGAGCCATTAGGTTTTCAAAAAAGTGAATGAATTCTCTTCTATGTCTTCCAGCAAGCCATAGAAAGTGAATGTTTTGAATGTGGTCTAGAAGAAAGTCTTGTTGCTTCCATATAGAAAGCTCAGCAAAGAGTTTAAGTATCTTAAAAAATTGGATAAATGGCTTTCTGTCATGCCAGAAAAAACGATTAGTGCATTTCCCATTTTTGAAGCACATTTTGTAACCTATGGTGATTTGTAAACATTTTAAGGACAAATCCTTTAATCATCATTTTTCAGATAAAACAGAGCGCTCAAATACATCTGTGAAAGTCTTTTTCTCAACATCGACATCCAGATTAGGAAGCAGCATTGCCAGGCAGTGTTTTTCCTACTGTTTTGGTTAAAAAGGAATTTTAAAATAATAATACAAAATTGGAAAATATCGAGGTCTGTGGGCTGGCATCATTAGTAAGAATGTCCAAAATTCTTTCAGGGAATGTTTTCAATTATTAATAAAGCAAATGTTTGTCATAATACTTAAATACATAAGTGCAGGGAAATTCTTAGTAGGAAACATGTAACAGATTTTATTATTGCTTATATTATTATTATTTTACATTAAAAAAATATATAATCACATTTACGCTTCTCCAGGCAGTAAGTTGAATTGGTTTTATAGTGTTCTGTTGGGTCATGTGCCACATTTGGCTGTAGTTAAAAAAAAATAACATTATACATGCACAGTCACAAATTATGTAAGAAATAGAATTGTGAATATAGAGATACTATGAAAATTGTTAGGGTTAAAGCCTCGTACACACGATCGGACTTCCAACCAACTTTTTAGTGGATTTTGGTTCGAAGGGCTTTGGCCGCCAACTTGTTCTGCATATAGACGGCACAACATTTTCAGCCAACATTCACCAAACCATGTGTTTTTTCAGCTCTTTACCTTCACCCTTTGGGCAACTTCTGCTATTGTTGGCTGATATTTAACATTGGTTCCGAGCATGTGTGTTTGTACACCACATTTTAGTTGGACCAACTTGTGTACACACGATCGGATAAACCGACGTAACAGATTTATTGCCCAACAATTGGTGAGCATGAAGAGCCAACTTTTGTTGTCGTTAATTCAGCCAATTATTTTCTGATGGAGCATACACAAGGTAGGATTATCCAACCCAACACGTCCGTCAGACAATTATGGCCATAAAGTTGGATCGTGTGTATGAGGCTTAAGGCTACATTGGTCATTTTAATTGATTGCTACAGAATTAACCACTTGCTGGCACTAACCTCATTAGCAGCGCAGTGAAATGAAAAGGTGGTTAATTCCACAGGGGCTAAAATTAAAAAATCAGCCATGTAGCCATAACCTTACTGTTTGTTAAAAATATTCATATTTACTTTAGCAACATCCTTATGCACTTATGCAGCTTTTCATTTTATATGTTTTATATCATCCTTCAGCAAAGCACATGGTACAATTAACAGAGAATAGCACAACCTAAGACAACCCATTGCCCTTTTGGCAATGGCATTCTTCTTGTCTGTGTTCCAAAAAGCCAAGGTTTGTGGTGTGTCCAGGTCATGGTTGTCCCATAATAAATAGAAAAAAAGTTGCGCTGCTATTAGTGAATTGTGTAGCGGCCAGCAATAACAGTGAAACAACCTGTGGGTGGACAATTTTTTTTTTTTACTCTTTCCATGGTCATACACGAGAGTCGTTCCAGTTAACAGCTCGGAGCCACCCACCATCTGGGATCTTTGGATTCCTGGGAAGGATCTATCGTTCCTCAATCATCATTTCCTATTGATCCATCCATCTGAAGAGCTCTCATATGCCTATCTGACATGGTGCCGCTGGCATAGGTGTCCATCTTATGCGGTAAGAGTACCCATTCTCTTAATTTACCATTTGGCTGCATTGTATACTTTTGGAAGCGGATTGCTTGGCGGGATCCCATCCACCATTTGAATTCCCAATGATACAAGAGTGTCTTGCATTCTAAGAAGATTCACTACACTGGTGTCCTTATACTGTCTCTTGGAAGGACTTCCTATGTGCTCTTTATCACATTGTACTGTGCACACCAAGGGTTCAACAGCCTTAGAATCATTTTCTTTTGGTTATCTATTTTAGTCTTTTATGATTTATGTACTGTTTTTGGTTCATTTATCACAGTATAGCCTCACCCAATTGGGTGAGATTTATGCAAATTGTTTATTGCAATTTTGATATACATTTCTAGCGCCGCACTTGTTTTTCTTTTATGGTTGTCCCATAGCTGGTTTCTACCATCTCAACTAAGGGTCCCTGCTGCTTCTTCAGCTATGTTCTTACTTTTTGGGGGATTTCCTTTCCTAGCAGAGTTGTACTCGTGCCATGTTCTTCAGATTTTTTTAAAGAATGGATTAAACAGTTTCCCTATGGGATGTACAAGCAGTGGGATATTTATTTTACAGGCAGTCCCCAAGTTACGAACACAATAAGGACTGTAGGTTTGTTTGTAAGACGAAGTTGTTCGTAAGTTGCAGCACTGCTTTTGTAAGTGTAACTTCCGGACGGGAACACTGCATTCGTAAGTGTAAATTCCGCCTGTGCATGGATGTGGGATGTACTGGGCACTTGTTATGTTATCTGGGGCTCTTCTGGTCATGCAGTACATGTAGTACTGCAGTGTGTGATGTGTCTGGAGGTGCTCGGAGGAATCTAGGACCAGCGTGAAGCACAAGTGGCTGGCATTTGTAAGTATTAGTCGTTCGTAACTCTAGGACTGCCTGTATAACAATTTCGAAAACTGTGTTAAATCTTTCTGCTTTAACATTCTTGACAATTTTGTGTAGATCAGTAGCACAAAATGCTAATTTAATCCATTTTAATGCCAAGTTACACTGCAAATTTAGAAAAGTCCATGGGAAATGTGCATACTTGTTCAATGAAAGAATAAATCCCAGGAATATCTGATAAATATAAAAATAAATAGCTCTTCCTAACTTTTAAAAGTAATTCTTAGGATTGGTTATGGATGAATCTCTTCCATACTTCTCACCGGGTCATGCAAGTGACTTGTCTGACTCCTGAATTCCACTGTAAGCCTATATACTTTGTAGCGTATTATTAAAAAAAAGCAGAAGGTTCTAAATTTAGGTTTGCAGTGACAGGCCATTAGAGCCTTATGAAACGTATTTGGTACTTTTACATGACATTAGACGTTAGATTTGGTTTTATTTTCCTAATAAGCAATCCTGACCTTTTTGTTCTCTCTGTTTTTCTCCACCTTAACATTAAAAGGTTTATTTCTCTGGGAAACTTGGCGGTCAAAAGGTGAAGAAGACAGTGTTTAGAGAACAGAAAGCCTCTATTTATTTTGCCAAGGCACAGCTACAGATATATATGTTTATTTGGTGCCTAAAATACCTAGCTTTTAAAGAACAGGGGTCAACAATTCTTCTATTCAGTGTTTTGATTTAGTGAACAAGTAAATTTGTTTAGAAGACAATCCAGAATTAGGATTCAGTGTGCGGATATTGTGCGGATATTGACCTAAGCCAGGGTAATGATAGGCAGGTTTGGATAAATAGTCATGGGAATCTATGGCCTCATAAAACCTTCAGATAGTTGCAGGGAGCTGGAACCTTTTTATCACAAGGCAAATATTGAGGAATTGTTTCAAAAAAAATAAATACCTTACAAATCTACTGTGCGTTCTGATAATATGCTATATCTGGTAACCTCAGAATTTCCCAAAAGGATACCTTTTGCAGCATAGCAAAGATTCCAATTTCGTCTGTTTGTGATGATGCCTGGAGGTTAATTTACTAAATAAATAGACTCTTATTAAGCAAAGTGAAGGTTCACTTAGCTTAGTGAGTAAGGTGAATTGTGTTCAAGCATCATGGGCAAGTTTTCTTCTTTTTTTTCCCTAGGCATATAATTGGATATTCAGTATTAACACAACATCATCTTCAATTCTTTAGCTTATTACACCAAAACTCTGCATAACAACCTGTTATTTTCACAATGTAAGCAGAGAAGATATGAAATGTAATAGTGACAACAAGAGACAGAAAAATATATACAGGCATACCCTGCTTATAAGTACACAATGGGGTTTATTTACTAATGCTGGAAATTGTAATATCAGGCTCACTTCTGCATAGAAACCAATGAGCGTCTAACTTTAGCTTGTTCAATTAAGTCTGGTAATAAAACCTGGAAGCTCAACGGTTTCTGTGCAGAATTGAGCCTTATATTGCGCTTTCCAGCTTTAGTAAATAAACCCCATTGCGTACTTAAAAGTGGGGTATGCCTGTATCAGAGGCGTTGCTAGGGGGGTGCGGGGGGTGCGGCCCGCACCCGGGTGACACCCTTAGAGGGGTGACAACATCCCGAAATTAAAAAAAAAAAAAAATTATTTTTTTACATTTTTTTTTTTTTTGCTGACATGCCCAGAGCCTGTGTCATTGCTATGGGGGTGCAGCCCGAACCCGGGTGACACCCGCCAGAGGGTAACACCCGGCTCAGACTGGCGCCACATTGAGAGGGGCGCCGTGGCTTCCTCCTTCCCTTCCAGGATCTCCTCTGCTCGATGCGATGTGCAGGGAGAATGGGGGAGGAGGGAGTAAGGCAGAAGCAAACTGGGGATCCCTCCGGGATCACCTCTGCATGCTCAATGCAATGTGCGGGGACAGTGGAGGAGGAGTCGGCACAGCTGCATGCTGTGATGCTGTCCTCGTCTCCTCTCCAGACTCCCGGAACATGTGTGAGTACAGTAAAGGCGGGAGGGAAGTGAACTAGTAAAGGGTGACACTCAGCTTGCGAGGGGGTTTCATGGTGTCCACCGCCGGCCTGAGCCCAAGGTTAGGTGGGGGGGGGGGGTTGCCATGGTACTGGCAGGTCGTCTGAGAGATAGTGTGGGAGGACTCTCAAACACAGGGCCGGACTAACATAGGGGCTGTTGGAGCTGCAGCTCCAGGCCCCATTTGCCCAAAAAAAAAAAATCTTAAAAAAAAAAAGATTGAGTTCGGGGGTTGTAGCTCGACGACCAGAGGTCACATAAACCCCACATTTGGGGGGTAGTCAGTTGAAGACCTACCCCACCACCAGTAAAAATATGGGATAGCTATCATTTATGGTTCCGGAGATACGGGCCTGCTTGCACAGCCTGTCAGAAGCTACATACAGAGCGGCCAGTATAAATACAAGCTGACACACTGCAGCAGACTGAGAAAAAAAAAATCATCATTTGTTTTTTGCTAGAAAATTACTCTATGGTGGTCTTTGTAACTTTTTATGTTGCACAGTATAGAGCTGCACGATTCTGGCGAAAATGACAACTGCAATTTTTTTGCTTAGAAGATAGATGACGATTCTCTCACAATTCGTGCGGCATAACATCGTCTTTCACATTAAAATGAAAAAAATAATGGGCTAACTTTACTGTTTTGTTTTTATGGTTTTTATTATTCATTGAAGTGGGCAAATGCAGTGTGACATAAAATATTGCAGCAATTGCCATTTTTGTCTCTTCCAAAAGCAATATAATGTTTGGCGGTCCCAAGTAATTTTCTAGCAAAAAATATTGCTTTTTAACTTAAACAAGTGTTGGACTTTAAGTGGTTACATTTCTTGCATTTACACACAGAAGTTTGATCTAAAAAGGAAGTTGGTTACAATGTTTCATGTTGTTTACAAACTTGGCAGACTGCCCGGATATTTTCTTTACACACAGAAGTTTATCCCTTTGATCTAAAAAGAAAGTTTTAGCTACAATGTTTCCTGCTAAGAACTTGGCAGACTGCCCAGATATTTTCTTTTGACAGCTGAAAGTCTCTCCACTTGTTATATGAAAGAATCAGCAAACTCTGCATTGGAGATCGTCAGGGGGGTTGAATCGAGATCACAATTTTTTTACGATTAATTGTGCAGCTCTAGCACGGTACTGTATTTGCGCAGCAATTTTTCAAACTTTTTTTTAAGGAAATAAACCGTTTAATTCATTTAAAAAAAACACTAAAGTTAGCACAATTTTTTTTGCTATCCTAAGCGATGCTTTAAATTTTTTTTAGGTTACATGTTTAGAGTTACAGAGGAGGTCTAGTGCTAGAATTATTGCTCTCGCTCTAACGATCCCTGTGGGGAGCCCTGTGCCACCCCAGCCTGCTGTATGCCACCCCAGCCTGCCCTGTGCCACCCCAGCCTGCTGTGTACCACCCCAGCCTGCCCTGTGCCACCCCAGCCTGCTGTGTACCACCCCAGCCTGCCCTGTGCTACCCCAGCCTGCTATATACCACCCCAGCCTGCCCTGTGCCATACCAGCCTGCCCCATACCACCCCAGCCTGTCCTGTGCCACCCCAGCCTGCTCCATACCACCCAGCCTGCTGTGTACCACCCCAGCCTGCCCAGTGCCATACCAGCCTGCCCCATACCACCCCAGCCTGCCCCATACCACCCCAGTCTTCCCTGTGCCACCCCAGCCTGCTGTATACCACCCCAGCCTGCCCTGTGTCACGCCAACCTGCCCTATACCACCCAGCCTCCCTGTGCCACCCCATATTGCCCTATTCCACCCAACCTGTCTTATACCACCCCAACCTGCCCTTTCCCACCCTCATATTCCTGTACCACCCTAACTTGCCCAATACCACCCCAACCTGCCCTATGCCACCCTAACATGCCCTATAACACCCCAACCTGCCCCATACTACCTTAACCTGCCCTGTACCGCCTTAACCTGCCATATACCACACCAACCTGTCACTATACCACCCTTTTCTACCCTAACCTGCCACTATACCGTCCTATACTATCATTTACAGGGGCTGGTTTGGAGTGCGCCCCGTGACTGTGCCCTTCCTGCATGGTGCTAGGCAGCCTAGACGGGGGGGGGGGTGACACCATGTTTTACCGCACCAGGTGACACCAACCCTAGTGACGCCACTGGCCTGTATATCACTTGGTGTATAGCTTCGTCTGTTTTACCAAGCTTAATCAGTTGTTGACCACCCTATAGTAGTTTTACTGCTACAGGGCGGCAGCTCTGCACCAGATCAAGTGTATATACGTGATCTGGCTCTTCCGGGTAGGTGGTGTGCAACGCGTGCCGCCAGTGGATTTCTTCCACTGTGATCACACCCAGGGGAAGCCAATCGGCGGGTACTGTGGACTCAATGTCCTCCGGCACCTGCTGATGGTTCAGCAGGGAAGCAGAGCAGTGGTCTTCCTATGTAAACAAGGCAGATTGTCGTTCTGTCAGGAGGGAAGGCATGGATCCTGTGTTCCTGCAAAGCAGGGACATGGACCCATGCCTTCCCCTAGTAAACTTGTTATTAAAGGGTGTAGATCGCTCTGCACTGACTCGATCGGTCACTGGTTAGGATTAAGAGGTCACAAGGGAAGATAAGAAAGTCTTCCTTCTAAGAGTTGGTGCCTGACATATTGTGGAAAGATGGTGAGCCCTGTTGTGGGCCTGGGCTGCTACCTTGGGGTACGGCCTAGTGGTCACCCCTGTAGTGTTTAAAAAAGGTCAGTGTAAAGGAGCACCCAATATACAATAGATGTGAACATAAAAACAATTTGTTGGGGAGTACAGATGATAGAAATAAAGCCAACGTGTTTTGGGGGACAGAGGACACTCCCTTCCTCAGGGTTGCTGTTAAATGCTATTGGAAAGGATCCTGATGGTTTGTCTGAGACATGAACATCGGATCTATGGTTTGGCTTTATTTTTATCATATGTACTCCCAATAAAGAGTTTTTATAGTCACATCTATTGTACTCCTTTACACTCACCTCTTTTATTCCCCTAGTAAAAGCACCTTCCACACAGTATAAAAACACTGCCTTGGAACACAGTTAACCCTTTGATCACCCCTGATGTTAACCCCTTGCCAGCCAGTGTCATTCGTACAGTGACAGTGCATATTTTGTAGCAATACAAAAGTGTCAGTTAGGGCCCTTTCTCACGTCCGCTCCGCCTGTCCGTTCATTACAAGTCCGTTAACGGACTTGTAATGAACCCCTATGGGAGCGGATCCGTTAGCAGATGATGCATCCGCTAACGTCCGCTAGATCCGCATCCGTTTTTGCAGACGGAAGAATGTCCTATTTTTCTTCCGTCTGGCCAAACGGATCGGATGCAAACGGACAGACGGTCCGTTTCCATCCGACTCCCCATAGGGGAGAGCGGAGGAGAGATGGGGCGGTCCCTGCACAGTGTGCGGGGACCGCCCCGTTCGCCAACAGCTCAGCGGAGACCCCCCCACTGAGCTGACGGGCACACGGAGCGGACCGAAAAACGGACCGCTCCGTGTGAAAGGACCCTAAGTGTCCAAATGTTTTTTTTCACAATTGTCAGTCTTTTTTTATTTATAGCACAAAAAATAAAAAGCGCACAGGGGATCAAATACCACCAAAAGAAAGCTCTATTTGTGGGGAAGAAACGACAAAACATTTTTTTGAATATAGTGTAGCACAGCCGCGCAATTGTCAGTTAAAGTACTGCAGTGCCATATCGCAAAAAATAGGCTGGTCATAGTGGGGGGGGGGGGGCGGGCGAATTGGATAATGAAAATTACATTTGCAAAGTGAAAATCTACTCCCTAAATTTAGCATTTATATTGCGTGAGTGAACAGGCTTTGTTAAGTCTATGTTCCTTTAGTAATTCAACCCAAATGGATGCACAGAGATAACTGAAAAGACAAGATTTGTAATGACATTTTAGGTCAACATCTGGAAAGAATACTTATATTTGAACGTTATTTTAAACATTGAATCATAATTAGTGCCTCCAAAAAAATGAAAAATGTGCTAAAATGGAGAAGTTGTGATCTCTGTCTTCTGCTTAATACAAATCAGGATACAATATTACCAATGCTTCATTTGGTAATGACATGGCTGTAAACCTTTTATACTGCACCCTTGATTATAGATCTTCAGTAGGGCTGTATTTAGGTGATATACTACTGTCCGAGGAACCGAGTGATTAAACTCTTAAGTTCTATCCTTCTATCATGCAATTATTTTAATAAAAAGCAATGGTATTATGTACTGTTGGAGAAAGAACTTGTCTGTTTATAGTCACTGCAAATAGTATTTTACATTTTCTAAATTTTGAGGCTTGTTGCTTAACCGCTTAAGACCCGGACCAAAATGCTGCCAAAGGACCAGGCCCCTTTTTGCGATTCGGCACTGCGTCGTTTTAACTGACAATTGCGCGGTCGTGCGACATGGCTCCCAAACAAAATTGGCGTCCTTTTTTTCCCCATAAATAGAGATTTCTTTTGGTGGTATTTGATCACCTCTGCGGTTTTTATTTTTTGCGCTATAAACAAAAATAGAGCGACAATTTTGAAAAAAATTCAATATTTATTACTTTTTGCTATAATAAATATCCCCCAAAATATATATAATTAAATTTTTTTCCTCAGTTTAGGCCGATACGTATTCTTCTACCTATTTTTGGTAAAAAAAATTGCAAAAAGCGTTTATTGGTTGGTTTTTGCAAAATTTATAATTTAAATTTAATTTATTAGTAGTAAAAAATAAAAAAAATATTTTTTACTACTAATAGCAGCGATCAGCGATTTTTTTCATGACTGCGACATTATGGCGGACACTTCGGACAATTTTGACACATTTTTGGGACAATTGTCATTTTCACAGCAAAAAATGCATTTAAATTGCATTGTTTACTGTGAAAATGACAGTTGCAGTTTGGGAGTTAACCACAAGGGGGCGCTGTAGGGGATGTGTGACCTATGTGTGTGTTTACAACTGTAGGGGGGTGTGGCTGTAGGTGTGACATCATCGATCACCTCCCCCTATAACAGGGATGACGTGATCGATGTTGCGGCCACAGTGAAGCACGGGGAAGCCGTGTGTACACACGGCTCTCCCCGTTCTTCAGCTCCGGGGACCGATCCCCGCACTCCAGCAGTGATCGGGTCCGCGAGTCCCGCGGTCCCGGAGCTTCGCGACCCACGGCTGGGTACAAAAATCAACGTATATATACGCTGATGTGCCCAGCCGTGCCATTCTGCCGACGTAAATGTGCGGAAGGCGGTCCTTAAGTGGTTAAAAGGTAACTCCACTTGTGTGTGAAAAAAAGAAGCAAATAATAATACAGGCATACCCCACTTTTAAGTACACAATGGGGTTCATTTACTAAAGCTGGAAAATGCAAAATCAGGCTCAATTCTGCATAGAAACCAATGAGCTTCCAGGTTTAATTGAACAATCTGGGGTTAGAAGCTCATTGGTTTCTATGCAGAAGTGAGCCTGATTTTGCATTTTCCAGCTTTAGTAAATGAACCCCATTGTGTACTTAAAAGTGGGGTATGTCTGTAATAAAAAATATATATATACAATTGTGTCACAATTCGTAATTCATTCACAAGTCATATTGTAATTGAATGTTATTAAAAATGACCTTCCCTTTTCAAACTGCAGCTCTGCTATTTTCTGTAAAATGCAATTCAATATGTCACCTGGGGGTGTTCTGTATACAGATGGCGTACAGAAGGTTCACCCCCCCCCCCTCCAATTAAATTCCTGCTTGTGTAATTGGCTTACTGATTTCCCCAGAAGTCTGCACTAAGATACAAGTCAGATTTTGAGCATCCCCTGCAACAAAAATGCATTTTTTTTGGAGATAACTCTAAGGCCGTGTACACACGGCAGAGAAGCTCGACGGGCAGAACACATCGTTCTGCCCGTCGAGGTTCTCTGCCGGCCGTCGAAATCGGCGACCCGCCCGTCGGGAATGGCAACCAGCCATTCATCCAGGCGGGCTGTCGAGCAAAAAGAGAGCGTGCTCTCTTTTCGCTCGACGGGATTCCCGACGGGCGGGGCGAGCGCTCTGTGTACACACGGCCGAGGTCCTCGCTGGAATGCAGCTTCCAGCGAGGTTCTCGCTGGTTTCCAGCGAGAACCTCGGTCGTGTGTACGCCGCCTAAAGGGAAATCACGTTCAGATCCTGCAGTTTTCCTCTTCAGAACCATGCAGGTGCAGCAGCTGATAGATAATCATGAAGTCACTCCCGTACAGATTTTTCTCAGCACGTAGACACAGACAAGAAAACTGCAATTTCTTCAGAATACCAAAATGTAGAAATCTGCAACAAAGTGTGTTAAAATCCCTGCAATGTACATATATCACCCAGAGGGCAATACATATATAGTGCTACTCCGTAGGGGCCACTGGTAATATCTGGTTCTCCCCTAATAGTACAGAGGATGTGTCTCTTGAAATTCATTACTTACATAACTTTAAACAGGAGAGGGTTTGAGCATGGGATACTCCAAAACGATTGCAGTAATCAGAAGACACTCTTTTCCTGGCTCACATGCATGGGTTCTTCTGGGGACATAGGGAAATGGCCAGTACCATGAAACCCTGTTAGAGCCGTCTCAGTCCATAGCTACTTCTGGCACTTACATCCCAAGAGCACACCAGAGATCACAATTTACAGTCAGTACTCAAAAGTCCCCAGGACAGCTGTACACCTTCCAGCATCCTCTAGACATGGTCCAGTGAGGAAGAGAGTTCTTCTCCAGATCAAATCCCTTATGGTGAAGTCCTACAGCCAGCTCCTCAGAAGATCATTCCAGGCTCCCAGCTCTGCCACAGCTGAGACCCTATAGAACAGCTATGCAGTCCTCATGCTCCCTTGGGGGCAGGAGCCCCATAGGCTTTTAAATCCTCCCTGCCAAGGAAAGAACAATCTCTCCAGGGCTTCAGACTATTTATCACTTCCCCAGACACCTTCTGGACACTCCCATCCAGGGATTGGCTAGGGCATCATAAAAATGCACACTGATCATTTTTGACTCTCCCAGACAGATATTCTGAAAACATCTTCCAAAGGCAGGGGGAACAGTCTCTCAGCCTGTGAAACCTTGAATACACCAAAGTAAAGAATTGCTGCTTCCTTGACTACAGAAGGAGCCAAAAACGAAATTTGCCTTGCATCCTATAGAAAAAGGTTGCTATACATAACTCTCAGCGTTCTGGGTAAAAGGGATATATATATATATATATATATATATATATATATATATATATATATATATATATATATATATATATATATATATATATATATATATAAATTATGACCAAGAAATGCCTTTGACATATTTCCAACAATCCATCTTTGCCAGCAAAAAGGCAAAATAATGCTCATACATTTTTAAACACCTCTAATGTTTCATTATATTTTTCAATGGCAATCCAAAGCACTAAGGCAGGGATCCTCAAACTACGGCCCTCCAGCTGTTGTAGAACTACACATCCCATGAGGCATTGTAACACATTGACAATCACAGACATGACTAGGCATGATGGGAATTGTAGTTCATGAACAACTGGAGGGCTGTAGTTTGAAGACCCATGCACTAAGGCAATGCACCTTCGACATACATGCAACACATCACAATGCATGATGGTGTGCTGTATCAGAACAAATGTTGCTTTGGTCTGTTATGGTGTGATGGAAGGCCATTCAAATTAATAGACTGTTTGTTAATACACAACAATGGACCACCCATGTGTAAATGGGTCCTAAATAAGCAAAATAATAGGTAGCAGATTTTCTCTCAAGAGATACTGTCACCTTGCCCATGCAAGGAAAAATTACACCAAGGATGATTTACTAAAGGAGTAGCGTACATTCATTTTGCAATGGAATTTTCATTTATCTTAGTAAATGTGGTGTAAATTCACTTTACAAAGAAATAAAAAAAGTAGGATTTTGGGTTGCACATGATTGGATGATTGAAATCAGCACAATTTCACCTCTCTCACTATTGTAAGTGAGATTTCCCCTGCAAAGTGAAAGTTTGCTTGCTAAGTGAGCAGCCTAGACCTCTTTAGTAAATTGACCCAGAGTCTCTGCAAAGACCCACCGCCAACGTACCTATGTTTACCTTTCCAGTGCTTACCCACCACTACTTTGTCCTTCACAACCGATGATAATACCCGGCACTTTTGGGTGTGGAGGAGCATGTGATGACCTGTCCTATAATTAAGCCTGCATCTAGCAGCCAATCACAAGGCCCATGCCTTGACCAGTAAAGGGGCCTCACCACTCCATTAAGTCACTGACACTAGTCATTTCAATGTACAATGCAAAGGAGCAAAAAGTAGTAAGGAAGCAGTAGGTAGTATGGGGGGTGTTTTGCAGAGAATCATGCATTGACATGGTGACAGTTGCGGGAGATTTAGCTTAGTAACCAATCAGCTGCTCGTTTTTTTTTGTTTTTTTTGTCAAAGAATAATTAAACAGGCTGAAGTTAGAGGCTGATTGGTTACTAGGCACAGCTGCACCCGATTCTGTGTGCTCCAGTTTTAGTGAATATCCCCCCAGAGTCTCTTTTAAGAATTAACCGTACAATAATTTGTTACATGTGTTCTATTTTTAGCATCTAGTTAGTCCAATCAGTCACTGACTAGAACAATATAAAAGAGGAAAGTCAGAGTAAGGTCTTCATTTCTGATCATTATACTTGTTCCATGTATGTGCCTTAGGAAGCATTGAAGCCATAAGGTCACATCAACCGTCAGGCACCTAGTATTTTCAGCAATAGAGTTTGGCAATGGCATTCTCCATACTCCATTAGTATCGGTTTCCTTTAAGCAGCCGCTCCAAAAAAATCTTACACTGAGTTAATTTAGTGGATACAAGCTTTCCCAAAACAAATCCTGGATCACTGCCACTTGAGCCTTTCTTCTTGAAATCTATAGCTTTATGATGAACGTAGCTCCTAGGTGTGTGCCAAGTAGAGTGAAGTGGTTGACAGTTGCGGCTCATCAACAGCACATTACGTCTTCAGAAATAGTTACTGACTTTTTATTGCACAATATTTACAACTCATTATAAGCCTCGATTGTCAAGTTTAGAGGGAACCAACAAGAATTATGATTTCAGGGTGATCTCCTCCTCTGAGCAGTCCAGCAAGGCATTACCTCATCCCCATTTAAATTACAAGCGCAGTAATTAACTTTCCAGTATGTTCATACATATGCAATTCTAAAGTTATATAGACGTCACTAACAGGGTTTGTATATATGGAAATGTCATGTGTATATACATAGCTGTTTTGTTTTTTCACATAATAAAAAGTAAAGAACCAGGCAATAGATAATTTGTGAGGATTATACACCGTTAAATAAAATGGCACATTAAACCCAAGTTTGGTCAGTCCCAGCATTAAACAAAACATGCTTTTCATTTCTGTGTCATGTTATAGCTCTATAGTCCTTTTTGTAGTTACCCATTTCCAGTTACTAGACTGTGCCTCATTCAGGGCTGGCCCAAGACATTGTGCTGCCTGGGTCCAAGAATGAAATGCTAACCCCCCCAACAAAAAAATGACGCCCACCAAGAGGCCCCCACATTCATTATTTATATCATGATAATTACAACTAAAATAAAATTTATCAGGAAGTCAGATTTACATGCAACATCAACTTGTCTATAGACAGGCTAGGGTAGTATACAGACAGGCTAGGGTAGTATACAGGCACGCTAGAGTAGTATATGGACAGGCTAGAGTAGTATACAGACAGGCTAAGGTAGTATACAGGCAAGCTAGAGTAGTATATGGACAGGCTAGGGTAGTATATGGACAGGCTAGTGTAGTATATGGACAGGCTAAGGCAGTATAGGGGCAGGCTAGGGTGGTATATAGACAGGCTAGGGAAGTATAGGGGCAGACTTGGGTAGTATATAGACAGGCTAGTGCAGTAGATAGACAACATAGGGCAGTAAAGGGGGAGTCTATGGCAGTATATAGACAGAATATGGCAGTATAGGGGCAGTCTAGGGTAGTATATAGACAGGCTAGGGCAGTATACAATCAGGCTAGGGCAGTATACGGACAGGCTAGAGTAGTATACAGACAGTAGTATATGGACAGGCTAGGGTAGTATAGGGACAGGCTAGGGTGGTATATAGTCAGGCTAGGGTGGTATAGGAGCAGGCTAGGGTGGTAGGGTGGTATATAGACAGGCTAGGGGAGTAAGGGGGCAGACTGGGGTAGTATATAGACTGGCTAGGGTAGTATATAGACAGCCTGGGGCAGTATATGGGTGGGCTAGGGTAGTATAGGGAAAGGCAGAATGGCCCAGTGGGGGGGGGGGGTTAGTTGTCATCATGACACACAAAACTGCTGGAAAAAAATCTTGGTTGTCAATTCGCTGGGTAAATAGAAGAGAAGGAGAGGCAGTCGTGGTTCAATTTGCTTCCCCTTTCAAAGTGCTTCCTGGGTCCAATGGTCCCACTAGAACCCATGGTAGGGCCGGCCCTGCCCTCCTGGCTGGGTTCACATTGGATGTGGGTTTCCCTGCATCCAATATGCATGTCAGGAGATTGTGACCGGCTCTCTTTGGAGCAGGTTCACACATCTACGGAACAGAGTCCTGTGCATTTTCTGGTCCATCTTAGGTTAGAATTTAGCTAAACATTCAGTCTGAAATCGGACCTTAAACATTGAAAGGAGACGCACCGAACCCTGTGCTGTGAGTCGCTCCATTCCTCAGTGTGAACTCAGCCTTAATGTTTGTAGAAAAATGATTTGTCAGAACTTGTCATCACTCGGTCAACTAATTTTACTCGAAGACGCTTAAAATTCCGTCAAGACCTGCTATTTGAATGCAATCCCATACTCAGGGCCAATTTGCCCTATAGGCTCACTATGCAAGCCGCTTAGGGCCCCGCAAATTACTAGAAGTCACACCGTCAGCCCACTTCTCAACTCGCTGGCTGCATGGGAGAAGAGGTAAGAAGTCAGCACGCTCCACTTCTCACTTTAATGTAAGATGTCATTTTCGACAGCAGAAAACCCCCTTCCCCCGCTTCTCAACTTTAATCTTTAATGTGACATGTCACTGTCGGCAGCGACCCCACCTCTCCCGCTTCTCAACTTTAATGTGACATGTCATTTTGCTTAGGGCCCGAGGGAGGTCAGGATCGGCACTGCCCATACTAAACAGGCTTCATTATATTCTGTATGATTTTCCCCAAACAAAAACTCACAGTTAGAATTTTGTTTGTTTAAGAAACATTTTCCATCCTACTTTTTTGAATTCTCTTAACACTACTGTGAAAAATTGCCGAACATCATTCAGTCAACTGCTAGAAAATCAAACATTCTGAAAAACAAAATTTTCTAACATGATCCCACTGGTGTATGACCAGTTTAAAGGGTTAGTTCACCTTTTACGAAAAAAGAAAAAAAAGAAGAGGGTGAACTAACACCCTATAATCCAAACCCCCAACCGCCTCCTCTGTCCCTGCTGCACTTGTACTGTCAATTCCCACACAGCAAGTGTAGCGGTATGGAGATTTGAAACCCCCACTCTTCTTTCCCTTCTTTCTGTATGACTTTAGGGACAGATCAGAGAGATTCTGCTTGGTCAAAGTGGCCAAGGTGCCAGCGCTAACCAATCATAATCACTCTGATCCTTCCTGGAAGTCCTACATAAAAAAACTGGAGCACTACACCAGCTTTGCTGGCACTGACAGCTCATCACCCACAGAGGTCAGTACAGCAGGGACTGGGGGGTGGGGAGGGTGTAGTGGGGTGTTAGCTCACCTTTTCATTTTTTGGTGAAAAGGTGATTTAACACTTTGACCACCTTTTCACACAGGAGCGTAAATGAATGACAACAGGGAAACCTCAGATATTGTAGACTGAGGCTAATTTACTAAAGAAGTTAAGCATTCTCACACAATTATTTGTGTAAATATTAATTGTAATCATCCAGTCATATGAAAAGTATATTCCTGTTTGCTTATTTTTATCTGCACGTTATTGGTTTTCCAAGGTCAACAGGAATTTTTCATTTTACATAACTAACGTGTATATCTCAATTCCCTTAGTAAATCATCCCCAGTGCATACAAGCATACTGCTTTATAACTTCTCAATACATTCTATAGAACAAGTTGACTTTTTGGGTTCAGGAACAAAGTTTAATTATTGTTTTTCCCCCAATCCATATAACCAAATGTTTGTGCAGCTGTAAAGTGTTTGCTGTATTTTAGCAACATATCTATTGAAAAAGGCATTCTGTAGAATTGTCATTAGGTCCACAGGGAAAGGGCTTTGTACAAATGAGCTTATATAATAAGATAGGGGAGACAACAATGATGATGTTCAAATGTAGTGATCCTGTAGCAGGCTGTTGGCAGGATCTGAGAGGTTTAAATTTTAGATTTTTGAAAGGTTGTTTCCCATTGGTTACTGCACTATTCGCATCATATGGGGTCAGAATGCATATTCTCCTTTCCCTATTCTGGAAAAAATGCATCCTAATGTAAATATGAATATAGTTTTCATTTATACATATTATCATACAACTGTTGTAATTTGTGTAGCATGACCCCCTAAAGCCTTGTACACACGATCGGTCCATCCGATGAGAACGGTCCGAAGCTAACTGATGTGCCTACACACCATCGGTTCATGAACCAATCGTGTCAGAGCGTGGTGACGTAAAACACAACAACGTGATCAAAAAAACGAAGTTGAATGCTTCCAAGCATGCGTCGACTTGATTCTGAGCATGCGTGGATTTTTAACGGATGCTCGTGCTAACAATCGGTTTTGACCTATTAGTTAGCCGTCCATCGGTTCAATTTTAAAGCAAGCCATCTGTTTTTGGACCAAAGGATAACGGACCGATGGGGCCTACACACGATCGGTTTGGACCGATGAGAACGAACCTCGGTCCGTTTTCATCAGTTTGAACCGATCGTGTGTACGCGGCTTAAGAGGCTGCTTGGATTTACCTGCTCATCTGCACTACCACCTAATCAACATTCCATCACCTGACACTCTAGGTTCACACATTTTTGCACCACTTTGCTAGGCCCCTCTCATCCGGGTTGGAATGTTTACATCGTGTGCTAGGCAACGACCTCTCTCTCCATGCACAGAGAAGTCCGAGAAGACCCAGGAGGAAAAGCACGCAGGGTTTTGGCTTCTTATATAGTTCCTCCCAGCAATCTCTCCGATGGCAGCAAAGATCCCTGGGATGTGTAGTCCAGGCACAAGGTTATGTGAAAAAATTATCAGTCTGTAGAACTATCCATCCGTCCATCCCTTTAGCATTGGCTCACTAATATGATGTCAATTGATAACACTGAGCACATGCAATGCATAGAAATGCCGGAGGAACACTGTACTTTATAATTGTAGTCCACATTGCTACATTTATAGATGTTGTTATTATGTATTCCCTAACAGATCACCCTTTGTTCTGCATTTTTCTGGTTCCCATGTGATTGTCTTTACCTTAAACATTACCAGAGATATGTTGAACATGGTTAAAACCTTTACAAAATAAATCAGTTTACTTTAATCCCTATTCCTCTTGAATGCACAATGACAATTTGTACTGATTCTGGACGATCCGACATTTGATATATTAGCTTCACATTATATCCGCACACATTTCTAGAAGCCCAACATAGCTGAGTAAATGAATTCAGTCTGTTTTTAAATAAACATTTCTAGACAAACGTGAATAGGATGTAAAATTGCAGTCCTTGCTTTGTGCCTCCCAGAGAAATGTAAAATACTTGGAATTGTACTTTTCAGCTGTTTAGTAATTCCATGTAATCCTTTTTTTTGTTCTGTAATACCCAATGTGGGAAGTTTGCGTGATCGATGATGTGGTGAAACCAGAATGCAAATAATGGGTTATTTTGTATACTGTACGAAGCTGACAGCATTACAAAGTGGCCAAAAATATATATTTTCCAGGAGCACCCTATTTAATAGTATTGGATGATTCAGCAAACTATTCTTTTTTTTTTTTTTGTTCTTTTAACCAGGCAAAGGTTTATTGAGATGTCACAAATTTGTACAACCAGACATTAAAAGTACATGTAGTTCACATCAGATATCAAAGTAAAATGAACCTGCGAGCCTAAGACAATGCTTTGGATGCAGCCTCTGTAACATACCTACTGTATTTATTGGCGTATAACACTAACTTTTTTACCCTGAAAATAAAGGGTAAACTGTACCTGCGTGTTATACGCAGGGGGCTGTGAAAAGTTTTTCTTCCTAAAACTTCCCTCTAAAAGTTAGGGTGCGTGTTATACGCCTGTGCGTGTTATACGCCCATAAATACAGTATCTGGTATTACTGCATCAAGAAAACCTAGTATACCGTTTTTAAGATCCATGTCTTTGGAGATCTGAAATGCGTAGTTCCCTGTAGTAACCACAGTATCACAGTAGTGATGAGGCTTCAGGCACCTCCATAGCAAGTGTGTTAAGTCCCCTACATCCCTGTTACATCTACTGTTACATCTAGTGCATATGAGGTCCGGGTGTACATCAATGGAATGTAGCCTAAGTGGGGTACGGTTGACTCTCAATAGAATGTATAATTGTGACAGTCTCTGAGAGATGTTAAGAGAGCACCCCTGCACTGCCTTCAAAGCCTCCTCCCATTGGTCTCCCGGGATAATTATGTCCCTCTCCTACCTTTCACATGCAGAGCTAGGGAATTTCTCCAGATATACCCCCAGGAGCATAGTAGTTGGAGATTTAGCCCTTAGTAGAATGGGAATGCTGCATAATTCCAAAGATAGAGGTCAGTGGCATCTCAGAGGCCCCCAGAGACTGTTGGGCATTCACTGCATGTTTCAATTGAATGGGAATGCCATATCTAAACTGCAATTGTGCAAAGAAGTTCAGATGACCATTAGTCATAAAATGTTTGATATGTGTCACCCTATACCTTCGCCATCTAGCCACATGCTGTAACTTGGCCAATTTGGGGAAGGTTAGGTTATCCCAAATAGGACTGTACCATGTGTAACCCGTAATCTTTTGTAGTTGTTTAGCTTTCTCCCATATTTTGTGTATAAACCTGTTAGTCGGATACTGTTTATTTGGTTTGGAAAAAAGCTGTGCCACTAGACCCTCAGCTAAGGTATTGGTCCCAATAAACTGCAACATTACAGACGGTGTGAAGTCATGAGTTCCATCCTCAGAGGCTGTTGTCCTTGCTAGGCCTCCCACCAAGTGTTGTAGTTGAGAAGCGATGTAAAAGAACCACGGGTCCAGGAGAGCCAGCCCTCCCTATTTTAGCGGGATAACCACCGGGGATTTATGCAGATGATAGAGAAATTGGGGCATCAAAATCGTTTTGGCCAGATTGGCCCTCCCTGCCACAGAGAGATTTAACTTGGTCCAGAGTTTAACCTTGTCCCTAAATTCGTTAGCAAGGGAAAGATATTTAAGTGGCAGTAGTTTGTGAGCTATGCAGAGATTACTATCCCCAAGTATTTAAATTAAGTCACCACTGGTACTGGACAAGGGAACACCGTTATAGGGATGACCCCCTGATCCAAGGGTAATAAAGCTGACAGACCAGTTGATTGTTAGCCCTGAAAACATTCTAACAGTCTAAAATAGTGGACATGACATGCCTCTGCAAAGTCTCTGTGTCCTCCAATAACAAAAGCACATAGCCCGCATTAAGTAGGACTTTCTCATGTAATGTACCATACTGGAACCTCTTTATATGTTCATTGGCCCCAATTTGTGCCACTAGCGGCCCTATTGCCAAGGCAAACAACAGTGGTGAGAGGGGGCAGCCATGCATGGTACCCCTCTCTAACTCAAATGGGGTGGATAGTTTGCCCTCTTCCTTTATACTGGCCTATGGGCAATAGCACAAAAGGCAGACCCAGTGTATATAAATGACACCAAACCCAAAAGTACCCCCAATCAACACTATCAAATGCTTTGTTGGCATCTAACGCCAACAAAGCCCTTCCACCCAATTTATCTGATGGGGTTGCATGTTGACAAACAACCTTCTATGATTAATAGCCATAGATTTGTTGGGCATGAAGCCCGCTTAGTCAGCATGAATTATGACAGTGTTTAGCCTCCTGTCCAGAACGTTAGCCAATATTTTGTCCGATTGAAGGAGAGATATAGGCATATAGGAGGGGGGTTCTGTGGCAATCTTATCTGGTTTCAATAATAGGATAATGCTGGCCCTTGAAATTGATAAAGGTCACTTTTGTCTAGACTGAGCCTCATTGTATACCTTGAGAAACCGCAGCAGTAGTAGTTCAGAATACATTTAGTACAGTTCCATGGTTAGCCCATCATCCCCTGGGGCTTTGGAGTTAGGGAACATTCAAACTGCCTCTTGTAGCTCCTCTAGTGTAAAAGGGGCCTCTAGACATATCTTCTGAGAATCTGACAAACGTGGTAGTGTAACAAACTGTTCTTTATTTACCAAGTAGTTAAATCGTATGTACATTGTGATGCTTAAAAATATTTAACTGTGGTCGATGCATCAGGCTTATTTTTTCTTTTCTTTATTTTCACCTGGCAGTTCTACCAATAACACACTTCCTGGCCTAGGGTGACAACACGCATTGTATTGAGGAGCAGTGTTGTCACCCCTGGCTGCTCTACTGATTTGGATTACAAACGCTTTCCTCTCTAGTCATCAGGATTACATAGAGGGTAGTTGCTTTGTAGTTCACAGAAGATAGCTGAATAAATCTGGCAACATTGAGATTTTAGTTAAGTCCACGGGAAGTTACAAGGATGCTGCATTTCTGGCACAATCATTCAATATGTTTTATGTGCTTGTAGAAAATGTACCCACCACATCTATAGATTTTTAAGCTGCAATATATTTCATATTTGTTCTTTCGCAGTAGATATATGCTTTATGATACAATTAAATCAATGTGCCATCATAGGGTTATATTATTGTTATATGTGTTATGCTGTGTGTTTAAAGTAATTCTAAAGGCAGAAGGCTTTTTATCTTAATGCTTTCTATGCATTAAGTTAAAAAAAAACTTCTGGGTGCAGCAGGCCCCCAGCCCCCCTAATACTTACCTGAGCCCCATCTCAATCCAGCAATGTTGCACGAGAACCTTGACTCTCACTCCTGATTGGCTAAGACACAGGAGCGGATGCCATTGGCTCCTTCTGCTGTCAATTAAGTCAGTGAGCCAATGAGGAGAGAGAGAGTGGGTATGGCCAAGTTGTGGCTCTATGTCTGAATGGCTACACCGATCAGTGGCTTGGGTGCTGTGAGAGCACTCGGCAGGAGAGAGGGGCCAGGAGTGGTGGCAGGGGACCTGAGAAGAATAGGATCTGGTCTGCTCTGTACAAATCCACTGCACAGAGCGGGTCAGTATGACATATTTGTTATTTTCGAACAAAAAAACAAGACTTTAATATCACTTTAAGGAGTCACTAGACAAATCCAAGTTTCCCTGATCCCTATTGTCAGAAAGTATATCTCCTGTTGCTTATTATGTCTCTGGATGTGTGCTCATGTGGATTTTTTGCAACATAGCTTTTCTTTTTCTGTTGCCTTTATTGTCTGATATTCCACTAGGTTAGACCCTATGAATAAGCCCTGTTAAGTGGGGTGGCAGGCGTCAGAGAGCATGGTCTAGCTATCAAGGCTGAGGCCGCTCTTCACTGTTTATACACACAGGCAGGTTGGGAATAGCGGTGTACCTTCCTACACATTGGTGTGCTTTCTGGATTAGTATTAAGATATGCCAGCACCCTGTCTTCTGGGATACAGAATACATCTCGGTCTCTGCTTTGAGTGGCACCACAAGTATCACTCTTTAGTTCCACTGGGTTGGACTTGGTAAAACCTCAACCTCCACACTGGCAAGCTGTGGTGCTATCCTTTTCTCCCAAAGCTCTGATCTTTGGTCTGTCCCTTGGCATCATCACATACAACCCATAGCTGTTAACCCTCCATAGTAAGTGGAGTAGACAGGAGTGCAACCATGGCCTGTGTACCTAAAAGTGGAGCTCCAGTCTTTTTCATGAAATATAAAAAGTCAGCAGCTAATAAAACTGGGACCTGTCACGTATCCCAGAAGATTGGATCATCTAAGTCAGGGGTGTCCAAACTTTTTTCAAAGAGGGCCAGATTTGATAAAGTGAACATGCGTGAGGGCCGACCATTTTGCCCGACATTCTTTGAACCATTAAAATTGTGTTTGTTGGATCACTAATACACTGTCCAACAAGAATTAGGCACACACACACACACACACTTACACATACAGGCACACACTTACACATACAGGCACACACTTACACATACAGGCACACACATACATACAGGCACACATACAGGCAGGCACACACACATACAGGCAGGCACACACACATACAGGCAGGCACACACACATACAGGCAGGCACACACACATACAGGCAGGCACATACACATAGACACATACAGGCACACACACTCACACACATACAGGCACACACACACTCATACACACATACAGGCACACACACACTCATACAGGCACACACACACACACTCATACAGGCACACACACACACACAGGCACACACACACATATACAGACACACACAAACATACAGGCACACAGACACTCACATGTATGAAGCCCTTTTAAAACAAATCTGGGTTTCTAGCACAGTACCTTTCAGTTTCCTTGTTCAGTCGGGTACTGCACTCTAGGGGGAAGCAGAGAGCACAGCACAATCCCCTGCATTTACTTTTACTTTTGAGGCTGATGAAGCTTCTTACAGTGCCGATGGGGATCAGGAGATCGGGCTCATACGACAGCCCTTATCTCCCCTGATAGCGCGGCACACCTGAGAACCAGACGGGCCGCCCAAAACCGGCCCGCGGGCCGCGATTGGCCCGCGGGCCGGACTTTGGACATGCCTGATCTAAGTGATCTGAGTAGAAGTGGGAGCTTGTATCTGTCAAAACCAAGTACCGGCTCCCCCCTTCCCCCAAAAAAATTGTCAAATGTCAAAGAGGTGTGGGGTGAAGTTCTGCTTTAAAGAAGAGGCATTGATGGACTAGTTGGAAGCATGCTGTAGTGGGGAAAATGTAAGATTTTCTCCTTATTCTGTGACCCTTAAACTTAACTGAAGTCAAGAAATTAGGCAACATTTACTTTTGCAGGACCCCTCCCCTCCTATACTATCAGTGCCATATTGGGGAGAACATGAACGCAATATATTTAGTAGAGTAGGGAAGGGTTAGTTCACCTGGAAATGTTTTTATGGAAGTCTGTTTCTTGCTGTTCTGGTGAATATGGCTAAGATCATAAGAGCAGCAACGTTTCACCCATTTCTATTGAACACCAACTGTAGACATCTCGATGGTCTACCAGGCATACAAGTGGTAATTTCTCTCGAACGCTGCTTAGATCAGAAGGAGGGACTGCAGTTGATAAGGAATGTCCTGAAGAATGTTTAATAGTTAAAAGAAAAAAATACGAGGGGGCTTCAGTGAGGTAGAGGTGGGACCAAACCTGGACTTTTGTTTTCATGCAGTTTAGGGCAACATTTAGAGGAATATTTTGATCTGTCTATACACACTGGCAGTATTAGGTTTGACTATGACCACATAAAAGGTAAAACTACCCAGTGTGCAAAATCATTACTATATTGGAGCATTGTATCCATCTTTTGCTTTAGAACTGGAAACATCTTGGCAGATGTGCTTCTACCTCGTTGTGTAATAAAATTAATGTAGAAAACCTGGAATAAAATGTTTTGAAGTGGTAACAGCTTTATTTCTGAGTACATGGATACTGAAGCAAACAGACTAGCGGACAGAAATGATTAAAACTTGGAAGTAAGATTATACGTACTCTAAGCTGGCATAGTAAAAACATTAATGAGATAAGCATGCCGTTTGAGTAATGTGTGTGCTCATGTAAATAAGGTCATGTAAGGCGACCAAAGAAAATAGGCATCAGCTAACATATATCTGATAAAAAGACCTTCTGTTATCACATTACGTAAATTAAGGAACAAAGATTAGCTAGTTTCCCTTAGGCCTGGTACACACTACAGTGTTTTTTGTGCAACCCCCTAAGTTGCATGAAAAAGCTGACAGCTCCAGTTGGGAGCTGCTGTACTAACCAAGCAATCTCCCCCACTGAGCTGTTGTGTTCTGACAGGGGGGGTTACCCCCCACCAAAACACTCCGATCAGCACTCTCTGCAATTGGCTGAGAGAAGTGATCGGGAGTCGGCCAGCTTGTGGTTTTACAGCATGCACACCCGACAGAAGCCGGCCGAACAGACGACATACACACGGGCAGAATTTTTTGTACCGGCAAATTGTTTCCGACTAGGGATTCCGTCGAACAAACCGACCGTTCGCGCAAACATTTAGAACCCCATTGAAGTCTATGGGAACGTTCGAATTCAAAAACACTAATTTTAAAGACCAATATTCAAGTTATTGTTGGAAAACGTCTTTGAGAACATGGGTCTTGCCCCAGGGAACATGTATCAATGGAAAAAAGTTTAAAAAACGGTCGTTTTTTCAGGAGCAGGACTGGACCAATATGCTGCTAAATGACCCAAGGGGTTTTTACAATTCGGCACTGCATTGCTTTAACAGACAATTGCGTCCTTTTCTTCCCACAAATAGAGCTTTCTTTTGGTGGTATTTGATCTCCTCTGCAATTTCTATTTTTTGCGCTATAAACAAAAATAGAGCGAAATTTTTGAAAAAAAAACAATATTCTTTACTTTTTGTTAAAAGAAAAATCAAATAAACTACATTTTAGTCAAACATTTAGGCCAAAATGTATTCAGCGACATGTCTTTAGTAAAAAAACATCGCAATAAAAAAAAATAGCTACCTAGCGGGAACAGTGACACTAATACAGCGATCAGAAAAATGATCGCTTAGTGACACTGGCAATAGGGAGTGAAGGGGTTAACTAGGGCAGTGATCAAGGGGTTAAAACTTTATTAGGGTGGGGTACGGGGGCTACCCTGGACCTAACACTAACTGCCTGTCACACTGCCTGTCACACTGACACTAAATGCAGTGATCAGTACATATATGATCACTGCATTCAGTGACACTGTGACAGGGGGGTGGGGGGGGGGTTAATGTGCCTATGTGTATGTGTGACAGTGTAGTGTTGTGCAGACTTACTGTGCGATGTAATCTCTCCTCAGCGGAGGTTGAAAATACCTTCCTGTGCCAATGTGCCTGTACGCGCCATTCTGCCGACGTAAATGTGGTCCGCAAGTGGTTAAGCATCATTAAAATCACTGCTCCAGGAGAAGTGATTTTAATAATGTTTAATTAAAAAAATAAAAATGAAAAATTCCTTTAAATATTGTACCTGCAGTGCTGGGTGTCTATAGTTTGCCTGTGAAAACGTCTTTAAGAACCCGGGTCTTGCCCGAGGGAACATGTATCAATGGAAAAAAGTTTTAAAAATGGTCGTTTTTTCAGGAGTCCTGAAAAAACGACCGTTTTTAAAACTTTTTTCTATTGATACATGTTTCCTCGGGCAAGACCCAGGTTCTCAAAGACGTTTTCACAGGCAAACTATAGACACCCAGCAGGTACAAAATTTAAAGGAATCTTTTTTTATTTTTTATTTAAACATTATTAAAATCACTGCTCCAGGAGCAGTGATTTTAATGATGCTTAAATTAAAAAAAATTAAATAAAATTCCTTTAAATATTGTACCTGCTGGGTGTCTATATGTGTGATAACGTCTTAAAATAGCACAATCACCTGCCTGCCAGTAAATTAGGAAGAACTGATCTATCTAAGCTGTACAGTATATAAATATATGTATAACTCCTAGGGATGTATATATATCCTCTACACACTGTAAATTAAGCTAAACTGAATAGCCTGCCTGCCTGCTCTAGCTATATAAAAAGACTATCTCTCTGTCTCTCTGACTGCTTTCATGAACAAGCCGGAACACACTACACGAGGTCGCCCAGCAGGCGGCCTTATATAGTGTGGGGCGTGTGCTAAAGCCCTGAGCCATAATTGGCCAAAGCCACCCAGGCGTTTTTTGCGCGCTGTGATTGGCCAAGCATGCGGGACATACAGCATGCTTAGCCAATCATCAGCGCGCAATGCCGCAGTGAATTATGAGCCGTTTTGCGTCACTCGAATTTGGCGCGAACGACCGCTTTTGTTCGAATTTCGTCTAACGTACAAACAGACAATGTTCAAGTCGAACATACGTTTGTATCGAATGCGAAGATCATCCCTATTTCCGACATTCTGTGTACCGGGCTGAAGGCTGGCCATACACTAGTAGAACTTTTTTATGTGTAGCGCTATCCCATTCAGGAGCCGCTGAGTATAAGTGGGATCGGCGTGTTGTGTTACCTGGCAGGTGTCTAGGGGTGATACTTGTGAGTTGAGGAGAAGAGAGCGAATGTCCAGTCTGTAGTTGGGTTTTCTTCAATGCTTTATTCCAAGGCCCAACATGACCTTCATCAACATAGTACAGGACAGGAAGAGGTTAATGAGCAGAGAGAGAGAGAGCTTGAGTATCAGGCCTTGGATATCGAGAGGTGAGAGAGCAATCTCACTCTCAGCAGTGATGAACTCAGTTCGTCGCCACTCCAATTGGAATGGGTAAAGTGCCCCCGGACAGGTCTCTGCCACAGGCCTGGCAGCCGGAACGTCACTTGCAAATGTTGGGATGACCAGGCCTCTGCCACAGGCATAGCATTTGAATGAGCATGAAATTGAAATGAGCGAGTCATCCCAATAGATTTAGTTAGAGTCCCTGGATCCCCGATGGTTCATTCAAGCCCTATTGGATCACCTGCCTCAGGGTTCTCCTCAAGCCGATCCCCCACCATACAGCTTCCAGCTTGGGATCCTTTTAGGAAAGGTTTGGGACCCAGCAGCTTCTGGGATCCCTCTCCATGTTAGAGTGAAGCTCCGCATTGTGCGCAACTTCGGCTGAGGGAGGCTATATCTGTGCGCAACTTCAGCCAGGTAGGCCACGGCTGCGTGGTCCATGGATGCGCGCACCCTGAAGGTGGATGCCGCACTTGGAACTCGGACCCTGCAGAAAACAAGAACGGCCCCCAGGCCAAGGCGGCTGCCTCAGATATAGCCTCCCTCAGCATGCCCTGGCGGGGGAACCAACCCTGCTGTCTGTGCACCCTCCTTCCCCGCTGTCTGTGATCCCTACCCAGCTGTGTGCTTTGCTGCCCCACTGTGTGGGCTCTCCTTCCCCGCTGTCTGTGCGCTCTCCTTCCCTGCTGTCTGTGTGCTCTCCTTCCCCGCTGTCTGTGCGCTCTCCAACCCAGCTGTGTGCTTTGCTGCCCCGCTGTGTGGGCTCTTCTGCCCCACTGTCTGTGGGCTCTCCTGCCCTGCTGTCTTTGGCCTCTCCTGCCCCACTGTGGATGACAGAGCTGTGTATATCTTGGGGCTGGACAGACAGACATGCAGATCTTTTGGAAAATTAGCTGTTTGCCTGCAGTTCCGCTTTATTTTGCTTAATGATGCATGCTCATTATTTATAATGTGTCTCTATCATTGCAGGTGACACACTGGCCTGGAACTTTTAAATAATTTACCTGATCCTTGGGACTTTTTTTTTATTATTAGAAAACTATATTTACAGGTAGATGTGGAAGGCATGGTGGTGTTACATAATCATTTATTTACAATCTATGCTGTATTATCCCTGTGAACATTTTAACACACACACTGACCTATCATTATACATATTTATATAACACCACCATGCCTTCTACCTGTAAATGTCGTTTTATAATAATAATAAAAAAGTCCAAAGGATCAGGCAAATTATTTAAAAGTTCCAGGCTAGTGTGTCACCTGCCATGATGGAGACACATTATAAATAATGAGCATGCATCACATGCCTGGAGAGATTTTAAATATATACGTTTCGCCACTTTTCAGAAATGACTTAAAAGCCCTCAAAAGCCATTTGGGATTGCCTGTCAAGAGGCCAGAAATGCATCTAGTCCTGGCATTGAGCAATTTGTTTCATTCTTTTTCTGCAAGTATTTATGACACACATTTGCTTTCATTTTAAGAGGTTTTGGCACCTTATTCAGCTATTAGACCAATTTATTATTTGAACTTTCAGAGCCTTTGCCTCGCAGGCGGAGAGTGGGGAGTCACGGTTCAGTGCTCAGTTCCGTCTGACACCTGCCATGTCTTGCTTTTTTTTTCTCTTTATGATATGAGCCTGTCCCACTGGACAATGGTCTCACTAATTTTATTTTAGCATCATTAGATTTCATGGAGCCCACTCTAGCTCAGTAGGTATTTTCCTTGAGGGTGCCATATAGGGACCTACAACTCATTTAGCAGGCATTTACTAAAGTTACTAAAACACACAGAATTAGTGTTCCTTAGAAATTTTTGTTGTTTTCGTTTTCTAACCTACTCTTATACAGGCCACACATGGATCGAATTTCGAAACAATTTTCTTATGAAAATTGTAACTAAGAATTTTCTTTCGGCTTTTACACCATTACTGGGCTGCAGCAATAGGCGTTGTGCGGCCATTGAATTTGAGTGATTGGGCATGTTGGAAATGTTTAGAAAAACAAACTAATTTCTAATCAATGGTGCATGAGCTGTGACCTGGAAAATAAAGAAGATTCCCAGTCATGAAAGTCCTTTTCTGTAGCAACATGTTGACAAATTGTAGGCTTGGTTGGTCAAATTTTCTAAATAAATGCTGGCACCATCGGATCACAAAATAACATTTCTGAATTTCAAACATTTTTTTTTTACAATTCAACCATGTATTATCTGAGTAATTGGTGGCAAACATAGTATGAGCCTAAAGTCTTTTCTATCATTACAAGTCAATAAATAATGGAAGGGGATGGGGAAGCATGTGTTGAATGCACTCTATTGGCTGATGACTTGCAGGCCCCCCCACAGCACATAATAACACTGCTCCCTCTGACCAGTTTCCTTCTGGCTCTTTTATCCAGTTTGAAGTAACATCCTGATCCAGGGAGGGTCTGTGTTACCTTCCAATTCCAATTCCAATACCTTCCAATTCTTAATAATAGACTTTACTGTGCTTCGAGGCATTGATAAAACTTTTGAATTTTTTTGTACGGGTCGTTCTCAAAAAATTTGCATATTGTGATAAAGTTCATTATTTCTGTAGTACAATAGACTTTCATATATTTTAGATTCATTACACACAGCTGAAGTAGTTCAAGCCTTTTATTGTTTTAATATTGATGATTTTGGCATACAGCTCATGAAAACCCAAAATTCCTATCTCAAAAAATTAGCGTATTTCATCCGACCAATAAAAGAAAGGTGTTTTTAATTAAAAAAAAGTCAACCTTCAAATAATTATGTTCAGTTATGCACTCAATACTTGGTCGGGAATCCTTTTGCAGAAATGATTACTTCAATGCGGCGTGGCATGGAGGCAATCAGCCTGTGGCACTGCTGAGGTGTTATGGAGGCCCAGGATGCTTCGGTAGCGGCCTTAAGCTCATCCAGAGTGTTGGGTCTTGCGTCTCTCAACTTTCTCTTCCCAATATCCCACAGATTCTCTATGGGGTTCAGGTCAGGAGAGTTGGCAGGCCAATTGAGCACAGTAATACCATGGTCAGTAAACCATTTACCAGTGGTTTTGGCACTGTGAGCGGGTGCCAGGTCGTGCTGAAAAATGAAATCTTCATCTCCATAAAGCTTTTCAGCAGATGGAAGCATGAAGTGCTCCAAAAATCTCCTGATAGCTAGCTGCATTCACCCTGCCCTTGATAAAACACAGTGGACCAACACCAGCAGCTGACATTCTGGCACCCCAGACCATCACTGACTGTGGGTACTTGACACTGGACTTCAGGCATTTTGGCATTTCCCACTCCCCAGTCTTCCTCCAGACTCTGGCACCTTGATTACCGAACGACATGCAAAATTTGCACATTACACACAATCAGTTGTGTGTAATGAATCTAAAATATATGAAAGTCTAATGTTTATCAGTACATTACAGAAAATAATGAACTTTATCACAATATGCAAATTTTTTGAGAACTACCTGTATATGTCTTCTGACTTGTGCCAGTCCACGACTATATCCCTGAGACCTTTTGATAGTGTCTTACCACCCATAGTTGATTGTTTGGACTGAAATGCTCCAGGAAAGCTCTTTTTATGCCGAGCTAATCAAAATGGCCACAGCTGATCACAGTTCAAAGTCAAATTATTATTATTATACAGGATTTATATAGCGTCAACAGTTTGCGCTTTGTGTGCCATTGAGAAGGTGATTAGCTACACCTGATTGAGTTTACAAATCATTTTTAGGAGGGGGTGATCCTTTTTCTAACTCAGTGATTCTGGTTTTTTTTTCTGACATGTTGGTGTTCCATTTTTCACACAATCGGTCCAACCCGATGAGAATGGCCCGACGGACCGTTTTCATCGGGTCACCGCTGAAGTGGCCTGATGGTCTGATGTGCGTACACACCATCGGTTCAAAAACCGATCCTGTCAGAACGCAGTGACGTAAAACACAATGACGTGCTAAAAAAAACTAAGTTCAATGCTTCCAAGCATGCGTCAACTTGATTTTGAGCATGCGTGGGTTTTTGAACTGATGCTTTTGCGTACTAACCATCGGTTTGGACCATCAGTCCGATTTTAAAGCAAGTTTTTAAACTTTGGTCAGAAGGACGACCGACCGATGGGCCATACACATGGTCGGTTTGGACCGATGAAACTGGACTTCAGTCCATTTTCATTGGTTTGGACCAATCGTGTGTAGGCGGCCTTATGGGTTGCACTGAGTAAATACAGCTGTATAAAACAATAACTGTGCCTGTCTTCATTTCAGGCTGCAAAGGAACAACATGTGATTATTTTGAAGGTGGTTGATTCCTTCTTTACCCACTGTATATACTGTATCAAGTGTATTCACCTATGTATTTACTTTCATGCCTGGAATTCTGCTTTAAAAGCAAATATGCTGAAAATTAATTATTACAATGCAACGACACTGTATGATTGAGATTAATTATTTAGTACATGTCTATAAATGTCTTCTTTTAAAAGACTAGTAAAAGTCCAAGCATACTTGCAACCTTGTTATCGTGCCCTGCACTAGTCATTCTTGTCACGTTCTTGCTCTGAACTCTTCCACCTTTTGTAGCCACCGCACTCAGGGCCGCCATCAGGAATTTTGGGGCCCCTTACACAGCTTCAGGCATGGGCCCCTTGGAGCAGAGAACCGGGGGGGGGGGGGGGGTGCTGTCGCATGAAATTAAGAAGCGGGGGGGCCCTTTACAAAAAGAAGAAATAAAGTAAAATATATATAAAAAAGGGGGGGGGGAGTAGCCATCCGGGGCCCTGGGGACCTCTGTGCCCTTTAATAAAAAGAAAAAAAAAAAAATATATATATATATATATATAATATATATATTTTTTTTTAAAAAGGGTGGTTGCCAACTTGGGCCCCGGGGACCTAATTTTTTTTATATAAAAGGAAATTACAAAAAAAGGGGGCTTTCCATTCGGGACCTCTGGGCCCTTTAATAAAAAGAAACCTCTGGGCCCTTTAAAAAAAAATAAAAAAATAAAAAAATATATATATAAAAAAGAAATAAACATTTATATAGAAAAAAACAAGGGGGTTGCCTTCCAGGGCCCTGGGACCTCTGGGCCCTTTAATAAAAAATAAAAATATAAAAAAAATATATAAACAAAAATAAAAAATACAATTATAAAAAAGGGGGTTTGACACGTGGGGCCCTGGGGACCCTGAGCCCTTTAATAAAAATACATCTATATATTAAAAAAAAAGAAATAAAATAATATAAAAAAGTAAAAAAAAAATATAAAAAAGCAGGATTGTCATCCGGGGGCCCTTTAATAATAATAATATTATATATATATAAATATAAAAATAAAAGAAATAAAAAAATATATAAAAAATATATATTTTTTTATAAAAAAAGGGGGGTTGTCATCTGGGGCCCTGGAGATCTCTGGACCTCTAAAAAAATAAAAGAAAAAAAATTGGCCCTTTAATAAAAAATAAAAGAAAAATATATTAAAAAAATATGTTTTTTTATAAAAATAAAAAAGAGGGGGTTGTCATCTGGGGCCCTGGTGGCCTACGGGCCCCTAGACCCCTAAAACAAATGGCCCTTTAATAAAAAAATAAAATAAAAATATATTAAAAAATATATATTTTTTTTTATAGAAAATAAATAAAAAAAAGGGGGGTTGCCATCCGGTGCCCTGGGGGCCTCCGGGCCCCTGTGGACCTCCGGACCTCTAAAAAAAATTAAAGAAAAAAAATTGGCCCTTTAATAAAAAATAAAAGAAAAATATATTAAAAAAATATATATTTTTTTATAAAAAAATATATTTTTTTATAAAAAAAATATATATTTTTTTATAAAAAAAATGGCTTGCCATCTGGGGCCCTGGTGGCCTCCGGGCCCCTAGGGACCTCCGGACCTCTAAAAAAAATAAAAGAAAAAAAATTGGCCCTTTAATAAAAAATAAAATAAAAATATATTAAAAAAAATATATTTTTTTTTATAAAAAAATATATTTTTTTTTATAAAAAAATATATATTTTTTTTAAAAAAGGGCTTGTCATCTGGGGCCCTTGGTGGCCTCCGGGGCCCTGGGGACCTTTGGGTTGTTCCCATCCGGGCCCCTGGGGACCCCCGGGCCCCTTACAGGTGTAATGCCTGTACCCCCCTGATGGCGGCCCTGACCGCACTCACATTCCATTGGAATGTGGCTGAGATTCTATTCCAGCAGCTTACTAAAAAGATGTGTGAGGGATCCAATCACAAAGTGTTGAGAGGCTGTCTGCTCCCAGTGCTTGAATCTGTCATCGGTGTCCCATATCTTGATGTAATACCAGCATAACAGAAGACAGAAGCTGCTCGCAGAATATCCTACAGAAAGGTTGCAAGATTTCCAAGTAGAGAATGTAGTTCAAAGCATTTTGCCTACCCAAAATATTGAAGGTATTGCATAAGGAAATACAAATATCAGTGAAGACATGTAAGGTTTAGTAACATATAATAATCAGTATGTATTTTTTGTAATCATTAAAGCATAAAAACTGAATTTTGATTGGTTGTTATGATTTTTCAGGCACTCCTATAGAAGTCTGTATAGGGCCAAAACACCCCATTCTGCCATTGTACCTTTTGGGCTTCAGGTGTATAAACACTTAAGCCCCATACACACTATCAGTTTTCCTGCAGGTTTTTCTCTTTGGGTTTACCAAAACCATGTAATACAAGAGCCTGCCTGATTGCATACAAATTGAAACTCTTAGGCCGCGTACACACGATCGAATTTATCTGCTGGAAACGGTCCGACGGACCGTTTCAGCAGACAAATTCGATCGTGTGTACGGGCGGACAGACAAGTTTTTCCAGCAGACAAATTTTAAAGCATGCTTTAAAATCTGTCTGCTGGGAACCTGTCCGTCCGACATGTCTGCTGGTTAGTACACTAACCAGCGGACATATCTGCCCGCACATGCGTCGAATGGATTTGACGCATGCATAGTTTTTTACTTCCTGGTGCGGTGACGTGGCGGCGTCAACGTCACCGCCACGTCACCGTGCTGTCTGCCTGCGGGGATTTTGGTTTGATCGTGTGCACACGATCAAACCAAAATAGCCCAGCAGACAAATCCGATCAAATCGGTCTGTCAGACCGATTTGAGCGGATTTATTTAGTCGTGTGTACGCAGCCTTAAGGTTTGACCTCATATTAGATGGTTTTGGTAAACCTGAGGAGAAAAACCTGCAGGAAAACTGATAGTTCGTATGGGGCTTAATATGTGAACAGGTACAATGTGATTTAAAAGAAAAGGATTTTGGTTGTGGAAAGTGTTGGAGCTTTGAGCTTCAATCTGCAAAACATTCAGGTGTAAGTCCAGATTTGTTGTGTTGTTGCTCTTTTTTTAATGTTTGCTTATCAAATCAGTATCATTACTCGTATTTTTAGACAGTAGCAACAACTTTACCAGTTTCCTGGGTTCCAAAAAGTAAATGCTACATGGATCTGCCCTTATTCAAGATGGCTGCAGTCTAGAAATGAAAGGAGGGTGTTTTTCTAAGTGAATTCTTAACAAAATACCCCATGGCATGGATGGATTGGGGTGGGGGGCCTCATTGAAAATAAAAAAAAAATACTAATTAGCTTTTTCAGTTTGTGGGGCTTAGATACAGTGTAGTTTTGCTTTAGGTTGGTCAAAAGCACATGTACATGAACTCTAAATGATCTCAGAAGCATCTCAAACTGATGTCAAGTTGACACAAGCCTTCGATTAGCAGGATCCTCAAAAAAAAAAATAACATTTATTTTCAGCTGAGTTAAATAAGACTCTGAGGCCGCGTACACACGGTCAAATCTATCTGCTGGAAACGGTCGGCCTGACCGTCCCAGCAGACAGATTCGACCGTGTGTACGGGCGAGCCGACGGATTTGGCCACCCGACAGATTTTAAAGCATGCTTTGAAATCTGTCGGCTGGGAACCCGTCCGCCCGACATGTCTGCTGGTTAGTACGCTAACCAGCAGACATGTCTTCTCGCACACGCGCCGAATGGTTTCGACACATGCGCGGAAGTGTTTTACTTCCTGGTGCGGTGACGTGGCGGCGTCAACGTCACCGCCACGTCAGCGCGCCGTCTGGCGGCGGGGATTTTGGTTTGATCGTATGTACACGATCAAACCAATATGTCCCCAGCAGACAGATTTGTTCAAATCGGTCGGCCCGACCGATTTGAACAAATCTGTCTGCTCGTGTGTACGTGGCCTGAGGCTTTATTTTAAAATAGTTTCCTTGTAAATTGAGCCTTATATGTCTCCTAGTTTGAAAGTTAACCAGAAACTAAAGGAACCTCTCAACACTAGTTACTAGTTCAAGTAAAGTAGCACGATTTCATAGTAGCATCAGTGTGAACCAGGACTGAAGGAAGTTGTAATCAGAACAATGGGGGAGAAGCAGCAGAGGCAGAACAAGAAGGGATCTTTCAATGGAGAAATTAATTCATGTTAAAATGGGCTCCATTCACAATTGTACAACTCCAAAGCTTAACGACTTTGGAGTGCAACTTTGATGCAACTTTTGAGGGTTAGCATTGAAGTCTATGGCCCCTATGCATGAAAGTTGGACCAAAGTAGTTCATGAACTACTTTGAAGTCGCTACCACTTTAAGTCACACATGTATGAATGGTTATCATTGGAAAACATAGAGTATGGTTTGATTTGTTGATGTGCAAGGTGGTATGAAAAGTCACACATATGTGAATGGCAGGTTTGTCTTAATGCATGGGCACCTTTGCAGTAGTGTACTTAGGTTTTGTGCTGCCCTAGGCCTGACTAAACTCATGCAGCCCCTAATTTAAATATGAACCACCCCTTCCTGTCAAGGCCACACCCCATTCTGTTTAAGACCCACCCTGAAATCGACCGGGAACACTAGTTCTGAGAGCCTGAGGCAATGGATTCCCACAATTTTCATGGATTTCATCTCACTTCTTGTTTGCAGAAAAATCTCTGCAATGGGACAGAGATGGTAAAAAATAAACTGACAGGGGCCATAACCCTCCCTTGCTCTTTGCAAAATGAAAAAAAAAGTGTTGCCTGTAGTTCTACTTTAAACACAAATTTCTGATCATTTTATTGAGAGGACTAAGAAGAAATAACCATGCCAATGGTGCAGCAGAAAACATATAGCACAGTGAGGAAGGCTTGTGGTCCAGGATGATAGGACAGTCAAAATTAGAAGCAGCCCCTCTCTCGCCCCCCCCACACACAATTTGGCTCTCAGCTTAGTCCGCCCCATCAAACTGGTGCTACACTAACAATGTAGCGCAAGCCGGTGAGGACTCTTTCTGTGCTGCCCCCCTGGCCTAGGCCAGGATACATCGTTGCACCTCTGGGCACTGCCCAGGGGCCCCAGGTTCATGGAGGCCCCATGATAATCTTGCATTACATCATACTTGCCAACTGTCCCAGCTCTACCAGTACTCTTACGCTTTCTACTAAGCTGTGCCGGGATGGCCATGTCCTGGCCAGCGTCCCATAAACTGTACTGTACTGTGCTCTTCCGATCCCAGTATTCTGCCCTCCTGACTCCCCCTGTACTGTGCCCTTTGTGTTGATTAGTCTTTGATTTATGACATGTTTTCTTATTGTTTAAGATCAATTGTATTATGTTTAATTCTATCAACTATTTATACTTCAATTCTTGAGAGTAGGTGTGTAAATTGGGACAGGCTGGTAGGGGCCCCAGTGCATTACTTTTTCCAGGGGCCCATGATGCTATTAAGATTGCCCTGGTGAATGGAGAGATTTTCCTTACATTATAAAGATATATTCCCAATTCCTGTTGAGTCTACAGAAAATTAAGAGAAATCTCCCTAGTAAGATAAAAAAAGGTAAAAAAAAAAAAAAACTGACAATGGGTTTAACCCTTCCCTATTCTATCGGAAAAACAACTGTTGGCCTTAGGCCGCGTACACACGAGCAGACAGATTTGTTCAAATCGGTCGGGCCGACCGATTTGAACAAATCGGTCTGCTGGGGACATATTGGTTTGATCGTGTACACACGATCAAACCAAAATCCCCGCCGCCAGATGGCACGCTGACGTGGCGGTGACGTTGACGTTGCCACGTCACCGCACCAGGAAGTAAAACACTTCCACGCATGTGTCGAAACCATTCGGCGCGTGTGCGAGAAGACATGTCTGCTGGTTAGCGTACTAACCAGCAGACATGTCGGGCGGACGAGTTTCCAGCCGACAGATTTCAAAGCATGCTTTGAAATCTGTCGGGTGGCCAAATTCGTCGGCTCGCCCGTACACACGAGCGAATCTGTCTGCTGGGACGGTCAGGCCGACCGTTTCCAGCAGATAGATTTGATCGTGTGTACGCGGCCTTAGATATACTTTAAATATCATTTTTTTTTGCTGTTCAATTCCAAAATTTCATCTACAATAGGAAGACAGACAATATTTGATTTTCAGATGTTACCTGAATAATTACTTTTTCTTTATTCCTCTTTGTAGAATAATTACAGCCCATATTAACAATATGATGCCACATTAATGTCCTATTTTGTGTTTGATTTATGGATTGTGAAATTCCCTGCACACTGCATATATGGGGGAAAGACATAATGCACTTACTTTCAGTCTAATTATTTTGCCACAGGGCTCTCATATTATTGTAGCAGATGTTGAACACATTTAAAGGCAGTATGTGGTTTCTCACCATAACCAGATTGGATTTCCTCTTTCCTGAAATATTCTTACCCAAATACTTCATGCTGGTCTATGTAGTTTAATAAAAGCTCCCAAAATAAAGCTACTGATAGGAACCCTTATGAATAAGTAATACAATGCTCTCTACTGCCAACTATTATTATTGCATGGAAATACATTGTATATCAGTAACTATATATAGTATATATAGCTTAAATATTGAAGTGTATTGGTAGAATGAATAGACCTGTAGAGTCAAATCCATCAGGCAGATGCTCAGACATGTGCAGGTAATGGGTACCTTTGCAATTCGGCGTCCTTTTACAAGATCCAAGCCATTGAGTATGGGTTAAAGGGGTTGTAAAGGATTTTTTTCCCCCCTAAATAGCTTCCTTTACCTTAGTGTAGTCCTCCTTCACTTACTTCATCCTTCCATTTTGCTTTTAAATGTTCTTATTTCTTATGAGAAATCCTCACTTCCTGTTCTGTCTGTAACGCACCACCGTAATGCGAGGCTTTCTTCCTGGTGTGGAGGGGGGAGGGGGCGAGCAGGCAAGTCAGGGCACTCTCTACTTTGCAAATAGAGAAAGGAGCTGTGTGTTAGTGGGCGTCCTGACACTCCTGCTCACCCCCTCCCTCCTCAAGAGACGTTCTCCATACCATGGAGAAAGCCTCGCTTTACGATGGTGAGTTACAGACAGAAGAACAGGAAGTGAGGATTTCTCAGAAGAAATAAGGACATTTAAAAGCAAAATCGAAGGATGAGGTAAGTGAAGGAGGACTACACTAAGGTAAAGGAAGCTATTTAGGGAAACTATTTTTTCCTTTACAACCCCTTTAAGCTATAAAGTCTGGTCACTGCTTTCTACGGCTTGATAAATCAGTTTATTTAATAAATGTCATACATTCTGTGATCCGTGTATTTTTTTTTACCAAATCTCAGCTTTTTAGCAGCCCCAATATGTACAGGCGGTTGTTCTTTCAGCCTATGAAGAAGAATGTAATTCATGAAACGTGGCTGTTTTGTGTGGATCAGTGGCGGCTGGTGCTGTATATTTGGGGGGGGGGGTGACAAACAAGACAACTATCGCCACCCCCAACCCCCCCGGTTGGTCTGTCGGTTGGTTGATCGTCCCCCCACCAGCCCAGCAGTTTCCCCATCTAGCAGCTTTGGTTCCTTCCTGTGTCTCCTCCTCCTTCAGTGTTGGCTTTCTCCTTGGCAGCTTCACCCTGCATCTCCGGCTTCATGGGAGCTTTGTCCTTGGCGGTTTCCCTCCTCCTTCCCTGAGTGGCCAATGCGATCGCTTCTCCTGTCAAATCGGGCCTTAAGACCCACTTCTTGATTGGATGGGAGGAGAATCGGGAAGACAAAAGCGGATATTAATTTGCTATTTTCGCACAACTGGGTGGGCTCAGGTCGCAGTGCTCTGTGCCTCAAGCCAACCTTTTTTGGAAGACAATTAGAGCCTCAGACTCTAATCATGTGCTTATAAAAAAAAACATTGAAATCCATGCATCTGGCGCTCTGCATGTAGATTGGGGCCAGATGCATGGATTAGCGGGGCGGCGCCCCTATGTCCCTAATGGACAGGCCACCACTATACCTGTTATTCCTGCCAGAAATGTGGTAAGCTGATACCTTCTCTTGTACTGTGCCTGTGCTTCATTGCTATCAGTTAGTATGGTTCCCAGTTTTCTTTGTAGACTAAGACCTCCTGTCTAAATTATGGATATTAAGAGAAGAGGGTATTTCTGTAGTCTCAACATACTTTCTGTCCGAGAGTGACAAAGCTGCTTGTTCACAGATATAGTACAGCATGTGAGCGTTGTCAAACTAGCCCGATAGAAGAAAATTAATGCAGTCACCACATCCAAAGTAATATACAGTATATACTAGATCTGTATTATCTTTAAAAGAATTTATATTTCTATACATCCAGGCAGTGCAGTCAGGTTAATGACTTATAGTGGAGTTCCACCCAAAAGTGGAAGCGCCGCTTATCTGCTTTCTCCCCCCTCTGGTGCCACATTTGGCACCTTTCAGGGGGTAAGGGGGGACAGGTACCTGTTTTTGACAGGTACCCATCCCCATTTCCTGGAGACTGCACCACGGTGATGTCCCTCAGGAAGTTCAGCCTTCCTCCTTTCTCCAGCAATGGGCCAGTTAGAAAGTGCAGTAGGGAACCAGCTGTGAAGCCCTTACCATGAATGGCAGCGGCAGCACCCGAGAGCTGATCTCAAAATCGTCTGGGGTGCTGACATCATGGGATCCCTGGACAGGTAAATGTCCAAATAATAAAAGTCAGCAGGGGGGGGGGGGGGGCGACACCGATTTAACTTATCTATAGCTTGGTCTCTTACACTTTACACCACCCTTCGACTGGACAGTGAAAAAGAAGGTGGGGTCATAAACGCTCTTATTTTGTTGTTTTACTGTCAGCATGCTCCTTGCCAACTCATGCACTGCAGCACACCTGATTGGACCCTAGTTCTGTCCCCCCTCATTCAGTTTGAGTGCTACTGTACAAAGCATTGCAGGAGACTGATATCAAGACAAAATAAGGTACTTACATTATCTGGAAGTAGCATCACTGGGTAACCTTTGTATTCCTCCATAATTCGTCTGAAAAGCACTTTCTGATAATTCCTCTACTTTTCTCTGTCTTGTTACATCGTGGCGGTTTTCTCAGTGGTATGCCGAATTAGGGATGATGTAACCTGTTAGAGTAAGAGTAATTGTAGCTGTTACCAAAATTACCATTTCTCAGAAGAAAAGTTATAATGGGTATAGATATTTTACTCTGGAATTTGATTTAATTAGGATGAATGATCTTTTATATAAAAGGTTTATTTTTGTTTAATAAATCTTTCCTTATGTATATAGGCCATGGCAAAATTAATTTAAGATGACAAACCCAACGTGTAATATAATATAACTAAGGAAACTATTTTAGCATCCCAAGCACCTCCTGCTTCAAAAGAAGCCAGCAATTCAGTGAGTCTTTTGTACAGCTTATCACCTCCAAGCACGAGAGCGCTCTTGATGAAACCGATATCTGTCAGTAGCTGGATAGACTTCAATTGGACCGTGTGTGCGTGTTTGTGTGAAAAGTCTGCATGAAATCTGCTTTTTGTTTAATCAGCCACATGATTTTCTAACATTGGGCACCAGAAACAAAATAGGAATGTTAAAGGGTCACTAAAGTCAGGTTTTTTGTTAAAAAAAAATAACAAACATGTGATACTTACCTCCACTGTGCAGTTCGTTTTGCACAGAGTGGCCCGGAAACCTGTCTTCTGGGGTCCCTCGGCGGCTGTCTGGGCTCCTCCTCGCAAAAGCTTTCCTTCTTCATGCGAGGGCGCTCGCATGGAGGAAAGCTTTTGCGAGCGCGCTCCCGTGATACAGCGGCGGCCATAGCCGCCGACTGTATCACTCGGCTCCGCCCGCCAGCGCGCCGCGTCATCCGCCCTGATTGACAGCAGCGCTAGCCAATGGCTGCGCTGCTATCAATCCGCCCAGCCTAGCCAATCAACGGCCAGGCTGGGAACCGAAGAGGACGACGTGGACGCGCCCGGGACATTCGAACGGTCAGGTAAGTACAACGGGGGCTCGGGGGGGGCCGGTGCTACTAAATGTTTTTTTACCTTCATGCATAGGATGCATGAAGGTAAAAAAACTTGTGCCTTTACAACCCCTTTAAGGAAATTAATTTGTACACACCAGAAAATGTTGCAAAGCTGTGCCCTCCAGCAGTCACGTGGACTAAATCACAGCAGAGTGGCAGCATGGTGCCTGGTGCTTAAATACTCTCTCTGGGTTTCCCGTCCCTGACAACAAAAACTACTGTCCCAGCCTTGCAAGGAAGAGAGGAGAGCAGCACAGCAGTACCTGCTTAGGTAAATAACCCCCCGTTCAGTAAACAGCCCTGCCAATGGGAGTGAAGACCAATAGAACTGCCACTGACCCAATTTGTGGGATATATTTTCTGCCACGGACACCAATGCTGAGGGTTTAATTGCCGCCACTGACACCAATTCTGGGGGTTTAATTGCTGCCACTGACACCAATGCTTAGGGTTATAATTACTGCCACTGACACCAATGCTGAGGGTTTAATTGATGCCACTGACACTAATGCTAAGAGTTTAATTGGTGCCACTGACCCAGTGTTGTGGGATATTATTGCTGCTACTGACACCAATGCTGAGGGTTATAATTGCTGCCACTGACACCAAATCTGAGTGTTTTATTGCTGCCACTGACACCAATGCTGAGGGTGTAATTGCTGCCACTGACACCAATGCTGAGGGCTTAATTGCTGCCACTGACCCAGTGTTGTGGGATATTATTGCTGCTACTGACACCAATGCTGAGGGTTATAATAGCTGCCGCTGACACCAATGCTGAGGGTTATAATTGCTGCCACTGACACCAATGCTGAGGGTTATAATAGCTGCCACTGACACCAATGTTAAGGGTTTAATTGCTGCCACTGACACCAATTCTGGGGGTTTAATTGCTGCCACTGACACCAATGCTCAGGGTTATAATTGCTGCCACTGACACTAATGCTATTGCTGCCACTGACACCAATGCTGAGGGCTTAATTGCTGCCACTGACCCAGTGTTGTGGGATATTATGACACCAATGCTGAGGGTTATAATTGCTACTGACACAATGCTGAGGGTTATAATAATGCTGAGGTTTAATTGTGCCACTGACACCAATTCTGGGGGTTTAATTGCTGCCACTGACACCAATGCTCAGGGTTATAATTGCTGCCACTGACACTAATGCTAAGAGTTTAATTGCTGCCACTGACCCAGTGTTGTGGGATATTATTGCTGCTACTGACACCAATGCTGAGGGTTATAATTGCTGCCGCTGACACCAATGCTGAGGGCTATAATTGCTGCCACTGATGCCAATGCTGGTGGTTATAATTGCAAGAGCTCAGGCCCAGCCCACCCCCCTTAAAAAAACAATCCTTGGTGACCACTCAGCCACCTTGTCCTGCAGCTGGCCATGTCCCAATCAGTCAAGGCTCTCTTTCCCTAAGGGGCTTAAGAGGCCTTCATTGTACATTGGTTTATCAGGCAACATGCAATTCATGGGCCCCTCTAAGAGCTTAGTGTATCAGGACAAATATACACAGGTGTTTGCATTTTACTTCTGACATAATGACAGATAACATCGCTCCCAGATACAGAGAGTGAGTATTTTGTATGAGTGTTCGATTATCTTATGGAAAACCGACATTGAGAGAAATAGAAAGGCTGCCATTGCTGAGCTCTTAAAAAAGTCTGCAAAGCTGAAATTGATTTACTATAAACAGTGCTGATGTGAAGAACTTGTTTTTTATGATCCCCATGGGCCCTGCTAGCGCTAGTCGCGGTTCATTCTACCCTTATTATAATTCACAACTGCTAAGTGATAATTGGGGAGAATAGGTTTGAACAATAACAAGCGTTTATGGTCAATTATTGTCATTTATGTTGCAGAGATTTTTAAGTAATTATTAATCTTTAAAGGGCAACTGCACCTCGGTTTTAAAAATCAATATTTTAATGAGCCCAGCACACTTATTAAATCAGCAATATAGGGCCAGATTCACGTATTCCAGAGCATCTTTGCTCTGGAGTAACGCTTCTGATTTGCGTTGCGCTGCCGAAATTTTAGGAGCAAGTGCTGTCATTCACGAAGCACTTGCTCCTAAAGTTGCGGCAGCGCATCACAAATGAGCCGGCGGAATTCAAATGTCGCGGGTACGGGGCGTGTAGTATGCTAACTACGCGCGATCCCGCCGCCAACGTACTGCGCATGCGTCGAGTGTCAAAACATCCCCGTGCGCATGCTCCAAAATCTGTGAATGAACGTCAATGACGTCACATTCCCATTCATGACCGTTTTACGCAAGCGACGTTTTTTTTTTTTTTCCGACGCGATGACGACGCCTATACCTAACATAGGATACTCCAACCCCATGTAGGTATATCTATGCGCCGCGTATCCCGTCCGGAAACGTCGTATCGTCATTGCGTCACGCCGGATTTCGATCGTGAATTGCCGATTTCCGCTCATTAACATATTTTTTGAGCGGAAATCGGCGGGAACGCCCCCCGCGCCATTTTTAAGTTGAAGTAACGATGCGATGGCGAAACTCAGTTACGCTGCTCGCATCGGAACTTCAACCCGGCGTTTCTTGTTTTCTGGTTACAGAAAACAGAAACGCCGGCTCAAAGCCACAGTTAGGCTGGCGGATCACTCGATCCGCCAGCGTAACCTTTCCTGAATCTGGCCCATAGATGTTATATCTTCTTTTCCACATAAACTTAAACTTTGCCATGGTCTGTCTAACCTAACTCTGTTGGAGCATGGACGTTTTTTTTTCTTTTAAAAACAGCTTTGGGAATGGGTAACAGTGGAAAGAGGGGGTTGTGGCACATATTGGAAGTTTTTTTTTTTAGCTTGCAGATGGGCTTTAACTGACATAATATATTGTATAGCAATTATATACAGTATGTTATATCAATTATTTAATGAGTGCTATGGTAATGGAAGTGGTATTTCCATTTAAATTGTTTCCACAATCCTTAATATGCAATTTACTTTACAGGCTACCATTACTGGACTGTGCTATGTCTTAATGGTTACCAAGTCTACCTTGCAGCATTAGTGTCCATGGTTCAAATCCCAACTAGGACACTAGGACACTATTAATTATTATTATTATTATACAGGATTTAAATAGCGTCATCAGTTTGCACATATCTTTACAAAATGAGGACAGGCAGTACAGTCACAATACCATTTAATTCAGAAGGAATCAGAGGGCCCTGCTCATTAGAGCTTACAATCTAGAAGGGAGGATCAAGTGATACAAAATGTAATAACTGTGGGGGGTGATCTGATGGAGAAAGTAAAAGTACAGTTGTTAGGTGCGGGCTGGATAGGCTTCTCTAAAGAGAAGGGGTTTCAGGGATTGTCTAAAGTAGAGTAGAAGCTAGTCAAACAGACTGTGGTAGGGAGTTCCAGAGGATGTGAGAAGCTCTGGAAAAGTACCGGAGGCGAGCATGGGAGGAGGTGACGAGTGAACTAGAGAGCAGGAGGTATTGGTAGGAACGAAGGGAACGAATAGGATGGTGCTTTGAGACTAGGTTAGTGATGTAGGTGGGGCCCGAGTTGTGGATGGCTTTGTAAGTTAGAATTTTGAATTAAATTTGTTGGGTTAGTAGAAGCCAGTGGAGGGATTAACATAGAGGGGTATCAGACAATGAGCGGTTGGTAAGGTGGATGAGCCTGGCAGCAGCATTCATGATGGACTGAAGAGGGGATCGCCTATGTAATGGTAATCCCGTGGGGAGGGAGTTGCCGTAGTGGAGGTGAGAGATGACCAGGGAGTTAATTAGGAGTTTTGTGGTGTCATTGTTTAGGAAGGGGAGTATTTTGGAGAGGTTGAGATGGCAAGATTTGGAAAGTGTTTGGATGTGGGGCTGAAAGGATAGTCCAGGGTTACACCTAGAACCTTGGCATGCACGGACAGGCAGATAATAGTGCTATTGTTTTGACAGAGAGATCAGGGACAGAGGCACGTGGGGGAGGAAAAATCATGAGCTCAGTTTTGGATAGATTGAGTTTGAGGAAGTGGTGTGACATCCAGGCTGATATGTCTGTTAGTATATTAGTGATACGTGGGGAGACTGAAGGAGTGAGCTGAGGGGTAGAAACATAGATTTAGGTGTCGTCAGCATAGAGATGGTATTGGAAGCCATGGGAGGCTATTACCTGACCCAATTAGTTTGAATGTTTTGCTCCCACACTCCAAAAACATGCTTGTAGGTTAACTGGCTCAAATGAGTATACCAAAAATGTCTACCTAAGTGCTCTGAATCCCCAGGGAAAAAAGAACTGTGGAAAGTTAAATTATAAACTAACCCTTGATAGTGAAACTCCCATTAAATTTGTTAATTTACTAATTCCTAGCACTTCCTTGATTTTCTTAAATCTGCCATCTTAGGCAATTATATTACCCATAGTTTCTATGTATTTTCTGTTAGGCAGTATCCTTAATGTTCTTGTTTGTTGCAATGCAGACATTGTAGTTCTGGTGCATTCATTGTATTAAGACAATCTTTTTATTTACAATGACAAAGAAATGGACTAAAACCTGCACCTGCACTTTATTTGCATTGAGCCATTTAACAGTAAAAGGCCTACAGTGGGCTACATTTGAGTAATATGATCCTCTAATATGTTTCTCCAAATAGCTGTGTGTTTACCATGGGCAAAAAAATAGCTATCCTGGCAAGACATGGGCCCCAAATGGGTAGTACCATTTTTTGGGTGGAAAGACCACCCTGGATGCCTAATAATGACACAAGCAGATCCAGCGTAAGGGACTGGCCTGACACCACTGTTAATTTATTGCCTCGTACACACAGTTGGACTTTTGACCTCCGTGAGTCGGTCAGAAGTCCGACGGAAAGAAAGAGAACAGGTTCTGTATCTTAGGTCCGTCAGACTTCCGACAAAAAAAGTCAAATGGAGGCTACACACGGCCGGACTTTCCGAGAAAAAAAAGCCATCTGACTTTTTTTCTCGGAAAGTCCGACCGTATGTACGAGACAAAACTGTCACCTGTCACCAATGGTCAAGAACATGGGGGCAACTCCACACCATAGGTGCCAGTTTCATGCTGACAGTTACAGGGTGGAGGGTTAAGTTAATGTGATTTATATACAGGTGCGGGGACTTCCCTAATTTGTTTTCCATGAGCATGTTTATTTTCTTCCACTTTCATATTCCTTCCACGTCTTTTATTTATTTTTCTTACATTACTGATCAAAAGCACTTTGTTTTTAAATCAGCTTTGCTATATAACTGCAGGCGTGCTGCTATAATCTGGGGCAGGCGGTGGAAGTTCTGAGTCACATTGTGTGCTGGTTGAGATCAGGACAGGTGAAGATGGAAACAAATGTGGACAATGTAGCCTCAAACTGTTCCAGCTTGTCTTTTGCCCCCTAACATAGACCCTCGCAGATTATGCACTCTTCTTAGAATGTAATGAATCGCCCTACACTTGCTCTGAATCAGCCTTATGCAATGGTAATTCAGTTGCCTGTGCTATAATGTTCACTGACATTTCCTACACATCTGTTAGGAAAGAAATCTTGCTAAGGGGTATATTTCTATAGGTCAGGGTTGCTTAATTTCTTATTATAGGTATGACTCTTGGAAACAATGTTTAACATTTATGAAGCTGTGTTGGGTAATTTCTCTTCTTATTTTCTTCACTTTTTTTTTTTTAGTGTTGAAGAATTTTTTATTGGTTTCTTAACCACTTAAGGACCTTAGGTGTTTTTCTGATTTGGTGTTTGCAAGACTAAAACAGTTTTTTCTGCTAGAAAATTACTTAAAACCCCCAAACATTATATATTTTTTTTCTAACACCCTAGAGAATAAAATAGTGGTCATTGCAATACTTTTTGTCACACCGTATTTGAGCAGCGGTCTTACAAGCACACTTTTTTTTGGAAAAAAATCACTTTTTTAAATAAAAAAATAAGACAACAATAAATTTGGCCCAATTTTTTTATATATTGTGAAAGATAATGTTACGCCGAGTAAAATGATACCCAACATGTCACGCTTAAAAATTGCGCCCGCTCGTGGCATAGCGTCAAACTTTTACCCTTAAAAATCTCGATAGGCGACGTTTAAAAAATTCTATAGGTTGCATTTTTTTAGATACAGAAGAGGTCTAGGGCTAGAATTATTGCTCTCACTCTAACGATTGCGGCAATACCTCACTTGTGTGATTTGAACACCGTTTTCATATGCAGGCGCTACTCGCGTATGCGTTCGCTTCTGCGCGTGAGCTCGTCGGGACGGGGTGCTTTAAAAAAAAACATTTTTTGTTTTCTTATTTATTTTTATTTATTTTATTACTTTTTACACTGAAAAAGAAAATGTGATCACTTTTATTCCTATTACAAGAAATGTAAACATCCCTTGTAATAGAAAAAAGCATGACAGGTCCTCTTAAATATGAGATCTGGGGTCAAAAAGACCTCAGATCTCATATTTAGACTAAAATGCAAAAAAAAAAAGGATTTTTGGAAAACTAATTTTTTCAAATGACAAAAAAAAAAAAAATGTCTTTAAGACGCTGGGCAGGGCTGACGTTTTGACATCACTTCCGCCCAGCAAAGCTATGGGGATGGGTGAAAAACATTTTTCCCTCACTTGCATCCCCAGTCAGCCGCCAAACAGACCCGATCGCCTCCACCGCTACCGACGGCAACGGTAGCGGGAGAGCGGCAGGAGGGGGGGCCCCTCTCCCGCCACCGATAAAGCCGACCACTGTTATCGTGTACAGGACCGCTCACACTAAAGATGGATACCTCGGTTGTGGCAGCAGCTGCTGCCGTTACCGAGATATCCATTTTTAAAGTACCAACGTAAATGTACATGAGCGGGTCCTTAAGTGGTTAACATAGTGTAAGAAATAATTTGTTACAGAAAACAAAAAATGATATACTTAAATACAATAGATATATAAAGGTATCCCCAATAGAAAGGAAGTATGGATACATCAAATAAATAAGATAACAAATAATTAATAAAGACATACAATTAATATTTAACAATTAATACTAATTTTATAATAAGTAATATTGTAAGGATTAAGACGTATTTTAAGGATGTACACGCTAAAAGAAATATGTAGAAGAAAAAAAAAAGGAATTTTGGAAAGACAAGATCATTTAGGTGTTACAATTATAAACCGTTATAGACAGGTACAATTATTCAAATTCTTTAATTCAAAGAACCCAATTAAATAATTTTTGAAAATGTTGTGGATATTTTTTTACCATGTAGCAGTGTTTCTCAACCTTTTTTCGATCAAGGCATCCTTTAGAATGATGCACAATCTTCTAAAATGTAAAAAAAATGAACTAATAGTTTTATATAATGTAGCAACATTCACACATGTAGGACACCCAACGTAATGCCCTGTACACACGATCGGTTCGTCTGATGAAAACGGTCCGATGGACCGTTTTCATCAGACGAATCGATCGCGTGTGGGCCCCATCAGTTTTTTCCCATCCGTGAAAAAACGTAGAGCCTTTTTTTAAATTATCTGATGGTTAAAAAACTGATAGAAAAAAAAAACGATCGTCTGGGGTCAAGTCCATCGGTTACAAATCCACACATGCTTAGAATCAAGTCGACGCATGCTCAGAAGCATTGAACTTAATTGTTCTCAGCACATTGTAGTGTTTTACGTCACCGCGTTCTGACATGAACGGATTTTTAACTGATGGTGCGTAGGCAAGACTGATGAAAGTCAGCTTCATCGGATATCTGATGAAAAAATCCATCGGTCCATTTTCATCGATGAACCGATCGTGTGTACAGGGCATTAGAGATGTTTTATTCTTCCAAAAGCAAATCAAATACACCTTTGCACACTGGTACTGACTAGTGTTCCAATGTTTCTCTTCTCCCTCAGTTTCCTTCCCTCATTCAGCCATAGTGCTGACAGAGAGGGGCAGGGGAGGGCAGAGAGGTGCAGGTGCCCATCGTTTTCCTTATCAGCCAATTACACCATTGGTCATTAGAACACTGAGGGTTAGAAGGTTGCAATGGTGCACAATGAAAACGTGGCTATATGTACAGCACCTAAAAGGCAGGTTGGATCCACCTGCTGTCTTGTATGCAATTTTTGTGGAATTCTAGGTATTTTGCCAAGGCACCCTTAAAGAAACCTGAAGGCACCAGGGGGTGCCTGGACACCCTGGTTGAAAAAGGTTGGCATGTAGGAAAGACATGAACTATTGAAGTGGTACTAAATGGCAAGTGAGTTTTACCTAAAGGTGAACATTTTGTTTGATTTTGGATAGAGTAAGCAGGAGTTTTTGTTGCCACTCTTGGAGAAAAGAAAAAATCCCCTTGTGGTGGACTTTTAAGGCACAATATGTTTTTAGAGATGTATTTTATTTAGACATGATGGCCTCGATTCACGTACCCGGGTGTATCTTTGTGCGGGCGTATTGTATCTTTTTTACGCTACGCCGCCGCAAATTAGAGAGGCAAGTGCTGTATTCACAAAGCACTTGCTCCCTAAGTTACGGCGGCGTAGCGTAAATGGGCCGGCGTAAGCCCGCGTAATTCAAAGTAGCAAGGCAGTGGGCGTGTTTTATGAAAATGAACCGTGACCCCATGCTGGGCCGAACGAACGGCGAATGCGCCGTCCGTGGACATATCCCAGTGCGCATGCCCCCGAATCACGTTGGATAGAATGCCTAAGTGACGTTGGCGCGCAATGCCTACGACGCGTGAAAGTAACCTACGCCCAGCCCTATTCACGTACTACGTAAACGACGTAAACTACGTAAAATTCGACAGCGTCTTTCCCTGGTCCATACCTTAGCATTAGCTGCGCCTCATATAGCAGGGGTAACTTTATGCCGGACGTAAGCCTTATGCAAAACGCTTATATAAAGCGGCCGGGCGCATCTACGTTCGTGAATCGGCGTATGTTATTTATTATTATTATTTATTGTTTATTGTTTGTTTCTTATACAAGGCGCATAGTTCACAAAACATGTTTGCATCGATGCGCCTGCTTCCCATCCAGTCACGTTACCAGAAACATACCAAGAAAACAAACTTTAAAAACAACATAAAATCTTGCTCTTTTGCATATTTTAAATTGGAACGCTGAATGCGACCAGCGTGAATATGCGCCTACGATACGCCGCGTAGGCAAGTTACACCGGATGATTGAAGCCATGTTTTTCGGCGTATCTTGCTTTGTGAATTGGCGCAAAGATGCGACGGTGCACATTTAAAATTACGGCGGCGTATCTGGAGATACGCCGACGTAACACTTTTGTGAATCTGGGTCTAGATGTAAAAAACATACAAAAATATGAAATGCTAAACATATCTACAACATTTTCACAGTTATTTAATTGTAGTATAGTCTATAATTGTTGTACCCGACGTATTTCAGAGTACAGGTGTCTCCTTCTTCAGGGGTATATATTAGCAAGAAGAATACATTTTCTAGAAATATAGTGTTATAGAACATAATTACATAACATAATGATTACATAACACTATAACAGTGTCCAATAAAAAGTCAAATAAAATTGTTGCCATTCTTGCCCCATTGTGGAGATTTTCCTCCACTTCCTGTCTGATTGCCAACATAGGAAAATCCCTGGCTGGATAACAGGTGCAACCACGCTTTTTACTCACTGTGCAGCGTTCAGGGTTTCGAGACTCTTTTAATGGACTGTCTGGAATATCTTTGTCCTTTTGTCCCTTCTCTACAATATAATTTTACTTGTCGCCCCTGAACCATTCATTATATAGTATTGAGCACAGTGGGTCTTTACTTACCCCTTGTGGCTGGGCACGGCCTCTTTCCACCTGATCCCTAGCTGGGGGTCTTTCATCCCTCTGGGGGACATTTCATCAGCTTGTCCTCTGATCTGGGATTGGTGAAGAGCTGGGTTTTATATTATGGTGGTCTCAGACAAACCCCCTGAGGAAGCCATTTTGGCGAAACATGTAGGGACAGAACATCTTCCTGCGACCACCACTCTTGCTTTTGGGATACCAGCGACCCACCATTTGCAATATATGCTCTAATAATCAATTTGAATGGAAACCTTTTGTCTTGTTTTTGTATGAATAAAGAAACACATTTTTTATATATTTTCCTCATGTATCAATTTTTTCTTGCACCGTTATAATCCCAAATCCTTTCCTCTGTTATCGCATAGGAAAATCCCTGTTGGTCACCAGAACTTGCATTCCCATTTAAAGATTTTCCTTTTATTTCTGTTCTGGTGACAACCCAAAATTTTGGGTTTTTCTATATTTTTTACTGTTGGTAATAATGGTAAACAAGACAAAGAGAGAGTGTGACTCTCCTTAATAATACAATAAAAAACGACAGTTGTTCTAATCCCTTCCCACTCTATCCAAAATTAAAATGGAAAGTTTTGCCTTTAGTTATACTTTAATTCACTTTTTTTAATTCACTCTCTTCATTAGGATAAACAAAATGCCCTTGTGTCCTTTCTGTGCACCCCTTCCACACTGACACTGGGTTCTCCATGATCTGTGCCACTTCCCCAATCTTCTGGGCTGCAGAGGAGGGTACTCAGGGCAGCAAAATGATAGGCTCCAGCTGATGTCACTCACATTTCTGGGAGGAGGAAGCAATGGCATATCTTGCCAGGCACTGTGTGTGTCTATGGACACACACAGCACTGGCAGGAGCACACACACACAGGTGTCTCCATAGCAGCCAGTTAACTAAGGAGATATCCACTAACAGGCATGAGTTACCAGCAGCTTGAGGACAAGATGAGGACATTAAAAAAAAGTAGAATCAACCTATAATGTAAGTATGGACCTTCTCTAATGCTGCATACACACAACCGTTTTTCCTGTCATGCAAAAAAAAAAAAAGTTTTTCCTCGATGTGATTGGTTGTGATTCCTCTCAAGCCTGCTTTGTACACACACGTTCTTGAAAAAAAAAACGCTTGAGCAAAGCGTGGTGACATACAATACGTACGACGGCACTACAAATGGGACGTTCCATTCAAATGGCGCCACCCTTTGGGCTGCTTTTGATGATCCTCGTGTTAGTAAAAGTTTGGTGAGAGGCGATTCACACTTTTCAGCCTCGTGCTTTTTAGTCCGTTACAGCGTGACGCATGTGCTATCTCCATTACGAACGCTAGTTTTACCAGAACAAGCTCTCATACTTGATTCTGAGCATGCGTGTTTTCTTTCCCCTCAGAAAAGCATACACACACGGTTTTCGCGACGAGAAAAAGAACAACGGGAAAAACGATGAGAAAAAATAGAGCAGGTTCTAATTTTTTTTGCGGGTAGTTTTCTCGTCAAGAAAACTGCTATGCAGCATACACACAACCGGTTTTCACGTCCAATCTAAAAAATGGCAGTTTTCTCGTCATGAAAAACGGTCGTGTGTACGCGGCATAAGGGTTTAAAGTCACTTTAATTTCAACGATGGGAAACTAGGGAATTAGCCTTCTCAAGATGGAAGATAGTGACAAGAAAAGTATCTGAGATTTACTATTGGCTGGGTATTTGCAATCCTCCCGACATGACGTGCATTAGTAAAGGGGTACAGTGGACCTCCCACTCCCACCAGAGAAAGCCCACACTCTGTCACCTCTGGTCTGTGAGTACACAGGATCCAATGAAGAGCCCACATCTTTTAAGTTGAAAGGACATGATTATAGGAAGTGCTATACATTAGAAACCTTTTTGGACATACTATGTTGCATATAGGGGTGAACTCTTCTCCACAGTCCTCTGTTCTCTCCTGTGCACTCATCAGCCAGAGGTCTATAGTTTAGGTGTGGTGAGCCCATATATTTCCTGTAAACAGCACACGTGGATTGTATGGGGCCCAGAGGACCTCTAATTACTCAACATAGTGATCTGACTTATCTGATGGAGGGACTTGGCATTCCATAACAAACATCAGCTCAGCAGGAGATGTTCCAGTTACGCTTTTGACAAACTCACAAATAGAATTACTGTTTCTTTTTTTTCCCCTGTTGCTGCATTTTTTCACCAATGCACATTTTACTTCATATTAGTATTGGGAAGCGAAAGCGGGATGGGGATGTGAGGGCAATTGCTGAAGGTGACCAAACACCCATCCCAAAGAATTGTAAGGGACTATCTTGGTACTGATACAACACAATATTGTTTTGTGTAAAAATGTGTTTAATACATATAAAAAAGTAACATACAAAAAACTAACAAATGTACAATAAAAAAACACTTGTGAAGTGGAGATAGACAGGTCTTTCCTCAACTAGTTTCGCGGAGTGGAACTGCTTCTTCAGGAGAAGTTGTCTAAAATTATGTGAAACTATACTCAAAACTTTTAATTTAATTAGTATTGGCACTTTCCATTTCAGATCAATGGTGTGCATTGTTACGGACATGATGTCAATGATTATAATATACAAGTTCAGTGTGTACGGCTACAATCACCTCAAGTATTATACTTTTCTAAAGGCTTAAAGTAGTTTTAAACCCTCACATGTACTCAGTGAAGTGACTGGTCTCAGGTGATACACAGAGATAAAACAAATCCTTCTACGCAAGTTGTACATGTTTATCTGCAGTCTTTTCTAATCTACATCTGTTCAAAATCAAGAATTTATAAAGCTTGTCTGAGGATTAAAAAAAAAAACATTTTACAGTTGCTCCAGGACTTGAGGTAAAGCTTCTCTTTACAGGGAATAGCCAATCACATGCAAGGAAAAGTAAAAGTAAACAGCAGAGATTATGCTCATTTACTAAGCTCTAGAGCAGGGGTGTCAAACTCAATTTCATCGTAGGCAACATCAGCATTATGATTACCCTAAAAAGGGCCGGTTGTATCTGTAAGATTAGATGTCCAGCGCATCCCCCTCCCTTTACATTAGATGTCAAGAGCCACCCCACCATCAGAAGTTGAGTTCCCCACTATCACCTTACATCACAGTGAACCCCCCTTTCCTTATGCTGCTGCTGGGAAGAAGCTGGATGCATTGCTTAAAAGCAGAAAGTAAGGGTCTTGAGGAGGGCTGCAGCTACAGGAGAGGTGCGAGGGCCACATGAAATGGCCTGGAGGGCCGCATTCGACCCGCGGGCCTTGTGTTTGCCACCTATGCTCTAGAGCAACTGCAAAGTGCACAGTCCATTTTCCTTTAGTAAATCAACCCCTATGTGTCTTTTCTAGTGTTCTAGTGTAGAGTCTAATGCCGCGTACACATGATCGGTTTGTCAGACTAACCGATCGTGTGTGGGCCCCATCGTTTTTTTATCCATCGGTTAAAAAACTAGGAACTTGTTTTAAAATTATCTGATGGTTAAAAAACCGATTGAAAAAAACGATAGTCTGTGGGCACGTTCATCGGTTAAAAATCCACGCATTCTCAGAATCAAGTCGACGCATGCTCGGAAGCATTGAACTTCATTTTTTTCAGCACGTCGTTGTGTTTTACGTCATCGCGTTCTGACACGTTCGGTTATTTAACCGATGGTATGTAGGCATGACTGATCATCAGTCAGCTTCATCGGATAACTGATGGAAAAATACATCAGTCCGTTTTCATCGGATGAACCGATCGTGTGTACAGGGTATTATAGTTGGTTTGATTCTTCAGTAGAATGTGAAGTGAAATAAGTATAACCGAGAGACAAAACCTTTATTTTTAGGTTTAGAAAGGGATTAAAATACCTGTCAGGTTTTTATTGCTGTTTGTTCCACCTTTAGGAGGATTCATTCTTTTTTTTTTCCTATTTGTAATCACCAATTGTAAAGGTAAAATTACTTTACTTTACTGCTTTAACCATCTCTTACTTCATGCAAAATGAAAAAAAAAAAAAAAAAGTCTTTCAAAATAGCGGCATCTGTTCTTGAATCACCTGCTAAATCAGAGCAGCACTGTGCTGGTTCAGGTTTTTCCTACAGCCTGTAAAATTGAGCCTAAAGAGGAACTTCATTCCCTTTAGCTTTGGCCGCATCTCTCCATCTGTTGGGTTCCTACAGAGCCCTGCAGCACATCTGCGCATGCCCAAGGGTTTCCATGCTTGCACACAGAGGCGGCTCTAGGCTTGGTGAGGCCCTCGGCAAACCTTAGATATGAGGCCCCACCAACTCCCATAATGGGAAAAATATTTAAAGCGTTAAAAACTAACAGTAAAAATTGCATATATAAAGAGCCTTAAATCCTATGAACTATGGGACTCTGGTCACCATAGAGCACCTTCCCCAGAGTGAACGCACTAGGGTAAGGGGGGGCGGGGGGCTTACTTATACAACAGTGAACCTTTATATCAGAGCCTCCTTACTTTACTGTATTCTCTGCCCCCTACATCAGAGATGGTCAGAGACTGCATACACGATTCAATAAATGGTCAGAGACTGCATACACGATACAAGAGATGGTCAGAGACTGCATACATGATACAAGATACGGTCAGAGAGTGTGTGGACATGATGCAGGAGATGGTCAGAGACTGCATACAAGATACAGGAGATGGTCAGAGATTGCATACTTGATACAAGAGATGGACAGAGACGCATACATGATACAAGAGATGGTCAGAGACTGCATACATGATACAGGAGATGTTTAGAGACTGCATACATGATACAGGAGATGGTCAGAGACTGCATATATGATTCAAGAGATGGTCAGAGACTGCAGATATACTACAGAAGATGGTTAGAGACTGCATACATGATACAGGAGATGGTCAGAGACTGCAGATATACTACAGGAGATGGTCAGAGACTGCATACATGATAAGAGAGACGGTCAGAGAGTGTGCGGACATGATACAGGAGATGGTCAGAGGCTGCAGATATGGTACAAGAGATGGTCAGGGACTGCAGACATGGTACAAGACATGGTCAGAGACTGCAGACATGGTACAAGAGAATGGTCAGACTGCATAAATACCACAGGAGATGGTCAGAGACTGCATATGTGGTACAAGAGATGGTCAGAGACTGCAGACATGGTACAAGAGATGGTCAGACTGCATACATACTACAGGAGATGGTCAGAGACTGCACACATACCACAGGAGATGGTCAGAGACTGCATATTTGGTACAAGAGTTGGTCAGAGACTGCAGACATGGTACAATAGATGGTCAGAGACTGCAGACATGGTACAAGAGATGGTCAGAGACTGCAGACATGGTACAAGAGATGGTCAGAGACTGCAGATATACTACAGGAGATGGTCAGAGACTGCAGATATACTACAGGAGATGGTCAGAGACTGCATACATGATAAAAGAGACAGTCAGAGAGTGTGCAGACATGATACAGGAGATGGTCAGAAACTGCAGATATGGTACAAGAGATGGTCAGAGACTGCAGACATGGTACAAGAGATGGTGGTCAGATAATGCAGACATGGTACAAGAGATGGTCAGAGACTGCAGACATGGTACAAGAGATGGTCAGACTGCATACATACTACAAGAGATGGTCAGAGACTGCATACATACCACAGAAGATGGTCAGAGACTGCATATGTGGTACAAGAGATGGTCAGAGACTGCAGACATGGTACAGGAGATGGTCAGAGACTGCAGACATGGAACAAGAGATGGTCAGACTGCATACATACTATAGGAGATGGTCAGAGACTGCATACATACCACAGGAGATGGTCAGAGACTGCATATGTGGTACAAGAGATGGTCAGAGACTGCAGACGTGGTACAAGAGATGGTCAGAGACTGCAGACATGGTACAGGAGATGGTCAGAGACTGCAGACATGGTACAGGAGATGGTCAGAGACTGCAGACATGGTACAAGAGATGGTCAGAGACTGCAGACATGGTACAGGAGATGGTCAGAGACTGCATACATGATACAGGAGATGGTCAGAGACTGCATACATGGTACAAGAGATGGTCATAGACTGCATACATGGTACAAGAGATGGTCAGAGACTGCAGACAATGACATGGTACAAGAGATGGTCAGAGACTGCAGACATGGTACAAGAGATGGTCAGATAATGCAGACATGGTACAAGAGATGGTCAGACTGCATACATACTACAAGAGATGGTCAGAGACTGCATACATACCACAGAAGATGGTCAGAGACTGCATATGTGGTACAAGAGATGGTCAGAGACTGCAGACATGGTACAGGAGATGGTCAGAGACTGCAGACATGGTACAAGAGATGGTCAGACTGCATACATACTATAGGAGAAGGTCAGAGACTGCATACATACCACAGGAGATGGTCAGAGACTGCAGACATGGTACAAGAGATGGTCAGAGACTGCAGACATGGTACAAGAGATGGTCAGAGACTGCAGACATGGTACAAGAGATGGTCAGAGACTGCAGACATGGTACAAGAGATGGTCAGAGACTGCAGACATGGTACAAGAGATGGCCAGAGACTGTAGACATGGTACAAGAGATAATCAAAGACTGCAGACATGATACAAGAGATGATCAGAGACTGCAAGCATGGTACAAGAGGTGGTCAGAGACTGCATACGTGGTACTAGAGATGGTCAGAGACTGCGCACATACTACTGGAGATGGTCAGAGACTGCACACATACTACTGGAGATGGTCAGAGACTGCACACATACTACTGGAGATGGTCAGAGACTGCACACATACTACTGGAGGTGGTCAGATAGAAGGATGCGATCCGGCGTGTTTGCACAGCCCACGTGCAGAGCCCCCCGGGAAGTTGGCACAGTGCTGCGCTAATCACAGACAGCGAAACATTTCCCGATCTCTGCAGCTGCGCAACGGGATAACGTCTCACTGCCTGTGATTAGCGCAATGCTGACTTCCTGATGGGCTCTGCACATGGGCTGTGTGAAAAAGCTGGAACTCATCCTTAGTCAGAGACTGCAGACATGTGCGGACATAATTGGGCTGAAATTGCACAGAACGCACAGCGTGTTCCTGTGTATTTCAGTGTGATCCTGGACCTGTGACCTGGAACCCACACTTTGCTAACTTGCCTGGAAAGGGGGCATTAGTATGGGCACCTGGAGCAATTTGGCACATCTCTTTGGGGGGGGGGGGATATGTGCTAAGGGGGTGGATTTCATATCCAAGCCCCCTTGCAGCAAACGTCATAAAGTGCCCCCCTAGAACATATCCTCTCCCCCAAAATTACTCAAAGTAAACTGTAAACCATAGGCATTAACCCCCCCTCTGGAAGGCTCACTTACTTTTCATCAGGACATGTGTCATTTTGTCAGACGAGCAGCTTTTCTCTGCAGCGTGGTGAGCTTTCTTCTCCTCCCCCTCCTCCTCTGTGTACACAGGAAACATCACACAGCACAAGGAGGAGGGGGGCGGGCTCAGTACACTCGTCTCACTCTGTATGCAATGTGTGTGTCAGGAGTCAGGGCCAGGCAGCCGGGGACTGCAGGGAGAGATGTCGGCTGACTCGGCTCTCTCTCCAACATAAAAAGTGGAGCTCTCGGACACGTGCGGGAACGAAAATAGCCGGGAAAGGGTGAGGCATGGGCAAATTAGGCAGCCGCACGGGGCCCCCTGACTTTGCGAGGCCCCTGACTTTGCGGGGCCTAAGGCAGCCGCCTAATTTGCCTAATTAGAGAGCCGCCTCTGCTTGCACGGATAGGCCAAGTAGTATTGGAACTTCCTTAACCACTTGCTGACCAGCAGCCATCATTATACTGTGGCAAGGTGGCACAATCCCCCAAATCACTGTAGGTGTACGTCGGCTCAGAAACTCGCTTTTATGGGTGCACGCATGCCACCAGGGGCGCACGTGCACTTCCATTATCGAGCAGGGAGCCAATCAGCGGGTCCGCCGGCCACCTGTAATCGTTCCCAGCAGTGACAGAACGGGGATCTGCCTGTGTAAACAAGGCAGATCTCTGTTCTTACAGGGGAGATCACACAGATCCTGTCTTTCTGTTATGCAGGAAGACGGATCTTTGTGTTTCCCCAGTCACACAGTCCCCCATACGGTTAGAAAACACCTTCAGGGAAAACATTTAACCCTTTGATCGCCCCTGATGTTAACCCCTTTCCTGCCAATGTCAGTACAATAACGGTGCAAATTGTGAGCACTGATTACTGTAAAAATGTCACTGGTTCCCCAAAGAGTGTGAAAAATGTCAGTTAGGTGTCCGATCTGTCCGTTAAAAATCATGGATCGCCGCCATTACGAGTAAAAAATAATAATAATAAAAATGGCAAAAATCTTTCACTTATATTGTAGAAGCGATAACTTTTGTGCAAAGTGCTGCAAACCAATCAATATACACTTATTGGGATTTTCTCACCAAAAAATATGTAGCAGAATACATCCGCCTAATCTGATGAATAAATTAGATTTTTCACATTTTATGGGAAATGTTTTATAGCAGAAAGTAACAATTTTTTTTCTTCTTTTTTTTCCAAATGTTCCCTAATTTTTTGATTACAACGCAAATAAAATTAAAATAGCAAAGGTGATCAAATACTACCAAAAGAAAGCTCTATTTGTGGGAAGAAGGGACATTAATTGTTTGGGTGCAGCGTCGCATGACCGCACAATTGTCAGTTAAAGCAACAGTGCCGTATCGCAAAAAATGGTCTGGTCAGAGAGTGGGTCATGCACGGGGGGGGGGGTTTGTGCATGCACGGGGGAAACCCCACGCATCAGCAGATGTGCCACAGGGCTGTGTGTGACCTTAAGCCATGTGGTAGACCTGCCCATGTGCAAAATCTGGGGAGGAGGGGCAAATGACAAGTGATGGAAGTTATGGAAGTTTTGAAATGCAGCACAAAAAATATTAAAATTTAGTTTAGGTTCCAAAAACAGTAAGGCGGCGTACACACGAGGGGATATGTCCGCTGAAAACGGTCCGATGGACCGTTTCAGCAGACATCTCCGCTCGTGTGTATGGGCTAGCGGACAGATTTCTCCACCCGACAGATTTCAAAGCAAGCTTTGAAATCTATCCGGTGGAATCTGTCCGCCCGACATGTCTGCTGGTTAGTACACTTACCAGCAGACATGTCGGCCCCCACCGCCGCCGCGCCGCTGCCGAATGGATTCGGCGCATGCGCGGAAGTGTTTTACTTCCTGGTGCGGTGACGTGGCGGTGACGCGGCGGCGTCAACGTCACCGCCGCGTCACCGCGCCGTCCGGCGGCGGGGAATTTGATCCGATGGTGTGTACACGCCATCGGATCAAACTCCCGATCGGACATATCCGATGGAAATGGTCCGCGGACCGTTTTCATCGGATATGTCCGATCGTCTGTACGCCGCCTTAAAGATACAAATATTTTCCAATTTTTACTTCCGGACCAAGACAGACTGTGATAATCAGATGCAAATAGAAACACACACGTTTACATCCACCTGCCTATAGACTAACATTGAGCTGCCGTTCAGGTCTACCTGAAAAACTGACCAGCAGAACTGATTGGACCTCCATGTGAAACGGACCCGAAACACTAAAATGATTTTTCACATTAAGAGGGCTGTTTTATTGTTGCATATTGTTATGGTGATGTTATTCCTTGTTCCTGCCTAAAACAAAGTACGCTTTTTATATAAAGTTCTTCCTGTTTCCAGATGTGCGTTACCTTCCAATACAATCATGTATTCCCTCATGGAAGACTTTAAGAATGAGTCAAGTGACTTAGGTCATTCTACTATTTCCAGACTTGAATTATGACATCACTGCTACCCAGATATTACTAATGACATTGTCACTTTCTTATACAAGGATATAATTAACATGATGTTGTACAATACTGTACATTTATTAATGAACCCGTATAGTCATATAGTTTGTGTTCAATGTCACAATTAGAAAATCAAACACGAACGTACACATGACCGTTTTCCTCCTGCCATGAAAAACGGTCATGTGTATGTTTTTCGTTGAGAAAACTGTAGTAGATCTCGACGAGAAAAAAAGAGAACATGCTCTCTTTTTTTCTCGTCGGGAGTCTCAATGTTCTGGTCGTGGTTCTCATCGGGCTGGTTTACGACGAGAAACACGTTCGTGTGTATGCTTAGAAACCTGCGCATGCTCAGAATAAAGTATGAGACGGGAGCGCACCTTTGGTAAAAGTAGCGTTCGTAATGGAGATAGCACATTCGTCACGCTGTAACAGACTGAAAAGCGCAAATCGTCTCTCACCAAACTTTTACTTAACACGCAGTAACATGAGATCAGCAAAAGCAGCCCCAAGGGTGGCGCCAGTGGAATCAAACTTCCCCTTTATAGTGCCGTCGTACGTGTTGTACGTTACCCCGTTTGAGAACGACAAGATTTTGTCTCAACAGTGTGTATGCAAGGAAAGCTTGTCAAGGATCTCGTTGAGGAAAACAACATTTCTTTTACGACGAGATTCTCGGTCGTGTGTACAAGGCCTGACACACATGAATTACCATATAATGGGGAGCTAAGGAGAAAAACGTACAGGATGAAATATGTGTGGTGCAGTGCCACGCTCACCATACTTTTGTTTTATTTATTTGTAACAGGTTCCGTATTTAAAGTGTAACTCCACTTCTGTTGAGAAAAAAACATTCCCCTCTGGGTGATTGACGTACATTGCAAGGATTATAGCAATCTTTGTTGCAGATTCCTACCTTTTGTTATTCTGTTTGTCTGTGCCTCTGTGTAGAGTGGGTCTAATGGGAGTGGTTTCATAATTAACTGTCAGGTGTGCAGCTACAGGGCACTAATGAGGAAATATGCTGGGCCTGCATCCCTTTAGACATACTCTTATTGAAAATATCTCTCCAAAAATGAAAATTTTGTTGCAGGGGATGCCTGAAATCTTGTATATTAGGCAGACTTCTGGGGAAATTGGTGAGCCAATCACACAAGCAGGAAATTATGTTTCTGGGGAGTGGTCAGCACACACTCTATGTATAGAACAACAGGTAGCCATATTGCATTCTTAGAACATTACAGGGGCTGCAGATTGAAAAGGAAAGGTCATTTTTAATAACATTCAATTGCAATATGATTATTGTCGGAATTATAAGTGCTATATTATTTTTTCTTTATTTGCTATTTTTTCCCCCCACAAAATTGGTGTTACCCTTTATAGAATGCCAACAATTTAAAAAACAATTTGAATGCAAAAAACGAATCGAAATGGATTTGAAAACTTTTCAAAACGACCCGAATCCGAATTCCAAAAACAAATGAAATGGATTAAACAAATTTGACTAAACTCATTTATGTAAATAACGAATCAAAACGAAACAAATATTTCCGTTCTGCACATGTCTAATCAATGATGTCACAAAAGTGATGTTTGTCTGGTTGGAGTAAGGAGTTTCATAGGATTGGAGAGGCTCTGGAAAAGTCCTGGAGACGAGCATGGGAGGAGGTGATGAGGGAGCTAGAGATCAGGAGGTCTTGAGAAGAATGAAGAGAATGATTATGTTGGTATTTAGAGACTAGGTCAGTGATGTAGCTGGGGGCAGAGTTGTGGATGGCTTTGTAAGTAGTTGTTAGTATTTTAAATTAAATTTGTTGGGTGAGCGGAAGCCAGTGAAGGGATTGACAGAGAGGAATAGCAGAGACAGAGCGATTGGTAAGGTGGATGAATCTGGCAGCAACATTCATGATGGATTGAAGGAGGATAGACTATGTAGAGGGAGTTGCAGTAGTCGAGGCGAGAGATGACCAGGGAGTGAATTAAAGTGGCATTCCACCCAAAAAAAGTTTTTTTTTAAAACCAGCAGCTACAGATACTGCAGCTGCTGGCTTTTAACCACTTCAATACAGGGCATTTTCATCCCTGTCACACTTTAAATGACAATTCTGCGGTCATGCGACTTTGTACTCAAATTACATTTTGATAATTTTTTCCCTACAAATAGAGCTTTCTTTAGATGGTATTTAATCACCTCTGCATTTTTAATTTTTTGTGCTATAAACCAAAAAATGAGCGACGAATTTGTAAAAAACACAATATTTTTTACTTTTTGCTATAATAAATATCCCAATTTAAAAAATGAAAAAAATGTTTTCCTCAGTTTAGGCCGATATGTTTTTTTCTACATATTTTTGATAAAAAAAAATTGCAAAAGGCATATATTGATTGGTTTGCGCAAAAGTTATAGCATCTACAAAATAGGGGATAGATTTATGGCATTTTTATTATAATTTAATTTTTTACTACTAATGCAATTTTTATCGTGACTGTGACATTGCGGCAGACACATTGGACACTTCTGACACTATTTTGGGACCATTCACATTCATACAGCGATCAGTGCTATAAAAATGCACTAATTACTGTATAAATGTGACTGGCAGGGAAGGGGTTAACACTAGGGGGCGAACAAAGGGGCTAATTGTTTGTCCTAGGGAGTGATTCTAACTGTGGGGGGGAGGGGACTGAGGAGAGGAGGTGACTGATCGTTGTTGACACTGGAAGGGGGGGAGGAATCCGATGAGTCAAAGTTCCACTTTTGGGTGGAACTGTACTTTAAAGCGGAGCTCCACCCTAAAGTGGAACTCCCTCTGATCGGAACGCTCCCCCCCTCCGGTGTCACATTTGACACCTTTCAGGGGGAGGGAGGTGCAGTTAAAGACAGGTATTTGCACCCACTTCTGGCCACACAGTCTCGGGTAAACTGCGGGCATGCATCACCTCCTGTCCCCCCCGCCCCCGTTGTGTTCTGGGAACACTCGGCTCTCAGTACACAGCGGGAGCCGATCGGCAGGCGTAGAGCGACTCGCGCAATGCGCCATAGTGAACCGGGCAGTGAAGCCGGAGCGCTTCACTTCCTGGTTCCCTCACCGAGGATGGCGGGGGGGGGGAGCAGCAGAGTGACGAGCGATCGCTTGTCCTCTGCTGCGGACAGCGCTGGACTTCAGGACAGGTAAGTGTCCTATTATTTGTGGGGAGGGAATGAACCTTCCCTCCCCACCTCCATCACTTAGAGGTGATACCACAGTCAGTCAGTGTCAGTTATTGAGAGAGTAAGGACGCTCTCCAACGAGTCTCTCTCTCAGGGATAGCTCAGCCAGGCAGGGTCCTCCCACTGTGCGGCTCCAGGCCTCGCAGGCAAGCAGGGCTTCCACCTCCCTGTCTCCCTGTCTTGGCTGCCACTACTTACAATTTACCTCTCCCTGGGTACCTCCGGTTCAGTGATCCAGCCCTCCCCTGGATTCTCTTCACTCCAGGTAAGAGCCTCGCTGGGACCACTGACGGCCGTCCTTTTGAGGACAGCCGCCACAAACATCCATGCCCCACGGCTCTCCCCTGCTCCCCTGCTCCTTCTTCCCTTCCACGGTTCCTCCCCCGGGTGCTTGTTCCCGAGAACCGCGCCAGCCTGTGGGGAATCGCGGGCGCCGCAATCTAGGAAAGACCGCGGCTTCACTTGCGGCCTACCGCCGCGCCGATCCCCACACGCTGCTACAGGCCAGAAATCCCCCACCTCACACCAGAAGCATCTCCACATCACCATCACTGCTCGGGCGTCCTTTGCGCCATGCAGTCCTACTAGCCTTCGATCGTGGCAGCAGCGGCAGCCACGACTCAGGAAAGGCCGCGGCTTCATCCGCGGCCTAGCGGCGTGCCGCTCCCCATCTCCAACTATTGGTACTTTTCCCCCAATCGGGCCACCCCCATCCCAGGACCCCCCCCCCCCCCCCACCCTTGCAGAGTCCCCTCGCCCCGATCATCCTTCTCAGCCCCCCTGGCGGCACAGACAGTGATCTCCTTAGCCTGGTACCCCCCCCAGCCTGGATCCTGCTGTCAGGTTGGTGGCCAGCTTGCTCCATCCAGCCCTATCTCCCCCTGCTCATACTCGTTTATAACTTGATCCAGGGCTAAAACCCGATCGCCTATTTAGGGGTCAGGAAGGAATTTTTTCCCTACCACAGCATATTGGCACAGCGTGGTCAGGGTTTTTTGCCTTCCTCTGGACCAAGCCAGGATCTGAGGATTCGGTTATCCTTGAGAATCCACCCCCCCACTCTTGCCATGGTTAATCGGCAATACTCGGCGGAGAACATTTGGGATCTGGAGCGATTTGCCGCAATTCTGTCGGCCGCTACCAAAAAGACCCTAGGAAATCTGCGACTTTTGAGGATCGAGCGACGATCGACTTCAAAAAATCGCAGGCAGTTACCACAGCCAAAGCACATATCATGTGCTTTGATTAACACTAGATCGGCAGTAAAACACCGATTAGAAATCCACGATTTCTTATTGCAACATGACTTAGACTGCCTCTTTATCACAGAGAGCTGGCTCACAGCCGACTGTAACACCATTCTTGGAGAATTGGTGCCAGAAAACTACCGTATTATAACGGAAAACAGAATAGGGCAAAGAGGAGGAGGATTGGCGGTGATTCATAAGACACGTCTTGCGATCACAAAACCAAGCCTCCAAAACCCTCTTCCATTCATGGAAACCCTTACTCTCCAACTGCAAGTAAACGGCCAGGAGACCGTCCGGATTCTACTCTGCTATAGGCCACCTGGCCCCAAGTCGCAGCTGCTCCCATCCTTGACGGATTTTGTCTCCACCTACACCCTGAATAGCAGACACCTTTTGCTGCTCGGGGACTTCAATCTCTGGGCCAACTCCCCGCAGGACCCCATTGCCGACGCCTGCATCGACCACCTAGAAGGTTTAGGGCTTCAGCAACTAGTATGTGGGCCCACACATGCTTCAGGTCATACGCTCGATCTTATTTTCAGACAAGATCTGGAAATAAAAATCTTGGAAAATGAACCATTGCCATGGACAGATCACCATGCAATTAAATTCATTATTTCCGATTTCCCCCCTTAACAAAAACATCAAATCCAGTGACAACACACTGGACTAGATGTCAGAAGAAGCTCCACTCTGAGCTTTTCAAAGCCACATTAGGGGAAAAAATAAATACAATTCAGCCGCACCAAACAGCGGAAGAAACATTGGTGGCCATAAACACAGCACTATTGCAGTCAGCTGACTTGATAGCGCCTAAACGAAAGACCCAGATCAGGAAAAATTACTCCCGGCTGGTTCATGACAACCAGAAGAGTGACTGAACAGCGCAGAAAGCAGAGCCTGGAAAAGAAACTCTTCAGATGAGAACCTCTCGATCTACAAGGTAATAACTAGAAAATACTACAAACAAATCTTTGAAGCCAAGAAGAATTATTTTTCTGAGGCTATCAACGGTGCCCTAAATCGCCCCCGCGAACTCTTCAAGCTGGTCACCCAGACCATGAATCCAGGATGTCTTGTGGCCCCCAACTTGGATTCACAAGAATTTTGCGACGAGTTAGCGGATTGCTTCAGTACCAAAATTGAGGCAAGCCGGCAAGGCATTCAGCAAAACAATCGCTCTTCCAGCCCCCCCCGGAGTCGATTACACTGCACCGGCAGTAAGTCACCACAGTTAGGTGAGTTCACGCTGGAACCCATCTCCATTCAGACCACTAAAAATATCATCGGCACTCTGCGCAACAGCACTGCGCCAAATGATATTATCCCCACCAAACTGCTGAAGGAATGCGCCGACATCTTGGCACCTCCTGTCACGCAGCTTGTCAACCAATCCTTCAAGGAGGGCATAATGCCCTCCCAGTTGAAGGAGGGCTTCATTCAACCCATCCTGAAGAAAGCCACCCTGGATCCTAAGGATCCACTCAACTGGCGCCCCATAACAGGCCTAAATGTTCTCTCCAAGGTAATGGAGAAAGCAGTGGTACAGCAGCTGCAACAGCATCTAGACACCCACAACTTACTCAACCCATTTCAATCAGGATTCCGTCCCGGACATGGGACGGAAACTGCATTGCTTAAGATATGGGACGACGTTCTCGAGGCCGCAGACGAAGGAGAATCTTCTCTTCTGGTTCTGCTGGACCTAAGCGCAGCCTTTGATACAGTAGATCACAAGCTGTTGCTGACTCGGCTGGCTAAAGTAGCTAAAGTCGCAGAACGCGATCTATCCTGGTTCTCCTCTTTTTTGGAAAACAGATCGCAAATAGTGAAGCTAGGACCCTTCACTTCTGAACAACGCACATTATCGTGCGGGGTCCCTCAAGGATCTCCCCTGTCGCCGATGTTATTCAACATCTATGTGCGTCCTCTTTTCGAAATTCCTATGCAGATGACACGCAACTGTACTTCCGCATTTGCAATAAAAAGGATCACCACCTCAATCTAGAGACATGCCTCTCTGTGATAGAGGACTGGATGACAAAGAGTTATCTCAAACTCAACGGAGCAAAAACAGAACTTCTTCTGTTTCACGCCAAGCGTAGGAATCTATCGACACCAGCTTGGATCCCGCCGCCCATTCTGGGCAAAATTATCACCCCTAGCGCCAAAGTCAAAAGTCTTGGGGTCATCTTTGACTCCGACATGACAATGAACGCACAAATAGGGTCAGTAGTCAGCGGATCTCACCATCTGCTGCGCCTACTACGCAGACTCACGCCTTTTATTCCCAAGAAAGACATAGCGGTCGTGGTGGGAGCGATTGTAAATTCCAGACTGGACTATGCAAATGCCCTTTACCTCGGACTCCCCAAGTACCAGATCGCTCGTCTCCAAGTCGTTCAAAATACGGCCGCCAGACTTGTGACTGGGAAAAAAACCCTGGGAATCAATCTCACCTTCACTGAGATCCCTTCACTGGCTTCCAGTTAGAGACAGAATCTCCTTTAAAGCTCTCTGTCTAACGCATAGATGTATCCAGGGGAATGCTCCCCATTATCTATGCGAAAAATTACAAGTTCACAATCCCAATCGTATTCTACGATCCACCAATCAAAATCGGCTTCAGATACCAAAAGCCAGATTCAAGTCCAAAGGAGACAGGAGATTCGCTGTCCAAGGTCCCAGACTATGGAACGCCTTACCAGCCAGCATTCGGCTGGAGGAGAACTATCTAGTCTTCAGGAGAAAGATTAAGACGCATCTCTTTTGATCTCAAAGGAGACAGGAACATCAAGCGCCCAGAGGCGATTTACTTCGCATGTGCTGCGCTATATAAGTTTTCATTCATTCATTCATTATTAAAAGTCAAGAGCTGCAGTATTTTTAGCTGCTGGCTTTTAATTTTTGTTCCCAGCGGACATCCGCTTTAAGAGCTTTGTTGTGTCATTGGTTAGAAAGAGACGTATTTTGGAGATGTTGCGGAGGTTGAGGCGGCAAGATTTATATAGTGATTGGACGTGGGGCTTAAAGGAGAGTTCAGAGTCCAGGACTACACATGACTAAGGCCTTGTACACACGATTGGACCGGTCTGATGAGACTTGTCTGACGGACCGTTTTCATCAGACAACTCTGAACTTGTCTGATGGTCATTTGTGCGTACACACCATCGGACCAAAATCCGATCATACCAGAACGCGGTGACGTAGAACACAACAACATGCTGAAAAAACTAAGTTAAATGCTTCCAAGCATGCGTCTACTTGATTCTGAGCATGCGCGGGTTTTTGGTCCGATGCTTTTGTGTACTAACCATCGAATCTGTCCGACGGACAGATGTCCATCAGACAGGTTTTAAAGCATGTTTTAAACTTTGATCCGACGGACAACGGTCTGATGGGCCGTACACACCATCAAACTGGTCCGATGAAACTGGTCTGCAGACCAGTTTCATCAGACCGGTCTGATCGTGTGTACAGGGCCTAAGTTATATCTAAATAGACAAGTTAAACTTCCAGAGTTCACCTGCAGTTGGCACATGTCGGAATGCTGGTAAAACTGGCAATATACATAAGAGGATTGCTCTCTGTACAAGTACATGGATGGTTCTGCAGTCTCTTTTGGATTTTTGGTTTAAAGTTTGGATCCCATCCTAAGCCACATATCCCTCCTGTAAGATGTCAACACCTAAAATAGTAACGCACAGACATTCCGATAAATGCTTTTGCCAAACCCCCATTGCCCCATGACTATAATTTCATCCAGTGGTTTAGCGAATCTATAATGTGCATAAGTAAGCTATAGCGTTGCCCTTCGCTATACAAGCTAACGTGAAAAGGCATTCCCCCAAATAAGCGCGTTGAACTCCACAAGCCTATCACTCGTCTTCTATTCTCCTGAGCTGTGTGCGTGTTCCAGGCTGCTTTGTGTCAAAAATGTTAATGTTTTGGCCGTTGAAGGGCGATGCTGCATCTGTTGAACAGATGTGGCAAACCGGTGTGTACCATTTTAACAGAAACCTGACAGTAATAGCATTATCCCCTTATTTTAACAAATGCAAGATGTAGAAAAATACAAAAAAAATGTCCTAGGAGAACCGTTAATAATAGTCCTTCTGCAGTACAATCGCACATAGTAATAGGCCTGAACTTTCACAAATGCTGAAACACTCTCAGGAAGATTCTCCAGTAAATTGTAGTTGGCTGTATCTGCGGTTATTGGAATTGATGCCAAGGATCCCAGCAGCATGTGAAGATGTTTAACATATGGCAGATTTTATTTGTATTTTTTTTCTTTTTTCTTATATGGGTCACACAGTGGCACAGGTGTTAAGCTGACACTATTTGGGAACGTGCGTTATTGTGTGACCTGAATGTAAGTAATCTGGTCCTATAAACCAAGTGCCCTTATGGGAAATAAGGATCACTGACAGGATAACTTATTTGGCTGTTTTCTACTTTACCCAAATAATTTATGGCAAGTCTAGGAACACTACAACAAGCCAAGCTGGCGATACACCGTAGAATTTTGTTTGAGTGTTTTTACAAAAATTCTGCAAAAAACGCTCATCAGAGCAATTGAACTTGCAATCATTAAGTCAACTCATTTTGTTTCAAAGCCCTTAAAGCGTAGCTCCTCCCTAAAGTGGAACTCCCACTCATCGGAACCCTCCCCCCCTCCGGTGTCACATTTGAAACCTTTCAGGGGGAGGGGGGAGCAGATACCTGTCTAAAGACAGGTATTTGCACCCACTTCCGGCTACACGGTCTGTGGGTAGACTGCGGGCAGGATGTCAGATCCCGCCCCCCCTGTTGTGTTCTGGGAAACACTCGGCTCTCAGAACACAGCGGGAGCCAGTCAGCACGGCGCAGCGCGACTCGCGCATGCCCTGTAGGGGACCGGGCAGTGAAGCCGGAGCGCTTCACTTCCTGGTTCCCTCACCGAGGATAGAGGGGGGGGGGGGACCGGGTTAAGAGCGATTCCTCGTCCTCTGCTGCGGACGGCGCTGGACTCCAGGACAGGTAAGTGTGCTGATATTAAAAGTCAGCAGCTGCAGTATTTGTAGCTGCTGGCTTTTAATTTATTTTTATTTTTTTCAGCAGACATCTGCTTTAAAATTCCTTTTTGTTTGTTTGGTGCCCAGTGATTCTTCACCAACGAAAAACCTCATAGTTAGAATTTTGTTCATTTTTTAGAAAAATCATTATTTTCTTCGATTATTTTCAATCATTATTATTTTCAATCATTATTTGCTTCGAAACAGGACACAAATCTCTCTGGCGCAAAGTCCGTTTATATCTGACTGCCCATAAGCTAACGTGGATTTTCCATTCAGGTCCCCTGAAAAACTGTTGGGTGGACCTGATTGGATCGCCTGTGTGTAACGAATCTTAGATAGAGTTAAGAGGCATTAGAGCACTGATGTCCCTATTAAGGAGATTCATCCTCTCTATTTGTCCTGGTGAGAGGTATAACTGCAAGTGAAAGGAAATCCCAATCTTTGAGTTGTCACCACAACAGGAATGAAGACACTAGTTGTTGTAACCCTTGTGATAATCAGAGATTTCCTAACTTTGGGGGATTTCCCCTCACTTCCTGTTGTGGTTATGGACAGGAGGTGAACCCTGACAGAAATCTACTTAGTTTTAATTTTTTCTTTAAGGCACAAATGTCAAAAATGGCGTGTACACCCTGATTCCCCGCCGCCGGACGGCGCGGTGAGGTTTTAACCCTCTCTTATTTGGGGGCCGACATGTCTGCTGGTAAGTGTACTAACCAGCAGACGTAACCGTATAGTAAATTGTTTCGGGTGGAGAAATTTACACACGAGCGGAGATGTCTGCTTTAAACAGTTACTACTCAGAATTATTCAATTGTCCAAATATGTCTAAGTTTATATACTGTTTAATAAAGTCTGCAAATCAAGCAGTCATTTGAAGAACATGTTATCTTCTGTTACATGCCTCCCTTGATGTTCGCAGCCAAACATCAACTTGTCTTGCTGTTAATAGCTTTTGAAAAGTATCTTCCTCTGGGCAGCTTCTGACTCCTCGACCAACAGGAGATTAAAACAAAAAAAATATGTTCTCAGACTAAAGTACACAATTATGACTATTATCAGTAGGACATGCTAGAATATAAATTGTGATGATCTTATTCCGACACTGGATCATGGTATAGCTGGTAGTTGTCAAATTCAGCTCAACTGGACAGGCTAATCCTATCACCATGAAATGGCAGATGTTGGTTGTCCATGGTGCCTTCTTTGGTGATTGGAATAAGGTGTTGACACTTTTAAGCAGGCTTTAAGTGCACGTTGAACAAAGTGACACTTCACTTATGTCACTGTACAGCAGAACTGTGCACTGCACTGTCGTTTAAGTGGATTCTTTATTATGTGACGATTGTGATTGGTGCTCAAAGCAATCACATGATTGGGAGCTTGCCAGAAGCCTTGACCGAGAACCGTTGGTGACAGCTCAGTCAGTTGTCTAAAAGCACACAAACCTCTTTCTGCCATGGACACATATGCACTTTACATGGTCAGCAAGAGGTTAATGTGCCAGTGCAAATGATGGGGTATTTTCCTGACACTTATTAGAACTGGAGAACTGGCTTGGAAAGGCTATGAAACATCTTCAACATTACGGAATAAGCCCAATTGAATTTGACCAACTACTACCAGCTATACCATGACCCGGATAAATGAGAACCTTCACAAACACCTGATCATGTTTCTCTTTAGTAACAGTAATGAGGTATTGGATCTCATTTGTAATATGCTACTGCCAAGGATTGAGCTGCATATTGGCCACCTAAGAAAATCAAGTTCCAACTTTTTCTTCCAGTGCAGATTTAGGCATGAACACTAACCACTGTGTCTCCTGAACTGTAGACTTCTGTGAATTGGGGATTGATGGCTTTTTTAGAGTTGAACTCTAAGCAGGTACAAAAAGATGCAAATAAATTAAGCTTTTCAATTATTAATATACCATTAAATGTGCCTTAATCGCATCAGTGTAAGTGCCCAAATTAGACCTGGCATTGACCTCCGGTACAGCAGGACTGAATTTTGAGAGGAATAAGTAGTACAAGGAGCCAATCCGTTCATGTGCTGACAAGATGTATTTTTATTTTGAAGCTTTCAATTACAAAACCAATAGAACAGATTGAGGGCATGCTAGAATATAAATTGTGATGATCTTCCGACACTGGATCATGGTATAGCTGGTAGTTGTCAAATTCAGCTTAACTAGACAGGCTAATCCTATCACCATTAAATTACCATTACTTGTAATTATTCCTTGGTTTCAAGGGAATTGTTGGTGGTAGGTTGCATTTATCTGGTTGGGTGTTGCTATCGAAAGCTGTTTTAGAATAATTGAACTAGAGTTAAGCTTTAAAGGAAACCTATATACAAGTGTACCTTCCCACTCTTTTTTTTTTTAAAGTGCACTTACAGTATATACCTTTTTTCCTATTATAATATTAGCAATGAATATGTTCTGGCTCTGCCTCTGTGACTGTCTCCTTGCTCGTTCTTCGATTGCGCACATGCAAGATAAGGCGCATGATGACATTACAGCAAGATCTTAAGAGATTTCCTGGGGAAAGTTTATTTTTTAACAGATAAGTGTTACATTTGCACATGACATGCTCCATCTCATGCACTGCACAGGGGCTCCAGTTACATGGGGGCCCCTACAGTCACCCGCCCCCAGCAGGGGGAATCACGTGTGGATAAAGTGTCAGCTTTAAGTTATTTCCCTCACCCGCCACACTGATTGCTATTGGATTTTTCTTGCTGCCTGGGAGGGAGTGTGCAATCTGTCATTTTGAAAATACAAGTGGGTGTCATTTTAGTTCAGCGGCTTCAATATTTTTTAATCCAATGATCTTTCAAATATGCAAATTGGGAGCTGACTGTCCTCTGCCTTCACTAGCTACATGCTTGTTCAATTTCAATGGTTTACATGCAAGATACAGCCAGGCTTTAACCTTATGAGAATGGGGTCAGCAATGGCAACATTTTGGTCATGACAAGTTTTATTTGAAGGAATGCTTAGCTTCTGCCATTTGTACTTAATGTGCATAAGGAGGAGAGATGGGAAATATAAGGGCTATGAGATCCTAGCCTGAGCAGTGCACGATGTACAGCTTACTTTAAAAAAAAACCTTGGGACTCAGTGGTATTTAGAAGATATAGATCTCATTTATTTACTTGAAAAAAATAGGCTCTTAAAGCAGAGTAAAATTGGGAATAAGCTGCAATCTAAACATGCATATATAGGGCTAGATTCAGGTAGGAGTGGCTTAATTCTAAACCTGCCTAGCGTATGGTATTTACACTACGCCGCCGCAACTTTTTCAGGCAAGTGCTTTATTCTCAAAGCACTTGCCTGTAAAGTTGAGGCGGCCTAGAGTAAATGACCCATCTTAAGTCAAATTGGGCGGGTAGGGGGAGTATATTATTTAAATAACGCGCGATCCCGTGCCGAACGTATTGCGCATCCGCCAGCCGTGAATTGATCCCAGTGTGCATGCTCCAAATCATGACGTCAATATGCAATGTAAACGACGTGATCGTCACTTACGCAAAGCCCTATTCGTGAACGTTTTACGTAAACGACGTGAAAAAAACGCCGGCATGCTGTCCATACTTAACATTGGCTGTGCCTAATACAGCAGGGTTAACATTACGACGGACCAACGCTAACGCAAACAACGTAAAAAAATAGCGCCGGCCGGGCGTACGTTCGAGAATCGGCGTATAGGCTCATTTGCATATTTTAGACGGGAACGCCACCTAGCGTCCAGCCTAAATATGAAAATAAGATTTGACGGCGTAAGAGTCTTACTCAAGTCGGATCTAATGGAAATCTATGCGTAACTGATTATATGAATCAGTCGCATAGATAGGAAGGCTCAGACGCAGAGATACGACGGCTTATCTGGAGATAAGCCGTCTTATCTCTTTCCTGAATCTGGCCCATAATGTATAGCCATAAATAATTTTTCTGGATAAAATAAAGTTGCTGCCAGTGTGCATTGTACCTTTGCATTACGGGGCCCCTATAAGAGGACGTGTGCGCTAAATGAGACACAGCTGTGCTAAATTTATAGGTAAAGCTAAACTAGGTTGCACTGAAATAAATCTAGGGACTTAGTTAATCTTTGGCCCACCTTGATAAATGATCCCATGAGATATCCGCTTTTTGGTGAAAATCTTCTTGACTCAGCAACTTACACGTTATGTTAATTGTAATAATTTAAATTAGAGGTCCAAGATTTTTACCAGCTCCAGCCCTGCATGACACTTAAAAGTTAAGCCTCTAAAAGTGAAAATAGATATAAAATATGGATCCAATTATGGCTTTTAACAAAAATAGGTGCACAGATATGCACATGTGTTATTAATTTAATTTAAAGGATAAGTTTACCAGTACTTAATAGTTTTACTATTTTAAGGGTACACCGGTGTGTGAATCAGTGAATGGTTGTCATCTCCCAGGAACTATACAGGCAAGGTGAAAGTCAAAAACTGCCACCTCCATGGTATTTTTTTAACCCCCCCCCCTTACCTTATGTGTTGGGTTTAACATACTCACACACCCAGCCAATTCCAACCTAGTTCCACTTCTCTTCTATGTCATTCAGATCCAGCTGTCTATATCAGGTTCTTGCAGTCAACCCCTGGTGACGAGATGATGAGGTCTGCCCTCAAGGCATTGCATGTCTCTGCTTCTGCAGCTTCCTGGGATATGTGATAGGGATACCCCAGGAGGCTGCAGAGGAAGGGACATGTCATTCTCACCTAAGTGGGAGAGGAGAAAAGGGGGCAGGGATTCTTTTTTAGTATGATGGTGGTGGTTTTGGGGTTTTGGCAAAATGAGGGTAAGAAGGATAATGGGTCAACGTTTTTTTTTTTTAGTGAACACATCTGTAGAGCATAACAAAAATAGAAACTCCCTTAATAAATACAGCAGATGAGTAAAGTATGGAACATGGGTGCAGAAGCCTCACATTTAGAGCATTATGTGCAGCCAGTTTTGTGATCCAGGCAGCACAGCAGCCTAGTGGTTAGCACTTTCTGTTTGAAGCCCTGGTTCAAACCTGGTCAGAACACTATCAGCTTTCTTCTGGTTACTTCAGTTTCCTCCAACACTGTGCAGACATGCCGGTAGGTTAATTGGTTCCTATATAAATGGTTTTAATACAGTATGTATGTTAGATTATAAGCTCCTTGAGTGCAGGGACTCATGTCAATGTACAGTATTCAGCAAGCTTTGTAAGTTTCCAGTTCAATATAAATACCAGTAATGAAAAAATAAAGTAAAGACATTTTCTCCATAGCCGATTATGATCCATGTCCATTCACGGTAAGCCACACTCACTTTTTGCTTTTTGCTGCATTCTACCTTTCATTTACCCTGCTAGGCCCCAAGTGCCCGAGTCAAATACTGCCATCTTTTGGTTTATAGTTTAATAGTGTAGAGCTGTCTGGACAAGAGGACATCAGGTACTGCATGTGGCTCAAACATTACCTACCCCCAGTTCTCTAACAAGGTAAAAAAAAATGGCTTTCCAGGACGGCACCCAGGGATACAGGTTAAACATCCAAATAAAAAAAAAAATCTAAATGTATTAATCACATAATACAATAGTATAAATAAATCACATATGATGCACAACAACAAAAACCACTTATACCCCATTTCCCCAAAAATAACCTACCCCAAAAATAAGACCTAGCTTTATTTTCCAGGAGGGCTGCAATATAAGCCCTACCCCGAAAATAAGTCCTAGTTTAAAATGCTTGTAATATCCTATAATCCACTCTATTACAGTAGTATATAATGTACAATGTGTGTGTTCCTGTAATATAATTGTGGGGAAGAGAGCTCCAGCGGGTCACAGAAGCGCAGAGCGGTGCTGTAACAAAGGTATTTGGCACAATTATATTACAGAAACACACACATTGTACATGATATACTACTATAATAGAGTGGATTATAGCATATTACACGCATTTTTAACTCAGTTCACACTGGGGATTTCTGTCAGGCAGGGATGGAGAGGGAGAGAGAAGATTACATGGTAAGACCTATACCAAAAATAAGCCCTGTTGCCAAAATGAAATAAGCTAGAGTCTTATATTTTGGGGAAACACGGTATATATGCACTATCCTGGTGCCGCGTACACACGATAATTTTTCAGCATGTCTGTTACAGCGTGATGAATGTGCTTACTGCATTATGAACAGTAGTTTTACCAGAACGAGCGCTCCCATCTCATAACTTGCTTCTGAGCATGCGCGGGTTTTTAACGTCATTTTATCCCACACACGATAATTTTTTACAACCCGAAAAACTACATTGTTTAAAACGATGTTAAAAAATACAGCATGTTCGAATTTTTTTTTTGTCGTTTTTCAGAACCTGAAAAATTATGTGAAGCCCACACACCATCATTTTAAATGACATTTTTTTAAAACTTTTTTTTTTTCATGCCGAAAAATGATCGTGTGTACGGGGCATGAGTTTCCCATTTCACAATTTGTGGTCAACACATTTCATAGATAAATCCACTATATCAAGACCAGCAGTAAAATGGTTACAAGTTATCAATACAATTCCATTGATCTTAATATACTGGTAGAGAGGTTCAGGACTTAAAGTTGTCCTGTCATAATGTGATAATATTGGCAGGCACCCACCTCCATCCCCAATATACTAAGTAGAAATTAGCCCAAATGTACCCCTAGCCTCCTTTCAAAAACAGCCACCACTCCAATTGCTACCCTATACACTATAGCATTTTCTATGTTTTTGCCCTCCAGTTAAAGCTGTAATATCCTTCCCCCCCACTACTGTTTAGCATCTGGAGCCACCTCCAGTAAAATAAGCATTGGAGACATGGCATGTAAGTTCTTCATATAAGGTTCTGACACTTTGCTGAGAGCTTGAGAACCACCATAACCACTTTATTACTGGTCAGTTAAATTAAAAACAGACCTCTCTTATTTCTTTCCCCAGAAAAGTGTTCTTTGCTTAGTGCACCCTGCACATTCTTTCTTTTCTCTGGCACCATGGGCCATGTTATATTAAAGAATTATTGGAGAAATGTTCTGGCGTTCTTCAGTAACAGGAAAACAGCTTGTTTTTCTTATCTCTGAACGGCACATAAAATTGGCCCAACTAACAGAATTGATATGTCAGGAGCTACAGCAGATCAGTTGTACCATGCACAGGCTGTCAGTAAATCCGTCTTAGATTAGCCTCCGGGGTATCATGTGCAAATAAATATCTCTTGAATGTTTTTGATTTGTGCCGTTTTTGCTTTATAACTTGCATCATTGAATGTAACAGCTCATTTCTCTAGCAGTGTGTTCACATTCTGAAATTGTTTTAAATCAGGAATAAAGTTTATTAAAGAACATCAAAACATTCCAGAGTATACATATATCAATACATGTCACATCTTAATGACAGTCATGTGAACATCAAAATACCAAAAGAAAAAAAGAAAGAAAATATCACAAGATACGAACACAGATAGTTCCAAGTATACTATCCCACACCATTGTATGATTGTACTGACATATACCCTACTCAATGTACATCAAAACACTACCCCATAAATGGTAACGGCTTCATAATAATAATCTCTGCCAGGGGTACTCAACCATCCAATCCATACCATCCGTACAAGTCCAAAGGAGAAAGGAGATTCGCGGTCCAAGGTCCCAGACTATGGAACGCTTTACCAACCAGCATTCAGTTGGAGGAGAACCACTTAGCGTTCAGGAGAAAGATCAAGACTCATCTCTTTTGATACCAAAGGAGACAGGAACAACAAGCGCCCAGAGGCGATTAAGTTCGCATGTGTTGCGCTATATAAGTTTTTCATTCATTCATTCATTCATACTTTCTTATACTTAACATGGCAACCCTGATGCTCATATTGCAAGGTTATACCCATATGGTCAAGCCAAATAGTTTCATTTTTTTTAATAGAAGGAGATACTAGGCTTGTTAATTAATAGCATGGATTGGACTGTTTCCAATTTGTTTGTACTAACAATCATGACTAAGGTCAGTGGCGGCTGGTGCTCAATTTTTTTAGGGGGCACAACAAACTGAAAAAAAAAAAAAAACATCAATTGCCGCCACTGTGCCTATTAAACACAGCCAATGTGCCCATCAAACACTGCCAGTTTGCCCCCTCAACGCAGCCAGGTTGTCCCCTCAAATGCAGCCAGTTTGTCCCCCCAATCGCAGCCAGTTTGTCCCCCCAATCGCAGCCAGTTTGTCCCCCCAATCACAGCCAGTTTGTCCCCCCCAATTGCAGCAAGTTTGTGCCCCCTATTGCTGCCAGTTGGTGCCCACAATTGCCTCCAGTTTGTGCACCCAAATGCAGCCAGTTTCCCCCCAGTTCTTACCTTCTTCAAGTAATTGCTGTCTTCTCCTCGCTCCCTCCACTCCCTCGATATCTTCTCCCGCCCTCAGCCAATCAGGTGACCGGTAACCAGACCCGGTCCAGGCTGTGAGGAGGGTCAGTGTTAGGGAAGCGATTCCCTAACGCAGCACTAGTTAACCAGGGAACGCACAGCCTGTGAGCCCACTGGTTAACCATTTTGGAAGCCTGCATGCTCTAATCGGGAAGCCTATTAGAGGATCTCGCTCTAATCAGGCACTTCCAAAACACGCCCACCACTATTTTTCAGATGGCCGACACTCCACAGGGGGTTGGACACCTTAATAGTGGGCGGCAGCGGCAACATTACATAGATTCATGGTGCAGGAGAGAGGGGCCAGCGCTCCTGCGCCCACTATGGACTCACCGCCACTGACTAAGGTATTGTCTTGTATTGTGGCTGTGATCTTAAATATGCACTCCACACAACTAAATTCTCCCTTACTGAATAAACAGTCAGCTGGAAATATTATTTGGGGTTAAAAGGCCACAGCAGCCATTTATTAAATAACAAAATACAAAAGCTCAAAATACAACTGTAGCGATACCCCCTCGGGGGCCGCTGGGTGATTTTGGGATCTACTCGAACCCTCCCTTGACACATCAGAATATCTGGTAAGTGTATTGTGACCTCTGCTTGGCTGGGGTCACAATAGCAGGCATATAACATGTAATGACAATGTAATAACAGTATTACCTGCTCTTGGGTGGTTCCTTCAGGTGAGAAAGTACACTCCACACAGTCAATATATTTAAACCAGAAAGATTGAGTTTACTTTGTATAGATCAGAGAAAGCAAACATTAGGTTTAAATTGCAGTCAACAACAGCTATGCAATAACACACAATGATTCTGCAAGGGCCCTTGCGGGAATCAGCAAATAGCATTAATGAAAAGATCTGGACAAAAGAATGGTAACATTCAACTAAACTAATATAGGCAGTCTATGTACGCAAGCTCCCCCTAGCGGGCAGTCCTGCAAAACAGCTTAAGAAATGTCTCGAGACCAAAAGTCCACGATGCGGCCGTTGGTGCACTTAGATTTATAATCCAAAAGGGATAAACAATGAAATAGAGTTAGTCAAATGGCGTGTTAACAAATAGCAATGCTGGGGAACTGATCGCTCGTCAGCATCATAGTTGCTCTCCACAGCTCCGCAGAGGAGAAGAGACAGGTCCCAAGAGGCCGAGATCAGCCCCTCCCATTCTTTAAGTAACCTCCCCCATAAGTCTGTGCGGAGGTGTCACATGCTCCAATAACACAGGGCATTGTGGGAAGTGTAGTCTGTTTCTCCCAAGAGTCAATGGAGTACATATCACCCGCTACTTGTAGTCCCACAATGCACAACTTCTTAAAGGTATCATACATATTTACAAGCGTGGATAAAGTTCCAGCGGGGATGGCCTGTCATTAGACTCTGACAGGATGACCCCGCTACACAACCTTTTTAGAAAATTAATTTTTCATTATAAAAAATTATTACAACAATCATATCAATGACTGACCTACTTTTCTGGTCGAGGGTCTTTAAAGGCACCTTTATTTTACCAACTGGCTGTATGATTGCACTGACTCGAGGACAATTTAACTAGTAATCTATCTTCAATACAGCCACATAGCCATTAGTACCGTACTGCCTTAACTTAATCAGGGAAGGTACCTATAACTGTGATTGACCCAATCCATTATTGTCCACATTTTTAACAAACATTGACCGTCTTTAAAGGCCCTGAGACCCCTGGCAGCTGCTATGACAATACAAAAGAAGAAAGAAAATTCATTCAGTATTCAGATTAGCCACCACTTTAAAAATGGAACTCCATAAAACATAGCCAAAAAGGGAGGGAAAGAAGGCCAATGCAGCCAAAACATAGGAAGAGAGGGCATGAGAAGCTTGTCTGCCGCTGCTCCAACTGACTACGAGGCCAAGTCATCACCCCTTCTAACTCTACTATGATCCCGCCTTGCCACACCCCACCTCTGCTCTCTCCAATCAGGAAAGACCCTGTAACTTTTAAACAAAATTAATGTTAACCCTACATTAACTCCAGCCTAACTGCAAACCTAGTAATGTCGGTCCTTACTTAACTACTTAAGCCCCGGACCAATATGCTGCTAAATGCCCAGAGGCATTTTTACAATTCGGCACTGCGTCGCTTTAACAGACAATTGCGCGGTCGTGCGACATGGCTCCCAAACAAAATTTGCGTCCTTTTCTTTCCACAAATAGAGCTTTCTTTTGGTGGTATTTGATCACCTCTGCGATTTTTATTTTTTGCGCTATATATACAAAAATAGAGCGACATTTTTGAAAAAAAAATCAATATTTTTTACTTTTTGTTATAAGGAAAATCGAATAAACGAAATTTTAGTCAAACTATATTCAGCAACATGTCTTTAGTAAAAAAAAATCGCAATAAAAAAAACTAGCTACCTAGCGGCAACAGTGACACTAATACAGCGAGGGCGGTGATCAAGGGGTTAAAACTTTATCAGGGGGGTACGGGGGCTACCCTGGACCTAACACTAACTGCCTGTCACACTAACTGTCACACTGACACTAAATGCAGTGATCAGTAAATATATGATCACTGCATTCAGTGAAAGTGTGACAGGGGGGTGATCGGGGGGGGGGGGGGGAGGTTAAATGTCCCTATGTGTACTGGTGTCAGTGTAGTGTTGGTGCAGACTCACTTGTGATGTCTTCTCTCCTCAGCGGCAGTTGAAAATACCACCGAGAGGAGAGATTACATCACTTCCCCCTTCCTGTGTTTACACAGGAAGAGGGCGGGGGGGACGTGCATTGGCTGGGAGCGATCCGGAGGGGGCGGACAAAAAAGAACAGCCGCCCCCTCATCCCGGGTCGCTCGTCCAGCCACGGGGACCGCCGCAAGTACCGGGGGGGGTCCCGATCAGACCCCGGACCCACGTCTAGGCAGGGACGTACATGTACGCCAATGTGCCTGTACGTGCCATTCTGCCAACGTATATGTACATGCGGCGGTCCTTAAGGGGTTAAGCTGCACCTCCAGCTCCAGGCCTTCCTCTTCATACATGTTACACTAGGACAGAACAGAGATCTACAACAATATTCTGCCTATGAGGCTGAGCTACAATGCTTATAACAGATGTGAAGTTTTCAGCTTCTAGAGGGGGAATGACAAATAGTAATTTTGTCATAAAAGTAAGAACATTCCCATAGACCCTAATGGAGGGAGAGAGTGTGGCCCGTCCAACCTCAAATCCTTCTCAACCACCATGTTAAGTCAAGGCCCCTATTTCTTTCTTTTGATGTTCCTTTTTAAACACTTGCACAGCACAATGTTTTTGCTTACTGTGAACAGCATTGCTGCCTTTTCTGTGTAGCAGCCTAGAAATTAGGATGTGTAGCACACCCGTATGGTTAGACTCTATCATAGCTGCAAGGAAGTTGACAGGCCATAATGCAGTGCTAGTATGAGCACTTCAAAGTGTATTTCTCCCTTTCCAGCCAAAGTGAAATGTTTCCATTTACATAGCATAACTTTGAAAAAAAATATAAAAAAATTGTTGATTACCTTGTTTTTGTTAACAAATCGTATTTAGCTTTCCCCTTATATGTAATCTAATGTAAGAAGGAGGAAGCTGGGGAGTTCAACTCCAGAAAATTAAAAAAATCATCCTTGCAGTGAGGATGCGCTGTGAAGGTAAGAGAGAGCGATATCATTTTACTTACCCGATCCTCTGTCCCCTTAGCAGATGGCTGTCCTCCTATGCTCCGGTGGTGGACTGCCTGCATGCACATCCTATAGACCAGTGGTTATCAACCTGGGGGTCGAATGACAATTTGTCAAGGGTCACCAAATCCTGGGCTGCTCCGGAACCTGGCGCTGCTCTCCAAGCCTTTTCGTATTCGCCCAGCAGGGTTGTCCCTGGAGCTCGTGGCTACCTACTCAGCCTCTTCGCAGCCGCCCATTTAGTTCATGGCATGGCTGGGGGGCAGAGACTAGATGTCAGATGACTGGTGAGGAATGTAAAGTGAAAACCCTATGTCCTGATTTTGGCATACGTGTCACTGCTATGAGACACCATAAAGTTGGAGACACAGTGAGTAACTCTACCTGTGATTATAGTTGCCATTAAAAGTCCCCACTACAGTTCTCAGATCAGCAGATGACCTTGATCAAGAGCACATAAGTTGGCTGATCAGAATTCCCCCCAACATTTCCACTCATTCCATACCCACCAAGCCCCCCCTCCCCCCACCAAGAAGTAAGAGAAGAAATAAAAATACAGAATACATGGAAGGGAGAGGAAACAAGGGAGAGAACAAATAAGAGAGAGAACAAGAAATATGGCTAGAGACGGGGATGGGGGAAAAAAACAAGAAATTAGCATAGAGAGAGAGATAAAAGGGAAAGAAAGGAGAACAAAGACAGCTTGGTACATCCTAAAATTGAGTACGAGACCAGGTGCCGCCGCACACAACGTTGGGGAACCCACTGCTGTACACAAGTCAGGACAAGTAAGAGACCACACTGGCTCAATCTCCTCCTGGACCTCGATAGAAAATCGATAGAAAATCTGAAGGATCCTCTTTAAATAACAGCACCACTCAGGCAAGGTGTCATAGCACCCCCTTCGGGCGGGGGTCGGCTATGTCTCGGAGACAACTGGGTGCTCGCGCTGCCTATTTCTGACCAGCTAGACAGCAACGGTGCTCCCTCTTTGGGGACACTAACGTTCCTCCTGACTCTCATTGGGCAATCGCAACTAGTCTCCCCTGTTTTTTACATGCCATTAATGTTTTTTGTTTATTTCTCTATGCTCCCGATGAAGTGGGCAAACCACGAAACATGTAGAGCAACTCCAAGAGAAACCAAATGAATGTCAAGATCTGAATAGAAACTACTCAGCGATACACCTAGCAGTCCCCTTTGGGTTTGATCAACCCTGTATCTGCTTTGTATTGTATAATATAGTAGTAATCTAATGTTTCACTTTCTTTCTTGACATCAAAATGTATATTGTTGTATATGTTATAGCCTTTTAATATACAGGACACATCAATATGTGTGGTCACTGATGAACTGTATTATTTATGTATTTTTATTAAAATTATTTTTCTATTTTTCTACAAAATCGTGCCTATAAAGTCCATTTCTTTCCCACACAAACCTTTTCAACATCCTAAAATGTACCATAAGGGCTTTAATACTCTACGAGTGGAAGGGACTCAGGGAGCGCTAAATGTCCATGGGTTGGGGGCGCAAATTACTTGGCTTGCCTTGGGTGCTGACAACTCACGCTACGAAAATATTTTTACTGTTGGGGGTACCACTACTTGGGAAATTTTATCAAGGGGGTCACGGCACTAGAGAGGTTGAGAACCAGTGCTATAGACACTGTGTTGGTCTTAATGATGCCAGGACTTTAGACCGATTGATCATGGGAGAGAAGATGCTGCGGGGCAGGTATAGCTGTGTGGGGGAGCCCAGTATTGGGTAAGAAAAATATTCTTGTTCCCTAGACCTAAATGAGCAGTTATACCTTGTAGTGCCAGCGTAGCTTGCACAGGATTCAACTATGCTGGCAGATCTTCTTTATCAGTTATGAAATACTGTAGCTGTGCACACTCTCTGTTCCAACAAAGCTAAACTCAAGTATGATTTTTATGGCATACTTGCATTGGTCCAGCTTGGCACATTGTAAGTATGCCTGTCTCATACATGATGGACTACTGGGGAAGATGACAATCACTGTAGTAATCGTTGCTACTAAAGTGATAGCTGCAAGTCCTGTGTTTCTCATCTGTATACTGGCCACTGAGAGGTGCTCACTTGGCCCAGCTACCATTCAAAGAACACCTTGGTAAAGGTGAAGTGACATCATGATCTTTACCTTGTTCAATCAGCTTTAAAGTCCTCAAGACTTTCTGGTCCCTCTTACATCAACATCTCACAGGGAAGACCAGCAGAAAAATAAGAAAAAAATAGATTTTGTCTTTATTTCGAACATTATAAAAATGCTTTTTTCCAATAAACAAAATTTCCCAGCTTTTTATAGTTTCTACAGTGCCTTAGCAAAATGATATAATCACATACAGCTGCAGTCCCAGGCAGTGGCACACACATAATGATGGCTAGAGTATGGGCTCAGGGAGACCTTGCCAGGAAGTGTAGTCATCATATAGACCGGACTGCTCATGGCAAACAGTTCAAGTTTTAGAACACAGAGAAACAAACTAGCCAACATGTGAATGATGCTACGACAATATATTTGACAGCTCATTGGTTAAATAACACTTTAAATCCATGTGTCCGTTGAACTTTGAGATGGTTGAAATAGTGCATAGCAAATTGCAATAGATCTTTTAGTTCTACATTATGTCTTTGTCAAATAAAAGCTGATGAAAAAATTTTGCTACTTCCATCTGTATGGCCACACACAGCAGTTTCAACTACTTGTGACCGGCTTTCAACTGAACTGACAAGGAAATCTGCAACTATTGCTTTTGATTATTCATGGTGTTCAGAGAAGCTGTTGGTGATTGGTTACATTTAATCTTTGGTTGTTTTAGCAAAGCAAAACGGTTGAACGTTCCTTAAATTCCGATTTTTCTGCCTCATTTGAATAAGACAATTTATTTACAATCTCCTTGTGGTACAACGGACATACTAGGACTTCAATTGCATATGTGATTTTGACTTCAGAAAAAAAAGATGAAATTAAAACTTCAATCACTCTAGATGTGTGGATAGCTTTAGGGCTTGGTTAGTAGACATGTGCACTCTGAAAAAATTTGTTTCGGCATTTTGTTTTAGTCCGAAAAATGTATTAATTTAGTTACTCCCGAAATCAGTTTTTATTTTGTTTTGTTATAAAATGCATTTGTCCGAAAATCTAAATCAATTAAGGTTGAATCTGTCAATTGACGGCTTATGGTGTCTGTCGAATGTTCTAAGAAGATTCGACGGAGCATCTAAACTGTACAATGCCGCAATCATACATTTCCGGTCAAATGTTTCCGATTACATGCTATAGAAGAATTCTAATGTTGTATGACACTAGTAATAATTATATTTATTATTATTACTAGTCAACTAACATTAGAATTCTTCTATAGCCTATGGGCAGAGCATTTGTCTGAAAATGTATGATTGCAGCGTCAGTACAGATTAGATGCTTGTCGAATCTTCTTAGAACTTTCAGACACCCTAAGCCTTCAATGACATATTTGATGTTTGTATGTTTTTCTTTGCTTCGTCAAATCTTCGTTGTTCATGTCGAATGGTCTACCCCAACACTGTCTCTATAATGTTGAATCTTTTCTCTCTATGTAGAATAATCTTGGACTAACTTTAAGGTTAGGCACATTCGACCACAGGTTCGATAGACACAGATTGCTATTGTCAGCATCATGTCGAATATCCTATCTATATCGAACTGTTGTAGCAACGAAAAAGAAAATAAAGCACTTTTTATGTCGGCTCTTTCGGATTTAGGATTCTGCACGTTTGTTTTCGTTTGTTAAAACGATAACGAAAATACCCGGAATTCGGACGAAAATGCATTCTGGCGAAAACGAATGCACATGTCTATTGGTCAGCATTGTGACCACGATGACCCATTATTCTACACCCTCTGGATATGTTTTGTCCATAAAAAAAAGTTCTGGAGAGGCTGTCATCAAAGTAAACTGAGAGTGTTATGAACCACTGGTTGGGCATTGCTAGTATATTGAAAACATTTGAATTCCGCCTTTTAATCTTTACACTATGTGCGAAAATTTAAAAGAAATAATTAACCCAACTGTTATTTTTCAAAAGATGTGTCATTATATATTCGAGCCTTATAACAACTTCTGTAGCATTAAGTCCTTTGGTAACTATCATTATACACCGTACAGATAAAAACTCAATCTGTCCATTTCTGCTGTTGGAAAAGTCACAAGCAGATTCTTTTTCATACTCCCTACTAGGGATGAGACGAACACCCCTGCGTTCGGTTCGCACCAGAACCGTCGAACAGTCCGATCGTTCGCACGAACATTTAGAACCCCATTGAAGTCTATGGGACTCGAACGTTCGAATTCAAAAACGATAATTTTAAAGGCCAAAATTCAAGTTATTGTTGAAAAACGTCTTTCAGAACCCGGGTCTTGCCCCAGGGAACATGTATCAAGGGAAAAAAAGTCTTAAAAAGGGTCATTTTTTCAAGGAGCAGGACTCCTGAAAAAACGACCGTTTTTAAAACTTTTTTTTTCCATTGATAGTAGTATCAATGAAAAAAAAGTATTAAAAAACGGTCGTTTCGTTTCACTCGAATTTGCCACGAACGATCGTTTGTGTTCGAAATTCGACGAACGATCGAACGGACAATGTTCGAGTCGAACATATGTTAGTTTTGAACGCAAAGCTCATCCCTACTCCCTAAATTTATCTGAATTAATAGTGAAAAGATAAGGAATAGAGAAAGGAAAAGAAATAGTCATAACATTTCGCAAGAGAATGATACTTCTTAAATGTACAAGTGCAAACAATACCAAAGAAATACCTCATAGTCAAAATGCTTTACCTGTCTTTTCCAATGATATTGGCTTAAGTATAGTTGTGAAATGACACATAGAAGGCCTGCCCTAGGGTTTGATGCCCCCCACAATACTTGCCTGGTAGCATGGTAACACATTTTGGGGCTTTAGCCGTGAGTCTGTGACAACCTCAACTGTCATTCAGCTCATTAATTTACAGAACAGACAATGCATACCTTCCCATCTCTTTTACATCATATTGTTTCTCCTTCAAATAGACCACTGACAGCAATCTAACAACTTCACTTCCTAAGCACACATTATTATTATACAGTATTTACATAGTGCCAACCTTTTGCACCGCAGGTTACAAAATGGAGGTAGACGGTACAGTTACAGTATGATTCATTACAAGAGGCATCAGAGGGCCCTGCTCATTAGACCTTACAATCTAAAAGGAAGGGTCAAATGATACCAAAGGTAATAACTGTGGGGGTAAGCTGACAGAGAAAGTAAAAACACAGGGCCAGATTCAGATACACTTAATTTTGCGCTGCGTAATCGAAATACTCTACGCTGCCGTATTTTACCAGGCTCTACATCGAATTCTGGTAGATTTTTGCCCGTACGCTACGGCGGTGTAGTCTATTTCTCGCCGCGTAATCGAAATATGCGATTAGGGGGCGTGAAGCATTTAAATTAGGCGCGTCCCTGCGGCGATCGAACTGCGCATGCTCCGTTCAGAAATTTCCCGCCGTGCATTGCGCGAAATCACGTTGTTACGTCATTCGTTGTTTGAGTAGCGTCGTTTACGGACATTCCTATTCCTGGACGACTTACGTAAAAAATAATAAAAGACGTCGGAAAACGTAGAAATTAGACGCGGGAACGACGGCCATACTTAACATGGGCTGTCTAATATTAGAGCAGCAAAAAGCTGGTATAGTGTTACGCAAAAAAAAGATGACTAAAGATGCCGTAAGAGATTGTGATTGAAGATCGTAATTTCTGGGATCGCCGGCAAAAGCTCATTAGCATACCCCGATGCGGAAAACGACGGGAAGTCCACCCAGTGGCCGCAATTTTATTGCAGCGTAGATCCGAAGGCGTACGAACACGTAATCCAGTCGAATTTAAGCCCGCAGCCGTCTTTTCATGGTTTGAGATTTCAGACTAGCTAAAAAACGCGAGTTACGGCTCTCAAAGTAGATCCAAATCGTATTTGGATGACATTTAGTAAATCGTACCAACTGCCATTGTTTTTTAATTTTTTTTCTACATTTTCCCCTTTTTTTTCATCTAATTTTTTATCTCAATGTTACTGATCTCCTCCAGCCTATTTCAACCACATTCAGTCTACATGTATGGACTGCAGCATCGGCTACACATCATTAATCAGGAATAACTTCCTTATAGTGAGAATGGTGGATCTTGCCTGTGCAATAGTCTCCACCAGGGTCATGTTGTGAGAGGATGAAAGCTCAGGAGCTCCGGCTAGAACAGAAAATGGCTGAACAAAGACCTTTATGGCAAGATCTCTAGTAGTTTTTAATGAAATCTGCAGATTTAGAAAACTGAAAACAAATTTTAAAATTGTATTAACATGTTGAAGCTTATATGAGATTTTAGAGAGGAACTTTACTTGGCTCTCAAGAAAGTACTGTGGCTGCTGACTTTTAAAGTACAAACACTTACCAGACCATAAGGTCCAGCGCTGTCTTCTTCATGCTCTATTCTTAGCAGGGTTTCTGTACTTCTGTGCCACCATCTTGGATTCAGGAACTGGCTGTGACTTTCTGAATACTCAGATGTCCACCTTCACTGCACATTCATGAGGCAAGCAGATTGCAGGGAGATTGTCTTGAAGCCTCCTGGGATGTGTCACGTGTCTAGGCAGGCTGTGGGCACCAAGGACTACATCATCCTTTTCTAGATAAGGAAGGAAGAAGTGAGAGCAAGCACCACTGAAATAAGGTGCTTGCTCTGCCCCCCCCCCCAGCCCCCAAAAAATACCTTTGATTCTGTAAGAGGCTGGGAAACAATGACAAGGCATCACATTTATTCAGGGGCTGCTTTAAAGTATAGCTAAAGGGAAAATTAAATTTTTAGTTAGTTTTAGTTTCATCCTCTCCATTTGTCCTGTTTACCATTATCATTGAAAGTGAAAGTAATAAAAAACATTTTGGGTTGTCCCTAGAAAAGTAATAGAGCGGAAATCTTCCATTGGGGAAGCTAGTTCTTGTGGCCAGGGTGTGGGGGTGGGGGGTTTGTATAATTTGCAGCATGGATTTTATCATACTTCCTGTTTTGGCTATAGGACAGTAAGTGATGTCAAAAAAATCTGACAGGGGTTATAACCCTCCCTTATTCCATCCAAAATGAAAAAACTTTGGCGTTTAGTTCTATTTGAAGTATTAAATCTAGCTAACTTACTGTGAGTAATGCCTGCATGCAGGGGAACAGGGCTTATGATGTGTTGTACTCATTTACTTCGGAAGAAGGTAACCTGTAAAAAATGTAATTAGAAAATGCAAAATGGAGAGGTAAAATATACCATCAAGCTGCCTAAATGCAGGGCCATTTAAACTTGCCTTTGACAAAAAATACTTATGAAAATGTTTACATCTAACATCTATCTGCATTTCTCTGTCTATTATTATTTTAAGTATTGTTGTCTGTATCTTTAGCCTAATTTTTTAATAGGCTGTCTTTAAGTTTATACCTCCTTATTTTACTCCAGTGATATAAAATAGGCATTTTCCTATGTTTCTTTATAAGTCTACATCTTTAATTTGAAAACCATGCAGATACCCAAGAGCCCCCCAAGAGACAGGTCCATCATTCCAAGGAAAGTGTTTGGGGTTATTGTTGCACTGCGTGCCGAGTGGATTTTGTGGATGGGATAGATCCAAAGAAATGCTATTAAAAGATATTTCTTGACAGCAAATGTTGGTGCAGACTTGTTGGCTTCAGAAGGTATTGTTTTGTTTGGACTCCAGTCTGCCAGAGAACAGAATTTGGAGACAGTCATTTTACTTTTAATGGCTTGCATAGCAGAATACTTCACTTACAGTTAGGTGATCCAAGTGCCCAATTTATGATATGTCATGTACCTGGAAAATACATGTTAAGAACATAGACTTTTCTGAAGGAAGCGAGCAAGCAAATGAGCAGGAAAAAGGAACTGTGCCAGACCAGACCTAGGCTACATGAGGTTTATAGCAAATAAGGGTCATGTTTATCAAGACCATTTTGTCAAGCAGCAAATGTACCAGTTACACAAATAATGACATTTCCTTTAATTGGTAATGAATACCATACATAGGTCCTGATGTATGGGAAGTAGCGTTTTTACCTAAAATAACCATTCAGCTTCCCTTTTTTCCGGTTAAACAAATAATTTGATTTAGTTTCACTATTTTATTAAAGGAGCATATAGAAACTATTTGGTAATGAATTTTTATTTTATTTTTATTTATTCTTTATTCAATTTTTTCCAATACAAAAAGTTCAGTAGCAAAACAAAAAGAAAAACATATTTTTATATAGACTACTCTTTCTTTACAGATGGTCTCATTTACTACACTAATCCCGTCCCTCACTGCCAGGGGTGTCGTCGACTGCCATCTCTTTGCTATAATTTTTCTGGCTTGGAACAAACATCTTAAAATTGCAACTGTGGTATAGTGATGAGCGGAATACGCCATATTTGATTTCGCGATATTTTACGAATATATAGAAGAATATTCGCAAAATATTCGTTAATATCGAATATTCGTGATATTTTATCAAAAAAAAATTTTTGCGAAATTTTGCTAATGCGAATGCGAAATTTCGCTAATGCGAATGCGAAATTGATTGCGAAATTCTCGTCAACACGCGAAAACGGAGATCATTTCCTGGATTACTAAACTAATATGCACTAAACACTAACTCTACTTACACAAACTTATATGACTAAACTAAAGCTAATTTTTTTTTTTTTTTTTATACACAAAACACAGAAGGGCAGAGAAAGTATTCGCGAATATTCGTAATACGAATTTTCGCATTGCGAATATTCGGCAACATAAAAGGATCGCCTCAGCTACTCGGCCCAGGGTCTCTAATCATACCAGCAATGCTTTTAGACGTCGATGGAGATCACTAGGATGTGATCTGTTTTAAAAATAAATTTGAAAAAATACGAATATTCGCAATAGCGAATATTCACCGCGATATTCGATTTATTCGCGAATACTCGAATATGCAATATTCGTAACGAATATTCGCAATGCGAATATTCGTGAGCAACGCTACTGTGGTACTCTTCCTCTCCTCCAATTCCTTCTTATATCCCAGTATACATAGTCCAACCTCCATCTCCAAGGTTATCCCAAATATCTCACCCACAGTATTGATCACTCCCTCCCAGTATCGAAAAACAACTTTGGGCATCTCCATAGCATATGTATGAGATCTCCAGTCTCTTGGCATCTGGGGCATTTGTCATCTGATCTTCTATCATACTTAAACAGTCTGTTAGGAGTGTAGTAAGCTCTATATATCTGCATCAGATGAGATACCTTCTGCGGGTCAAGAACGATACCATTGGTCCCATCTCCAGAATTCTCCTCTACTGCTCCTGTGATATTTCCCCTATATCCTCTTCCCATCTCTCTCTATCCTTGCGGAGGTTCAGTCCAGTATTAACTCTTTTATGTATCTGTCCATATAATTCAAATATAAGTCCCTTAGTTGTACCTGCCTGAAGTATGTTTTTGAAGAGTGAGTATTTGGTAATGAATTTGATTTTGTTCCTCATAGAAATTTTTATAAAGGTATACCATCTAAACTACTATGTAAACCCCTGGTGCCCAACCTGAGGCTCGAAGGCTGCATGTGGCCCCTTGGTATATGATGTGCGATCCTTGGACCTCAGCAGTCTGTTGTGAGAACATTGATTAAGGTAATATCGTTGATCTCTAAGAAAAAGGGGAAGGGGACAAAACAGCACTCACATTTGCCAACATCCGTAATTAAGGAGCAAGGAAAAAATAACAGCTGAAGGGGCAGCGATTGGGCGGACTTTAGAGGCAAGACGGGAACAACAAGTTTAGAAAAAATATAAATGTATTACAAAAATATTAATACAATAGATATAAAAAAGAAGCCATATAGCATATATATTAGTGTGGAAAATATCCTATATGCATCGTCTACACGTTTCGCCTTTGGGCTTCCTCAGAACGAGGCAGAAGAGATTTTGCAGTAGAACAATATAGAACAAGAACAATATATATACATTATCAGAATGATCGTCAGCCTTCCAATATGCCAGAAAGCGATAGTGAGTGCAGATGCAGTAGCAATCGCTGAATTATTTATGTGTAATTCCAAATTGGGATCTCAAGTGCCGAACAAAAAGGGAGAAGATTTCATCTATGTGAATTCACAGTTGTATCATGTCCTTGTCAGGAATGATTCACAGTTGCATCATGTCCTTATCAGGGAGCATTCTATTTGGTAAACAAACAGTCATAGAGAACCGGGGCATGAGAAAAGAGCCAGGGCCACGGTAGAGATTATATCCACATAAGGTAGCCAGGTCTATCAATATAGACTGCCCAGTGTGAAATGGCCAGCAGATTCTGGTTATACACATACCTCACAGAGATGTAATCACACGTGTCATGCCCCGGGGGATAGCCAACGCTATACACGCTATATCATGTTTTTCATAGTCAGTATTTTTGCCAATGAACATTTAATGATTCAGAGAAGGATTGGGAGAAAGTGCTGTGGTCAGATGAGACCAAAATTAAGCTGTTTGGCATTAACTCCACTCGCCGTGTGATAAGACACAGAATGGAGGCGAAGGACCACTTTAACCCTTTCCCTACCAGCCCATAGGGGAATCACGTCATGGTGATCCCCTCGCCGATGAGACAGGACGTTGCACAACGTCCTGTCTTCACGGCGTTCTAGGGCGCGCGTGCCCGCGGCACCACCCGCGATCCCGCGCGCGTGCCCGACGGCCGTGATTGCCGCCGGGCACCCGCGATTTCCGGCAATCACGGCAGGAGTGTGGATCTGTGTGTGTAAACACACAGATCCACCTCCTGTCAGCGGTGAGGAGACTGATGTGTGTTCCCAGTACAGAGGAACACACATCGATCTCCTCCCCCTGTGAGTCCCCCTCCCCCTACAGTTAGAACATACTTTAGGACACATTTTAACCCCTTCAGCGCCCCCTAGTGTTAACCCCTTCCCTGCCAGTCACATTTACACAGTAATTAGTGCAGTTTTATAGCACTAATCGCTGTGTAAATGTGAACGGTCCCAAAAACGTGTCAAAAGTGTCCGCTATGTCCGCCGCAACGTCACGGTCACAAAAAAAAAACGCAGATCCCCGCCATTACTAGTAAAAAAAATAAAATAAAAATGCCATAAATCTATCACCTATTTTGTAGACGCTATAACTTTTGCGCAAACCAATCTATATACGATTATTGCGTTTTTTTTTTTTACCAAAAATACGTAGAATACGTATCGGTCTAAACTGAGGGGAAAAAAGTTTTTTTTTAAAAAAATATTGTGAGATGTATTAAATAAAAAGGAAAAAATATTGTGTTTTTTTTTAAATTGTCGCTCTTCTTTTTTTTGTAGCGCAAAAAATAAAAACCGCAGAGATGATCAAATACCACCAAACGAAAGCTCTATTTGTGTGGGGAAAAAAACATAATGATTTAATTTGGGTACAGTGTTGCACGACTGCGCAATTGTCATTCAAAGTGCAACAGCGCTGAAAACTAAAAATTGGTCTGGGCAGGAAGGGGGTGAAAATGCCCTGTATGGAAGGGGTTAATTATGTACACGCACTGGAGATGTCCCATGGGACTTGTACTTAAAGATATTTAATATCTTGGTTACCCTCAGGATAATTTTGTCAAAATTTGAAGTCCCACATTGACAATACTTTTGGCATTGAAAACAATAGTGTCCTACTGTCACGGGGCTCCTCCCCCTATTCTCTGTTATCCCCCCACTGTGAGATGACAATTTTATATATCATTTGTCATATGCTGCTATTTGGGATTGCTACACAACCGATCCCTAGTGGATCAGGTATGCTCTCTTCAGCTTTTGTTTTTGTTATTGATTATTATCCCTCTGCATTGTATGGTAATTTTTGTAGGCATTTTAGTCTGAGGGAATTTAATGTCGAGGTTGTGCTCTTTGATAACAAAATGTTGTATAATTGTCGGTTTTCTGAAGGAAATGCATCTTTGTAGTTGCGTTGTTCTGAGTACCTGATGGCACTGTAGCTTTAATGATACATTTTGTCAGGGCTTTTTTTCTCAGATAATAAGTGCAGGAACGCCGACCTTCACCCTTCGTTTCTGCTCCCTCCCGCCCCTGAGTTTGGTTTCACCTCCTACTGGCCTCACTGTACCGCCCGTTTTTTAGAACACAGAACCAAGTATCATTTTTTTCTACTAAGTGATTTCCCCAGAATTTGTTAACGATATAAAAGAAAGACAGTAAAATAGATCCCCTTCAGTGAGCAACAATAGACCCTACCCCAGCAACAGTAGACTCACCCCAGCAAAAATAGAGCCCCCACACAACAAAATACCACACCAGCAACAATAGACTCCCGGCAGCAACAACAGATGTCCCAGCAGACTGCATCAATAGACTCTCCAGGAGGCAGCAACAATAGACCTCTCCCTCAACAGTAGATCCCTCCTAGCAACAATTGCACCCCCCTAGAAACATAATACCCCCCCCACTAGCAACAATAGATCTACCCAGCAACAAGAGACCTCCATGCAAAAATAGATCCCCACCAGTGACAATAGATCTCCCAGCAACAATCATCAATAGACCCTCCAGCACAAACCAGTACTCCTTGCTGGAGGTGCCGGAATTGCGTTCCCCTGCATTCCTGCTGAAACAAAGCCCTACATTTTGTATGAAAATACCTTGTAATTTCAACAAAAACTATTGGAATCTAAACTAAGCCCTGTACATCTCAATCAAATGGCATGTACAATTCTGTGTTTTTTTATTCTAGGTTTTGATTTTGATTTTGGAAAGTCATCTATGGATATGGCCCGCTGTCAGTGGCCTGCAGCTATCAGTTGCAGTCATCTGTGTGTCATTGTCTGAGTTTGAGTTTTTGTGTTTTTAAGGAACACCATTTTATTATTGAGGAAATTATTTTGAACCTGATGGTTCTGTGATTTTATAAAAAACATTTACCTCCTGTCCTTGTGTATATTGCACTACTGAACTTCCCTGGGAACCCTAAAATTGCAAAGATTTACACTAGGTATCTGTTGTGATCTGTTGTGAGTTGCACTTGATGTTTAGGCTTTTCTACATATTTCATTGGTGTCATTTATACCAGCATGGAACCTTGTGGGACAGGAAGTCACATCACAAGTTGGCAGTGCAACTTGCTTGTTTTGGCTTCCTCCTCTAATACTATCCACATAAACACTCTGCTCAAATTCTTCTCGCATGGTGTTAGAAACCAGCCAGCAATAAAACTGAGCTGGGATTTAGAAAAGAAAAATCAAGTAGGTGTTCCCAAAATAACCTAGGAGTATAGTGACAGCCCAAAACGTACTGCAGGTAAAAATAGTCAGACTATAGCAAAAAGCGTAACTATACTTATTATTTTTAGGTAAGCAAATGAGCTCATGACAATATGCACACAGGCTTTATAAGTCTATCTTTCCTCTACCTAATGATCAATATTTTTGTCTGTAAATTGGGGATACAATAGTGCAGTGCAAAGCCGCATAGACAACAATATCTCTGTATGTGAAAAAAATATATGTAGTGACACTTATGTGTAAACAATGGGCCAGATTCACAGAGCGATTACTCCTGTCTATCTCGCGTTAGACTGGAGTACTTTCGAATTACGCGCGTTTTTCACTACTCTGAAACCTCAAACCATGAAATTACGGCTGCAGGCTTCAATCCGACTGGTTTACGTGTTCGTACGCCTTTGGTTCTACGCTGCAATAAAATTGCGGCCGCTGGGTGTAGTTCCCGTTGTTTTCCGCGTCGGGGTATGCAAATGAGCTTTTGCCGACTATCCACGAAATTACGAACGTCTATCGCAATCTCTTACGGCATCTTTAGTCATCTTTTTGCTGCGTAAAACTATACCAGCTTTTTGCTGGTCTAATATTAGACAGCCCATGTTAAGTATGGCCGTCGTTCCCGCGTCGAATATCAACGTTTTCCGACGTCTTTTTTTATTTTTGACGTTAAACGTCCCGGAATAGGAATGTCCGTAAACGACGCTACTCAAACAACGAATGACGTATCAACGTTATTTCGCGCAATGCACGGCGGGAAATTTCTGAACGGAGCATGCGCAGTTCGATCGCCGCGGGGACGCGCCTAATTTAAATGCTTCACGCCCTCTAATCGCGTATTTCGAATACGCGGCGAGAAATACACTACGCCGCCGTACCGTAAGGGACCAAATCTCGATTCGTCGTACAGCCTGGTAAAATACAGCAGCGTAGTGTATCTCTGATACTCTGCGCCAATGTAATTGTATCTGAATCTGGCCCAATGTATATAAAGCAGCGCCTACATAGGTGCATAAACAAACATATACTTTAAATGAATAAATGAGTGAATGACCACCCTATATGTGAATAAGCAATAAACAAAGTGTAACAAATGTATATATAAATATATAAATCTGCACACATAAGGAACAAAAAGTCTATTGATCCGTGAACTTGAAAAAGTGAAACTAAAGTTCATAAGTGATGACTTCTTAAAAGGTCCTAAGATGTTCTTCCACCACACCAAAGTGTTAAAGTGAATCCACCACCCTTCAGAAATGCGCACTTACCGCAACAATGAGCCTCACACTCTCGTGTTTTGGCACATGAGCTTAAACAGGAAACCTCAGATCAAATAGGTAGGAGTCCGTTCCAAAGCAGTGGATTACAAGAGGGTTGCCACATAAATAATGAAGGAAAAAGTGCACAATAGTGTAATACTGTAAAGCAACTTTAGTAAAACACCACATGAAAATCCTCCAAACTATGCACTCATAAACAATCTCTTTAAATCAAGCAGTGAATCACTCCAAAGTAGATCACAGTGTTGCACAAGAAAAACTCCTCCAGATGAGCGAGTGGTCACAGCGGACCAACGACCAGCCCAAACGTACTCACAGCCCTTATGGTGTAATGGAGTAGATGCTGTAATTGGTGCCTGTCCTCGCTCAAATCGTTCCAAATCCGAACAGTTCAGGAAAGACTGTAGTAGTGACTTAGTGACCAGGAAAGACTGTAGTAGTGACCTAGTGACCACGCCCGGGGCGTGGTCACTAGGTCACTACTACAGTCTTTCCTGAACTGTTCGGGAACTGTTCGATGACCTTTTAAGAAGTCATCACTTATGAACTTTAGTTTCACTTTTTTACTTATCAAGTTCACGGATCAATAGACTTTTTGTTCCTTATGTGTGCAGATTTATATATTTATATATACTTTTGTTACACTTTGTCTATTGCTTATTCACATATAGGGTGGTCATTCACTAATGTATTCATTAAAATATATGTTTGTTTATGCACCTATGTAAGCGCTGCTTTATACAGTTTTTGATACATTGTTTACACATAAGTGTCACTACATGCATTTTCCTTAATAGCAGCAGCTACAGATCACTATTTTTTCATCTATTTCCAGCTGAGCGCAGTGGGGGTGGTTCAATCAGACGGCCTTTTTTCTACTAACTATTTGCTCAATATCTCTGTATGCAAGGATAGCATCTTTTGGGATTCAGTGGAAACAAAAAAGGTCAAATGCGTCTGTTGGGATGCAATGGAAACAAAAAAGGGAAACTGTGTCTGTTTGGATGCAATGGAAATAAAAAAAGGTGAAATATGTCTGTTGGGATGCAATGGAAACAAAAAAGGTCAAATGCGTCAGTTTGGGATGCAATGGAAACAAAAAAGGGAAACTGTGTCTGTTGGGATGCAATGGAAATAAAAAAAGGTGAAATATGTCTGTTGGGATGCAATGGAAACAAAAAGGGAAAATGCGTCTGTTGGGATGCAGTAGAAGCAGAAAGGGCAGATGTGTCTATTATGATATAATGGAAACAGAGTCAAAATGCCTTTGTTGGTATGCAGTGGAAACAGAGGGGATCATATGCTGAAATGTACAAGAAAAGGAGAGTAAAGAGACCCCATGATGCATTTTTTCTGCTGTTCTCCCACAGCTATCATGTGAAAAACAAATCTGTTTTGCATAGAGAAAAATTATTATTTGCAAACACATACATATAATGCACCATATATACAATATGATTGCACCCAGGGCTTTTTTTTTTTTCAGCGGGAACGGCACTGAATGTATCTTATGGCAAGGGGATCTGAAGTGTGCTGAAGGGTTCGTACATGCTGGCTGCTGAAGGATCTATTGTTGTTTGGGAGAGGGAGGAGTCTTTTGTTGCTGGGGGAGTCTTATGTTGCTGGGGGGGGGGGGGTCAATTGATGCTTGGAGAGATCTAATGTTGAGGGAGGGTCTGTTGTTGCTGGATGCTAGAGGGTCTATTAAAGGGTCACTAAAGGAAAAAATTTTTTTTACAGGGTATAGAGACATAAAAGTTAACTGATTCCTTTTCAAAATGATTAAAAATAGATACAAATCAATCATATAATGTGCCTGCAGGTCAGTTTCACTTTTGAACTGGCTTCATGTTTCTGTGAAGTAGAAATAAACACACAGAACAAAAACAAACAAATCCAGGGCAGTGTTTTGTTTTTAAAATGAATCTGATTGGTTCTGGGAAGTTTTAGAGACACAGTAATGATAGCTTAAACTATCGTGAGAAAGCTCCCAGTATGGTGGTTATAAGGAAACAGACAAGCAGGAAGTGTGGAGAACAGAGCAGGATTACAGCAACTTCAAAGCAAAAACGAACAATAAGGACATGAAACCAGTACTGCAGTAAGGTAAATAAAGCTATTTAGCTAAAAAAAAAAATTCCTTTAGTGATCCTTTAATGCTGACTGTTATGAGATATATTATTGCTGGTGGGGGTCTATTGTTCCTGGGGTGGATCTGTTGTTGTTAGGGGGGATTTTGTTGAAGGGGGTCTATTGTTGCTGGAGAGATCTATTGCTTCTTTGGGGTGCTATTGTTGCTGGCTGCAGGGGATCTACTGTATTTCACTGCTTTTTATATTATCCTTAACAAATTCCATACAAATTACTTAGCACCCCAAATTATACTTGGTTCTATTTTTTCTATAGTGGTGGTATTGGGAGGTGGATAGAGGGTGCAATCAAGAGACGTGCTTTGAGGTGGGTAGGGGGTGGAA